>OW964565.2:34380515-35013836 GCA_943138885.2 Tholera decimalis
CCCTTCAGGATGGGAAATATCGCTAGATCAGAATAAAGAAAATTTGTCAAACGAAGACAATATTTCGATTGAATAGATATTGCCTAATGATAATGAGAACGTTGCACATAAAAAACCGTAATCTGGCTAAAGAGGTTAATGGATCCTGTGAAGGTACGGCGTCAAATCCAAATGTTGAGACTGATATCTTTATACAATAAGAACCCAAGAATAGGCTTTTTTTATTAAGTTTGTGATTTGTGAAATGTTCAGATTAATATTCTTTAAAATTAAAAGCTTCTAAATTAAAATACTTTAGTATTAGATGATTAGCAGATTCACTGGAATGTTCAGCAATGTTTGACGATTTTAGCAGGTTTTCATAAACCTTGCGTACTTTCCTGCGATAACCTCCACTTTTATTAAATGTTTTATAATACTTACAAAAGTGGCTGTAAAATGGCAAATGGATTGAGCCTGCAAGGAATGACTATTGCTACTAAAGGCAGTAGTAGTTTTTAGTTACACTGATGAATTTTTTGTAACTATAGTATGCATAAGAGTATCTATTATTTCTATAATGAAACTTATAGTAGTATAATAGTGGTTACTATAACTATAACCTATAAAAGTTACAATGGAAACCACTGTACAGCTGTGAGTGGCAGAATGACCTTCGTAATTCTCACATAAAAGTGTAAGTGGGAAATGAGTTCTACCGTTAACTACTTTGAAGACTTGGGTAGTATTTGATTCAGCTTATAGCACTTTAAGTAACTTTTATAGCTATAGACGTTTACGGATGCAGATATGCAACTTTGAACTGCTTTTTGAACCCTTAAACCGCTATTTTACAGCTGAAAGTAACAAAATAGGCTGCTATTTCCACTAATGTGCTCATTGGGTCTTACCGGGGGGCCGCACTTAAGTACTATAGAAACGTATGTAGTCTCGCTTTATTTATTTATTGATGATAAGTTCGTGTTTGACCACCAAAATAAGGAAACGGGGCTAATTTTGTTTCTCTCAATATTTATTTACGTTGTGCTCCGTGTTTAAAAACTTTATAACTTTCATCAATAAATTTCATTTCAAAAATAAATAAAGCGAGACTACATACGTATTGTAAACTATATCACTTTGTGTTTTTCTCGCCTTTTAGTGCGTTGGTTTAAAATTTATCTATAGTTACAAAAGCCTGAATGTCAAATAATTATCCCCTTTTACAAAATATTTATTTTCCCGATGCAGGGCCGAAGACGAACTCTTCAACAGTTAATGTTGAAGAGTTCTCCTGGTAGTTCACCATTAGCTCCACTTCACCGTATGCATTGTGACGAGTATATTCAAGGAATCGAATTACAATCTATGAATGAAATATTTACTGAGTAGTTCCAGTGGCTATCAGTGGTCTTCATCATGAGTTCCACTTCACCAAATGATGCTTTTCAAGAGTAACTGCACAAGATACTATTTATAAAAAATACTCAAATCGCTGTAGGTGTGCCTATAATATTTGAAGAGTTCTCTCGCTTTCTCCAGGATTCCCTCATCAGATCGTTCTGTGAATAATTAGGGAGCATACATAAAAAAAAAGTTTCCGGTGAACTGAGAACCTCCTCCTTTTTTATGTCGGTTAAAAACAGAACAGACTTAAGACAACATCCATACCTATGTCGAGAATAGTACGATTTGGTCAGTCAAAGTAAGGAAAGGGGCCCGAGAATTCCATTGCCTAGAGGCCTCTGACAATGTTTTTTTTAAACTTGTAAGTTTATCTTCTGCATTAATTTGTATCGTCCGTTTGAGGCAAATTTTATGGGTCCACGATATTGAGTAATGCTTGAAGGCGTGCGCTAGCAATTTACAACTTGTTAATGAAGATAGTGTATTGTACTACACTCCCTCTTACCAAAGGGCTTTGATATATTATTGTAAGTGGCTTCGGAGAATGGACAATGCTTCGAAGTTTGGCAGTCTCTGTCAAGCTACTATCAGTTTTAGTTGTATCTAGACCTTCGATCAACAATTGTACTAGATTACCGATAAGCGCTTCAAAAACGGCCCGAAACATAAAGCCACAAATAGTTTTGTGGCCCCATTTCAAATCAGTATGGTCCAAGCATAGCCAACATTTACACGTCCACATGCCGCAGTGCGCCTTCAAAAACTGTGTAAAAAATCACCGTAATGCCAAGATTTCGGAAGGAATATCTTTTTTCCGGTAAGTTTATAATTATTATTAAGTGTTTTTTCATAAAATAAAAACCAATGAAATAGTAAGTATAATTCAATAAGCTATTATAGTTGTTTGACCAATGGCAACAACGCACCAACTATTGTAACAAACATCGTCTGTTCTTGAACAAAGAAATGCATGGAGTAGTGTTGATTTATAAAAATGTTATTTTTGTTTATAGATTTCCTTGTGACTCATTTGGCTGTGCAGAATGGGTATCTATTGTCGCGAAAGAAATAGGAGAAGAAATATATAACCCATGTAAATATTCGAGAATATGTTCGATCATTTTGACACATCGGACATAACTGGAAACAATTGTTGATCGAAGATGTAGACTATGAATTAAAATTATTAGACGTCTGAATTAGCTGTCGAAATTCGACTATTATTTAAATGATTCCCAATGCATTACTTCATGAACATATTAGCTTTCTACACTTCTTCTCTGTATAAACTTTAATAGACTGCGTATTTTTTTAAAGGGGTTCAAATGGTTTTGCTACACTTATTAATAGTTATTTATAGTTATATAAATGAAACTAAAACAATTGCATTACAAACAATCAATGCTATTTTTATTGAACTAGCGGAACGCTGTATTAAATCAATATTTCATAACTTTTTAGATCACGATAGTTACACTAAAATATGCCATGTCACTTCGGAGGCACATCTTATCCTAGACGAATGAAAAAACTAATAAAGAATAATCTTTTAAGAAAATATATTCTTCGCCCGGCCCTGAATCAAACCATGGTGAGGGGTGAGAGGGAACGGGATGCAGTCGCCTCCTTCTGCGAAGCAATCATGTTAGCGAAGGAGGAGGCAGAATGCGCGAGGGAGATACGATTCTGTTTCTCACACCGCAGCCGCCGCGACAGACACCCTGGGCGTCCGGGATTGTGTGCCGTTCTCCTGTTCCATGCGTGTCTCAAAAAACCGTTAGTACCGCCGTAAGGCCGTGAGTGGTTGCGGGCTGTTCTAACGAGATAACAGCCTTAAAATTCAAGAGCAATTGAAGGAACAGGATGAATTCCAGAGCGGAAGAAATAATACACTACATAGCAGTCGTAGCTATGCATATATGATATCCCACAGAAGCCGTCAAATTTTATATAATGTAAAGTATTCCAATATCCAATTGCACGAAAACCATATGTGTTATTTTACAATAAAAAACAAATATTTCATTTATAATGGGCCCGTATTAGCAAATTACTGAGAAATAATAAAGGCTGGTGCCGGGCAGATAATAAAACTATCTGATTTATTAATTAATTTATTTAAAGTTACCAACATTTGATTACACTCATACAATTACATAAAAATAACAAGAAAAAGGGAATGAAACATAAGTGTAACAAACAATTATAGCAACAACACTAACATATACATAATATAGTTAGTTAAATACAGTTAGTTCAATTTATTGCTATCTTGTAAATAATTTACTTAACTTTAAAGAATATCAAAACCCAGAAAAAAGTGTTACATGGGGAATATTACTTACCGTTTTTTAATTCATAGCGGAGTAGTCGGTAGATGTTTGAATATTTTAGATCGGAACCGACCAAGCCGGCAGTGGCGGTACCTTCATATAAGCCCAAAAGATTTCGGAATTTGCCTTATTAAAAAATGCTCGATAGAGAATCAATGTCAAACCCGAACTATTTAAAAGTTCGCGCGCTTAATTCTTATCAAAATAACACAATGTATCTACTGCTACACTACTACACATCGCGATTGTTCGCGCGCAGAGTTTCGCATTTGTAGCATCTAATGATCTACATATTGCTATCTCGCTTACACGCACCGGCTTTTACCGGGCTTTCAAATACTATATCTGTCACTTTCGCAATTATAGCGATGTGCCGTATAACGAGTTAGGCCTTGTGCATAGAACAAATCGATCACTATGGCAGATTTATGCAGGGCTTTTGGTATGAAGTTGCATGCGTATGCGTGACCTTGTCAGCTTGCCAACTCTGCAGTGTTGCCGTTTTAGCCACACGTTGAAAGATCTTGGAGATTTTTAACGAGTTTGGAAACTTTTTTAACATTTAGCAACAATAAAAACTAGCGACTTTTAAAATAACGAAATTAAATACAGTCAAAACCGTTTACAACAACATCATTTAGAACAACATACCGGTTATATAGACCAAAATCATAGGTACAAAATACTTTGTACCTTGAAAACATCACCGGTTATTACGACTATCGGTTTTTACAACCAAATATGAGTGGTCCCTTGGATGTTGTTATAACAGATTTTGACTGTATTCAAGCAATATATTAAAAATAAAAAAAATATTAGCTAGATTTTTCATATACATGGCGACTTTTTTTGCCTAAATGACAACACTGAGTAGTTCCCGACATCCGAGAGTGCAACTAACTTCAGTTTCATTTGCTTGAGTGGGAAAAGGTTTTGTTGTTAAAGTTTTTTGTTTGTTTTCTAAGATTTCCTCAGTGATACAATTGTTTTGGTGATTTACCTACAACAATGGAGGTAATTGTACCTTGTGAGGATTTAAAATGCGTTCAAGTTTTGATTGGCGAAGATAAGGTAAAATCTTTAAACTTTGCTCAGAAAAAACAGTTAATTTCTTCATTAAAACCGACGCCTAATCTGTGTATTTCTCAGACTAGTAAATCGCATAAACGAAAATTTAATAGATCAGTGTATAAAACTATTTGGATTGTTGGCTGCTCGCACACTAATAAGTTGTATTGCTGGTGCTGCATATTTTTTTCGAATGAAGATTCCGTTTGGAATACATCTGGTTATAATGATTTAAATAACATATCTGGCGCCATTAAAAGGCACGCAAATTCCCATAAACACCTGTGTGCAATGGTTTCTTTCGGTAATTTTGGTAAACAACGAATTGAGACTTCTATATCACGCCAGTTATCTGAGGAAATTTCAAAATATAACACGCGCGTTGCAAACAACCGTAGTGTTTTTCAAAGATTAGTCGATATTGTTTGTCATTTAGCACAACAGGAACTTTCTCTAAGAGGACATGATGAGTCCAAAACTTCATTAAATAAAGGCAATTTTTTAGAACTGGTCTCGTTAATTTCAAAATACGATGTCGTTTTAGAAAAACATATGCAGCATCAGGAAAGTGACAAACCGGGGCCGAGTTATTTATCTAACAAAATTCAAAACGATATTATTCATTCCGTAGCCGATGTGATGCAAACTTGCATCGATTACGAAGTTAGACAAACAAAATTTGTTTCAATTATTATTGACGAAACCCCCGATGTTAGTCATAGAGAACAACTGTGCTTGATTCTCAGATATTATTATAAAAATGAAATTCATGACCGTTTTTTGGGCTTTCTTAATGTGTCGGAAAGTCGCACAGCAGACTCACTTTCTAATATTATTTTAGAATTATTGAATAGACATGATTGCATCGCAAAATTAGTAGCGCAAAGCTATGACGGTGCTAGTGTAATGTCCGGTGTAAGAAATGGAGTGCAACAAAAAGTTAAAGATGTTTGTCCACAAGCAATTTACATTTGGTGTAATGCGCATATTTTGGCCTTAGTGTTGTCTAAATCATGCAATAGAATTCAGGAGGTTAGTTTATTTTTTTCAGCCCGGCTTTGTGTAACTTTTTTAGTAATAATACAAAACGAGCTGCTTTTTACGATACTCATTGCAGCAAAAAATTGCCTAATGCTCCCGCAACTCGTTGGACATACATGTCGCGAGTTGTAAACACGGTTTTTGAACAAAAAAGTAAGCTTATTGAGTTGTTTTCTGATCTGTGCGACAATCCACAGAACTGGGACGGGGATACGATTTTAGCTGCGGAGAATTTTGAAAACACTTTGCGATCTTATAATTTCAATTTTTTTCTTTTTATCTTTCATCGGATATTTGAAAAAACTGACTGCTTGTACAATATTCTACAAAAATCACAAGTTGATGTCGGTTATTGTATTAATAAAATAAAGGAATTTCAGGCATGGTTACGTGCTGAATTTCAATCCGAATTTGATCAAATTTATGAGAACACGTTGCAAAATAACTCGGCTCCTCGTTTGAGACGCAACATACGCTGTGCAAAAACGGAATACAGACGACTTTTTGTAGAAGTAATTGATAACATTAATACCGAAATTACTGACCGATATTCTGAAATTTATAAATTAAAGTTTTTCCAACTGCTCAACAACAAAAAATTTGACAATTATCACTCACATTTTCCTACAGAGGAATTAGATTCATTATTTGACATTTATGCAAACTATTTCGACAAACAAACATTAAAAAGCCAATTGATTTGCTTGTATTCTAGTCTTGATCTGAAAGATCGTAATGTTTTCGAATTAATTGATTTCATTCATGAGAATAACCTCGAAGATGCCTTTCCCGAGCTGTTAAAGTTAGCGTATCTTGTTGTAACTATTCCGGCTACCAGTTCTTCCGCGGAACGTGCTTTTTCGTCTCTTAAACGTATCCATACCTATCTGAGAAATACACAAGGTCAAGAGCATCTTTCCGAATTATCAATGATAGCTATTGAAAAACAGTTGTTGGTAGAATTAAAACGATCACCAACATTTTACTCTGATGTAATTAAATCATTTCTTAAGAAAGATAGACGATTCCAATTAGAATATAAATAATTTATTTAAATTCCTTATTACATTCTATCTAGCTATTTTTTAACTTTCGTTTTGTTTTGTTTTTTTTTTTGTCTGTAACCTGGGTCCTGTTACGAAGGAAGCAACTACTTACCATAACTTTGTTCCCTCAAGCAATGAAGCAAACCAAACGGCTTTTTTCAAAGCCACCGGAGGTATGCAATTGCTGATATGTTTATTATATTCAATCTAGCACTAGCATGCCTTCAGTGTGCTTTGGTTACCTCATTCACCGCACGACAAGCAAGAGTGAAATTGAAGAAAAAAGAGGAAAGAAGAAGATGGATGAATTCACTTTTAATTTATTGTACCTTACCAGTAGTTTATGAGAAAATTGCGATGATACATACGTAGGTACCTACATACTCAGTCGAAAACTGAACTTTCTTTTTTTGAAATCGGTTAAAATTTTATTGGGCTTGCGTTATTTTGAAACCCTAGGCACGCCACTGACCAAGCGAGTCCAAATGAACATCTATGAGATCTGAATATTTATTTAACACTCTACAAAGTTGAGGTAGAGGTGAGTTCTCTCCAAGTACAGTCCTACGGTACAGTGATACTTGTAGTAATTAAAACGATATTCACATCAGATTTGTATTTGCAGGGAAACATTTTTTTTAAATATTTACGTGACTTTGGCGTGAATTGAGTAAACAAAGATGCAAAAAAGGCAATTGTGCACCTACACACAAACACGCAGCCCATCCAAACCTAAACGCTTCAGGCGTTGGTCGCCTTAAATATACATACGTCCAAACTTTGCACCATCACTCCATAACACGGTTTACGAAAGCAGCGTCAATTTAAATATTAACCGAGCAACGTGTTAGCGTGCTCACTACTTATTCACGGACTTACATGTTGGAGTGATGGGTGCAGAAGGTTTATTTGATGGGGTGGTAAGAGAAAACCTGTTTTTTTTTTGTTTTAAATGACTGGCCAGAATTTTTAGAGGCACGGAGTAATCCCGACCCTTTTAACGAATACATCTGTATACCTATATTTACCTTGGATGAAAAATAAGGGGCTATATCAATTCCATTTTGGCAGGAGATTCATCAAATGACTCCCTTCCGCACCATCCAGAGTGGAGTAAGCCTCCCCCTCCCCCAAACGGGGAGTTAACTTGTAACATTTATAAAATTAGATTACAGAAAAGCAATACTCTGTACCAGTGCCATTTACAGATGCAATGATAGACAGTAGCTGGATGCGAGATAGTAACTCTTAGAAGATATCATAGATGGCGTGGTATATATATATCGAAAGGTAAACAAGAATGATTAAATATACTCAGTCCATAAGTCTCATCTTCAAGTATCTACCCTTGGTTAGCTGGTGTGTAGGGAAACCAAGCCTAACAAACTAGTTTTCTCGCGCGGATTGCGGTGATTGGCCATCTGCGCAGGAGATGTGTCGTGCATAAGAATGTGCGTAGTTACAGGTGCACTCTCTGTTTTTTTTTACTCTCATAGCCCGTTGGGACGGCAATCCGACACGATCGGTGAGAGAACAGGCGCAAGACCCACGGCTTATCGTACTTTCCGAGTCAAGGGGGTACCATACCGCCAATTTCCAAACTCAGGGCACATAGCACCTTTTGCCCGACCCAGGATTCGAACCCAAGACCTCTTGCTCAACCTTCACGCTTGTAACCACTAGGCCACCGAGGCAGGTCAGTGGATGTAGAAAGCAAACGGGCCGTGCGGTCGATTAACTATGCGTTGGACAAACTTTGGTCCACACTTGGCGTTACGTTGACGTCTCCTGTTTATTATGTTTCTATTTTATCCACGGAATGAGGTTGGAATGGTAATGTGGGCGTGGCGAGTGTACCACATTATAATTCGGAAATCATAGCTCAACCGAATAATTCATTCACCGCGTTTAGTGCGCTTCGGATTACTTCAAAACACAGAGCTCTGCTTTAAAATGCCGTGTTATGCAATTAAATATACCTGTAAAAGAAAAAGTCAGACCGCAAGCATAGAGCAAGGAGGTATATCTTTCCATCGGTAAGTTTAAAATAACATTTAATTACAATTTTATTAGTAAAAAACTTAAAAATATCCTGATCACTGTGAAATTCCGGACATTAATAACATTATAGCAACAAGTTACAAAAAGTATACATTGCCCGAGGTATACTCGCTTTATCAACGCAATGACCAAGTCCGCTTACAATGTACTGCATGCGTTGCGTCCGTCACACTTCAACCATTGACGTTTCGTCCTTTGCCCTGATTGGCCGTGATGCACGGCACATGTTTATCGACAGTGAGTTACAATCAGTAGCTAGTTCTTGATTTAAGTGTGCGTAATTTATTTGTGTGCGTAATTTATGTGTGTGCGTAATTCGCATACGTAAGGGGCTCTTGCTTGTAGTGGAGCTAAAGAGTGGGAGACAAGCGGCGACATGCGTTCTAATACAAATCAGGAACTATTTCCTTTCTAACCTCTTTTATCTGTTCTGTGATTTTATCCTATAGATATGTTTTTTCCGTCAACAAACCATTACTGTTTACCAATTACTAAATAATAAGCACCTGCTACAATAGCAGTTTGATGTCTTTTTCAGAGTGGGCCTTCTACAGACTTACTTTAGTGTATGCGAACTACATGATTACTATACGAGGACAAGATCATACTGAAGTGATTTATTAATATGTAATGAAATTTAGTGCGAGAGTTCAAGTAGTTCATAATTCTGGTGTAACTTTAGAAGAAAATGATAAGATTGTCGTGCTTTTAAGGACTCAGTAAGAATTCTTAGGGCATCAATAATTTCGACGCCATCATTGTCAATGGAAAAACTCCTGAAAATTAACAGCATGGGTACATCGAAAGGCAATGCTTATTTTTCATTAGATGCAACTGTGGGTGGAGCGGAGGGGAGTGTCAAACTTCTACTGACTAAGGATTGTAGTCAGTAGAAGTTTGACACTCCCCTCCTCTGCCCTGCTTCTTCAGTTGCCCTTGCATTCTAATGCCGCAGTACCTCGTTAACAAGGGTTCCGTTTTTTGCCATTCGGCTACGGAACCCTACCGTACCAGACACGCATAGTGAATTACGACCTATTCCCTCACTTAGAGAGAAATTTTGTCTCTTAGCAGTGGGTTATGGGCTGATTATCTTATGTAAATGCTACCCGGGACCCGCAATGCAGAAGCCTATCGCTCAACCACTGCACCAAACATCCACATCATTATACGATTATCATCTAAAATACTAATTTAACATCACACCGTTACAAACACAACAAATATCGGATTACCTAAATTGCTATATCGTCGTTAATGATCATTTAAGAGCTTAGGTCACATGCACGGGTTTCGCTCGCATCAGTTTGAATGTTTGTAAATGTTGCAATGTCATTGTGCCTACACGATTAGCCAAATTATCATGATGGTCCAATTGCTTGTTATTTTTATTTTTATTGTTGATAGTCTTGCGCTTAGCCACCATCTCACCTGATGTTAAGCGATGATGTGGTCGAAGATGAGGCACGCTTGCCTAGAGGTACCTTTTCACTCTTGACTCCCAGGTTATAGCTATCAGGAAACACAGACTCCGGCAGAGAATTCCACTTAGCTGTACGCACAAGGAAACTATTCCCAAAACGTTTTGTGCGTATGGGTGGGATGTCCACCATGTAATGATGGCTGAAAATCTCTGGAAATCGAAATCAAATTTCATGGTTGCATGATTATAGAACACTAGAAGTCGGTCTTGGGTCTTCGCTCGTGGATAGCACGATAAAACATACTTAACCCTCCTTTTTTGTAGTCTGGTGAAAATAAACCTATAACCTTCCTCAAGCTTCAAGGTACTTCCATAACAAATTCACCCAGTAATTTCGAAGATTAGCGCTTTCAAACTAACTAATAAACTTTTCACTTTGTAATATTAGTATAGATTTTAAGATTATTATTTAAAAAATCAACAAATAAAAATAAACTAACTGTGCCCTGCGGTTTCACCCGCGTTAATCAATATCTTAATAATAGGAACATTCATCCCCTGTTTCAATACTTTAAGGGTTGATTTTCTTTAAAAAAAATTATAGCCTATGCTTGACCCTGGGTCTACGACTATTCTCATTCCAAATTTCATCCAAATAGGTGCGGTGGTTTAGCCGTGAAAGCGTTACAGGCAAACAAACAGAGAGACAGACAGACTGTGGCATTTATAATATTACTAGCTTCTGCCTGCGACATCGTTCGCGTGGGAGTGATTTCCCACGTAAATCCCGATCCCGCGGGAATTCCGGGATAAAAAGTAGCCTTTGTGTTATTCAAGGATGTCAACTATCAACTTACCGAATTTCGATCAGATCCGTTCAGTGTTTTTTGCGTGAAACAGTAACCATCATCCATACATTTATTCATCCATTCTCACAAACTTTCGCATTTGTAATATTAGTAACATAGTATGGATGAGAAATTGTAGGTATACCTAATTATTTTGACATTTATTTCAGATTAGGTACATCCATAAATAGGTTAGTGATACTTACATCTATGTTATAGTAGTTAAAATTATGTTGAAGAAAAAATAAAACAATTACAATTAAATTTTAAAATAGCATAATAAAATAAAATAATTAATTAATTAATCAAATTTTGAATAAAATGATCAAGTGATTCTACTTTACATTAAAAATAGCACCGCCGGAAACGTGGACAGTATTCCAGTGCTTCACCACAGGACAATCCAATCTACCCAATATGGTGTTCAGAATTCTGCTAGCGCACACACTGTGGTTATGATTTATATGATACTAATAATTCAGAAAAATATCAAGTGTTAATTCGCAAAAAAATAACGCCTGTTTCCATTCGGAGTTTGTTCTTATTTGTTTATTCACTAACTCATGTCATGTCATGAAATTATTATGAACTCAAAGTAATTATTGTTCAGCTTATTAACTAATAGACATCTACAATCACGCGCAGGTTCATAAAACACACGGCTAAAGATCGTTCAAACCAGTAAGGGGGCGAGAATCGAACGTAAGTCACTTTCAGCACAGCACAATGCAGGGGCTTGTCAAAACTGCAGCGATGATCGTGTGACCAGCTTCACTCACGAGTAAGTCGAAGGTCGTACTAAGAGAAAACAGCTCCATGTTTGTAAGTACTAAAACTGTTTATAAGTTTCATTCAATATTTAAGTGTCAATAGTTTAGTAGTCTCAATTTAACCAAAATATTCAATGGCTGCATCAAGTTAGGCTATTTTCCCCGTATGTGGAAAACTGCAAAAGTTATTGCACTTAAAAAGCCTGGAAAGAACGCCACATTACCAGTCAATTATAGGCCCATCAGCCTTCTTCCGGTCTTGGGTAAGGTGTTTGAAGTGATTATCGGGAACGAGCAATTTGGCTTTCGATCATCTCACTCCACCATGCAACAATTGGTTAGAGTCTCCGAACACATATCCTATCATCTCAATCACAAGCAGTCTACCGGTCAGTCTACGGATTGCGGGGCGCGGTGGCTCGACCAATGTTGGTGGCCACGGCCGTTCGGTCGCTTCGGCTTGATTGACTGTATCTAATAGCACTTACGCTTGCGCGTATTAAATTCTCCTACCCGCTAATTATGTTAATGAAATTAATAGGGTAGTTTCCTAAATTATTTTATTTAATCCGTCACGTAGTTTAACAAAAAACATTGGAAACGTATTTTTTATTTTTTCACGTAATTGAAAAATTAAGACGATACAATGAGTTGAATTTTTTTCGTGACGTCACACCTCGGTATAATTCTTAGCAATGTGTGACGTCAGCAGCCCCCACTCCTGTACTTTGAAGCTTTCCATCTTTGTGAATTTTTCTTGACTTGAAAAAGCAAAAAATACGTGACCAATATTTTTTGAAAATCTACCTAATAGACCAAATAAAATAATTATTTTGTAACACAGGAAACTATCCTATTCAATGATTTCCTATGATCAACATTATAGATGTAGTAGTATGATGATTTATGTTGTAAATAGTTTATATTCTTGCTTATTTAAATACTTAAAAAGGCGCTTATAGTCTGTAAAAGTGTAATTATTTAGATTTATTAATTGTTGCTTAGTATGTAAGTCCTATAATTATTATGTAAACCTTTTATATTAATAAAGAACTTTATAAAACAAACAAACAAGTAGTCTCGATTAAATAAATTATTGTAAACCAATTCTTAATGGCTACGGAGTCGGACTTGTGACCGAGAGGTCGCGAGTTCGAACCCCAACCAATACACTATTGCTTTGAACCACTCAAGACATTACCATATTTAGCTTAGTTAGAGGGGTTAACAACATTGCTAGTAATGTGAATTCTAACTACATTGCTAATTCAGGTTTTTAGCAAAAAAAAAATTCAGATTTTGTGACGAAAAACATTGCAAATACATAGACAATATTATAGACATACAGAGTTACGTAAAGTTTGCATTTTGATATTAGTACGATGTCGTATTTTTTAATGGCAAACTAAATTACATTCAAATCTGTTCAGCCATTGATTGTGGTATACTCAATTAGTAAAAAAAATATAAATATATACATTTAAACTTTCGTATTTCTAACTCCATTATAAACAAATCAAAACATACCTACTTGTCGGTGTGTACTGTAAATTTATTTTAATTCTATTAACATAATTAAAAAGAAGTGCTAAACCTAACTGCGTACATAAAAGTTATTTAAAAAATCTAAAAAACCCGAAGAAGACGGGACATCTCATTTAAAAAATATAATTATTATGTTCAATTGGGTCCCGCCTGCTTGTTGCTGGTAAAAATTAAAATGTGCTTGTTTCTTGCATTTCAGTTGAGCAGTCGGGTTTTTTAGATTTTTTAAATAACTTTTTTCCACCTTTTTAGTTTAAATACTAATTAACATTTTTTTTTGTTTTCCCGGTCGTGTCACATTGGTTTTTTTTTTTTTTTTTTTTTCACAACCGGATTCAGGAAGTGAAAGAGCAAAGTCCATATTTTTAAACTTTCTCATTGTATTATTTTATTAGTATTACGCTAATGATAATCATGATATACCTTGTGAAATTCTTGTGTTGAGCCCTTTAATTTGATACCTATATTGTAGAGTTCCAATAAAAAAAAATCACTTAGGGTAATGGCGTCGCACAGCAGCCATGTTTGATTTTTTTTAACGTCACCTAAGAACACTTGGGCTGCTAAGACAAATCTAACGATACCTCAATTATGTAAATCCGTTCAGCGATTCTGGAGATATGAGGCAATAAAGAATATTACATGCAAGATATGCGCGAAAAACATAACTCTTCCTTTGCAGTCGGGTAAAAATAAAAAAAAATAGACTTAGCCGTCGAAATAGTCTTCCACATCGCTGTCATCCGGAAACGTGCCCAGAAGACAGGCAGCCTTGTCACGTTGTATGGTATTATTAGTTTAAATAATAATGTAATCAGCGTATTCTAAATTTAAATTCTCCATCAAAAATTTGAATACAGAATAGGCTTAATACTATTTAAACCAAGCATGTGGCTAAAACTTTTTCATGAATGAGTGTAACTTTTAAACTGAGATACTTTTTAACCCCAACATAGCACAGTTCGCGTGTAACCCGTGACTTAACAACGCAACATTTCGCTGCGAAAGTGCCACTTAGCAACTGACTTTATAATTCTGGCATACTTGTGGAGTAATGATGGCAAAACCGTTGTAAGTTTCTTGCGTGGAAGAGCGGCAACAGGGCACATTACCTTGTAGCACTAAGACTTGGTAGGACATGAATTGAAACATGTTTTGGTAATACTACGTTGAGATGCTAAAGAGGAGTAAGTGTGCTAATGCAGGGCGTTGGTGCAGCGTGGGTGCGCCGAAGTCTAACTTTTTTAACTTTAACATCTCCGTCAACGTTATAATAATTCCTCGACGGCTGTCACTATTTTTCTCTTTTAATTGTCATGTGTGTACATAAATATATAAATATGTTTTGATCAGTTTATAGTGGAGATTACACCACAACGGCTGAACGGATTTGGATGTAATTCATATAAAACTTATAGGTTTACTGGTTTACACTATAATATTTTTATCAAACAATACAGCAGTGCTTTTCTTCAATATTTCAACTTGAAAGCTAAATAATTGAAAATCCGTGGTCAAATACTTTTACTTTAATTTTTTTTTCAAAAATCACCCCCTGATCAGTAACGGGTAAAATCTTACTAGATCTTTAGTACCAAATGTTTCCGAACGCAGCCTTTTGACATAAAGAAATTTGATCTTGACATTACTCTGACTTGACAGATAGAATTTGCTTTCCTGTTGAAAATGTCGGTCATGGGACCCTGTTGAGTTAATTATAATTGGTAAAATATCGTTTGGAATCGCCTGTTGCAACCGATAATTGGGTCGCGATTATCAATTGTTTGAAATTGTAATCCCCATTTGACGAAAACCCCGGGATATTTTTGGATCTATCGCCGGTTGTGGCCATCCGCGTGGCACGCGCTCGAGTTGGAAAAAAGTTGTGATAAATAGCTACCACAGTGTTTAATTGAACTTTGTAATCCCTGATTGACGAGAATCCAGGGATATTTCTCGGAACACATCGCCTTATTGCCTCATCCGCGTAGCACGCGCTTGCTGGAAACGAGTTAGGCTGTGATGCTGTTGGAACCGCGCCATCTGGAGACTGGCGCCTTGTGAACGTCCACAAACTTGACTTACATCACACCTTTGAATTACTCACCTCATATTACATACAAACCACTTGGGCGTGACCTTGGGGAAGGTCGAAACTTGGCGAACCCAGCACAGAAGGTTAGTGGTTAGACCTGTAATTTGTATGGTTTGTAGGCCGAAGAGCCTTTTGTTTATTATTGTGTACTTTTGATTATTGTAAGCAACGTTTATAGCTCCACGTATCGTGGACAAGTTCAGACCGTCCAGTTATCGTTGCACTGGCCAATTTAGGACTGAATATTTTGGTAAGCAGAGCGTGGGTTTTCATAATAAATCCACATAGTAAATTGGTAGCATTTTGGTAGCAGGCGTGGCTCTTATAAGATCCACTGATTCATTCTGGTAGCAGGCGTGGCTCTTATAATATAAGATCCACTGGTTTAATTGGAAGTTTTGAAAGTAACTTTGGTTTGATTACTTAACACAATTTATAACTTAATAAGTTTTGAATATATTACCATGTCATCCGGGCTATCTAATTGAAGTTGAATCAATTGAAGTTGTATTTGTAATTTGTACTGCAGCCCCTTTTATTGCATTGACAGGTAAGGTTTATTTGTGAAATTGGGAATTATTAGGTTGTATTTTGGTACATAATTTGGTATTTGTTGCAATTAATAATTGAATGTCATTGATCTGAGTTTGAAAGGTTATCTAAATAATAATTACACATAGTCTAACATAATAGGACTTGAATGGTGTGGATTGACTTATTGCATTTATTTGTTTATTGGATTGTTGTTAGAGATTCTCCGGCTCAATATTATACAGTCAATTGTTGTCTTATTGATGGTTATTGGTGTTGATCCTGCACAATATATACATTGAATTGTTATTTATGTTGTAACTAGCCATCTGTACCAAGCTAGATTAATACTTGGAATAAGTACAGGGTCGGATTTGGACTTGAAATAATTGAATTTGAGTTTTTATTTTGGTGAAATTATTTGGTCGGCTAACAAGTTATTGTTGTTTGTTTAGTTAATTTTAGCCTGTTGTATTAATATTTGTTGTTGCAATGGCCTCATTAAGGGCAGTCAGGGAGGCTGCTGCCGGATTGACCTCACGGTTGAGATGGTTCACATCGGCAGCTGCAACGGTTGAGCGTGTAGAATTGGAAGAGCTCACCCTTGCTCGGTATGGGCAAGTGATTGAGAGGATCAAGTCAGCTGATGCTGCGCTCATACTCTTCAACGAGTACATCATGGACGTGGATTTGGGGGTGATGGATCAGACAGCCCGCGATAAGATTTTGGGCGACTATGACCAGATTGTCCACCTGGGGGATGTCATATGTCTACGAGCGCGGGAAATTTTGAAGAGCCGGGTGCCTGATGCGGCCAAGCCGCAGACCCCTGTTGTTGCAGGCCCTGGACTATTGAGTAGGCTGCCCACCCTGGAGCTGCCACATTTTGACGGTCGCTTGGACCGCTGGCTGGGCTTCCTAAATCTTTTTGAAAGTCTTGTGGATGCACGCTCGGACCTCGGACCTGCCCAGAAACTGACCTATTTATTGTCTGTCCTGGAGGGCGAAGCCAGAGCCTTGGTGCAGCACTTGCCGGTGACGGATTCCTCCTACCCGACCGCTCTGGAGCTTCTCTCCCGACGGTATCAGAACAAGCGCTGCCTGGCTGATGTGCACATCGACCAGATTTTGGGGCTACCGGCCATTGTCAGCACTTCGACGTTGCGCACTGACTTGCTGAACCCGTTGGTCTCAGCGACCAACACTTTGAGACGCTTGGAGTTACCGGTAGAACATTGAGCCTACTTGTTGGTGCATATAGTGCTGCAGTTGCTCCCCGCGTAGCTGAGGTCACGTTTTGAGCAGAAGTATGGTGGGGATAGTGCCACCCATCTTCCCCCCTTTGACGACCTCCTCAAATTTTTGGAAGACGAGTGTCGGTTTTCGGATAACACTCGTGGCGCCACGGGGTCACCCCCACTACCTTCTCAGCCCAGAGACCAGGGACGAACTAGGGCTCGGGGGCCTGTTGATGTTCCCCCCGCCTCCCGTTTTGTTGGCGCCCGGAGTCCTCGGGCTAGGGGGCCTGTTGATGATCGCCCCGCCCCCCGTTTTGCTGGCGCCCGGAGTCCTCGGGCTAGGGGGCCTGTTGATGATCGCCCCGCCCCCCGTTTTGCTGGCGCCCGAAGTCCTCAGGCTAGGGGGCCTGTTGATGTTCGCCCCGCCCCCCGTTTTGCTGGCGCCCGGAGTCCTCGGGCTAGGGGGCCTGTTGATGTTCGCCCCGCCCCTCGTTTTGCTGGCGCCCGGAGTCCGCATCATTGTGACCTTTGTAAGGCAACAGGGCATGCCATGGCGCGTTGCCCGGCCTTTTTGAATTTGCCCGTAAGTGCCCGCCGCCGCATTGTCAACGCACGCCGTTTGTGCTTCTCGTGCTTGGGGGCCCACTTTCATCGGGACTGCCCCGACCCCCGCCCGTGTAGAATTTGTAAGGGGTCCCACTTGGAGATTTTGTGCGCCAACGCGAACCGCGCCAGCAGACCATCTTCTGAGGAGGGTTCGCGTAGGGGGGGGTACCCAGGAGACGAGCACCGGGCTGAGACCCGCGATACTGTACGCCGCACTCCACCCCCCGCGCAAGTTGAACGGGAGCCCCACGAGCGCCATTTGGTCTTCCCTCGTCAGGGAGAACGCGCATTGGCTGCTAGGCAGCAGTGGCCGGGTCGGCGCCGCTGCCTTTCCCCTCCGTTGGCGGAACGTCCCCGGCTGGAGTCGCGCCCTCCGCCATTCGGGCATCCGGTGGGATATGCCCCTCCAGTGATGGCGAGCGGCTCGGGACACCGCGCAGACGAATATTTTGATTGTTGGCCTCGTCGTGAACGAAGGCAGCCTGGAAGCGGCGATCGGTCGCCGCCCAGGCATCACTAAGAGATTGACGCCTGCCCGCTAAAGGACCCCCCGATCAAGACGGTTTTGTTGCCAACGGCCTCGGTCAAGGTCTGGGGACCCTTGGGTGACTCGATTGTGGTCTGTGTCATTTTGGACACAGGAGTCCAGGGTTGCCTTTTGTCGTCTTGGTTAGCGGGACAGGTTGGCCTGAAGGTGAACGACCTTTCAGGCAAGATTTGGGGAATTGGCGAACCGGCTGACACCACTGTTGAGGGAAGGACCTGGTTTGAAATCACCCTTGTGAGTTGTCCGTACCCTAAAATTGGTGCTCCTTCCCTTGTTATAACTGAACTTGGTAGGGACGAGCCACTTCGGGAAACCCTGTTGGAGGACGGTTGAGGCACTCTAGCCTTCCTTATGGGGCCCATCACCCCCTTTTGTTGCCCAAGAAGGGCCACTTGGTTCAATTGTTGGTGACTGATCGTCACACTAAGAACTCGCATGCCGGTTGCAATGCGCTGTTGGCCATTCTGCAGCGAGAAATTTGGATTTTGTCGGCTGATCGCGTCAATGAGGCGAGGCCCTTTGCTGGCGTCGTAACGGACTTGTTGGTCCCCTTTTGTTGAAGACGTCCACCCTTCGTAATAGTAAGGCTTATTTGTGTGTTTGTCTGCCTGTCAACCAAGGCAGTGCATTTGGAGCTGGTAACCTCCCTCTCGACAGAGGCCTTTGAGGCGACTTTGGAAAGATTTGTGTCTCGCCGTGGGTTACCTTCTTTGATTAGTTCTGATTGCGGTACGAATTACAAGGGTACAAGTAACTATTTGAAGGAGGTATACGCCTTCCTTAATGAGAACCAGGTTGACATTGGTAATAGTTTGGCCCGCCGAGGGGTCACTTGGTTGTTTGACCCGCCAGCCTGCCCCCCATTGGGGGGGTATTTTTGGGGCCGCGGTGAAAGCGGCAAAGGGACGCTGGCAGAGATTGTTGGGAGACACCGTTCTCACCTTTGAGGAACTAGCTACGGTATTTGGCCGCATTGAAGCTGTGTTAAATTTGCAACCTTGTCAAGACTTCCAATTGATTAGCGGACGGGTAGGCCCGTCCGGGGGGGGTAGATGTTTAGTACGAAATGTTTCCGAACGCACCCTTTTGACATAAAGAAATTTGATCTTGACATTACTCTGACTTGACAGATAGAATTTGCTTTCCTGTTGAAAATGTCGGTCATGGGACCCTGTTGAGTTAATTATAATTGGTAAAATATCGTTTGGAATCGCCTGTTGCAACCGATAATTGGGTCGCGATTATCAATTGTTTGAAATTGTAATCCCCATTTGACGAAAACCCCGGGATATTTTTGGATCTATCGCCGGTTGTGGCCATCCGCGTGGCACGCGCTCGAGTTGGAAAAAAGTTGTGATAAATAGCTACCACAGTGTTTAATTGAACTTTGTAATCCCTGATTGACGAGAATCCAGGGATATTTCTCGGAACACATCGCCTTATTGCCTCATCCGCGTAGCACGCGCTTGCTGGAAACGAGTTAGGCTGTGATGCTGTTGGAACCGCGCCATCTGGAGACTGGCGCCTTGTGAACGTCCACAAACTTGACTTACATCACACCTTTCAATTACTCACCTCATATTACATACAAACCACTTGGGCGTGACCTTGGGGAAGGTCGAAACTTGGCGAACCCAGCACAGAAGGTTAGTGGTTAGACCTGTAATTTGTATGGTTTGTAGGCCGAAGAGCCTTTTGTTTATTATTGTGTACTTTTGATTATTGTAAGCAACGTTTATAGCTCCACGTATCGTGGACAAGTTCAGACCGTCCAGTTATCGTTGCACTGGCCAATTGTAGGACTGAACACTAGATGTTACCCGTGACTGATTGGGGATTGACTTTCTCTGGGATCTGGAAATACTCGTATTAAACCGAAACCCTATATCTATCCACAAGGGCTGAAGACAACATCTGGTATGGAGACTCTATGCACAGTTCCAGCTCAAAATAAGTGACTCAAAAAATTGATACCAAATTACCGGTTTCATAATTATGTTTCTTGAATGCCAAACATAACAGACCTGTCACAGCACTACGAGGGTTAATAACTTTCCACGTGACTTGCCAATAACACGATAATTCTCTTCGTTCTTCTTAATTTGAAAGATTCGGTCTCTGGTATCAATGTATTGAAATTTTTAATAAGTTCCACACATGTAGACGAAGGATTACAAAACCCTTGCCATATCATTTGTTATCATCCAAAGAAGCTGTTCATTTGATATGTATATACTCTTTAAATTACACGTTTTATATGGCCGTTCAGAGTACATACTCTCACTATAAAACATTTTTTTACAATAAATAGTGTAGGTAAGGGGTCCGTAATTTAGAACTATTTGTTTGTACGTCAACCAGGGGCGTAGCTACCGCCGTATCAGCCGTATCAATTATATGGGGCCCCCGGGCTAAAGGGGCCCCTAAATTGGTTAGGTAATCAAAAATTTGTAAATATTATCCACAATGTCACTTAATCTCGTGCTTCCTGGGAAAAAATAAATGTAAATAACTGCTATGCGTGCCTATAGAGTTTTGATCGCTTCAGAAATGTAGAAGTAAAAAAAGAAACCTCTTTTTTCCCCGTTTAAGTCATTCACTTAAACGGTGAATCCCGCAATAAACGATGAACAATGACAAACCACTGGGAGCAACATTTACGCGTTTTATTTAATTTCGGATCAAACGTTATTAAATTGTAATACAATGCAATCTAGTTCTTCTAATTATTTATTACTTAATTAGTTTGATTTGTGAAAAGAATAAGTGAAAGGAAAAGACATTATCCCAGCGAAACTATGAAAAGAAACAGTAAACAGAAAATGGAGGTTATAATATAATCCATTTTTCTCATAATGCGCACTTTAAGATTTTTAGGTACTGTAATTTTTTCTTCACTGTTTCAAATAGTGAAGAAAAAAATGTGACAACGGTTAATCCTGTTTCTAAAACTCTCCAACATGAAAATAATGTCTGACAGAAAGCTAGCATTTTAATAAGTAATCTTTTGAATAGATTGAGTGAAATAAGAAATTAAAATTCATTCAATGGTTTGATAAATGAGTCGAAAGATTTAGTAAAAGAGTGAGGGGTAACAAATGTTTAAAAAAATGAAAAGCGAAAGATAACGGAGCGTCTTTATTGATGAGTTATCACAAGATGAGAGAATTTTAGACCAAAATCATATTTCAAAGACAATGAATATTTGCTGTTTACTGTTTAGATATATTAATTTCTCAAACTAAACAATGATTTCAGAGCCTTCGACATATTACTCAGACCACAAAGGTCTGAGTAATATGTCGAAGTATTACAACCGGAAAAACCACTATCTTCTTCAAACGAAGTGATAAAAATCGCTACCAGAAAACTGTCGGCTAAATACTGTAAAGACATCTCAGTTAACCTTAATGAACAATTAATTGGTCCGAAGACATGCTTAAAATCTGAAATTCAACAAAATTAATTCCATTAAGGAACTCATGGAATTTTTGCTGATAAAATTCAATAGCCTTGCATCCAGTTTTCCAGAGGTAATAACTGCATGATAAATGATCTTTAGTTTGCAAATTGGTAATTAAATAACACTTTTACACGTCATTTTTTTCGTAAATTTAAACTAGATGAGGCCGATGTTTCCTGACTACCCTGAGAAGAAACACCGAAACAAAC
Organism: Tholera decimalis; assembly: GCA_943138885.2. NCBI lineage: Eukaryota > Metazoa > Arthropoda > Insecta > Lepidoptera > Noctuidae > Tholera > Tholera decimalis. The sequence goes on from OW964565.2 coordinate 34,402,726, forward strand.
ACAGGGTTCCGTCTCTTTTAAAGTCCATACAATCTATACTTGTTAAATTATATGGGAACCTTGTAGGTTACCGTCTAAAGCGAGTTTTTGAGGAAAGATGCTCACAGATTTGAGTGGGCCTGTCCCTACAGTGCAAAAATTTGTCAGACGACGTATAGCTCAACTCAGAACAAGGAGCTTTAACGATTTGACGAATAATACCAAAAGCACTAAAACTGCCAGACAATCATGTTCAACTCGAGCAATGCAAGTATTTTAGTTTCTTTTATGAGAAATCTTTACCCTTCATTAGGGCCCCCAACTAATTTTGATACAGGGCCCCTCCAGGGCACGCTACGCCACTGACGTCAACAAAAAGGTAAACCAGCCCAAACTGCGAGTTGTACTGTAATTATTCGGTACAAATAAAGCGTAGCATGCAGCTTACGATGCAACCGTACTAACGCGTTGCTGCGACAGAATTCAATAGGCCAAATTGCGGAGAGGACAAGCGCTCGCCGAATGGCTAAGTCAACGTGTGCCCCAAGCTATAACGTAATGGCGACTAATTGATTTGTAGCTGAGATCTTTAGAACTGGTGACTTGTACAAATATTGAGATTTAATCTTCTTAGTCTGATGATTTTGATTTGGTATTGAGTTTTCTTTTTTGTTGTTTTTTTGAGTTTCCTATCTACTATTGTTTGCTTCGCAACTAGACGGAGAAAAATTATTGTTGCAATTGTAATCTTATAAAAGTGAACTGGCAACATGATTCTCAAAACGTGATCAGAGTAGCTACTGCAGTTTAAATGTGTACGTCATTAGTTCATCATTTGTTATATAGCACTGCCATAATTGCTATGGCAATATGGAAATAAATGGTTTGATTGATTAGTGCTGGTGTGTGTTTTGAACACAAACAAGCAAATTATACCTCAATGAACTTGAAATCGTAAAATCGTTGAAATCGTAAATCTTTATGTGGGTTAATGTGCAAAAAACATACTTATATACTTTATTGCACACTGTACTTACTATATTTCTAAAAATACGAAATAAAAAATTAAACTGACTTCCAAAAAACACTGCAAAGTGAAAAATAACTTATTTTCGATAGTCAGTCTTTAGTTTTGTATATTCGTTTTTGGCACCGACTTCCGAAATTAAAGTTATTTTTCACTTTGCAGTGTTTTTTGGAAGTCGGTTTAATTTTTTGGTAAAAAGTTTTTATTTCACTCTTTTTAGTTGGTCGATTTATAATTTACCTAGTTACAAAAGCCTAAATCTCAACTACTTATAACCTTCTACAAAATATTGCTTTTCCCAATGCTGGGCCGTTAATTGTTGAGGAGTTCTCCTGGTATTTCACCATAAGCTTCACTTCACCAAATGCATTGTGACGAGCATATTGTGCTTAATAACCATATTCAAGTAATCGAAGCAGAACCCATGAAATACTTATTATTCCTACTTATGAATTGAGTAGTTCCAGTGGCCATCTGTGGTCTTCATCATCAGGTCTACTTCACAAATGGTGCTTTTCGAATGCAACTACACAAGTTACTATAAAAAATACTCAAATCACTATAGGTGTGCCTATAATATTTGAAGAGTTCCCTTGATTTCTCCAGGATCCCATCATCAGATCCTGACTTGGTGGCAATGGGACCAATTTCAAAGTATACCCTTTCAAATAAATACAAAAAAAAATCCAAATCGGTTCAGTCGTCTTCGAGTAATCGGTGATCATACATAAAAAAAAAATACTGCACTCCGGGAGTGCCGGCAGAATGAAAATTTGAATATTAACTTTGTGCATTTTTGGTATTTTGGAATGGTTAGGGAATAATTTTGCACGAATTGCTTTAATTATCAGTGTTGCGTCCCAAATGTATTTTTGAACGATCTTTGGTGTGGCAACATTCTATTGTCTTTTTGATGTTGACACTTGACATAACTTTTTCACTTGACAGATAGACTTTGCTTCCTTGTTGATAAATGTCCGCTTGGGACCTGTTGAGTTAATTATAATTGGTAAAATATCGTTTGGAATCGCGTGTTGAAACCGATAATTGGGTCGCGAGTAACGATTAATTGGAATTTGTAATCCCCATTTGATGAAAGCCTGGGATATTTCTCGGAAGTTATCGCCGGTTTGTCGTCACCCGCGTGGCACGCGCATTTGTTGTAAATAAGTAGTGATAAATAGCTTCAATCCGGTGCGAGTTTGGGCTGTGATGCTGTCTGAACCGCGCCATCTGGAGATCGACGCCTTGTGACCGTTCAGAACACTTGACTTACATCACACTTTTCAATTACTCACCTCATAATTACACACATACCACACTTGGGCGTGACCTAGGAAGGTCGAAGCTTGGCGAACCCAGCACAGAAGGTTAGTGGTAATAAGGTATTTATAAAGCCTCAGAGGCTATAGATTGTTGTAGGCCGAAGAGCCTTTTGTTTATTATTGTTGTAAGCAACGGTAGGGCTCCACGAACCGTGGACAAGTTCAGACCGTCCAGTTACCGTTGGCTGGCCTATTGTAGGACTGAACATTTTGGTAGCAGAAGCGTGGTCTTATAAGATCCACTGGTTTAATTGGAAGTTTTGAATATTGTTGAAAATAACTTAATAAGTTTGAATATTGCTTTGTCAGCCGGGCTCAAATAGCACTTGTAGTTTGTACTGTAATTTGTAGTGCTAGCCCCTTGGTATTGTACAGACAAGTAAGATTGTTTGTGAAATTAGGAATTATTAGGTTGTATTTGGTACATAATTTGGTATATTGTTGTAAAAGTTGTTTGGTATTTGTTGTGATTAATAATTGAATGTCACTAGTCTGAAGTTAAAAGTTTATCTAAATAATAATCACACATTTGTTAGCATAACAGGACATGAATTGTGTGTGTTGGTTATTGCATTTGTGGTACTTATTGGACTGTGTTGATAGAGATTCTCCGGCTCAATATTATACTTCAATTGTTGTGTTTGGTTAGTATTGATCCAGCATGGTACATGCATTGAATTGTTATTTATTTTGTAACTAGCCATCTGTACCAAGCTAGATTCATACTTGGAATGGGTACAGGGTCGGATTTGGACTTGAAATAATTGAATTTAAGTTGTTATTTTGGTGAAATTATTTGGTCGGCTAACAAGTCATTGTAGTTAATTTTAGCCTGTTGTATTAATATTTGATTGTTGCAATGGCCTCATTAAGGGCAGTCAGGGAGGCTGCTGCCGGATTGACCTCACAGTTGAGATGGTTCACATCGGCAGCTGCAACGGTTGAGCGTGTAGATTTGGAAGAGCTCACCCTTGCTCGGTACGGGCAAGTGATTGAGAGGATCAAGTCAGCTGATGCTGCGCTCACACGCTTCAACGCGTACATCATGGACGTGGATTTGGGGGTGATGGATCAGACAGCCCGCGATAAGATTTTGGGTGACTATGACCAGATTGTCCACCTGGGGGATGTCATATGTCTACGAGCGCGGGAAATTTTGAAGAGTCGGGTGCCTGATGCGGCCAAGCCGCAGACCCCCGTTGTTGCAGGCCCTGGACTATTGAGTAGGCTGCCCACCCTGGAGCTGCCACATTTTGACGGTCGCTTGGACCACTGGCTGGGCTTCCTAAATCTCTTTGAGAGTCTTGTCGATGCACGCTCGGACCTCGGACCTGCCCAGAAGCTGGCCTATTTATTGTCTGTCCTGGAGGGCGAAGCCAGAGCCTTGGTGCAGCACTTGCCGGTGACGGATTCCTCTTACCCGACCGCTCTGGAGCTTCTCTCCCGACGGTATCAGAACAAGCGCTGCCTGGCTGATGTGCACATCGACCAGATTTTGGGGCTACCGGCCATTGTCAGCACGTCGACGTTGCGCACTGACTTGCTGAACCCGTTGGTCTCAGCGACTAACGCCTTGAGACGCTTGGAGTTACCGGTAGAACATTGGTCCTTGTTGGTGCACATAGTGCTGCAGTTGCTCCCCGTGGAGCTGAGGTCACGTTTTGAGCAGAAGTATGGTGGGGATAGTGCCACCCATCTTCCCCCCTTTGACGACCTCCTCAAATTTTTGGAAGACGAGTGTCGGTTTTCGGATAACACTCGTGGTGCCACCGGGTCACCCCCACTACCTTCTCAGCCTAGAGACCAGGGACGGACTAGGGGTCGGGGGCCTGTTGATGATCGCCCCGCCCCCCGTTTTGCTGGCGCCCGGAGTCCTCGGGCTAGGGGGCCTGTTGATGTTCGCCCCGCCCCCCGTTTTGCTGGTGCCCGGAGTCCTCATCATTGTGACTTTTGTAAGGCAACGGGGCATGTCATGGCGCGTTGCCCGGACTTTTTGAATTTGCACGTAAGTGCCCGCCGCCGCATTGTCAACGCACGCCGTTTGTGCTTCTCGTGCTTGGGGGCCCACTTTCATCGGGACTGCCCCGACCCCCGCCCGTGTAGAATTTGTGAAGCGTCCCACCTTGAGATTTTGTGCGCCAACGCGAACCGCTCCAGCAGACCAGCTTCTGAGGGGCGTTCGCACAGGGGGGGGTACCCCGGAGACGAGCACCGGGCTGAGACCCGCAATTCTGTACGCCGCACTCCACCCCCCGCGCAAGTTGAACGGGAGCCCCGCGAGCGCCATTTGGTCTCCCCTCGTCAGGGAGAACGCGCATTGGCTGCTAGGCAGCAGTGGCCGAGTCGGCGCCGCTGCCTTTCCCCTCCGTTGGCGGAACGTCCCCGGCTGGAGTCGCGCCCTCCGCCATTCGGGCATCCGATAGGATATGCCCCTCCAGTGATGGCGAGCGGCTCGGGACACCGCGCGGACGAATGTTTGGATTGTTGGCCTCGTCGTGAACGAAGGCAGCCTGGATACGGCGATCGGTCCCCGTACAGGCATCACTAAGAGATTGACGCCTGCCCCGCTAAAGGACCCCCCCGATCAAGACGGTTTTGTTGCCAACGGCCTCGGTCAAGGTCTGGGGACCCTTGGGTGACTCGATTGTGGTCTGTGCCATTTGGACACGGGAGTCCAGGGTTGCCTTTGTCGTCTTGGTTAGCGGGACAGGTTGGCCTGAAGGTGAACGACCTTTCAGGCAAGATTTGGGGAATTGGCGAAACGGCTGTCAATGCTGTCACCACTGTTGAGGGAGGGACCTGGTTTGAAATCACCCTTGTGAGTTGTCCTTACCCTAAAATTGGTGCTCCTGCCCTTGTTATAACTGAACTTGGTTGGGACGAGCCACTTCGGGAAACCCTGTAGGAAGACTGGCTCCAACTTGTATCTGCACTTCCTGCGGTGCTTCTTGTGCGTCTCTTATGCCACGTTGCGCGCACTTTGGGTGGAACTGTTGACATTCGGGCTTCTTGCGCCTGGTCGGATAGTCAAATTGTTTTGTGTTGGTTGAAGACGTCCGTCCACTCTTTGGAGGTCTTTGTTGTGAACCGAGTGTTGCAGATTCAAGGTTCTGAAACGACTTTGATTTGGAGGCACGTGCCTGGTGACTTGAACCCGGGCGACGTGGCCTCACGCGGGTGCATGGCCCCCCACTTGATTGCTCACCCCCTCTGGTGGGGTCAGTTTGTCGGGAGCCGTTGGTAAGTTGAATCCCTTCTTGGATAGGACGGGTCTTTGGCGTATTGGAGGACGGTTGAGGCTCTCTAGCCTTCCTTATGGGGCCCGTCATCCCCTTTTGTTGCCCAAGGCCCTCCTTGGGCAACAAAAGGGGATGACACTTGGTTTAATTGTTGGTGACTGATCGTCACGTTAAGAACTCGCATGCCGGTTGCAATGCGCTGTTGGCCATTCTGCAGCGAGAATTTGGATTTTGTCGGCTGATCGCGTCAATGAGACGAGGCCCTCTGCTGGCGTCGTAACGGACTTGTTGGTCCCCTTTTGTTGAAGACGTCCACCCTTCGTAATAGTAAGATTGTTAAGCCTTATTTGTGTGTTTGTCTGCCTGTCAACCAAGGCAGTACATTAGGAGCTGGTAACCTTCCTCTCGACAGAGGCCTTTGAGGCGACGTTGGAAAGATTTGTGTCTCGCCGTGGGTTACCTTCTTTAATTAGGTCTGATTGCGGTACGAATTACAAGGGTACAAGTAACTATTTGAAGGAGGTATACGCCTTCCTTAATGAGAGCCAGGTTGACATTGGTAATAGTTTGGCCCGCCGAGGGGTCACTTGGTTGTTTGACCCGCCAGCCTGCCCCCATTGGGGGGGTATTTTTGGGGCCGCGGTGAAAGCGGCAAAGGGACGCTGGCGGAGATTGTTGGGAGACACCGTTCTCACCTTTGAGGAACTAGCTACGGTATTTGGCCGCATTGAAACTGTGTTAAATTCGCAAACTGGTCAAGACTTCCAATTGATTAGCGGACGGGTAGGCCCGTCCGGGGGGGGGGGGGGGGGGGGGGGGTAGATGTTGCGTCCCAAATGTATTTTTGAACGATCTTTGGTGTGGCAACATTCTATTGTCTTTTTGATGTTGACACTTGACATAACTTTTTCACTTGACAGATAGACTTTGCTTCCTTGTTGAAAAATGTCCGCTTGGGACCTGTTGAGTTAATTATAATTGGTAAAATATCGTTTGGAATCGCGTGTTGAAACCGATAATTGGGTCGCGAGTAACGATTAATTGGAATTTGTAATCCCCATTTGATGAAAGCCTGGGATATTTCTCGGAAGTTATCGCCGGTTTGTCGTCACCCGCGTGGCACGCGCATTTGTTGGAAATAAGTAGTGATAAATAGCTTCAATCCGGTGCGAGTTTGGGCTGTGATGCTGTCTGAACCGCGCCATCTGGAGATCGACGCCTTGTGACCGTTCAGAACACTTGACTTACATCACACTTTTCAATACTCACCTCATAATTACATACATACCACACTTGGGCGTGACCTAGGAAGGTCGAAGCTTGGCGAACCCAGCACAGAAGGTTAGTGGTAATAAGGTATTTATAAAGCCTCAGAGGCTATAGATTGTTGTAGGCCGAAGAGCCTTTTGTTTATTATTGTTGTAAGCAACGTTAGAGCTCCACGAACCGTGGACAGTTTCGGACACCCCAGTTATCGTTGCACTGGCTTCTTGTAGTCCTGATCAATCAGTATAAAAGTACTATCATTTATGTGGTAGAATACAATATTTATTTATTGCGCTATCGTACACAAACATGACAATTTATATTACATTAAAAAGTTTGCGCAGGCATACATTTTCGTCGCGCCGTAGAAAGAGAGGAGGATACTTCCTCTCCTACGCCGCGCCGGCTGTCTACTCTCCGTCCGTCTTACGAATTTTCGATCAGGTCACGTGTCCTGACGCAAGTTTAACAATTTTTACCCATTACAAAAAAGTACACATCGCCGCTAAAGAAGTTTTCACTTCAAAAATATATACGCGTCGAATTGACAACCCTTTATGTCGTCGGTTGAAAAACTAGTTTACAATGCGTAGTATTCTCGTAAAGGGCAATCTTTTACAGACACCTTTAGCTTGACAGAAATCAGAGGAAATAGATTTAGGGCTGTCAGTGTACAAACATAATTAATTTATAAAAAAAATATGAATTAATGATTTTAATTATTAATTAAGTTAGTATTTAATTATTCTTTACCGTCTCTCTCGCTACCGGTTTTACCTTATCACTCCCACCCAACCGTATACACGAACTATAAGCTGTTGGAGGGGAGGACAGGAAATTACGCGGGACGAACGGGGTGTGCGAATCAACGTAACCGCCCTGTTTATTGTAACTTCAGACTTCAGTCTGTACGGGATTATAAAAATACGAGAGGCTACTGGACTAGGATTGAAGCTAGCTTTAAATCTCTGGTAGGTGGCCTGGATTAAAATAAAACACGTCGAGTTTAAATAATAAATTACATTTATTTTACAAATTCGTTTTCAAAAAACAACTGTTATCTTTAGATAATGCGTCAATGTCGCTGTTGATGGAAAAAGTGCTTAGGAAACTGGCTGCATTGCCACGTTGAATGACAACGCTGATTCTTTAACTGCAAAAGCCAGCCCTCTGTAAAAAAAAATGTTGATTATGACTACCAAGACACTGACTATGTATGGGGAAGAATCATAAAATGGCTTCTCTCGAAAGCAGCAAGGCTACCAAATTCTTCCAGTTTTTTTTTGATATGGCCACTCGTAGTTCAGCACACTAAGGCTGGTTACTACTTAACCGGACAATCCTGTGGTGACCTCTAAAATTTAAAGGCCAGCTAGGATTTTTCTAGTTGTTTTTTGAACACCTTATATGTATACCGACCACACTACATGTTTATATGATAATTAAAAAGAAATCTACTAGTTAGGAATCCACCCTGTTGCTTCAGCTGTCCTGGCGTTCTGGGGGCGTGGTATCTTGTTAGAATTTACCACAACCCCGGGAGGCAATGGCTCCATCTGTCCTACTCATAACATGGCTGCTTACTGTTTTTTGAAGCGCGTGAAATATAACGCGCTGCGATTCATAGTAGTCTCCTACTTCCTAATTATTCTAATTTTTATTGTGCCTTTAAACTGCAATTAATACTTGAACACTATACACCTTAGTACCAGGGCTGGATTAACCATTAGGCGGAGTAGGCAACTGCCTAGGGGCCCCGCATCAACTCGGGGCCCAGGCCCAGTGCACGAACCAAGAAAACATGTTTCTTCGAATGAGAATTTGATGTGCGTGTGAACTTAGGGACCTCACTGTTATCTCACAAAATACAAATCGTTAGATTTAGTAGTAGAATTAAAACAATTTTAGAACTAATCTGGGAATAAGTAAACAAATAGGTATATTAAAAACCACAGCCCTTAATGTGCGTTTCCTCAGTTCACACACGATTTGGTCAGTCAAAGTAAGAAAAGGGGCCCCGAGAATGCCATTGCCTTAGGGCCTCTGACAGGGTTAATCCGGCTCTGCTTAGTACAATACACCATCTTCGAACACAATACTAATCTACACAAACAAAAAATTCTAAGAAAAGTAATACCGAAGTCGGTTTTAACAATAATACTGAGACACTAAGACGACAGAAGCAAAGAGGCCGAGCAAAGAATTAATTTCAACAAGAAGAAGTTTGAATAACTATGAAACTAATCTGTGAGACAATGAGACTTTATGCTTTTAGACCCGAGCTTGCAATCAACGTAAATATGACTTTAATAGTAGTCTGTTGAATATTTAGCGAGATATTGTGATTTATTCAAATTTATAGACTTAAATTTAGTTGTGAATAAGTAATATTTAAAGCCTTGTTTAATGGAAGTACTAGAACAATTGATCGTTATATTTGACTCAGCTGCCTTCGGTTATACTGGACGCTTATTTTTTTAAGGATGTGAAATCATCCAATGACTGCCTCCCGATCTGGGCGAAGCGGGAGGGTGTGTCAGACTTTTACTGACTAAAATCCATCCGTGTTCCATCATATGCCCTTCGTGTTCCGAGGCCGCGGTAACTCTTTCGAACAATTCCGCAATCCCGGCAGGCAACGGCCCCCTTATGGGCCCTGACAATTTTGCTGACACTCTTTGAGGCGCACGTGGAACACGACGCGCCGTCTACACGGGCCTGATTTCAGTCGGGCGGCGAGCTACACATTGCTCGCAGCCCGCAGGCCCGCGCCTACGGTGGCTGGGAGTCACCTTGTGACTCCCGACGCCCGGAGCGTCTCCTACGGCGGCTGGGGCGCGAGGGCTGTGAGACCTGCCTCTCCCTCACGCATCCCACCACCGCCTTCGCTTGCATAACTACTTCGCAGAAAGAGGTGACTGCTTCCCATGCCTCATCGCTCCGGACCATGGATTGAACCAGGGCCGGGAGCGAGAGATCGCCGCCTTTTGCCCCTACGAGGACACGGTGGAGCTCTGCCCAAGCGGGGCAAATCTCCACTATGTGTTCCACCGTGTCCTCAGGGTGAATACTGAACGCTGACTCCTACATTTTTTTTATTAGTAGATTTCAGTGTATTGAAGAAACGCGGCAACAAATATTTTTTGGCTACAAAAACGCGATTGTAACGCTTAGTGTAAAATGTAATACATCATTTTTCGCTCCCGTGGACTTCATTATGTTAAAACATAGCCCTCCTTTTTTGCAGTTGGGTAAGCTGTTCCTCAAGCTTCGAGCTACATCCATACCAAATTTAAACCAAATCAACCCAGTATTTTCGAAGATTAACGCGTTGAGGATTAACAAACAAACTTTTCTACTTTATAATATGTAGTAGTATACAACGTGTAATTTAAAGGGTATATACATACCAAGTGCACGGCTTCTTTGGATGATAACAAACGATATGGCAAGGGTTTTGTAATCCTAAGTCTACGTGTGTAGAACTTATTAAAAATTCCAATACACTGATACCAGAGACCGAATTTTTCAAATTAAGAAGAACGAAAAGAATTATCGTGTTATTGGCAAGTGACGTGGAAAGTTATTGACCCTCGTAGTACTGTGACACGTTTGTTATGATTGGTATTCAAGAAATATATGAAACCAATAATTTGGTATCAATTCTTTGAGTCAGTTATTTTGTGTTGAAACTATGCATAGAGACTTCATACCAGATGTTGTCTTCAGCCATTTTGGATAGATATGGCGTTTCTGTTACACGTTGTAGATATAACTGCATTTTGACATTAATTTTAGACTGTCGCACAATACCGAGTCCACGTGGTGGATTACGGCCTACTCCCATTCATATACTCCCGGGTCCCAGTAGAGAGAACGTTTCTTTTTTGTTGAAAATAGGTTCGCGTTTGACCACTATCTCACCTGATGGTAAGTGATTATGTGGTCAAAGATGGAGCACGCTTACCTAAAAGTAACCTATTCACTCTTGACTTAAAGACTCCCAATTTATATGTTGATTTCTTGTTATTATGTTTTATATTGTCACTACGGATGCGTTCATAAACAACAGCAGAAAGTCGATAATATTAAACTACATATCAATCAAAACCAGTAGTTACAAAGAAAATCTGACTAAATAGCGACTAGCAATATATTTACGTATGTTTGATACCGGAAAATTGCGAAAACCGTTAGATTATAATATATCTCGCGAGATTATAACTATCGATAAATTGTGATCAATATCGAACTGCTTGCAATTTAACGCATTATTTATTATTGTAACGCAAACTGAAACCCTGAAATTGTGAGATTGCATGCTACAGCAACATACTACAGCAAATCAACAAATCAGGGACAGCCATTGGACAGTTGCTTCACACCGGTTACTTCACACCGGAACAGCTGCTCAATTTGTATCAAGCCCAGGTTCAGTCTTGTATGAAATACTGCTCTCATCTTTGGGATGCATCTGCGAAATACCAACTGGACGCGCTTGAGTCTATCGAGAAGCGGGCCAAGAGACTCATTGGTAACGATGCACTGGTCGAGTCAAAGCTCCAGAGCCTTGGACACCGACGACGAGTTGCAAGTCTATCGGTTTTCTATCGGTTACATTTCGGGGAGTGTGCGATGGAATTACACAATCTAATTCCGCCAAGCCCGTTCCATCATCGGACTACAAGACAAACGCCGAAGCGCCATCGTTACATGGTGGACATCCCACCCATACGCACAAAACGTTTTGGGAATACCTTCATTGTGCGGACGGCTAAAGAGTGGAATTCCCTGCCGGAGTCTGTGTTTCCCGACAGCTACTACCTAGGAGTCTTTAAGTCCAGAGTGAATAGGTTACTTTTAGGTGAGATAGTGGTCAAACGCGAACCTATTTTCAATAATAAAAAAAAAAGTTGGCAATTTAACGAGTGACAATTTATTATAATCAAACGGTTTCAGGTCGAAAGAGTAATCTATCGACAACAATTACAATCCCGCGAGATACATTATAATCTAACGGGTTTTGCAATGTTACGGTGACATGTACACATACATAACAGTTAGTAATAGATGATAAAACTAACACGACTAAAGCGCCTCCAAGTTAAGAAAATAATTAATGAAAAGGCAAGACAAACATCTACTTAATTTGCAAGGAAACAAGCGAAGTTGCTGCAAAACAAGCATAAAGTCTACAGCAAACTTAAAAACACCTAGACAAGTGTAACATGGGAAAACATTGCATAATTATGTGTATAGAAAATTAACCTCTATATCGTATGCAACAAAGTTGCTATTGTTTCTGTCTATTTCTCCGCTTATTTCTCCTACCAGCCTAGCATCTAATTATGATAAGATTTTATCCATAAAAAGAGTGATTACATTAGTACATTGTGTATTAAGGTCGGTGTTACGATCGAGGCTCTAGTAGAAGCCCGAAGTCGGAGACTGAGGGCTTTCTGAGTCGAGGTTCGTAATTCCCGTACCGCCCGTGAAACATACAATGTTTTTCATCACATTTGCGAGTAAATAATTATGAATTATAGCTTTAATACACAAGTCAGCAAAACTATTATTACGAAACTTACGAAATAAGTGAAGTTTTTTTAAGCGGATGGAGCTTGAACTTGCATGACCTGTGTGCTGTGATATAAATAAATAAAAAAAAATCACACCGATCTTCGGTTTCATGACAAAAAGAAAGCTCGAGGGTTATATATGGGCCATTACGGCCAAGTTAACCTGTATGTTTAGATACTGTTTACGTGCAAGTGTGATGAAAAATATTCACAACACGGTTGACGCAGTATTTAACTGACTGCCCAAGTAACACAATCGCGTCTAAAAACAGACTATTAGATATCTAATAGAATTTAATTTTACCTTCTACCTTAAGGGTAAAATATCCCCTAAGTAATCTTCAAGAACGCTTATAGACACAGTTTAGTAAAAGTGGGCACAAGTTATGCCCACTTATAAGGTAACCATAAGAATGAGTTAAGAAAACATGAATAGATTCTAATTGTCTATAGAGATTTTTCTAGTGTCTCACTAAACTGTTTATAGATCACAAATTTTACTAGTAGATAGTTTATAGATAAAGTTGAGACCTTTAAAGAAGTGTTTACTCGTCGAGTTTTTAAACCAAAATTAACTCAAGCCTAACAACTTCAAGTAACTTTTGATTTGTAATAGACAACGACACATAATGGCGAAGAACTTACAAGAGTTATTTAAACTTATTATTGTATTGCATCATGGCGTAACAAATTTCTTAATTCATATATACTTATGTTTTAGCTAGTTATAAACAAGCAAATCTATATGCGATTGAAATTCTATCGTCGATTATTATGTAAAACTCTCTTAAAATAAGAGCGCCCGCTGTAAATGTAAGATTTAATATTTTTTTACTAAATTATTTTTATAAGGCAATTTTTGAAATTGCATTATAATGTTTCAAATACTCATTTTATTTAAAATATAGTAATTTAAAACATTAGACATAATTTAATTATAAAAACATAATAATAAGCATTAAAATATGTAACGAAAATCATTTGAAGCAAAATTAAGCAATAAAAATGGCGTCAAGATAAAATTTACTAGAAAAACGACAGAACAAAACAAAACAGATTTATGAGTGGTTTAAGATTATCTAGTAACTGTCATCCAGGTCATTAGATGTGTTGTGAACGGAAGACCATTTTATGCAGTAACAGAGCAATCTAATTAATCAATTCAAGAGGGTAAGTAAAAGAAGAAGTATAATAGTAGGTAGGTATGTATAGATACGCCGGCGACGGCGGTGCCAAAGACACAGTGTTAACATAAGGCTGGTATACAAAAGTGGACGGATCCCTCCGTAGCTGCGTACCCCTACCTATTCGTATTTAATTTTATTAGTTACTAGCTTTTGCCCGCGACTTCGTCCGCGTGGAATAGTTACTTTGGGCTAACGTTAAATTTAACCCCGATTTTGAAGCATTCTTCATTGGCGCTCCGCTCCTATTGGCCTTAGCGTAATGATACAATATAGCTGTGCCCGAGACTCCGTCAGCGTAAGTTAATGTATTGGTAATATTGTTTAGATCACGTTCACATGAGGCTTAAGTACCTAGAGAACGCTTCGACCGCGAGGCGCGTCGAGCGCGGCGACCGATTCTCAAAAATAATCCATAGAGCATGATTCAGTATTCACGCGCGATGGCTTATTATTATAAGCGTATTTCATGTATAACTTTGGTGTTTCTATACCGATTTATATGATTCTTTTTACGGTTTCGTAGCCGAATGGCAAAAAACGGAATCTTTATAGTTTCGACATGTCTGTCCGTCTGTCTGTCTGTCTGTCCGTCCGTCCGTCTGTCACAGCAATTTTATTCCGAAACTATTAGGACTATACATGTGAAACTTGATAGGTAGATGTATTCTGTGAACCGCTTTCCGATTTTGAGAAAAAGATTAAAAAATATTTAAAATAAAGGGGGGCTCCCCATACATGGAACTAAACCTGAAAATATTTTTTTTCATGAAATCGATGCATGTGTGGTATCTATAGACAGTTCTTTAAAAACGACATCGGGGTTTCTAAAACCACTTTTCCATAAAGTCAATCGTTTAAAAGATATAAGCTTCCAAAGTGGTAAAATGTGTGTGTGGCGGACACAACCTCTAACTTCTATAATAATGGAGTGAAAAATCTAAAAAAAATATATGTCTATAGATCTTAATATAAACTTTCAACCAAAATTAGTTTGAACGACATCAGTTCAGCAGTTTTTGAGATACAGCATATTTTCTAAAACCGCAAATATAACTTTGTAATTCATACAAACACTATGAAAAACAAATTTATTCGGCGCAGTTGTAAAAAATGTAAAAAAGCCAGTTTTAAGAAATTTGTAAGGTTTTTTTTCAAAACAAATTTATTTGGCGCAGTTGTAAAAAATGTAAATAAGCTAGTTTTAAGAAATTTGTAAGGTTTTTTTTTCGTCAAATAAATTTGCATATTATATTATAGTTACTACGGAACCCTTCATGGGCGAGTCTGACTCGCACTTGGCCAATTTTTTTATGGAATAGTTAATAATGTTAACTTTTTCAATTAGGGGTGACTGAGAGTGTTATAAACGTAAGAGTAGACAAATATTATAATCAGAAAGCTTCGAACTGCTAAGCTATCGGGAGTTACACGTGTTATTGTGAGTCAACCATAAAAGTTAGACATATGCTGTCGTGGGATATTTTTTATATAATTTTAAGGAGAACATTTCCGTCATGAAATGATTTGTGTAGCTTTAACCATTAAGGTTGCACACGCGACGGAAGCTTAAAAAATGGAGTAACTTCTCCCGTTTTCCCAACATTTCCCTTCACTGCTCTGCTCCTATTGATTGTAGCGTGATGAAAAGTATACTATAACCCGCTCAGGAGTATGAAAAATAATTGTACCAAGTTTCGTTAAAATCCGTCGCGTAGTTTTTGTTTCTATAACGGTTATACAGACAGACAGACAGACAGACAGACAGACAGACAAAAATTTAACTGATTGCATTTTTGGCATGAGTATCGATCCTTAATCACCCCCTGATAGTTATTTTGGAAATATATTTCATGTACAGAATTGACCTCTCTACAGATTTATTATAAGTATATTTTTAGGAGAACATTTCCGTCATGAAATGATTTGTGTAGCTTTAACCATTAAGGTTGCACACGCGACGGAAGCTTAAAAAATGGAGTAACTTCTCCCGTTTTCCCAACATTTCCCTTCACTGCTCTGCTCCTATTGATTGTAGCGTGATGAAAAGTATACTATAACCCGCTCAGGAGTATGAAAAATAATTGTACCAAGTTTCGTTAAAATCCGTCGAGTAGTTTTTGTTTCTATAACGGTTATACAGACAGACAGACAGACAGACAGACAGACAGACAAAAATTTAACTGATTGCATTTTTGGCATGAGTATCGATCCTTAATCACCCCCTGATAGTTATTTTGGAAATATATTTCATGTACAGAATTGACCTCTCTACAGATTTATTATAAGTATAGAAGATGTGCATATTCGCAGATTTGTAGACAAAGCCCGTAATTTCACCGAGTAATAGATGAGTAACGCATGTTTTGACCAAGGACCCATTAATCGGATTAAAAGGTTAACCGGTTAGACGTTTAACCCATTTGTTTGATTAACCTTTATACGGGTTAACCTGTATACTATAAAGGTTAATCTATAAAATATTGCTGATTAATCTGAATGAAAGAGACAGAACCTGTAAGTTGCACAATCTCGGCTGCGTCGCGGTATCTTACGTCACACGTGGCTGAATGTTGCTCAGGTTTATTTGTCGCTCTTTTGTTGAATTTTGCACTTATTCAAAATTATGTGCGTAACCACGCACAGTGGAATGAAAATGTTTGGTAGGTAAGTGTATGGTGAACATTAAAAATTCAATGACAAAAGCAAATTGAGAAATGTAGGCAGGTAAGTAGGTAGGTGTCTTTTTAACCGACTTAAAAAAAGGAGGTTTACAATTCGTCTTGAACTTTTTTTTTTTTTTTTATGTATGTTACCTCATAACTCGGAGACGGCTGGACCGATTTGAAAAATTCTTTTTGCGTTTGAATGGGTATACTTTCTAGTTGGTCCCATTGTTACGAAATCAGGATCTGATGATGGGATCCTGGAGAAATCGAGGGAACTCTTCAAATATTATAGGCACACCTATAGCGTTTTGGGTATTTCTTATAGTACCTTGAGCAGTTGCTTCCGAAAAGTACCATTTGGGGAAGTTGAACTGATGATGAAGACCACAGAGGGCCACTGAAACTCCTCAATAATAAATTAAAATTTCGTGGATTGCAATTCGATTACTTGAGTACGGATGTTAAACACTTTACGCTCGTCACAATACATATGGTGATGTAGAGCTGATTGTCAAATACCAGGAGAACTCCTCAAAAATTAACGGCTATGCACAGGGAAAAGCAATATTTTGTAAAAGGTGATAAGTTTTTGACATTATGGCTTTTGTAACTAGATAAATTACAAACCGTGGGTCGGTTTGTAATTTATAATTTATTCTAAAAAGAGTGAAAAAAAATTTTTAGCAAAAAATAGAACCGACTTCCATATCAAAACACTACAAAGGTAAAAATAACTTTAATTTCGGAAGGCGGTGTCTTTAGTTTTGTATATATTTTGGTTTTTGACACCGCCTTCCGAAATTAAAGTTATTTTTACCTTTGTAGTGTTTTGATATGGAAGTTGGTTCTATTTTTTGCTAAAAATTTTTTTTTTAATAAGTAGATAGTTAGACGGTAGAACAGGCTAGGTATCTTTTTAGGGTTCCGTAGCCAAATGGCAAAAAACGGAACCCTTATAGTTTCGACATGTCTGTCCGTCTGTCTGTCTGTCTGTCTGTCTGTCTGTCTGTCCATCCGTCCGTATGTCACAGCCATTTTATTCCGAAACTGTTAGAACTGTACATGTGAAACTTGGTAGGTAGATGTATTCTGTGAACCGCTTTCCGATTTTATGAAAAAAAAAAAATTAAAATAAAAGGGGCTCCCGATACATGGAACTGAAACTGAAAATATATTTTTTCATGAAACCTATGCGTGTGTGGTATCTATAGACAGGTCTTCAAAAATGATATAAATGTGTCTAAAACCACTTTTTCATAAAGATAATCGATTAAAAGATATACGCGTCTAAAGTGGTAAAATGTGTGTGTCCCCCACTGTAACTTCTATAATTATAGAGTGAAAAATATGAAAAAAAAAAAATATGCTATAGATCTTAATGTAATCTTTCAACCAAAATTGGTTTGAACGAGATCGGGTCTGCAGTTTTTGAGATACAGCATATTTTCTAAAACCGCAAATATAACTTTGTAATTCATACAAACACTATGAAAAACAAAGTTATTTGGCGTACTTGTAAAAATTGTAAATGAACTAGTTTTAAGACATTTTTAAGTTTTTTTTTTTCAAATTAATATATTAAATTATATTTATTATAGTTACTAAGGAACCCTTCATGGGCGAGTTTGACTCGCACTTGGCCAATTTTTTTTATTTATTTTACTATATTTATTAGTTTACTTTGTTCTGTATATTACACACCTGAAAGGTGTTCCGAGGTGGGAATGTTTTACCCGTAAGTATACAACATTATGTTTAGTATATGCGAAATGTGAATATAGTTCGTTCGGAATAAGTAACTAAATCGAATCTAATATTTTATAAACCTTTTTTGTTTTTGCCCCAAAAATATTTAAAAAGAAGTTACAAGTTGGACACTTAGTAGCATATGTACGCAATGATACGGCGCACAACACAGGTCACGCAGCACGCCACTAGACGCGCACGGCGCGACGCACTTTGGGACCAACCGGTATTTTCCATCTCAAAATTAGTTGGGACAAAAGTCGTGTTACTGAAACTGTTTTGATTGTTTTACATTCTAAGATGATAAAGCCACCCGATATAATAGTAAAAAAAAAAGATACAAAAAATTTTTAAGTACATTAAATTACACCCAAACTTTATACTTTGATAATTTGATATTAAATAGACTACTCGTTATGGAAGTTCAACTTAAGATTTCTAGTTCATAACTACGTTATTTTGTGATGAAAAATATATTTTCGAATTTTTTAATATAATTTTTAATTGTCATAAGGAAATTTTACGTCTATTTAATTTTCAAGTTGAGGTTTCCTTGTTACCGATGGCTCCCGATGTCAAGTTAATGACATGTTTAGATACCTCACCTATTCAGTAATACAAAAAAAACCTGCGTCATTGCTGCGCCATTTCGAACTAGAAGCAAAAATGTCGACCTAAATATATTTTCACACGAATTTTTTTTTGCGGTGACCATTTTAACCACACGTGTGATAAAAATCATGTTGCATAGTTCTTATCTGTTGTTGTAATTATAATAAGTATTAGTGTGAAAACTGTTTTTATCAATTTTCTTATTGGTTTTGCACAAGTTACTGAAACTAGGGTCCTATAAATACTCGGGTTTGCAGCGTGTTCATCAGTGTCCGGATACCTTCCTTCGGTAACTGTGAATTTGCTGAAAAAAGTTTAAAATGAGTGAATTTGTGTGTTTTCGACGCGACATATGTGCTCAGATAATAAGCGGGAAAAGTACTTCAGTTATTGAAAATATTTGTTGGACAATTTCCATTTATCAACAACAGATGTGAGCACGGTTATGCAAAGTATTCAAAGAAATTTGATTACGATTTGTAACCAAAAATGGGTGAAAGCTCAAAGAAAACAAGATTGCTTCGAGAGCCAAAACACAAATTGGTTAAATGGCGAGTTTAGAGTACGTGAAAAAAAAAAGAAAATCCTGACGTGTTCGGAGAGTACGAAAAAAACGTAAAAACTTGGAATTACTCCAGGAGTATGGAATGGGACATGTGCATTACGCTTATGTTCAAGGTTTACGATCTATGGGTGAAAATGATGAAGCTTCGATTGTGAGTATTACGAGAAATACAGAAAAGGAGGAGAAAAAGTCATTTTACGAAGTCCAGATGGTGTACCTTCCCATACCAAAGAAGAAGCATTATGTATATATATTGAAACCGATCTACCCAAAGCTCAATATTCCTACCTGAGGCTGAGACTTGTTGAGAAAAACTTATTTTCGGTATTTCCATCATACCAAATTTTGGCTGAAGCAAAGATGGATTGCTATCCTCTTGCGTCAAGCATATCCGTAACGAATATAAGTGCTAAAGTGAACCTTCAAGAACTCTCAGATCATACTGCCTGTCGTATTTTAAAAATAGACTCGGTTTCGATAAAGTTCACCCGTCTCAAACTGTATAGCAAATGGGGTTGCGATGGATCCTCGGGACAAAGTGAGTATAAGCAAGTTTTACCGGAAGAAAATGAACAAATATCGGATGCTAATATGTTTATAGTTTCACTTGTACCATTGAGACTAGTGGATGAATAAAGTAAAGTAGTTATATCGCAAAATCCAACATGTTCTTCAGTTAGATATTGCAGACCCATTTCTCTGGAATTAGCAAAAGAAACTCCTGAAAAAACTACAGCTGTTGTAAGTGAACTTGAAGCAAAAATTAATGAATTAAGTCAAACGCGAACGCCTGCAGCAAAAGAAGGTAACATGAGTAAGACATGAGCTGTTTATGACAATGATCGACGGGAAAGTTGCTCAAGTGTTAACGCAGACTCCATCGAGTGCTTCATGTACTGTTTGTGGAGCAACTCCTAGACAGATGCACAATATAACAAAAGTAACTGCAAGAATTGAGAATGAAGATACGTTTAAATACGGGCTGTCTACCTTACATGCTTGGATAAGATGTATGGAAATGATTCTGCATATTTCTTATAACCTAGGATTTGAAAAGTGGGCTGAATCGACTCCAGAGAATAAAAGATTAAAGAAGAGAAAAAGAAGCACGTTCAAACTCGCTTCCGGAAATTGCTTGGTTTACACATTGATAAACCTCGTCAAGATTCTGGAAACAGCAATGACGGAAATACGGCAAGGAGATTCTTCCAAACCTATCAATGTTCTGCAGAAATCACGGGTATCGATGAAGAGTTGATCAAGAGATTATACATAATTCTGCAAACTATGTCATCAGGATTTTCTGTTAACGCAGTAAAGTTTGGTGAATATACGCTGCATTTGCTTGACTTCTGTAGACTTCCTCTGTCGCTAAAGTGCGTATGATTATAATGCCTTTTTTAATATATTGTACCTTTATGCCCATAAACGGTGAGTTGGCCGTTGACTTCGATGTATTAACTAGTAAAAAAAAGTGCACAGAGTATGTTCAACGGCCGGTTACATAAAATCTAACTATATTAATAAGGAAATCGCAGATCCTTAGACTTGGCTTCGCTTTGCTTAGAGATTTCATTACTTTTTATAGAGAAACAAGCAGCTTAGGCGAGGCTTGGCTAATTTTTTACAGGATGTTTTGGTGGGATTTTATATTTTGTACATTGATTGTGTTAGCTTGGTCCTTATCTTGTAATGCAAAACCAGTAAGCAACATAGCCGCCGAGCGCTACATCTAAGCTAACGACCAATAATTGATAGGTACGCGGTGCCGTCCCACTGTGCAGCCACAAAATAGATAGGTTCAGAAGTCAATCTACATAAAAAGCGCGCTCGAGCAACGCACTCATAGACACCGCTCACGGAGATGATATCTTGGCGCAATGCAGCTCAATGCGAGCGCGGGTACCTAATAATAATAATACCAGCTGTTTGCAGCGAGAAGAAATGTACCATAATTCCGTACACAGAGAGTTAAGATTGTTTTAACCGCCGCGCGGCCCACAAATGTGTTAGGGTTGTACCCATAAATATAATATTATATTTCTATGGTTGTACCTATGCTGATATTGGTAAAAAAACGAATGTTGTAGAAAAACAATTCTTTTTTTATTTGTTGATCAAATATGTTTCAGTTTAATAAAATGATAGATGCATTTTTTTCCTTCCCTGATTTCCCGATTATATAAATTTTTACGTCTAAAATATCCGAAACCGCGTAAATAATTGTAATAAATAATTAATCAAAATGGAAACAGTAGCAAAGCGGAGGAAAATCAATTATTTTTAGGTTGATCCATTATGACGTTGTCATAATTATTTAAAAAGGTTCAGGCAGGCGTGCGGCAACCCACTGTCGGATGTACCGACGGCGATACGCGAAGCGGTAGGCATATAACACGTGGCCTTGAGCGAGTGACGGACGCCTGGTTTTAGGCATACTTAATCAGATCACTATAAGTTCACGTAGGTATAAAAATAAAAATAAAACATGTGGGCAATTCACACGTGGTAGAAGTGAAACCTTCAATGTTGGCTTTTTTTTTTCTTATGAATACCTGTGTCTGTCTCTTTTTACTGTCACTTTTTTGTTTTATAAACTTTCAAATCACAACGATGCTAAAGAAGTTTTGACTTCAAAACAGGTTGGTAATAACGCTACTTATGTATGTGCTAATTATGAGATCAAAAAATTTTTTAGCAAAAATTAGAACCGACTTCCATGTAGAAATTAAAGTTATTTTTGGCTTAGTAGTGTCTTGATATGGAAGTCGGTTCTAATTTTTGCAAAAAAAAATTTTTTCGCGCTTTTTAGTGGGCCGGTTTGTAATTTATCTATTTACAAAAGCCATAATGTCAACAACTTATCACCTTTTACAAAATATTGCTTTTCCCGACGCATAGCCGTTAATTTTTGAGGAGTTCTCCTGGTACTTGACCATCAGCTCTACATCACCATATGTATTGTGACGAGCATAAAGTGTTTAACATCCGTACTCAAGTAATCGAATCGCAATCCACGAAATACTTATTATTGAGGAGTTTCAGTGGCCATCTGTGGTCTTCATCATCAGTTCAACTTCCCCAAATGGTACTTTTCGGAAGCAACTGCTCAAGGTACTATAAGAAATACCCAAAACGCTATAGGTGTGCCTATAATATTTGAAGAGTTGCCTCGATTTCTCCAGGATCCCATCATCAGATCCTGATTTTGTAACAATGGGACCAACTAAAAAGTATACCCATTTAAACGCAAAAATAATTTTTCAAATCGGTCCAGCCGTCTCCGAGTTATGAGGTACTTAACATACATTAAAAAAAAAAAATTGTTCAAGACGAATTGAGAACCTCCTTTTTTTGAAGTCTGTTAAGAATAACAAAGTTCTATAACTAAGTACCTACGACAAACGACGATATGTACAAGTACAAACACACTCACAATTCAACCGTGTCGGTCGGTGAAATGCGCTAGAATCGAAATATTATTTTTAATATTTTAGCGTTGAACATTAGTCAATATTAAAAACAGTATTGTGCAACATTAATAGGGCTCAAAGTTCAATGCATTCTACGCGGTGACTACGAGAGTCATGTCGGTACACGATCAAACACCGCGTAGTAGTTATCTCTGTCACTTTCTTGCAGATGTTTTATGTGCTAAAATGCACCTTATGTCGAAACCGGTTCTTATAGGCTGATTAACCCTATAATACGGGTTAACCTTTATTGAGGGTTTTGTAACCTAATCCTAAAAATTAACCGGTTTAAAACCCTCATACGGGTTAACCTTTCGGTCCCTGGTTTTGACATGTTCGGTTGTATTATACCTACTCAGGCGCGGTCGCAGACTGCAATTTTGGAGGGGTCACTTTTAATAAAATAAGTCGACTAAAGACTTTATTGCACAATACCCTATTTTATTCCTTTTTTAGCGGAAGGGAGTGTCCGGCTTCTTCTGACTAAAAACCGACCCTGTTCCTTTAGTTGCCCTTGTGGTCCGGGGCCGTGGTGTCTCGTTAGAACATTCCCAGCAGGCAAAGGCTCAACACGACGCACCGTCTCTCCGAGCCTGGTAACCAAGGGCTGCCATCCATCCGGTTTTCCCCGGATTTGTCCTAGTTTGGAGAGCGTCCGGGGGGATTTTCCCTATAAGCGTTCATGTCTTACGGGTGCCAAAAAGCACGATGATTTTAACACATTGTTTTTATAATGTTGATTTATATAAAGAAAGAGACTATATGAAAAAATATAGAGCTCTATCATAGCTCTATAATGATATAAAAAAATAAAACCATAAGTAAACCTCGTTTTGTTTTCAACTTCGAAAATATTTTTTTCTAGGGTGTCCGGGGCGGGCACGTCGCAATTGCGGCGGTAAGATCCCTCTTTGAGGAGTGGCTAGATCGGCGTCACGGCGTCCTGACCTACCGCATGACACAGGTCCTCACCGGACACGGAAGTTTCGGGAGATACCTGTGTCTGATGGGGAAGGAAGAAACGCCTGGGTGTCACCACTGCGAATGCCGCCCTGAGGACACAGTAGAGCATACGATGCAAGACTGCCCCGCTTGGGCATAGCACCAACGTGTCCTCACGGCGGCGATAGGCGGAGACCTCTCGCGCCCGGCATTGGTTGAGGCCATGCTGCGGGGTGAGAGGGAGTGGGAAGCGGTCGCCTCCTTCTGCGAAGCAGTCATGCTGCCGAAGGAGGAGGCGGGCCGTGTGAGGGAGAAGATAGCGTCCTCCCTCCAGCCCAGCCGCAGTGGTAGACGCCCACGGCGTCGGACGTCGGCCGACGATCTCCGGCCACCGTAGGTGCGGGCATGCGGACAGCGAGTAAAGGGCAACTCGCTGTCCGACCATGGACCATGCCCGGGTCGACGGCGCGTTGTGTTCCACGCGCGCCTCAAAGAGCGTCAGCAACATGACGAGGCCCCCCCTGTAGAGGGCCGAAGCCTGCCGGGGTCGTGGGACTTATCCCATTACCGTGACCCCGGAACGTAAAAGGTTATTGAAGGAACACCGTGGATTTTAGTCAGTAAAAGTCTGACAGTCCCTCCTGCCCTGCCCAGGGTGGGAGGACTTATTTGATAATTTTACGACGATAAAAAAAGGGTGTCCGGGGAAAAACTATAATTTTAATTGGGGGTTGGTTTTCGAAGTCTGAGGCCGGCAATTTAGGTGACAACAGACCTATCCTTACCGAACGGTGGGCTTCCCCTGCTCGCCAGCCGCAAACCCACGCCAACGGTGGCTGGACATCGGCTGCCAACGCCCGAGGCGTGTCCAGCGGCGGCTGGGGCGTGAGGAAGCAAGTTGTCTCTCCCTCACGCATTCAGCCTCCTCCTTCGCTAGCATGACTGCATCGCAGAAGGAAGCAACTGCATCCCATTCCCGCTCGCCCCGCACCATAGTCTGAACCAGGAACGAAAGATTGCCGCTGCTGATCGCCTCCACAAGGACACGGCGGTGCTCCGCCCAAGCGGGGCTCACTTCTACCGTATGCTCCACCGCGTCCTGCGGGTTATCTTCACAATGACGACACCCAGGCGGGTCCTCCCGCTGTATCGAATACAGGTACCTCCCGAAACAGCCTCGAGTTCGGTCAGCACCTAGCTGCATCAGGCGGAAGGTGAGGACGCCATGGCGTCAGCTCATCGGTGGCTCCAGCCACTCCTTAAAGAGGTGATTTATCGGCGCGATTGAGGCATGCCTAGTCCTTGCGCCAATTGTGCAAGCGCGCGAGTCCAACCACCTCCAGATCCTATGGCAAGGACCGTACAATCTCCGCGTAGAGCGTTTGGCCGTCCTAGATTGGGCAGGAGCTGCTTCAATGCAGCCTCTGCCTCGTCCAGCCTTACAGCCAAACGTCGGAAGTGCTTTACAAAGTTCCACCGGCTATCGAGGACGAAACCAAGCACACCATAAAATGTATCAGAGCCTGTTCCCACTTATCCGATCAGTCTTTTTTCTCGGGCAGTCTAAATAGACGCATGTGCCAGTGGCAGTACAATTTGTATGGAGCTGTTCACATTATGACTGATCCGGGAAAAAAGACTGATCGGAGTTATTTGACGGACGTTTTGCCACTGCGACGATCAGTCAAAACGCCCGGATCGGAACGTTGCGTCTAGACTGAAGATGAGACCCCCTCCGCCCCGCCCTTCCTCGCGTCGCTAGTCTCATTCGGCGTCTAGTGTATTACATTCTCTTTGGCGTCAGTGCTCGTGCAAAATGGACGTGGACGCTTGCGCGTTAATATCGTTAGTCGAAAATAAACCCGTATTGTGGGATAAAACGTTGGACGAGTACAAATTAACAAATCGACGATTAGAAGCATGGCGGGAAATTTGCATAATATTAAATCCTGAGTTTGAGAAACTGGACGAAAAAGAAAAAAAATATTTGGTAAGTTAATTTTTTATTCAATACTATGTAGGTAGTTTCATATAGCTGCTTCCTACCAAGGTATTCTTCTCTTGCTCTTCGAATTATATTTGCGGTAGAACCACCTCTACACGGTCGCGGATGTGAACGATGTGGAAACGGGCCCGTTTCTTCACTTCTTCACTTATTGGGTTTTGTTGTAAATTAATACCGTCTTTATCTCGGACAAAGTTATGTAAAACCGTAGAAGCTTTTATGACGTTAATCGCCGTTTCTATTTAAAGATCTATCGGCTGATGTAGGCTAGAATACCAAAGGCACATTCAACATAATATCTTCTAGCTCGGCTCAAGCGATAGTTGAAGATTTTTTTTCATGATCTAAATGTGTACCCCGATATGGTCTTAAGAGATTCGGTGTTAAGCTAAAGCCTTCGTCCCCAATGAGTACATACGGCATTTCTTCATGATTGTGTGGTTTCTTGTACAGGCTTGGGGTTTGGTATATTTAATGAACCATAATTAAATTTTTGCCAAAAGATACTGTTCTTTAATATGGTAGAATCACACTCTTTTCCATATGAACCAACACTTATTTAGATGAATCGGTATTCTGAATCGACCACAGCAAGTAATACAAAAGAGAAATAATCTTTATAATTAAAGAACATAGAACCACTATGGCATGGTTTTATAATTCTGATGTGCTTTCCGTGTACAGCTCCAAGACAATGAGGAAAGTTAGCTTTTGTTTCAAATTCATTTGTAATGGCTTCCCATTCTCTCTCTGTATCAGGCAACTTCATGAAATCTGTGAATAATCTCTTCCAAAAAATGACGCTGGTTTCTTTTATTATTTTACTAATAGTCGATATTCCTACCCTATAATTATGAGTAGTGGAGTTCCTTGAACGAACACCCAGAAGCAAAATATCTGAAAACAAATAAAATGGATGAAAACACTTAAACAACAAAATTTTATAATACTTATTATTATTTGTTTGCAGAAAAATCTGTATCGGATAAATGGAACAACATTCGAGACACATGGCGAAAATCGATGAAAAATAAGAAAGATGAAAAAAAAATTGGATCTGCTGCCAAAAAATCTCGACGTTATGTACACGATGATAGATGATGTTTTTAAAGAAGGTTTATGAGCCGAGATCAACCGAAGAGTCAATTGAAAACTACGATGAAGGAAATGTACAAAGTGGTCCTAGTAATGAAACTGACTTTTGTAAACCTTCGATTCCCATAAGCACGAAGAGCACAATAGACGTCGATGAAAAGATGTCTAAATTCCTTGACTTTAGGATGACACAAGAAAAAGAAAACCCAAATTTATTATTTTTCAAGGGTGTACTACCCGCCGTTGATTCTTTCACAATGGATGAAACTTTAGAGTTTCAAGCAGGAGTTTTAGCTCTTATACAAAAAATCAAAGGAATAGTGTTGGTTTCCAAAGATATGATTATCAAACTGAATGGCAAGATCAATATCGTGGATACCATACCCAACGTCTTCAGCAGCCGGCAGCGTTCGTACATTCACCATCACCAACCTTTCAGTCATCGTACCATTCTCAACCATCTCCTGCAGCGACAAGTGCATTACAATCTCTTCAGCAAACGGCAGCGTTCGTACGTTCACCATAACCAAACTCTCAGTCATCGTATCATTCTCAACCATCTTCTGAAGCATCGAGTGTACTAGATTATGATTTTGAAGGAATTTAGTCACTATGACTTAATCAAGACGACAAAAACAAAAGCTCTCATGTGACTGTTTCCAATAAAAATATTTCAATAATTGCA
Source organism: Tholera decimalis (assembly GCA_943138885.2). NCBI lineage: Eukaryota > Metazoa > Arthropoda > Insecta > Lepidoptera > Noctuidae > Tholera > Tholera decimalis. The sequence goes on from OW964565.2 coordinate 34,430,117, forward strand.
TATCTGTATTTTATTAAACTCCTAAAACTATATTACAATCCAACTAGCCACCTTGGAAGAGCATTTCCTATATAAATATTTGAAAATAAAAAGGACGTACCTTAAACATATGGACAGCCTTTGTTGTGGACAAATGCACTCTCTAAATCTTGTGTCTTGTAATTTTATGTCCATGGAAATTCTTCCCAAGAGATCGTCGAAAGAGGAAAAAGACATTCGAACGTAGTTAAAGAACTTCGCCTCATCATTCCTTAATTCACCCATCAATGTTTCAAATATGTTGGAAATCGGTCTCGAAGTATAGGATGCACCCAATGTTGTCTCCGTTTTCTACTACTTTTTCGTCTCAAATACCACCACAATATAAGAACATCATCGTCGCCGTCCATCGCGTACGACATACAAATGTAAACTGGCGGCGAGTCGAACCACCGACCTTCCGGCAAAACAGACTGATCGGATATAATGTGAACACCCACGTCCGGCGTCCGGTTTCAGGGCAAAGACTTTAAATAGCTTTCTTTTATTTTGTAGAAGATTTTTCAATTTGAAGTGTACGATTTTGTAGGGGGGGGGGGGGGGGTCATGTCCTCTGTGACCCCCCCCTTCGGACCGCGCATGTACCTACTATGCGTCCGCGGGGCCGCTCCGTCGCAGTTTCGACGTGTTGTCTTTTTTTTTACTGTTTCCATTGCATAAAATCATCCAATTCAAATATTTAAGGTAAAATACACTTAATTAAGCCATTTTTAGGAAAAAACCACTAGAAACACGTTTTCACTATACTTTTTTAAGACAATCTGAAAAATATGTATTAAAGTATTTTATCTAGACTTAAAAGTCTGTTTATAAGCAAGGATAACAGTACCAATAGATAAAATAGAATGTTTTATCTTAAAATATATCATATTATATATAAAGTTATATCAAGTTAGGTACCTTTAGGCTTTATTAACTATTTGTAGAGCACTGTATCTTAAAACATTCAATATACCTATAAACGTACTTAAAATAAGTGTGCTTTAGAACAAATGCACTAAAAATAATCGAGCTTGAGAAAAAAAACTCTATAAGAATACATGTTCTTTATTGAAACCATCTTTAGAAAGCCCCTATCTAAAGATTAACCATGAATGGACTGTCTATAGACAGATTTGTTTTAAGCCTCCAAGACTGTGTTACTTGGGTGGCTGCTGTCCTGCGTGTCGCGGCTTCGATTCCCACATCGGAACAAATGGCATTTGTATGGCCTACAATAGGGTAGTTTTCTAAAATATTTTATTTAGTCCGTCACGTAGTTTAACAAAAAACATTGGACACGTATTTTTTATTTTTTCACGGAATTGATAAATAAAGACGATACAGTGAATTGAAATTTCGCGTGACGTCACACCTCGGTATAATTCTTAGCAAAGTGTGACGTCAGCAGCCCCCACTCCTGTACTTTGAAGCTTTCCATCTTTTTGAATTTTTCTTGACTTGAAAAAGCAAAAAATACGTGACCAATATTTTTTGAAAATCTACCTAATGGACTAAATAAAATAATGATTTTATAACACAGGAAACTACCCTATTATATTTGTTCCAGGTTTGGGCCTTTGTGCAAATAAATTTAATCATTATCAACACAAACACGAAATAGGAAAAATTCTTCGTATAGAGCAACGCATTCATTTAAACTTGATGTACAATAATGGTACATGGGCGGACATAACGCAACAAGACATTCTCTATCAGTCAACACTTGGGTTGAAAATTATTTTATAGTAAGTACCTATTCGAAAAACAAAAAAAATGTTTCTATAATTTGCAGCCGTGTGAAGCCTTGTTGGATCGGTAGTACAAAAAGTCGCACGTTACTATTGATAGACGGAGATCACAGAGGAACTGAATAAAACGTGCCGTGTATACAAAACTTGTATTTATTTTCGTCGTCAAACATCGTACGTTTGTAAATAGTACCTACGTACAAACTACCCGCGTATATTTAATACTTCTTTGTGAATTCAAGGTTTGTGAATTTAAGTCAAGAGTTAGTTTACTTCTAGGCAAGCGTGCTTCATCTTCGACCACATCATCGCTTAACAGAGGTGCTGGTGGTCAAACGCAATCCTATCAACAATAAAAAAGACAGTTTTAGCGATAAAACCGTCTACCATGTCCTAATAATTTATGAATGCCTTATGTTTTGAAGTACAGTGCGTTAAACTATTTAAGTAGAGTACAACTTGGATAGATGCCACACATTGTTCGAAAACCAAAAAATATACTGGCCTATATATTTTATGAGTAGATAAACACGCGTCCAGGTAAGAATTTGATTTTTTTTTGTTTCCGAATTTGTGAAAAGTAAATATCATTGTCTTCGATATTTCCAAAGTATGTTCTTAACTTTAAAACTTCAGGCGTAAAGATTTCGGAAGTATCTCTTATTCGTGACACATTGGCGAATGCCCATTGGGACGGTGTGAAAAACGAACATAGAATTCACATCAAAAGTTTCATGTTGCCTTTTCTCAATAGTGTTAAGGGCCTATACTACCTCAGCGCTTCTCACTGTTTATTTCGCTCGCACACTACTGGTCGCGGTCACACGAGCAAGCGAGACAGGGTGGCAGGGAAAAGACTCCAAGACACCGATGGATACCGGTAATTTAGTTTATTTCTTTTTACGGTGAAAATAATTGTAATTTACAAAAAGTAAATAATATAGGGCCTGCTTTATAGATAGTTCAATTAATAGCAAAGTTTCATTATCTAATTTAAAGTTATTTTTGAATAGCAACGGTTTATTGTTCGGTTTGTAGGTAACTTTGGATTTTTTTTCTATTAAGAAAATTTTATGGAATCGTGTTTTCGTCTAATATAGTACCTAAAATTAATCCTCAAGTTTACCATATATTTATTTCAAAATTATTGCTGTAGTATTTTTAACCGACTTCAAAAAAAGGAGGAGGTTCTCAATTCGACTTGAACTTTTTTTTATGTATTTTACCTCATTACTCGCAGATGGCTGGACCGATTTGGAAAATTATGTTTCTTGTTTGAAAGGGTATACTTTTTAGTTGGTTCCATTGTTGTCACGTTTGGATCTGATGATGTGATCATGGAGAAATCGAGGGAACTCTTCAAATATTATAGGCACACTTATAGCGTTTTGGGTATTTCTTATAGAACCCTGTGCAGTTGCTCTTGAAAAGCACCATTTGAGGAAGTGGAACTGATGATGAAGACCCCAGATGGCCACCGAAACTACTCAATAATAAGCATTTCGTGGATTGCGATTAGATTACTTGAATATAGATGTTAAGCACTTTATGTTCGTCACAATGCATATGGTGAAGTAGAGCTGATGGTGATGTACCAGGAGAACTCCTCAAAAATTATTGGCCCTGCACCGGGAAAAGCAGTATTTTGTAAAAGGTGACAAGGTACAAATTACAAATTACAAACCGACCCACTAAAAAGCGTGAAAAAAAAAATTTTTTGTAAAAAATAGAACCGACGTCTATATAAAAACACTACAAAGGCAAAAATAACTTTAATTTCGGAAGGCGGTGTCAAAAAAAGAAAATACAAATCAAATGACACCGACTACCGAAATTAAAGTTATTTTTGCCTTTGTAGTGTTTTTATATAGAAGTCGGTTCTATTTTTTGCAAAAAATTTTTTTTCGACATATTGGAGGATCATGCTAAGGCATTTGAGGTAGTATAGGCTCTTAATATTGGCTTCCAATCCAATCGGACACAACTGAGTATCTACTAGGTAGGTACTGAGAGTGACATCCTATCTAAACTCCACTACCGATTAGTTGGATAACACAATAACCTTTGGCAAGACGTTCGGTGGATTTTTTGGCGCGATCAACGGCATAACGTGCTTTCTAAGACACGCAGAAATCTCGTCATGTTAAATCCACGAACCGTTGTTGGCAAGCATTGCTGAAGATCAACCCATTCGGCTGTTATTAAACGTGACCTTAAAATTGTCTTAGTAATATTTATACAACGTGTAATTTAAAGGGTATACAACGTGTAATTTAAAGGGTGTATACATACCAAGTGCACGGCTTCTTTGGATGATTACAAACGATATGGCAAGGGTTTTGTAATTCTATGTCTACATGTGTGGAACTTATTAGAAATTTCAATACATTGATACCAGAGACCGAATTTTTCAAATTAAGAAGCACGAAGGGAATTATCGTTTTATTGGCAAGTGACGTGGAAAGTGATGACCCTCACAGTGCTGTGACACGTTTGTTATTACTCGTATTCAAGAAACATATGAAACCAATAATTTGGGGTCAATTCTGTGAGTCACTTATTTTGAGCCGAAACTTTGCATAGAGACTCCATCCCTGATGTTGTCTTCCGTCCTTTGGGATAGAAATGGGGTTTCCGTTACACGTTGTATACATACCAAGTGCATGGTTTCTTTGGATGATTACAAACGATATGGCAAGGGTTTTGTAATTCTATGTCTACATGTGTGGAACTTATTAGAAATTTCAATACATTGATACCAGAGACCGAATTTTTCAAATTAAGAAGCACGAAGAGAATTATCGTTTTATTGGCAAGTGACGTGGAAAGTGATGACCCTCATAGTGCTGTGACACGATTGTTATTACTCGTATTCAAGAAACATATGAAACCAATAATTTGGGGTCAATTCTGTGAGTCACTTATTTTGAGCCGAAACTTTGCATAGAGACTCCATACCTGATGTTGTCTTCCGTCCTTTGGGATAGAAATGGGGTTTCCGTTACACGTTGTATACATACCAAGTGCATGGTTTCTTTGGATGATAACAAAAGATATGTTATGTATGGTTTTGTAATCCTACGTCTACATGTGTGGAACTTATTAGAAATTTCAATACATTGTTACCAGAGATCGAATTTTTCAAATTAAAAAGCACGAAGAAAATTATCTTTTTATTGGCAAATGACGTGGAAAGTGATGACCCTCATAGTGCTGTGACACGTTTGTTATTACTGGTATTCAAGAAACATATGAAACCAATAATTTGGGGTCAATTCTGTGAGTCACTTATTTTGAGCTGAAACTTTGCATAGGGACTCCATACGAGATGTTGTCTTCAGTCCTTTTGGATAGGTATGGGGTTTCCGTTACACGTTGTATACATACCAAGTGCATGGTTTATTTGGATGATAACAAACGATATGGCAAGGGTTTTGTAAACCTACGTCTACATGTGTGGAACTTATTAGAAATTTCAATACATTGATACCAGAGACCGAAATATTCAAATTAAGAGGAACGAAGAGAATCCGCGAGTTGACAACTTTGTAAAAATTGTTTGAAACGCTTCGAAGCGCTTCATGTGTACTCGTAAAATAATATTTTATTCATCACTTAACCTTTCAATTAAAATGTAAGTAATTATTTAATTTATTAAAAAACTATGGCCTAAATCGTGGCATTGTGGTCACGTGACTACCTATGACGTCATCGTTCAAAAAGCAACTTTCCTGGTATTTGGCACATAAATGTACTTCGGGTATTTTATGATATTTTACTCTATTATGAACGTGAAAAATTATTATCAGTGCTTTATTGCCTTGTTGTGGGAATACTACTATAAAAACGCCAACGAAACTATTTATTCATGTCCCTTTAAAAAGAGATATTCGCAAGAAGTGGTTAGAACTTCTGTGTCAAATCCATCCAAAGGTTGTCTGTAAAAGATCGCTTTTAGCGATAAGACCGCCCATTGTATCACCCTTTTTAGTTGTTAAGTCCATGGTTGTTTTACTGTTATGGTGTACAATAAAGAATATATCTATCTATCTGCTTTTTTAAAAACACAAAAAAAGGAACTCATCGAACAACTATTACAGGACGATAAGACAAATGAACCAGAAGAGAGAGAGAGTTAGTTATGAAATGAAATGAAATATTTATTTGTAAATTGGTTATAAATAACACTTTTACACGTCATGTTTTTTTGCGTGTTTAGTTTATCTAGACGAGGCCGGTATTTCCTAACTGACTACTCTGAGAAGAAACACCGAAACAAACTCCCTCTGAGTTTGTCGTCAACGTCTTTTTTAAAGTCCAGACAATTTGTGTTTGTATATGAGAAGCATGTAGGTTCATGTCTTTGGTATTCTTTTGAGGAAATAACCACGCAAATTTGAGCGGACCTGTCCAGACAGTGCAAGCAGTTAGTTATTCTTTTCTTATTTTGTCTTATGCACCAACCAAAGATAACCAGTCAGCTGTCAAAATATTGAACGATGACGTCTCGTTTTCTGATTGGTGTTTCTAATCACGTGACTCACAGATAAAAAGTCTCATTTTTCTCAAGGGAAAATAAAATAAATAATTAATAATCTTTTCTTCATTTGTACTATTTTGTGCTTCATATCAATAGATTTACATAATTAAATAGTTATTTTAAATTTTTAAACATACTGTCAACTCGCGGATTGTCGTGTTATTGGCAAGTGACGTGGAAAGTTATTGACCCTCGTAGTGCTGTAACACGTTTGCTGTGATTGATATTCAAGAAACATGAAACCGATAATTTTGTATCAATTCTTTGAGTGACTTATTTTGAGCTGAAACTGTGCATAGAGACTCCATACCAGATGTTGTCTTCAGCCCTTTTGGATAGATATAGGGTTTCCGTTACACGTTGTATATTTTAATTAAAAAAATTCTCTGTTTTGATGAGTAATGTAGTAAGTACACTAATTTAGCCCTCCCCACTTTAATTAACGTTTTTAAAGTCCGTCCAAAGGTTGTCCGGAGGATATCGCTTTCAGCGTTAAGACCGCCATTATTACCATAGAATAAAAAATATTGTTAAATAGGTGTTTTTAAATTTTGGTGTACAGTAAAGTATATTCTATCTATTATAAATGCGAAAATATCTGAGGATAGATGTAGTTATGGATGTTTGGTAGTCTATCGCAAAACATCCATACATTTGCGTCTAGTCGCAAAAACTACTGAACGGATCTGATTGAAAGGTAAGTAACTAGTTCGCAGTCTGGAATATAATTGCTAGTTTTTTATACCTAAATTCCCATGGGATCGGGATTCACGCGAGAAAACGTCTACTATAAACAAGCTGTACACATATTTTTGTACCAGTATTTTGATTGTTTAATATTCAAGCCTGTACGTCACGGGCGCGTGCATTCGACACTTGGAATAGAGGTGTTCCGTGTTCCAATTAGAGGCAGACGGACTGGCCAACCTAATTCCTGTTAGAGGTGCGCCTGCTCTTATAAGTGAATTGTTTGAAGTCGCTCGTAGGGCTGGGTACGTGCTTAATTTGCGTATAGGTATGTAAGTGTAGGCACTTGATGAAAGTTTGAGTAAGTACTGTATTTAGCGTTGTGTAGAAACGGCAAGATAATGCTACAACAAGAATAAATATATAAATGAAAATAGAAAATAGCCAATAAAACTGCTTTAAAATTTACCATATTAATGTTATGGTTATATTAAATACTAGCTTTTGCCCGCGAGTTCGTTCGTGTGGTAGGTTTTTCCCGCGTAAATCCCGATTCTGTGCGAATTCTGGAATAAAAAGTAGCTACAATATGTGTTATTCCGGGATATCAACTACCTCCTCTAGTAGCAGTAGTTCGGTTGTTAGTCCGGTTGACCGAACAACTGAAACTTAAATAATGTACCCCTTTAGTTCGGCAAATAAACCAGGCATATAATGTAAACAAACTACGTATATCTTAATTTTATTTCAACCTATAATACCTGTACCTATAGCAACAGTTCGGCAAATACATTATATAATACTCGTATGTACAAACTATTTATACATAAAGTCGCTCTTTTTACGTGTTAAAAATAAAATTAATATTTAGTTTGTTTACATTATATGCCTAGTTTATTTGCCGAACTAAAGGGGTACACATATTTAAGTTTCAGTAGTTAAGACAAACATATTGTATACATCCTCACAAACTTTCGCATTTATAATATTATTAGGATTAAGTTTCTAAATAAAAACATTACAGCCATTAAGTATACTGTAATTAATGTGGGTAAATACGCGGCCACCAGTTAGCTTATGATCTTTGAATTTTTTTTATTTTTAGGTAAAGGTAGGACATACGTGTACCTTTTGAAACACAGGAAACTACCCTATTGAATGCAGATTTCATACTTTACTTTAGTGATGTTATGCGATACTGTATAGATACCTTTCACCACATACGGTACTTCAGCACATTCCAATTAGGCAAGCTCGTCGTACCTCAACTTGCGTCAGATTTCAACTATAAAATAGCGAACATGTCACAGAACAAGTAATGGACGGTAGATCAATTGGAAATAAACCTTGAGTAATGCATTTATTCAGTGTTAGGACAAGATAGATCTATGAGCTACAGATAGGTACATGAAACTCCTATACAAAAACGACAGTTATTGCCACACAAGTTATTTTTTATATAACCTACTCTGTATGATCTAATTAGCATCAATTCAAAATTTCAATTTATTCCTTCAGACTGCATCAGACTTTTGCAAAAATATGTTGTTTGTAATTTTTAATTTTTTTAGAGTATCGTAGCTCCAAATGAAAACCCGGAACCCTTAAAGGGTCAACTTTTAGTGGTTTTAGAATTTAATTTTAGAAAAGAAAGAACCTAGGAGAAAAATAGGACAAACAACAAAAATTGGATCGCCCATGAAGTTCCGTATTGGCTACCAAAATAAGATTTGTCTATAGACTCGTGAAGTGGTTCACAGAATATAACTAACTACCAAGCTTCAACTATGTAGTCCTAAAAGTTTCGTAATAAAATGGCTGTGATATACGGACAGACAGATATAACGAATCTAGGGTTCCGTTTTTTTGCCATTCGGCTACGAAACCCTAAACTAAAAATAATTTGTGGTGTTGTGATACTGTTCATATTTTCACTATGAAATATATCAAGGGCTCTTATGTCTACATTTAGCTAAGGGAATTCATTGCATCCTTAAGCTTAAAAAAGTGTCATTGTGTGAATGAACAAATTGTTTTAGTGCTATTGTCGTAGATTTTGTTTCGTCGTAATTAATGTTAGTTTTTAAAGCTGCTTTGAAAAGAATTTATAATAATAGTATAAAAATTAAAATATAGGTAATAAATAAAATAAATTTGTACTAACAATAATAAAAGAACTTTATACTAACACTAGTACTCACGCGGGGCTTCGCTCCCGTGGATTCTATCACGTTAAAAACATAACTCTCCTTTTTTGCAGTCGCGTAAAAAGTAGCCTATAACCTTCCTCAAGCTTCAAGCTACTTCAATACCAAATTGCATCCAAATCCACCCAGTACTTTCGAAGATTAGCGCGTTCAAGCAAACAAACAAACAAACTCTTCAGCTTTATAATATTAGTATAGATTAACAAACGAGAAAACATTTTCTTAACATTGTCATCAAATATTTAGAAAAAATGTTTACCAATGTTTGTAATTATTTTTAACAGCAGTACACCATAACTGAACCACGCTAAAATTGTTGAATGAAAGTTCATGAACTTAGGGACAGACATAAATTATAGTCTGGAATAGTAGATTAATAGGCAGGCATTTATCCCCGGAAAATTGACTAATTTCACGTAGGTACCTACCAAGCCGCGAGCAAAGGCTTGTAGAAAATACTTTATTGTAGCCTGCAATACATGTTGGCCGAGCGTTGTCGAGTGAAGGCCAATACCAACATTAAGACGGTATATTTGCCTTGTCTGCTATCGCTCGATGTCACTTGCCTAGTTGGCCGAGTGGAGGCCAGCGCCAACGTGTATAGAGTTCATTTGGTGCAACCGTGCAACTAGTCTTCGCTTGCCGTTGCTCGTGATCACTTGCCTCACTTCGGATCGGTGTCGGTTTTTGGTCACAAATCAAAGGAGCTCACCTGCGCTCGGCCAACGTGTGGGCAGCTCTACAGACCCTCGTGTACATTGGTCGTCTGCATTGGCGTTCGACGAACTTGTCGAACGTGTGGACATTATTTCTTGCCTTGTACCTATTTGCCAACGCGAGCGTTGGCCTACGCTCTCTCGCAGGCTTTAGAACTTGGGTAGTTGTTATAGTAGAGCTCGTGGTTAAATAATAAAAACACGTGTCGATCTTCAAAGTTAAGCAACGCATGCCGAGGTCAGTTTGTATATGGGTGACCGTATTAATATATCGAGGTTCCTCCGCGCTTTGGAAAGTACGTGAAGCTGTTGTCATGAGTAGTCAGAAGCCAGAATATCTGAGACTGGTCTTACTCTTACATATCCAATCGATAAGCGTAAACAGTTGTCCAAAATAGAGAGCCATGTATTTTTACCCGACTGCGCCAGAAGGAGGGTTATGTTTTTCGAGAGTATGTATGTATGTATAATTGTTTGGCACGTTCTGTGGCCTGAACGGCTCGACGGATTTTAGCTTGAGAGGTATTGTTAGATTCGTATTGACTGTGAAAGTGACACTGGGTATATCAAAATAAAAAAAAAAAAACAAAATGGCGGATTTTTGGCGCCATATTATGCCTTCAAGAGTTTTTTTTTTCCCAAAACCTATCGAGTGGGCTATCAAAATAAAGGGTTTTAAAAGGTGATTAAAAACATAAACAACTTATATGGTTAAAAGTAATTCAAAGTGACAAATCGTAAAAAACACGTATCAAGAACTAAATCGTCTGCGAAATATTTCACATTTGTAAACTAAAAAGCTGGAAATAAAAAAGTAATTAAAAAAATTAAAAACCCGACTGCAACCTTATACTAAAACTAACTGAAAAGCTAATAAAAACAAGCCCATTTTAAATTAAATAAAAGTTGGAAGCAGGCGGGACCAATTTGTGTTTGAAACTATAATAATGGTATGGGCCCCGCCTGCTTCCAACTTTTATTTAATTTAAAATGGGCTTGTTTTTATTAGCTTTTCAGTTAGTTTTAGTATAAGGTTGCAGTCGGGTTTTTTAATTTTTTTAATTACTTTTTATGTAGGTACAACAAATATGAATTTCGAAAAATAAAAGGATTTTTTTTTTATTTCTATGTACCTTGAAAAATACAACAAACCCCCCGCTCTTACAAGGTTACGTCTAGGAGCAGACCACGCCGATTGACATCTTTGTTATAATAGATGGCGTTAGTGTGTTTTGTAGGGCGACCGCGTCCGTCAAATGTTCTGACGACCGTATCTTTACTATTTAAATTAATGGTTATAATATAAAAAGTGGTGAGTAGTGACATCTACATAACATTCCATATTAGGTTATACCAAATTATGACACCGCACTGTGTTTACTACATACTTATTCTAGTTCCGCCGCACTTTATTTATCAGACGCTTTTTCTGGTACCAGTATTCTTTGTCTTACTCTTAATTCTAATTATTTTCCCGTTTAAATATGCTAATTAATATTTATCACCAAAATGTACGTGGCTTGCGGACTAAAACGTCAAGTTTCCTTAGGAATGTATGCTTAAATAACTATGACGTTATATGTTTAACGGAGACGTGGCTAAAAGAGGGCTTTAACAATAGCGAATTATTTGATGACCGCTATATTGTTTGGAGACGTGACAGGGATTATTTAGATAGAAATCAGACACTTGGTGGTGGTGTTCTTATTGCTGTTCGACGTGAGCTCATTGCGGAGGAGCGCATTGACTGGCGCTCGTCCGCGGAGGACCTATGGGTAACTCTAACTCTGAAGCGTTCCAGACCCACAGTATCATATAAATTGCATATTTGCACAATTTATCTTTGCAAGCAAAACAGAGGGTATTCATTGACTGCACAGCTTACACATTTTTATACTAAGTTAAATGATATTATATTGAATAACTTAACGGACACTTTTATTATCTTAGGAGATTTCAATTTGCCAAATTTATCGTGGCAACTGACTGATGATGGATGCTCTTATCGCCCGGTAAATATTTGCGGTAATATTCAGACGGAATTTTTTGATATTTTAAATACATGCGATCTGGCCCAGTACAACGGACATACGAATTTTAATGAACGGGTACTGGACTTAATTTTTTGTAACAATCACCTAACCGTCGATAAATGCTCTGACTCTCTTGTTCCAGAAGACCCCCACCATATGGCTCTTAGTATTTTTGTAGATTTTGTTGAGTATCATGCGCTTTCATCACAGCAAAGAAAAAAGTTTGTTTATCAGTCAGCCGATTTTCCTTCAATAATGAAAGAACTTGATGAGTTCGACTGGCGCTGTGATCTCGCCAAAGGGTCAGTGGAGGATGCCTTGTCTTTGTTGTATGTCAGGCTAAATAAATTGTGTGAAACTTTTATACCAACGAAAATCATTAAATCTATGTCTAATTATCCCCCTTGGTATAAAACCCCTCTAATCAAAATACTTAAGGAAAAATTTAAATATCACTCCTAGTTTAAGAAATACGGCAACTTATCAGATTATGATTCATTTATAATTTTGCGAAGTCGTGCTAAATTATTAGAAAAAGAAATGTATGACGCTTACATTGAAGTAATTGAAAATAGTATTAATAAATCGCCTAAAGCTTTTTGGTCTTTCGTCAAAAGCAAGCAACGGTCTTCATGTACATTTCCATCGGTTATGAAGTATGGACATAGTTCGTCGGGACAGGGGGATGAAATATGCAACATGTTCAGTGAAGTTTTTAAGTTTAATTTTCTCCAGAACACTGTCCCCGGTGTAACTCAGTTGGACAGTAACATGCATTGTCTTTATCAAACGTCTGCCTCTGATATAAGCTCTATTGAAGTCTCTGAAACTGAAGTACTGCAACTACTAAAGGCTATTGACGTAAATAAGTCGGCAGGGCCTGATGGTATTCCTGCTATACTCATAATTCAGTACTCATAATTCAGTGCGCACAAAGCTTAACTTTACCACTTACCCTAATATTTCGACGTTCTCTTAGTGAGGGAGTTGTGCCGCATGTTTGGAAGACAGCTTTTATTACCCCCGTGCATAAAAAAGGTCCTAAAGACAATGTAGAAAACTACAGGCCCATATCTAAGCTTTGCTTGTTTTCAAAGGTTTTAGAAAAAATTGTTTACTCCTCAGTTTATAGTGCTATTAAACAATCACTTAATAACTATCAACATGGCTTCTTAAAAAACAGGTCTATTGTGTCGAATCTGCTCGTCTGTTCTGACTTCTTGTCCTCCACCATGTCTGAACCATCTCAAGTGGATGTGGTCTATACTGATTACAGCAAGGCATTTGACCGTATAGACCACGGTGTCCTTTTACGTAAGCTGCTGGCAGTGGGTATCAGAGGCGATTTATTCAGATGGTTTACATCTTATATTGAGAATCGATGTCAAACAGTTGTACTGAATGGTTACAGTTCTGTAACCGTTAAAATACCCTCGGGAATACCACAAGGATCCCTTCTGGGTCCTTTACTTTTTATTATTTTTTTAAATGACATTGGTTCATACTTTACCCATTCCAAAATACTTCTGTACGCCGACGATATGAAAATTTTATGCCCTGTATCGGAACTTTCTGACTGTTTTGGTTTACAGCGGGACTTGGACGGACTTCAAAATTATTGTCTCCTTAACAAACTTGAACTGAATGTTTCTAAATGTTTTGTTAGTACCTACACTCGTAAACCACGTGCAATCGAGTTTCAGTATAAGTTACATAATATTGTTATAAACAGGATAAGCGTTATTAGGGACCTGGGTGTAACGTTTGACTCTAAGTTGCTTTTTGATGCACACATCGATAACGTTGTTAATAAAGCTTCCAAAGCACTTGGATTTATACTTAGGTTGTCAGCTGATTTTAAAAACGTAAAAACGTATAAAATTCTTTATTGTGCTTTTGTCCGTAGCCATTTGGAATACGCCTCCCAAGTGTGGAATCCTAGTTACAATATTTATATTGACAGAATTGAGGGGATTCAAAAGCGCTTCCTACGTTTCTTGCAGTACAAGACTAGGAAATATACTCCCAATTATATAGCGCGATGTAAGAGGTTTCACATCTTACCACTACATGAGCGAAGACGCATTGCGGATATGGTGTACTTATTTAAGATTGCGAATGGTACTGTAGATTGTCCTGAGCTGTTAAGCTGTTTGGGATTAGTTACACATTGCAAAATGCTTCGTAATCCTACCTTGTTACATGTCCCTCATTCCAAGTCAGCGTACAGGCAGAATTCTTATTTAATCCGTGCGAGCAGAAGTTTTAATAAACTATCTGGTGAACATGATTTGGATATATTCAATACCAGTGCTTCTCGACTTAAGCAATTGTTGGTGAAAAGCTTTTTTATGGAAAAGTAATGATTTACGTCTAAATGAATTTCTGTTTGTATGTATTTGTCGATCGTGTTCTATTTACTTCCTAATTTATGTTATAGGTATTTTGTAATTACCTTTCTTTTATTATATTTTTCTCTTCTTGTTTTTGTTTTTAGTGTTTATCAGTGGAAACTTGTAAATGGCCTTCAATTGTATATTGCTTATTAACATAGTATAAGTTAGCTGTAAGTTTCCCGAATAGAATAAAATAAAATAAAAAATAAAATAAAATAAAGCAAAGGGCGTGGGGTTAAACAATAAAACAAGAAAAATACGTGCGCACTCAGAAAGAAAGAAAACGAACAAGTGCATCTGTCAGTCAATGACTGACGCATGTCAGGCACAAGTGTTGTCAGAAGAAAAAAAATTCACTATGAATCGATTCAATAGATTCCACAAAAGCTTGATATGCGCTTGTCACTCGATTTTCATACATAGTCTCATATTTTACAGATTTATTCATAATCGATCAGAAGTAATTCAGGCATTATTTAATCGATTATTTAGTTTCATTAACTTAATTTAAGTTTTCTCGCCTTCTAGGTAGAAACATGGTACTATACTTTGTAATTTCCTTTAGAAAAATATAACGGTTTTTTTAATACACATTTTAACTAGTTAACCAGCTGGGCCCAGACGTCCCCTTCTCCTTTGAAATGGCAGAAGCAGGCAGCGTGTACCTATCAAGGAGGTGAAGGCGCTATTGGGCAACTCGGTGCCTGCTCTGCCAGTTCAATAGCCCGCGACAACGTAAGCGTGGACGGGTTTTGCTCGAACAGCTTGTCGCGTTCTGGGTCAGCACTCAGGCCGAGGACGAAATGATTCCTCAAGTTCGTTTATTACCATAAAATTTACGTATTTATTGTTGAATTTCTACATAAATTAGTAACAAAAAATAATATAAACAAGTTACAAAATAACTAAGCTCTGTACTCGCCTGCCCTCTATCGTTCTATTCATTCATTCCGCTCGTGTGATAGGAGCTAGACGCATTACTTCCAAATAAATTAAAACGATTAATAAGTTTTAATTACTCTCACAAAATAATAAATTAATATTTAGTATCAATTTTCCTGACATCCTTATTATTTCTTTTTTTTATGAATTTATCTATTATTTGCTATTGTTTCATTGAATGATGTAATTTAAGTCTGCTTTAAAATTTCGTTAATTTACTTTGTATTTGTACATCATCGAATGGTAGGACACAGTGATTCTTATATATTATTTTATTTATTTAAGGTCAGCCAATGCGATTGACAAATTGGCTAACACCACATACACAGAAAACGGATTAAACGTGTACAAAATTAATTATTTTTAATAATTGATACAATAATTTGGGTTAGTTTTGTTCTAAAGATTAGGTTAGTTACACACAATACAATACAATGATCATAAATTTAATGCTTTAATTATATGGATATCAAATTTAAATATTAAGAAAGAACATTAATTATAATTGAAATAGTAATTAAGATAATCTTAATCTTCTTAATCTTAACATAGTATAAAGCAAAGTCGCTTCCCTGTGTCTGTCCCTATGTATGCTTAAATCTTTAAAACTACGCAACGGATTTTGATGCAGTTTCTTTCAATAGAAAGAGTGATTTAATAGAAAGGTTTTTAATATTATAACATGCATAATATAGTAGAGGAACACTGATAATTTTTGAGGTTCCTAATGTGATGTCGCAAATAAACACATTTTTTTGCGCTTGCTTTGCAAACGCTGGCTGAACCCTACGAGATAGATCAAAATAATGTACTACAGTATTGTACACCTTAAACTTGGTCAACAAAAAAGTCGTCGATGGCCTCTGTCTATCTCTTATAGATAACCCACAACGACCATTTTTTATCCTTTACTTTTTACGGGAAATACGAGCATATTTTACGAAGCGATTTTAAGCAATACAGCATTAATTCTTATCCAATTAAGTACCATAAATACATTGTGCATTTAATACAAATCAATATTGCCCTTTACAGAATATAATTTAATTAAATAGTTTCGAAGATATTACACATTTAAAATGCAAGGACATAGCGGTTGCGGCGCGGTGCCGGCGGAGGCACGGCGCGCGTGCCTATGTTGCTTAGATTTGAGCGTTGAATGTTTTCCCCATGGTAAATTGTGTGTCGCACTTTCAAGAGTAATTACTAAAGAGAACATAGATGTCGAATGACAAAAAGGCTGTCAACGATGTATATAAAGACATTCTATTGTATATTTAATACAATACAAATACAATACAAATACAAATACAAATACGTTTATTATTTCACCATGGTAAACAATACAATATAAATACACTGTCACCTAAAATAGGATTCCCTGTGCTATAGGTGACAGTAGGAATCGCGGTTAACCTACTTACAAACAATTGCTTATCATCACGTTTCGTTTTATATGGAAAGAAAAAAAAACAATTTTTTTATAATAGAAAAAAAGCAAAATATCGAAAACAGTATTAAAAAATAATAAATAAAGGGGAAACTAAGTAACATTTATTTAAACATGCCAAAGTTAAATTATGTATAATTAAATCCGCGAGTTGACAGTATGTTTAAAAATTTAAAATAACTATTTAATTATGTAAATCTATTGATATGAAGCACAAAATAGTACAAATGAAGAAAAGATTATTAATTATTTATTTTATTTTCCCTTGAGAAAAATGAGACTTTTTATTTGTGAGTCACGTGATTAGAAACACCAATCAGAAAACGAGACGTCATCGTTCAATATTTTGACAGCTGACTGGTTATCTTTGGTTGGTGCGTAAGACAAAATAAGAAAAGAATAACTAACTAACTGCTTGCACTCAAATTTGCGTGGTTATTTCCTCAAAAGAATACCAAAGACATGAACCTACATGCTTCTCATATACAAACACAAATTGTCTGGACTTTAAAAGAGACGTTGACGACAAACTCAGAGGGAGTTTGTTTCGGTGTTTCTTCTCAGAGTAGTCAGTTAGGAAATACCAGCCTCATCTAGCTAAACTAAACACGCAAAAAAACATGACGTGTAAAAGTATTATTTATAACCAATTTACAAATAAATATTTCATTTCATTTCATAACTAACTCTCTCTCTCCCTTCTGGTTCATTTGTCTTATCGTCCTGTAATAGTTGTTCGATGAGTTCCTTTTTTTTGTCTTTTCAAAAAAGCAGATAGATAATAGATATATTCTTTATTGTACACCATAACAGTAAACAAATATGGACTTAACAACTAAAAAGGGTGATACAATGGGCGGTCTTATCGCTAAAAGCGATCTTTTACAAACAACCTTTGGATGGATTTGACACAGAAGTTCTAACCACTTCTTGCAAATATCTCTTTTTAAAGGGACATGAATAAATAGTTTCGTTGGCGTTTTTATAGTAGTATTCCCACAACAAGGTACTGCACAGCACTGATAATAATTTTGCACGTTCATAATAGAGTAAAATTTCATAAAATACCCAAAGTACATTCATGTGCCAAATGCCAGGAAAGTGTTTTTTGAACGATGACGTCATACGTAGTCACGTGACCACAATGCCACGATTTAGGCCCTAGTTTTTTAATAATTTAAAAAATTACTTATATTTTAATTGGAAGGTTAAGTGATGAATAAAATATTATTTTACGAGTACACATGAAGCGCTTTGAAGCGTTTCAAACAATTTTTACAAAGTTGTCAACTCGCGGATTAAATTAAATATGTATCAAATGTGTGCGAGTTTGTTGTCTGAGTGTGTGTGTATGCGTATGTGTGTGTGTGATGAAGGTATGTTTTGTGTGTGAGGAATTGATGAATAATGGAAGACATGGGTAGTAAAAGGACTGTGCGTGATTTGTAATTGGTGGACGTGTTTTAGTTAGGAACGTAAAATAGGTTTTCAGTTTCTGTGTAATTTAATGCAGCGAGGAAGGCTTTTGCTACTGGTTTAAACTTGAATTGTGTTAGATTATACAAAGGTACTTTTTTACTAATTTTGTTGTAAAGACTAGGAGCTGCAATGTAGGGATGTCGTTTTGCAAAAATTGTACTATGCGGCGTAATTTGGAAAATGTTATCTTGCCTTCGTTTCTTATTAATAAGACATCCATGTTTTGGAATTATTAAGTGGGCATAATAAAGGTTTCGTAGGATAAATAATTGCCGTACAGTATGAACTCCTATTTCTTTATATAGCATAGCTGTAGGGTATAGTCGCGGTTTGCCAGTGAGGACTTTCAGTACTGCTCTCTGCGATCTTTCTACAGTTAAAAGGTGTGATTTATGAGTCCCGCCCCAGACGGATATGCAATATTCCAATATGGACTTACATAGCGAAGAGTAAATTACCTCCAAAATGTGCTCATCATCTATATGACGAACTTTTTTTATAATGGGCATTAGCTTCCTTAAACGATTAGATAGGATCTCAGTATGTGCATGCCAGTTAAGGTTCTCGTCAACCCAGACACCTAAGTATTTGATTCGTGTAACTTGCTCTAAATAGGTACACATGCAAACATTAGAATTATTTATATTTATATTATTACAGGTGTGAGCTTTAATTTTAATCGTTTCTAGTATAGGTAGTTTAGTTTTAGTAATAGAGAAAGTCATGTATTTAGTTTTATTAATATTTATCGTAAGTTTATTTGCATTCAACCAATTAAGCATAGTTTGGAGTCCCGTTTGTGTAGAATTAGTCACTTCATCCCAGTTTTTTCCGTGAAAAACCACTGCTGTATCGTCAGCAAAAGCTACAATTTTTGCATTATCAAGCTTCATCTCACAGAGTTCGTTCATATAAATGAGGAAGAGTTGGGGGCCAAGAATACTACCCTGAGGTACACCGTGGGTGATTTGGGCTGGCTTACTAACATAAGAACCAATCTTGATACGTTGCTGTCTGTTGGTTAAATGACTATTGAATAAATCCAATGCTTTGCCACGAAAACCTATATTTTCCATCTTATTTAATAGATCCGGGATAGAGACAGTGTCAAAAGCCTTTGCGAGATCCAAGAACACTCCGATACACTTAAGTTTGCTATCCAGTGACCTAACCACAGATTCAGTGAGAATTCTAAGAGCATCCTCCGTAGATTTTCCAGCGGTAAACCCATACTGATTGTTCGAAAGTATGTTATATTTTGTTAGGTAGTTTGTCAATCTTTTATTAATAAGCTTTTCTAGGATCTTCGACATCGCTGGTAGAACTGATATTGGCCGGTAATTTTTAACACTGCATTTAATATAAACATTGCACCCGTGCGAAGCCGGGGCGGGTCGCTAGTGAAATAATAAATTCAAAAAGTTAAAACAGTCTGTATATGACTTTAACATCTATTGTACACATATGCTCACAAATATATGAATTGAATTGAATTGAAGAGGTATCGCGTTACCCATCTATATTGGGTTGTGGAGGTCAGGTAGGCAGTCACTCCTTGTAAATACTTATAACCAGCTAATCAGCAAAGTAATATGTCTGTCTGTTTTCAAATTCACAACCACGGCCGGCCATCATTCCTCTCCGACATAGCTCATTATTAGATAGCTCATGCCTCATATAGAGTATCATATCTAGCTTATATTTTTATTACGCTAGACAAATAATGAACCACGCTGACTAAATGTATTTCGAGTTAATATTATGTAGCTTCTACGAAATAAATGTCACTATTATATTTTATAGTATTCTTCTTTTTCAACCGACGACAAAAAGAGGAGGTTATCAATTCGACGCGTATATTTTTTTTTAATGTATGATCACCGATTACTCGTAGACGGCTGAACGGATTTGGAAAATTCTTTTTTTGTTTGAAAGGGTATACTTCGAAATTTGTTACATTGTCACCAGGTCAGGATCTGATGATGGGATCCTGGAGAAATCGAGGGAACTCTTCAAATATTATAGGCACACCGATGACGTTTTGGGTATTTATTATAGTAACTTGTGCAGTTGCTCTCAAAAAGTACCATTTGAGGAAGTGGAACTGATGATGAAGAGCACAGATGGCCGCCGAAAATACTCAATAATAAGTATTGAGTGGATTGCGATTCGATTACTTGAATATAGGTGTTAAGCACTTTATGCTCGCCACAATGCATATGGTGATGTAGAGCTGATGGTGAAGTACCAGGAGAACTCCTCAACAATTAACGGCCCAGCATTGGGAAAAGCAATATTTTGTAAAAGGTTATAAGTTGACATTTAGGCTCTTTTAACTAGGTAAATTAAAAATCGACCAACTAAAAAGAGTGAAATAAAAACTTTTTACCAAAAAATTAAACCGACTCCCAAAAACACTGCAAAGTGAAAAATAACTTTGATTTCGGAAGTCGGTGCCAAAAACGAAAATACAAAACTAAAGACACCGACTACCGAAAGTAAAGTTATTTTTCACTTTGCAGTGTTTTTGGGAGTCGGTTTAATTTTTTGGTAAAAAGTTTTTTTGTCGCTACGTTCTTGACAGAACGGTCGTGGTCACCTCGAGGCGTCCGCATTAGTGGTAGGGGTGGACAAAGCTCTCCGCACGATCTCTCGCCATCTGTCCCTGTTGGCAGAGTGCTTGTAGCACTCAGATACGCAGCTTCCCAGTGCTGATTTCACCTGGTCAGTCCAGCGCATTAGTGACCTGCAACGCGACCTGGTTCCACCTTTCCTTGAACGACTAGCTGCTCTATGGAGTTCCCTAGAGTCGTGACCAAAGTACTGCAGTATTCTATTTGTCATTTAATAACAGGATACGTTGTTCTCACTCATTAACCTATGTATTTTTCTTTTGAGACTGTTGTAATTTAATATTATTTTGTAAGTAATTATGACATCTGGAATGCAGTAATTAATCAAGCAATTAGTAAGTTATTGGTGATTATTTTAATTTTATTTTGTATGGGGCATGGATATGCAATACATGAATTTTATGTTTTTAGATTTCTTCGTTCTTAAAATATATCGATCCTAAAGATATTGTGTTTACCATTTTGAGAGTAATTACACAACATAATATGTGTCTATTTGAACCCATGACTGTTTTTTGTTTGTCCTAAAACATATATGATCCTAGATAAATAAAATTGGTCAAGTGCGAATCAGACTCGCCCATGAAGGGTTCCGCAGTAACTATAATAATATAAAAAAAAATCAAATCAAAAAATCAAAAATATTTATTTGCCAGAATATGGTACAATAGATGTTACAATTCCTGGTTACCAGCATATCCTGCCATGACATGGCGTACAAATATGTCTTAAAAAATAAACACAAAACTTATATTAAGTATTATCTTATAAATAATTACAATTAGGAATAAAAATATCTAAATCTTAAATAATTAATGTATATAATTGAAATTGTATTTTAATAATAATAGAATATGAATAGAATTGTAATTGTAGCATATGATCGAATAACAGTTGATTTGTTTTATTACATTAGTGACTTATCCTCTAAGTATTCTTGAACACTATAATAGTTTTTTTCTAATAACAATCTGAACAATAATCTTTTGAATAGCTGCAATGGTAAATCCTGAATGTTATTTGGCAAATGGTTAAATATAATAATTGCCATGCAGTATATATTTCTCTTAAATAACTTTAACTTTATCTGTGGTAATTTGAAGTTATCTTTGTGTCGTGTTCTGCTGTTTGTTTTGTAACTGTTTTTTTCAAATAAATTATATTTTTTCCTGACAAAGATGCATGTTTCAAAAATATATAAACATGGTAAGGACAGTATTTTATGCTTTTGAAACAATGGTTTACAACTATCTAAAAAATGAGCTCCACACATTGCCCGAATGCACTTTTTTTGTCCTTTAAAAACTCTCTGCACGTCTACTGAGTTTCCCCAAATTATAAGACCATATCTGAGTACAGATGCTACATAAGCATGGTAAGCAACTACTGCAGTCTTTAGATTAATCGTTTGTCTTATTCTTTTTAAAACATACACAAAGCGATCTATTTTGTTTATTATTTTATCTATGTGTGGCTTCCAACTACAATTTCTGTCCACGGTTATACCCAAAAATACACAATCATTAACAGAGCTTAAGACGGTATTATTGTACTGAATGTCTAGGCTATCTGTGTTTGTGTTAATTGCTTGAAATTTTATTATATTTGTTTTTGTGATATTTATTTTTAAGTTATTTTTTTCCAGCCAATCAGTTGCTTTGTCCAATGCTTCAATAATTCGTTTTTCCAAATTTTTGTTATTGTCACTTTTAATAATTAGTGTTGTGTCGTCAGCAAAAAGTACGCACTCTTCCTTAATCGCTTCCGGTAGGTCGTTTATGTATACTAGGAAGAAAAGTGGAGATAAAATTCCTCCTTGAGGTGTACCAAAGTTGTTTTGTGTGTATTTAGATCTAAACTTTTTTTGTTCCTTTTGACAAGTTCTTGTTATTTCTACGCATTGCAGTCGGTCAGAAAGAAAGCTTTTGATCCACTCGTTAGCTTTCCCGCGTACTCCATAGTGAGAAAGTTTTGTGAGTAAGGTTTTGTGGCAAACAAAGTCAAAGGCTTTTGTCATGTCAAGAAAGACACAGCCTATTTTAGATTTTTGGTTTAGACCTTCGGTTACTTGTTTCATTAAGGAGAAACATGCTGAAGCCGTAGAGCTCCCCTTCCTAAACCCAAACTGTTCTTTTTTAAGGATGTCACATGATGTCAAAAAGTTCTCTATTTTATTATACATAACTTTCTCAAATATTTTTGATAATATGGGGATTAAAGTGACCGGTCGATAGTTATTCATATCCGATTTTACGCCTTTCTTGTATAAAGGTTTGACAATAGATTTTTTCAGACGTTTTGGGAAAACTCCTTCACTTAGGGATAGATTAATTACGTAGCTTAAAGGCGAGGCTAAGCAAGATGCACATTTTTTTAACACTTTAGTATTTAAGTCGTCATAACCAGTCGAGTTCGTATTTTTTAAATTGTAAATTATTTTACAGATATCTGTTTCATCTATTGGCGTCAGGAAAATGCTTTTAGGATTTTGAGGAATTGTATAATTCGTAGGTTGATTATTTCCTGGTCGCTTTTGGGTCGTATTAGTTAGGGATATATAATAGTCATTGAATAGGTCGCAAATGTCGTTAGGGTTGTCATAAATTTTATTATTTAATTGTATTGTTTCAATGTCAGAGTGACTAGTCGTATTATTAATATCTGCTTTAATTAAGTTCCATGCAGCTTTACTAGCATTTTTTGCTTTATTGATATACTGTAAACTATTAATTTGTTGCGCTTTTTGTATACATCTTTTTAATATTCGAGTGTAGTTGTCATATTTTTTTTTGTTTTGTTTTTTATTATCTTTGCAAAGGCTATACTTTAGGTATAGGGTTCGCTTTTTAATACAGCAGCGTTTTATACTTTTGGTAAGGCAACGGTTTTTCACTTGTTTATTACTATTTTTAACTTTAATTATGGGAAAGCATAAATTGTAAAAAAGAATAATTATATCATGAAGGCAATTAAAGGCGATGTTTGTCGAGTGACATTCGTATACCTCAGAGAAAGATAAGCTTGACATACAGTCTCTAAATTTTGTTAAGTTTTCTTCACTGAGGTCCCTTATACTTTTAAACCAGAAACGTTGATAGTCCTTAACTTTAGTATCAGTTTCTAAGTTGACTTTTAGTGACTGTGCGGTTTCGTGATCTGAGAGTGCTACATAGTGCAGCGCAGATTTAGCGTCATGGATATTGCTTACAATTAAATCTAAACAAGAGGTTTTCCTCGTCGGTAGTGTAATATGGTTTTTGAGATAGTTATTACTAAGTATGGCATTTAAGTTATTTGATGTTTTATTTATTTTTAAGATGTCTATATTCCAGTCACCGCATATTATGACTTTTTTCTTACCCTTTTTACAAAGTTTATTTGTAAGGAGTTCCAAACTATTCAGAAATATCGTAGCATCATGTGTAGGTGTTCTATAAATGCATACTACTATTAAATTATATTTAAGAATTTCAATGGCACAGTATTCGAATTGGAGTGGAATCGGGGGGATAAGATTGACGATTTCTTTGTACTGTAAGTTATTTTTTACTAGGATACATGAACCACCCCGGCGTTGGTTTGAACGAGAAAAGAATGATGCCATTTTGTAGTTTTCGATTCTAAGGTTTGACTCAGAACCTCTTTTAAGAAAGGTTTCCGTAAGACATATAATGTCAATGGAACCCAAATCAACTTTTAAGTCTGCTAGGGCTACTTCTATTAACTCCTGCTTATTAAATACACCAGCAATATTTTGGTGAATTAACGTGATTGTTGTGGTTTTATTTTGACCTAAGAAAAAACGTATTATCTATATAATTTGATTTGCTTTTAAAATAGGTTGTAATTTTTGTTTGTACTGTTTTTAGAGATATTGTTTGTGAGTCAGATTTATGGTGAGATGCAACTAAGTTGGGTGATTTTTTTCTAACTTGTTTATTCTTATATTGATTGAGGAACTCTGATTGGTATTTTTTGTAATCGATTCTCGTATTTAACCCAAAACACAAATATTCCAGATATTCCTGTTGGTAACTTTTCATATAACTAGCATTATTATATTTATTATTTATTAGTATATTTATTTGACAAATGAAACCATACAAATTTCTTAAAACTATCTTATTTACATTTTTTACAACTACGCTAAATAACTTTGTTTTTCATAGTGTTTGTATGAATTACAAAATTATATTTGAGGTTTTAGAAAATATGCTGTATCTCAAAAACCGCTGACCTGATCTCGTTCAAACAAATTTTGGTTGAATGTTTACATTAAGATCTACAGACATTTATTTTTAGATTTTTCATTCCATTATTATAGAAGTTAGGGGGGGGACACATTTTACCACTTTGGAAGCGTATATCTTTTAAACGATTAACTTTATGAAGAAGTGGTTTTAGAAATCTCAATGTCATTTTTAAAGACCTGTCTATAGATACCACACACGCATAGGTTTCATGAAAAAAAAAATATTATCAGTTTTAGTTCCATGTATGGGGAGCCCCCCTTTATATTATTTTTTTTTTTTCTTAAAATCAGAAAGCGGTTTATAGTACATCTATCTACCAAGTTTCACGTGTATAGTCTTAATTGTTTCGGAATAAAATGGCTGTGACATACGGACGAACGGACAGACAGACAGACAGACAGACAGACAGACGGACAGACATGACGAAACTAGAAGGGTTCCGCCGGGCCACCACAGCTCGTGAAGTCGTCAAACTATTGTAATTAATAACTCCTCGCAATCACTACAACATATTGATATTCTAATTACTAAAGTTTGTTAAGGAAACTTCCTATAATTTGGGACAGCGGCCACGATAGTAAAGTTCAAACCGCACGGAGGAAGGAAATGGTGGCTCTATAATGTAGTTGTATGCAATTCGATGTTAATTTTGATAGTATATAATATGTGTAGGGGTTTCAACTGAGATGGTGTTTGCACGAACGTAGATCAAATTTATTGTATTCTAACAAAACACAAAGGATATTAGAAAATAAAGGAATATTAGCTGATGTGTTGCAAATTTGCAATATTTATTTATTTGTTTTAACTATGTACAGGAGTTCCCAATAAGATAGTGTAGAAAAGAAAATCCTATTTTGTACAATTTAATTTCATCATGATAAAATAAATAACTGGCTTCTGTCCGCGACTTCGTTTGCGTGGGAAGGGTTTCCCGCGTAAATCCTGATCCCGTGTGTATTCCAAGATATAAAGTAGCCTGTGTGTTATTCCAGGATGTCAACATTCAGATCCGTTTAGTAGTTTTTTCGTGATAGAGTAACAAACATCCGTTCATCTATACATACATTCTCACAAACTTTCGCATTTATTATATTAGTAAGATACAAGATGTCCAAAAAGAGTATCAGGTATGTTAAAACCATTTTGTAGAATTTTAGTCGGAGTGTAGCAGTACCCGGGCACGCATCGCACATTTTGCCCAGGAGCGTATTTTCAAAACGGTAATTCAATAGTGTATTTTTATTTGACAAATTGGTTATTAAGTAACAATTTTACATGTCATTTTCTTTTTAACACGCTTTTATTAGGTCGAGCTGTACCAAACTATGTAATAAAATCTAAGAATCTGAATTACACGCACTTCTAATTGTTGTGTCATCATGAAACTTGGAAATTATATTTAGATTAGATGACAACACAATATTATGGCACCATCGAACTAGTCTGATGATGGAATAAGACGGAATTGGAAGGTGGCTGATGGAACCTTGGACTGCTTACTAGTAAACAATCGAGTTTGGGCTCATTAGATTGACTTAACATATTCTGTCCATCTCTTCTGATGACGAGGACATATGATTATTATGGTACCTATCATTGAGCTGGTCTGATGATGGGAATGGAAGATGGCTGATGGATGTTTTTAGTTTTTTAAACTATTCATTTATTGCAGATTTAAGCGAGATGAGGCTGGTGTTTCCTAACTGACTACCCTGAAAAGAAGCCCCGAAGCAAACTGCGAGGTGAAAAGGTAAAGTAGTAAATTAATTTATTTTAACAACCAGTCAAATTAAAATGTGTGCATTCTTTTGGTTCCTCACTAAAGGTTCATCACAATCTGATCGATGGTTTAAAAATGTATAGATGAAAAGCCTTCAAACAATGAGTGTTAATTATATTATTTTTTTTATTTCAGGCTACCAAAGAATCATAGAAAAATATACATACTTACTTATTAAGTAACGATAAACTAATACATATATTTATAATGACACAATAAAATCACTACTATTTTTAATAAAGTTATGCACAAAACATAAACATTATTTCACACGAATAGTCTGTAACGGCACCGTGTGTCACGCAGTACTTGTATCTGTATCTGTCCACGGAATCGGATTACAAATAGCTTTGAAACTGGGCTACAGATAAATCGATTTCTATGATTATGTGCCCATCCAGGAACCTTATGTCGATAGATTTATTTTAAATATCATTGTCGCATCTTGTTTGTCTGCAGGGACCTTTGATAGCCTGAAAAAAACCATCAATCAAGTCGAAACCAGTATCGAGCGGTGGTTTCGGTTGCACATGGCATCGCGAATTCACACTTTCTGAATGTGCATATTTTTGCGGGTTTTTTTTTATTGATAATATGCTCACGTTTGACCACCATCTCACCTGAGAGTAAGTGTGTGAGTGAGTGATTATGTGGTCGAAAAGGGAGGATGCTTAGCTAGAAGTAATTTATTCACTCGACTCTTGACATGACATCTCACTTGACTTAAAGACCCAAATAATGAAAAATAATGCTGCTTATTATATTATTCAATCTCAATTGCTCATTATATGATTAGCAATCGATATCATCATAAATATATTTACATCAAATCAAATACATATGGCTAGATAGCTTTCTGAAGTGATAGCCTAGTTTTTGGCAAAATTTCAATTAACTCGCAAACCTTCCAAGGTAATAAATTTAACATATTCAGCGTAAATGCGAACTAAGCTACTGTGTGGTCTAAAGTAGCACAAAACTGTTCGCGTGGCGGTGAGACTGCGGTCTACGTTTTGAAAACTTGTTTAGGACCTATTGTGTCAAGTTGGTGTTCATAAAAGTTATAAATTTAGGAAAGGCTGGTCTGATGGTTTGATGAGCGTAAGATCACTAATGAGGCTAACTGACCCTGAGTCAGTCAGTCTGAGGCGACGGCGTGTTTTGCGCATTGACAGGATTGTCGTCCCATACCTTGCCATGCCTGTTTTACGAAAATTACGCTGTCGAAAAGTATATAATTTGGCATGGTTACAGTTAGTAAAGAAGTACCTAGTGCAGAAAACAAATATTGTAATACAAAAATGTATTTAAAATAATAAAAATAATAGTCAATTTTTTACAATAGGAGTCACCCTATTGTAAAAAATTGACTATTATTTTTACTGGTCACATGAAATCGTCAACTTTTCAGACAGGGCTGAATATCTGTACTTTTTTTATTCGGGATAAACCCACTCTTAACTTTAATCTCACCTGATGGTAAGCGATAGATGAAGTCTACGATGGATCGTACGAGCCCAGGAGATGCCTATTTAATCTTGGTTTAAAGGCTGATAGGTCATAAGTCGCAGGGATAATATAACTAAGTATATGAAATTAGTCCTCCAAAAGACTTGCTCGTAAAAATAAGGTAACTACCACTGTCATATTACCTACGTGCGTATACGTAGTTACGTTGCTACCCATTTTTTTGAGCTGTGTTACTGGTAGCCTGACGCGTTTCAATTTTTTTCCCTCATCGTCATTTATATTCCAGACATAATTGTGTCAGGCTGAAATACAAAACCGCCCGCGAGGACCTGCAGCGCCAATCAAGCTTTCAAATTAAACTTGTATGACATATTTAATTGGCTCATATCCCACAAGGCACACTGGGACGCATCATCTGTACTGGGATTCTGGAAACTATCCATACTACCCGCGTATTTATTTTCTCCTTTTGTGTCAAATCCATCCAAAGGTTGTCTGTAAAATATCGCTTCTAGCGATAAGACCGCCCATTGTATCACCATTTTTAATTGTTAAGTCCATAATTTTGTTTTACTGTTATGGTGTACATTCCTACTTCCTTCCTACTTCCTACTATCCTATCCTTCCTACTCCTACTAATATTATAAATGCGAAAGTTTGTGAGGATGGATGGATGTTTGTTACTCTTTCAGGCAAAAACTACTGACCGGATCTGAATGAAATTTGGTAAGTAGATATTTGGCAACCTGGAATAACAAACACATAGGCTACTTTTTATCCCGGAATTCCTACGGGATCGAGATTTCCGTGGGAAAAACGTCCCACGCGGAACGAAGTCGCGGGCAAAAGCTAGTAAAGAATATATCTATCTATCTATCATACTCCATATTTATATTATAAATGTGACTTGTCGGTCTGTCTGTATGTAACGCTTTTCTGACTAAACTTCAGAAGAGATTTTGATGGTATTTGGTATTGAGATAGTTGTGGACTCTGGGTTAAACATTCCTAAGGGCTAAAGTAGGGGATAAAAGTATCCACAACAAAAACCACGCGAACGAATTCACGGGTAGGAGCAGGTATTCATATATTATGTTTAACTACAACGTATACGATAACCAGCTCGTTGATACAGTGATCGCAAGCGCCATTGCTGAGCAAGAGGTTCAACCCCGGTCGGGTAAAAAGTGATGTAGAGTTTTTCAATTAGAAATCTCTCAGTAATAGTCCCTAGCCTGGAGAGAAAGTTGTTGATCTATTGATCCTACGCTTGATCTCACTCCGGTCGTGTCAAATTGTCGACCTTGACCGGACGCTGGACTATGAAAGGAAAGGAACAGAGAGAGCAGCTATAACTGCGTAAATACTTGTATAATATAATATAATATTGTTATTTTCTCCCTTGCTAAATTTCTCATGCGTCTAAGTAATTGAGATGGTCGTTGGTCTCCAAGGTCCATTTCACTGATAAGTTTTTGAATCTGCCTTGTTTTCAATTCTTCATTTTTTTATTACTGATGGGCCCACTCTTGACCTCGATCTCGCCTGATGGTAAGCGATAGATGAGGTCTAAGATGGGACGAGCGAGCCCAGAAGACGCCTATTCACTCGTGCTTTAAAGGCTGAAAGGTCATAAGTGGCAGGGAACACAGAAGCCGGCAGAGAATTCCACAGTTTGGCTGTGCGCACAATAAATGTGGAGGAGAAGCGCTTGGTACGACAAGACGGTATATCAACCAAGTGAGGGTGGTACCCAGCCGTGCGTCTGGTAGACCGGTAGTGAAATGGAGATGGAGGAATCAGGTCATGGAGCTCCTGCGCACACTCCCTGAAGTACAATCTGTAGAAAACCGACAAGCAAGCAACGGTTAGCCGATGAGCCAGGCTATGAAGCTTGTTCACCAGCCTCGTCGCCTATAAGCCTTTTAGCTCTGCGCTCGATTGAATCCAATGCAGCAAGATGGTACTTTGCAGAGCCATCCCACAAGTGGCTGCATTACTCCACGCAGGAACGGACCTGTGCTTTATACAGATTTAGAAGCTGCTTCAGAAGTTCATGAATTGCTAGCAGGCGTTCTTTTAGCGCTTCATATTTCTTTGAATCAGGTGGACGCAGCAATATATCGGTTACTTGTTGGATGACGCTCTTCCTTAATTTAGAAACAACTATGTTGAATTTGGCTTCGTCCGATGTCTTCTGCGGGAACAGCGTGGCTTCTGTCTGGAAAAACCAGACTCGAGGCTGATCAGTTCAGAATTCCGAAATTCGTGACGCTACTGAAATGACTCCAAGATCACTCTGTTCGACCTTGACAACAGGTACAGTCGACGGTGTTGGTGGTTGCACAGGATTCATTTTCACTGACTAACAAGTCTTGTTTATACAAACTATATGGTTTGATTTGACCACGAGTATAGACCCTAGTGAGTCGCTACCGGAATTATTATAATTTTTGCGTTCCCACGGGGTCACCAATTTAACGATATTTAATGTTGTTTGTGTAGGGGTTAATTAGTCCTTAGTCAGAAGGTGACAATGACAATGACACGGTCTATGACGTTAGTCTATATACGGTGTATACGCGGGTATATACTGTGGCCTATGGGTAGCAACTGATTTCAATAGGAGCGGTTGGCCGTAAGAGCTCTGAAGGAGCTAGCTCAGCAAAATACAATGTATCGCCACATCTTCTACGCATATGGGTGATCTCTGCTGGCGCCGAGGCTGAAATCATTATTATAAGAAAAAACAATAACTATGAAGTTTTTTTTACTCACCGTCTTTCCTCACTGCAGGCAATCAAAATTGGTTGATGAATTTTCTGGTTTATTTTAAAATTGATATTCATCAGTTGTCATTAATATTATTCTTTTACTTTTGTCCTTACCAACATAATTGAAGTAGGTACTAAATACTATTCTTAAGGTATTATGTACGAGTTTATTTTTTGCATACATGTGGTTTTTGTGACAAAAACTACCTTTCCTTTCTTACTTTTTTTTCTTTTCTATTTCGTATTAAACAGTTTTAGATAAAAACTGGCGAAATCATAAGTTCAAAATGAGAACTGACCTTTCTAGAAACAAATCATACGAAGCCAAAATGTTGGAATTATAACAAAAATAAAACAAACTAGGACATACTAGGAACCAAGCCTATTCTATTAGGCACTTTATACGAAAACCACAGTTTCGTTTAGGTAATTTAACGTAATTACGCGGAAAATTCAACCTTTACAAAAAAAAATACAATTCATTACATCCTAAACAAAACTTCAAAGAATAATTTTACAATCCAATTTACTTCAACAATTTTTGCCAACAAATACATTTTATTACAAAGTGGTTTTTCATTAGGCATTCTCATAGAAATACCAAAATGTAGTAATAAAAATATTAGGTGTTGTATTCCGTGAAATGAATCCTATGCAATTATATTTAGCAAGCTACTTTGACCCTTAATGCTAACAGATTAAGACGAGTAATCCATTGGTTAATCTAGTGGAAACTAAGTTAAAAGAGCTTTAACACTGGCTTGCTGTCACACCGTGGTTTCATGTGACCGATTATATTTAATTATTTCGATGATGTTATTGTATTGTGTCAACTGCAGTTTCTTTTAGAGATATTTTTAAAAATATAATTATTTTGTATGTACTACACCAACATTATTTATTTCGTTCTAGAATCTAGATACAGTATTATTCTTAATTAAAGTAAGTTCTTATTATATTCATTTGGTTCATATTTAATATTAAATTAATATAAAAATATTGTATTTTACCCTTTACAAAATTAAGTGCAAGTTCAGTTCGGGGCCACTCCAGTACACGTAAGAAGATTTTTATGAAATTTTTACCTGCCCTTGCCAGCATTAATAAGCAAAGCTTGATAATTTCCTTTTTATGCTTACTTACGTAACCATTAATCAATAACCTTCTCTTTTCAAATCCCTCAAAAGAAAAAAGAAAAAAAAAAGTAAATACATTTTGCGATATAATCGCCATTCAAATACAACCGTCCCCCATGTGATCAAAAATAATCAAAGCTATGTCTTCCGTCCTTTGATGCGTACGTCATATTTTAATAGCCTATTTACTTTTAAGAAGCTTTTTATAGATAAATCTGCCATATAAGTTGAACCTTGTAAAAATAAGATTTCTGTAATTTTAACCAAAATAGACTAGATAACGCGGCACAAATATTTACCCTGTCCTAGAATACAATGGTCAAGGAGCTGATCTCCGGCTCGGCGTCCCGTCCGTGTTAACGACCAGGCCCGGGTCCGGCGGTGAGATGAGCTCTGTGAGCCGTCAATACTGGTGGTGGGGCCCTATAGTGCCATTACCTGCCGGGCTTGTGGTCATATTCTAAAGAAGCGGACGCAAGGGCAGCTGAAGGAACAGAGCGGCTTTTTAGTCAGTAGAAGTCTGACACTCCCTTCCACTCCACCCAGAGCGGGAGAAGTCATGCGATGATATTCCCACCCGCGAAATAAAAAGCTACAGTTGTCAAAGAATAACATACCTTGAGTTACGCTACGGTGTGATAGGCGGACCACGGTAATGGGTTGTTAAATTTGTTGGACGCCTTATGGCTGAGAAACGGTGGAGTTGGAGCAAATTTATGCAACGGATAATTTTGTTCTCATGCTCTAAAAAGGTGCCTTACTTGTTTCATATGTTGCATTGTGAGGCTTGTAAGAGAGAGGAAAGAAATGAAATCGGTACTCATGTAATGATTAAGCCGCGGCTCCGGAATACAAGGGCCGTGGAATACAAGAAAGCAACGGAAGGAGCAACGTGGGTTTTTAGTCAGTAAGAGTCTGACACTCCATTTGATGATATTCCTCCTGACAAAAGAAGATGATTGTCTGTGTTGCTATGATTAAGCTTTGCCAATCAAAATAAAATTTTATTTAAAAAAATAATACAATTGTTTTTTTTTTGTAACAACAGTATGTACAGTATGAGTGCCCATAAAATGTCACAAGTTCGATCCCACACACAGAAACATTACTTTACACACACACACACTCACACACACACTCACACACACACACTCTCTCTCTCACACACACACACACACACACACACACACACACACACACACACATATATAAATTACTTTGGGTAATTTACATCACCATCATCAATTCCACTGCTCTCAAAACGGTGAAGCAAAACATCGCGAGGAAACCGGCATGTACTAGGAACATAAATTGAAAGATATGTGACATTCACAAAAAAAATTGGCCAAGTGCGAGTCAGACTCGCCCATGAAGGGTTCCATAGTAACTATAATAATATAAAATAATATGTATATTTTTTGACGAATAAAAAAAAACCTTAAAAATTTCTTAAAACTAGCTTATTTACATTTTTACAACTACGCTAAATAACTTTGTTTTTCATAGTGTTTGTATGAATTACAAAGTTATATTTGCGGTTTTAGAAAATATGCTGTATCTTAAAAACTACTGACCCGATTTAATATTAGTATAGAATTAAAGTAATAGAATTAGTTTAATACCTCTGTTTAACTTTACTTTTCACAATAATTTTAATTGCTCTTCTGAATTTTGGTTCCTGCATGTGTTAATTTTATTTAATTATTAATATGTACTGTTCAACACAATTTAATTGTTAACTGAACTGAATAAATGAAATGAAATGAACCAATTTTGGTTGAAAGTTTACATTAAGCTCTACAGACGTATATTTTTTTAGATTTTCACTCCATTATTATCAGGGGCGTGCACAGGATTATGACAGGGTATGCGGCGGAGTAATCGGTCACAAAAACTTTGTCTTTTATAGATTTTTAGCATAGCCACAGCCACGCATCGTAGCATGGTGGCGATGCGTGGCTGTGGCTATGCTAAAAATCTATAAAAGAAAAAGTTTTTGTGACCGATTACTCCTCCGCATACCCTGTCATAATCCTGTGCACGCGCATGATTATTATAGAAGTTAGAGGGGACACACACATTTTACCACTTTTGAAGTTTATATCTTTTAAACGATTGACTTT
Source organism: Tholera decimalis (assembly GCA_943138885.2). Lineage (NCBI taxonomy): Eukaryota > Metazoa > Arthropoda > Insecta > Lepidoptera > Noctuidae > Tholera > Tholera decimalis. The sequence continues at coordinate 34,464,508 of OW964565.2, forward strand.
ATGAAAAAGTGGTTATTGAAAACCTTATATCATTTTTAAAGACCTGTCTATAAATACCACACACGCATATGTTTCATGAAAAAAAAAAATATTTTCAGTTCTAGTTCCATGTATCCCGTCTGTAACCCCCCTTTATTTTAAATATTTTTTATTTTTTTTCTTAAAATCAGAAAGCGGTTCATAGAATACATCTACCTACTAAGTTTCACATGTATAGTCTTAATAGTTTCGGAATAAAATGGCTGTGACATACGGACGGACGGACAGACATATCGAAACTATAAGGGTTCCGTTTTTTGCCATTCGGCTATGGAACCCTAAAAACGATGCTCCGCATGAAACAGACCGAATCATGTAAAGACCATTTCATCAGATTGAAAAGCTTGACAGTGCCATGCCTTTATATTTTAGTGTTGCTAAACAGCTTTGTTATGAATTTGAACAAAATTGAGACTGAGTAGCAGAGACAGACTAGAGCTAGTATACGCAGGAAAGATTTGCCCAACACATTTCTACCGAAATTAAAAGTTGTCAATGATAGCCCGAGGTATCAATCTGTATTTTTATACAACAAGTTGCCGATAGAATTTTAAAGTATTTATAGTGTTAATTTATTTAAAAACAAATTGAGCATCCATTTATTGTGGAAAGGTTATTATAGTATACCTAAATGAATTTATAGATAACATTTGACATAACATAATTATTGTAAACGCGTGACACATTTTATTAACTTGATATTTATTATTTCTGTACTTGAATTTTTAATTGACTGTTATTGTTTTTATTAATTGACTTTTCTAAATGTATTTTAATTTAATTGCAATGTTGTTTTATTATTAATATTTTCAACACAATGTACATAATTATATTGTCATGAAATAAATTACTTATGACTTACGACTTATGACGCATTTGGCCCGATGTGGTGGATATTGGCCCATGTACCCTCATGGGGAAGAGGCCTGAATCGGGCACGACTTTGTAGAAACTCGTAAATAACTTCGCGCCTATGTGTGTCCATTTATTTGTGGGGCGATATTAAAAATATAATTATTTTGTATGTACTACACCAACATTATTTATTTCGTTCTAGAATCTAGATACAGTATTATTCTTAATTAAAGTAAGTTCTTATTATATTCATTTGGTTCATATTTAATATTAAATTAATATAAAAATATTGTATTTTACCCTTTACAAAATTAAGTGCAAGTTCAGTTCGGGGCCACTCCAGTACACGTAAGAAGATTTTTATGAAATTTTTACCTGCCCTTGCCAGCATTAATAAGCAAAGCTTGATAATTTCCTTTTTATGCTTACTTACGTAACCATTAATCAATAACCTTCTCTTTTCAAATCCCTCAAAAGAAAAAAGAAAAAAAAAAGTAAATACATTTTGCGATATAATCGCCATTCAAATACAACCGTCCCCCATGTGATCAAAAATAATCAAAGCTATGTCTTCCGTCCTTTGATGCGTACGTCATATTTTAATAGCCTATTTACTTTTAAGAAGCTTTTTATAGATAAATCTGCCATATAAGTTGAACCTTGTAAAAATAAGATTTCTGTAATTTTAACCAAAATAGACTAGATAACGCGGCACAAATATTTACCCTGTCCTAGAATACAATGGTCAAGGAGCTGATCTCCGGCTCGGCGTCCCGTCCGTGTTAACGACCAGGCCCGGGTCCGGCGGTGAGATGAGCTCTGTGAGCCGTCAATACTGGTGGTGGGGCCCTATAGTGCCATTACCTGCCGGGCTTGTGGTCATATTCTAAAGAAACGGACGCAAGGGCAGCTGAAGGAACAGAGCGGGTTTTTAGTCAGTAGAAGTCTGACACTCCCTTCCACTCCACCCAGAGCGGGAGAAGTCATGCGATGATATTCCCACCCGAGAAATAAAAAGCTACAGTTGTCAAAGAATAACATACCTTGAGTTACGCTACGGTGTGATAGGCGGACCACGGTAATGGGTTGTTAAATTTGTTGGACGCCTTATGGCTGAGAAACGGTGGAGTTGGAGCAAATTTATGCAACGGATAATTTTGTTCTCATGCTCTAAAAAGGTGCCTTACTTGTTTCATATGTTGCATTGTGAGGCTTGTAAGAGAGAGGAAAGAAATGAAATCGGTACTCATGTAATGATTAAGCCGCGGCTCCGGAATACAAGGGCCGTGGAATACAAGAAAGCAACGGAAGGAGCAACGTGGGTTTTTAGTCAGTAAGAGTCTGACACTCCATTTGATGATATTCCTCCTGACAAAAGAAGATGATTGTCTGTGTTGCTATGATTAAGCTTTGCCAATCAAAATAAAATTTTATTTAAAAAAATAATACAATTGTTTTTTTTTTGTAACAACAGTATGTACAGTATGAGTGCCCATAAAATGTCACAAGTTCGATCCCACACACAGAAACATTACTTTACACACACACACACTCACACACACACTCACACACACACACTCTCTCTCACACACACACACACACACACACACACACACACACACACACACACATATATAAATTACTTTGGGTAATTTACATCACCATCATCAATTCCACTGCTCTCAAAACGGTGAAGCAAAACATCGCGAGGAAACCGGCATGTACTAGGAACATAAATTGAAAGATATGTGACATTCACAAAAAAAATTGGCCAAGTGCGAGTCAGACTCGCCCATGAAGGGTTCCATAGTAACTATAATAATATAAAATAATATGTATATTTTTTGACGAATAAAAAAAAACCTTAAAAATTTCTTAAAACTAGCTTATTTACATTTTTACAACTACGCTAAATAACTTTGTTTTTCATAGTGTTTGTATGAATTACAAAGTTATATTTGCGGTTTTAGAAAATATGCTGTATCTTAAAAACTACTGACCCGATTTAATATTAGTATAGAATTAAAGTAATAGAATTAGTTTAATACCTCTGTTTAACTTTACTTTTCACAATAATTTTAATTGCTCTTCTGAATTTTGGTTCCTGCATGTGTTAATTTTATTTAATTATTAATATGTAACACAATTTAATTGTTAACTGAACTGAATAAATGAAATGAAATGAACCAATTTTGGTTGAAAGTTTACATTAAGCTCTACAGACGTATATTTTTTTAGATTTTCACTCCATTATTATAGAAGTTAGAGGGGGGACACACATTTTACCACTTTTGAAGTTTATATCTTTTAAACGATTGACTTTATGAAAAAGTGGTTATTGAAACCCTTATATCATTTTTAAAGACCTGTCTATAAATACCACACACGCATAGGTTTCATGAAAAAAAAATATTTTCAGTTCTAGTTCCTTTATTTTAAATATTTTTTAATTTTTTTCTTAAAATCAGAAAGCGGTTCATAGAATACATCTACCTACTAAGTTTCACATGTATAGTCTTAATAGTTTCGGAATAAAATGGCTGTGACATACGGACGGACAGACAGACGGACAGACATATCGAAACTATAAGGGTTCCGTTTTTTGCCATTCGGCTATGGAACCCTAAAAACGATGCTCCGCATGAAACAGACCGAATCATGTAAAGACCATTTCATCAGATTGAAAAGCTTGACAGTGCCATGCCTTTATATTTTAGTGTTGCTAAACAGCTTTGTTAAGAATTTGAACATAATTGAGACTGAGGAGCAGAGACAGACTAGAGCTAGTATACGCAGGAAAGATTTGCCCAACACATTTCTACCGAAATTAAAAGTTGTCAATGATAGCCCAAGGTATCAATCTGTATCTTATACTCTTATACAACAACTGTAATCTTATACAACAAGTTGCCGATAGAATTTTAAAGTATTTATAGTATTAATTTATTTAAAAACAAATTGAGGATCAATTTATTGAGGAAAGGTTATTATAGTATACCTAAATGAATTTATAGATAACATTTGACATAACATAATTGTAAACGCGTGACACATTTTATTAATTTGATATTTATTATTTCTGTACTTGAATTTTTAATTGACTGTTATTGTTTTTATTAATTTACTTTTCTAAATGTATTTTAATTTAATTGCAATGTTTTTTTATTAATATTTTCAACACAATGTACATATAATGTTATGAAATAAATTACTTATGACTTACGACTTATGACGCACTTGGCCCGATGTGGTGGATATTGGCCCATGCGCCCTCATGGGGAAGAGGCTTGAATCGGGCATGACTTTGCAGAAACTCGTAAATAACTTCGCGCCTATGTTTGTGCATTTATTTGCAGGGCGATACTGGACTCAAACATAATATCTAGTTTTTGGCGCAATATAAATTAATATTGCTTGCAATATTGTATATGAGTCCTACTTGTTCTATTTTTGTTGTAATCTACTTTAATTTACATGATTTTAGCGCTGGACTTATAGTAAAACAATTACTTCTTTTAGGTTTTCGATTGTTTTTATTTGGAAGTGTTTTTTTTTTCCTTATAGGTATCAATATGTTTGCTTAATCCCCTATATGGAAATGATTTTCAATTAATTAGGCTGTATTATTGTCAGAAAATAAGTACTTGTCAATTGATCAGGATAAAACATTTGGCAACTACTTTGGCTAGATATTACGATATCTAGGATAATAATAGCACTTGTGAAATCAAAAACGTTTTTGAATTTTGTCTTCTATCCTAATCACATGCAAGTCCACTATGAAATAACTAGCTACTGACGTCACTCGAGATAAGAGTACTTCTTAATTATCATAGACAAGCTTTTGACCATGACTTCATTCGCGTGGGAGATATTTCCCACGTAAATCCCGAACCCGTGTGAATTCCAGGATAAAAGTCGACTGTGTTATTTCAGGATGTCAACTATCTACTTACCAAGTATCATTCACATCCGTTCGTTAGTTTTTGCGTGATAGAGTAAAAAATATCCATACATACATTCATCTTCACCACCTTTCGCATTTATAATATTAGTAGGTATAAGGATTAAGATTTTAACTTTTCTTAAAATTTTAAAAATTTTTAAAGTATCTTATTTTCAGCTAGATTTATCCAAATAGCCTATGAATACATGCCAATGAATAAAATACGGATCGAACATCAAAGATTACTCAGACACGTTGTCGTACCATAACACGATAATTTTCATATCATGACTGATATACTAAAACCAGTCATCAATCAACACGCTTTCAGTAAAAAGGTGCTCAGTATTGTGTTTGAAATCACTCAGTATGATCGACGATATATGATTAGGTTCGTTAATATTTATACCTTAGTTCATAATCCTACACGTGCCAGCAATATCTAAGGATCTTCGTGAATGCTTCGATGATAATAATCTATTACTAATATTAATATTGTGAATGCGTGTTTGTTTGTTGGCTCTTTTTAGGGTTCCGTACCCAAAGGGTAAAAACGGAACCCTATTTCTAAGGCTCCGTCTGTCTGTTTGTCTGTCTGTCAACGGCTGTATCTCATAAACCGTGATAGCTAGACAGTTTATATTCTCACCGATGATGTATTTCAGTTGCCGCTATAACAACAAAAATACTAAAAACAGAATAAAATAAATATTTAAGGACGCTGCTATACAAAAAACGTGGTTTCGTTTTTGTGGATAATGGTACGGAACCCTTCGGGCGCGAGTCCGGATTGTACTTGGCCGGTTTTTATTTTATTGCGGATGAGCTCACTTGTGACCTCGATCTCACCTGAAGGTAAGGGGTAGATGAGGTCTGTGATGGAACGAACGAGCCCAGAAGAGACGACAAGTTCGCTCTTGCTTGAAAGGCTGAAAGGTCAAAGGACGGGGCAAATGATAGAGTTTTGGTGTAGATATAGGTCAGTGCCAAAGAATGACTTTGCTTGCTGCCAGCCTAGCTACCTTTGTTGTCATTTTTCATGCAAGTCACGTCGCGGGGAAAAGCGATACTCTATAATTATATTAATCGGTAATGTTTGTGAGTGAGTTTGTATTAAGGAAAAATTATTCCTTCTCTTGAGATATTCCGTATCCTCATATTGTAGGTACCTACAGAGTACCACCCTTTAATAGTTTTGCGTATATTTTCCCTCTAATTTAAATTATTTGTGTGTTTTCTGTTGTGATAGCTCAAAATTTTTTTTTTTTTTTTTATTTTTATTTAGAATAGGTTCGCGTTTGACCACCATCTCACCTGATGGTAAGTGATGATGTGGTCGAAGATGGAGCACGCTTACCTAAAAGTAACCTATTCACTCTTGACTTAAATAAATGTATTTTCTTCCTTTCTTCAAAAATATGACCATGTACTTTCTTAACACCTTGTATTGTGGTAGGTAGACACAAAGTTAGCCAGAATAAAACAGTACAGATAATAAAGATGACGCTATCAAAATTCCTCTGAATAAAAATTTTTACCGGATGAAGTTAAACTGTTCACGAGGGACTTAATCAGAAAAAAAAAAGTAGTAGCGATGAAAAATGGGAAGTAAGCAACTTTACATCGAGTTGTGAGAATTTCTTTTGTTCATTGAGTATTATTATTACGTCATGGCTATTACAAAGGAAATGTATTAGGTGTGCAAGTAGAAACTCGGCTTTAAGTTGGTTCCCACTTTTTTAATTTTTCTATTTGTACATACAATCGAAGTGAAATTGCTTGGCTAGTAACTCCTAACTGTTCTGCAAACTCTTCTTGAGTTTGACATGGATTTTCATTCAGTAAAACTTGAAGTTCTTCATACTCAAATTTTTTGATTGCACCTGGACGAGGATCGTCCTCAAGACGCGAATCACGAAATCTCGCAAACCACTTTTTCACTATTGAATGGCTCACAGAATGTTCACCCAATGTTGAATTAATCAATTCCATAGCTTGAGCAGCATTTTTATTCATTTGAAAATAGAACAGAATGCTATGGCGTAAATGTTGCTTATCGAAATCAATCTCATAAAATTGATACATAGGAAATTATTGCTTGAAAACGACGATATAACTACTGCAATGGCCACATAATGGTGGACGAATTGGATGCGTTAAAGTATTTTGTTTCATGTAACCAACTTAAAGCCGAGTTTCTACTTGTACAGGTACACCTAATATTATACCTACATATGAGTATTTTATTTCCAAAGTCCTCTAGTACTCCTAATCGGGCGTCAAACACATTAATACAACATTGAAACTAACATCTAATCAATAAGCATGTAACCTTTTATAAATAATAAGTTACAACTTATTATGGTCAAACAATATTAAAGAAAATATAATATTACCTTCAAATATCAAGATTAGTTAAGTAATGTATAAAATCGAGCGAACAGTGGTTTGTAAGTGTGTGTGCGCGCAATGTTGTTGTGTTGCCACTAGGATACCTAAAATTGAGCGAGTGGTAAACGTAAATGCGTCCTTAACTCAAGAGCTCGTGGCTAAATAATAGCAGTTCCACGGGTCTATGTTCAAGGGTTAAGCAACGCTTTCCAAGGTCGTACCGTGGATGGATGACAGCCTTAACATATCGAGATTTGTCCGTGGCTCGCAAAGTACGTAAAGTCGTTTCTTTTTTGTGTGTGGCATCTCTCACGTCAACCAGTGAGGTTGTCGGCTGCTTAACCGGGCTTGCCTGTGGTTGCCTTAATTAATTAAACTTAATTACAAAACTTGGAAAGCAGGTTAAGCCGTTGGTACCGGCCATCATTAGTATCTTTGGCAGTCGTTACGGGTTATTTTCAACCGACGACAAAAAAAAGGAGGAGGTTATCAAGTCGACGCGTATATATTGTTTTTTATGTATAATCATCGATTACTCGAAGACGGCTGAACCGATTTGGAAAATTCTTTTTTTGTTTGAAACCAATTTCAAAGTATACCCACTTTGAAATTGGTCCCATTGTCACCAAATCAGGATCTGATGATGGGATCCTGGAGAAATCGAGGGAACTCTTCAAATATTATAGGCACACCTATAGTGATTTGAGTATTTTTTATAGTAACTTGTGTAGTTGCATTCGAAAAGTACCATTTGTGAAGTGAACCTGATGATGAAGACCATAGATGGCCACTGGAACTACTCAATATATAAGTAGGAATAATAAGTATTTATATATTTTACTAGTAGTCGCGCGGAACTTTGCTCTACTGGACTGTATCACGATAATAACCTAACACCCCTTCTTTTGCAGTCGGTAAAACCATTGTATTTACCCGAACGCAAAAAAGGAGGCCTTTCTTAAGCTTCAAGCTACATACATATCAAATTTCATCCAAATCCACCCAGTAATTTCGAAGAATAGTGCGTTCAAACAAACAAACTTTTACGCTTCATAATATTACTATAGATTTTTATGTAGTTAGATTGCAATTTAAATCAATCTCATTGTATAACATAGTAGATCTTTATTTACAGACATTGCAAACTATGATAACTATGCGATAAAAAAACATTATGAAATACATGTGTGTCGTCTCGCAGGTCAACCTCGATCTGTGGTTGTCGGGTGCTTAACCGGACTTACCTGTGGTTGCATTACTTAATAAATTAAAAAAATTACAAACTAGTCGACTTCACGCTAAGGACACCTCCTGTCGAGTACAGACCTCGGCTTAGGGCGACGCAAACACTAGTTACTGGATTGTGGAAGTCAAATAGTTGCTCTTTACGAGTATATCACGCTAGTACTTAGCTGCCGGGCACGCCGCAATTGCGGCGGTAAGACCCCTCTTTGAGGAGGGGCTAGATCGGCGTCACGGCGTCCTGACCTACCGCATGACGCAGGTCCTCACCGGACACGGAAGTTTCGGGAGGTACCTGTGTCTGATGGGAAAGGAACAAACGCCTGGGTGTCACCACTGCGAGGGTCGCCCTGAGGACACAGTCGAGCACACGGTGCAGGACTGCCCCGCTTGGGCAGAGCACCGACGTGTCCTCACGGCGGCAATAGGCGGAGACCTCTCGCGCCCGGCATTGGTCGAGGCCATGCTGCGGGGCGAGAGGGAGTGGGAAGCGGTCGCCTCCTTCTGCGAAGCAGTCATGCTTCCGAAGGAGGAGGCGGGCCGCGTGAGGGAGAGAATGGCGTCCTCCCTCCAGCCCAGCCGCAGTGGTAGACGCCCACGGCGTCGGACGTCGGCCGACGATCTCCGGCCACCGTAGGCGCGGGCATGCGGACAGCGAGTAAAGGGCAACTCGCTGTCCGACCATGGACCATGCCCGGGTCGACGGTGCGTTGTGTTCCACGCGCGCCTCAAAGAGCGTCAGCAATATGGGTATTTTTCACTTCTGATGACGAAAACAAAAAAAAAATGCTTCAATAATTTAAGTCATAACCTACTACGAAAAAATATGTACCGAGCTTACAACTTTTTAGTTTTACTAGAAATACGCAATGAAATTTCGAACGTCCATGGTAGTGACACTGAATCCAGGGAAGTGACTTTCCGTACAGTTTTTTTAACCATGGAAATAACTTCAAATCATGGACGTGAAATTCTACATAATTATTTCATATAAAAGATGAAGTCACAAATCAATAAATAATTAAAACACTGGATTTATTAAATAAAAAAATTTGGAAAATCAGCTTTGATTGCTTTGAATTTTTAACTTTAACTTAAATCACATGTTTTATCGTAGGAATTATGGTATCAACCATATTTTGTAATAAATATGAAACATATTATATATTTTTAAAAGTAACTGCTAAAGAGATCAAAAACATTGTACTTATAGGACTTTCTAATTTCAGTCTCAATAAAATCTTAATATATATTAAAACCATCAAGTTATTTTATAACTTTAGAAATATTTCTTAATTCAAATATTTCGAGGTCATCATCGCTCTCACTGTCAAAGATCCTCATCCTCTCTTTTCATCGTATTCCTTATCTTCCTGTTCTTCAGTCTCACTATCAAGCTCGTTATCTTCTTCTTCTTCAGTCTGAACATCAAGTTCTCTATCCTCCCGTTCTTCAGTCTCACTATCAAGCTCGTTATCTTCTTTTTATTCAGTCTGATTATCAAGTTCTCTATCCTCGAGTTCTTTAATCTCACTGTTTAGTTCCTTATCCTCCTATTCTGCAGTCTCACTATCCAGTTCCTCGTCTTCTTGTCCTTTCATCTCACTGTCAAGTACCACATTCTCCTGTTCTTTAGTTTCACTATCTGGTTCCTTATTTTCCTGTTTTTCGCTATCTCTATAATACAGTATATTAACTAACAGATGGCTTCCCCGTTAACCCGCAATAGTATACCATCCATACATGCTAAATAAATATTAACATTCGAAAACAAAATGTTTTTTTTAATATTATATTCACTAAAAATGTTAAATTGACTGGCTTCATACGAGTTGGGGTTAGCCTTAATAAAATAATACGAGCTCTTCGTTTTCGTTCGCATTCTCTTTTTTGTTTACGAATTTCTTTTGCTATCTTTGGTCTTTTATTTCTCGCCATCCAAAAAAAAAAAGTAAAACATGTATTTATATTAGTGATGTGTCAACTCGGAATAAACACAACTCGAGTTAACTCGAGTTGAAACTCACGTAACCCGAGTTCAACTCGAGTTAAGTAACTCGAGTTAACTGGGTGAAATGAAACTGAGTAAATGATTTGTTTTCGTAACAATATTTAAATAAATTGAACAGATTCAGCATAAATATGTATGGGGACCATTATAATTAAAGTAGGTAGAATTTAAATAAAACACGAAATGTATTTATTTATCATTTATTTCTGTTTTATGTATTTAGGATTAAATTTTTGTAACATCAATAAAGTAAGTATTTCTATTAATTAACAACAAAACTATATTTGAATGAATCTGAACACTGTTTGCACTTAGCATGTCCATTCACTGGCGATTCAAATACATCCCAAACAACAGATTTCCTATTAGGTCCCGGCATTTTTTCTATACAGTACCAAAAAATTCGAAAAACTAATACCAATAACAACCAGCACTCCAAAATAACCTCAAATCTGCAACAATGCAATGTTGTATTGTTGTGACGTTGACATAATTGACATTTGTAGCGAATTAAATGAATGAATATAGTCATAAATGATCGGCAAACTTCGTGCCATCTCAGTGTCTGTCATTCGGCTTACGCACTAGGGTGGGAGTATTCAAATCGATTAAATCGAGTTAAAGAGAATTCAGTTCGAGCTGACTCGATTTAAGCCCAACTCGAGTTAACTCGAGTTAGTAAATCGAGTTGACACATCACTAATTTGTATGTAAAAGCGTTTTGTGTTTCTATGTATATGACAGTAATTAAACAAACAAAATAATTGGAATGATCCAAGTTAAAGTTCACATCCCTGGACCTGTGGTCACGTCTATGGAGAAAAAATATCCACGTAATCAATGGAAGTGACATCCATGGAAAGGACATTTTTTGGTTCAAATACGGAAAACTAACCCAAAAAATCTCGTCTTTGCAACCTATTTCGGCAATCGTAATTTGACCATCAAACCTAAAAAACAGCATAACAAATGTAAATTTAACATTATATACTTACTTGGCAAAACAACCACAGTAGTGACCACGTATGCTTGACGAGTTTTAATTAGGTAATCTTATTGTTTTTTCACGACAAAAGTATTGCAGCCAGTAAGACATTGACATCTCATTATGGTTATTGTTATAACTGTTGTTGACGGCTTGTCAATGCTCACATAAATTCGGACATACGCAGTTTTTTTTCTCGGTAAAAAGTTATTGTGACCTTTGTCCGTGGAAGTGACCAAAATTTAAGTCACATATTTGAATTAGGTTTTTTGTTCTCTTTTTATCAATTGAATATTAAGTTATAAGCTGATATCGGTCAGTATTTGTTAAAGTTTAAGATAATATCTTTATATTTTAGAAATATCACGCTAAAGACTGGGAAAAAATTATTATATCTGTAAATTTGCTTCAGTCACATCCGCGGAAAAGACATTTTGGCGATTATTTTTTAATATTTAAAATAATGTGATCAATTAATTTAGTATATTTTCATGTAGTCTTCACCAGACATGGTAGCACTACCTTGATAAATATATCAAGTCCGCGTGCCCTTTGTTATTAAAGAAAAAAATCTCTGTCACAGATAATTTTACTGAAAATGAGAAATACCCATATGACGAGGCCCCCCCGTAGAGGGCCGAAGCCTGCCGGGGTCGTGGGACTCATCCCATTACCGTGACCCCGGTACGTAAAGGCTTATTGAAGGAGCACCGTGGATTTTAGTCAGTAAAAGTCTGACAGTCCCTCCCACCCAGCCCGGGGCGGGAGGACTTATTTGATAATTTTACCACGATAATAAAAAAAAAAGTACTTACCTGCGTCTGGTTACACTGGAAGCCTAACTCTACATAGTTGAGAAAAGACTAAACAGAGGATGAAGAAACACCTCATCGTCGTCTTCATTTATTGTCTGTAGTGTTTAGTGCAACTTTTTTCTTGTTTTCAATAGGACTGTCCTGACCTGGACTTTCGGAGACCAAAGTCGAAGAATGTGGAATTACAACTGACTAAAACCACTCTGATGATCACCAACAGCACATAGAAGGGGTCTGTTTTCTCTAAAAATACTACTCCAGAACGAGATACTGCAACCCTGGAACGTAAGGAATGTGCAGGAGCAGGATGGGTTTTTTGTCAGTAGAGATTTGACACTCCCTTCTACACCACCCAGAAGAAACATTGTTTTTTCTTTTGTTTTTTTTTTTCAGTAAATGTATTTGGAAACTCTAGCACCCTTGCTAAGTTGACGAGACAACTTGTATTAAAGGTGCTAGGCCCGACCCTTTTGCGATGCTTTGTTTAAATTTAACTTAGAAATGGATGAAGCCGCTTATAATCTTACACAAGTTTGGTAGATACAGATTATACATAATAAATTATTTAACTGGATACATTGGATGATTATCACACTGAAAAAAATAGAGCCCCATCTATGCAACGCCTGTTAGGGAACATCGCTGGGGAGACTGTAAAGAGGTCTCCGCTATGCTTCTCTGTGCACAGCAGCACCTGATTACTGTGCCACTGTCTTTCCTGGGATTGGAAATACGAAAATCCTACTCGTTCATTTATTTATATACACTTACAGATATCGCTTTTAGCGATAAGACCGCCATTGTAACCATAGAATTAAGAAATAATGTTAAATAGGTGTGTTTACATTTTGGTGTACAATAAAGTATATTCTATCTATTTTAATGCAGGTAGGTACAAACGTGGACTTAATTCCGCAGGTATTCTCTACCAATCAATTAAGGGCGGTGAAGAGATAACGTGGTAGGTACATACCTTTTTTTCTTTGGTTGGAAAATCATCGAATGACTTCTTCCACTCTGGGTTCAGCGGAAGGGTGTGTCAGACTTCTACTGCCTAAAAACCCACCCTGTTCCATCGGCTGCCCTAAAGTTCCGAAGCCGCGGTATCTCGATAGAACTTTCCCGCAAATCCCGGCAGGCAATGTCCCTATGAGGCCCCGTCACTGGTGTTGACAGCTCTTTGAGGTGCGCGTGGAATACGACGCGCCGGCGACCCGACCTGAGAAGAGATAATTTAAAAAAATAATAATTACTGGTAAAAAATCTGCATAAATAATGAAATTTTCTGGGTGAATGACTTCTTTCGTTTGAAGTTTTAATCCTATAATATAATTCAAACAGAGTTCTCAAAATTTTATAATTCTGTCTAAAACAATTAAAACACTACTAATTAACACCGTGACTCTTAAACAGACGAAGCCATCCGTAAACGTAAACTCATACATTTCGACGCCCGCCATTTTACTTTCCCGGGACCCTTGTCAAGGAGATGACCATTTTTAATTAATTAAAAGCGTGGATCAAGTCGGAAAGGAATTTGCGATAATGAACCGGTGGCATTTTTTTTATTTTCTCCGTCACGTAAAAATAAGACACTCGGATGTTGGATGCCAAAATTGGATATTAATTTTTTAGACTGTTAGAGTTTTAAGTTCTTGTAAGAGTCTTTTATAATTGACTAGCCCTTTCTCTTGGCCTCGTTCGCGTGGGAATTTTGATAAATATATCTCACGTAATTTATACATTTTCCCGAAATAAAAAGTAGCGTATCCCAGACAACAATCTATCTCTGTACAATCTATTCCATGCAGATCCGTTTAGCTATTTTGGCGTGATTAAGTTACGAATATACATACCCACAACTAAACTAACGCATTTATGTAAGTACTATAGATTAATAGACAGAAAAAGGGACAACGCAGCCCAATACGTTAGTCTGATCAGATCCGCACTAGTCTCAACTCTACAGTTCATATCTCCATTCACATTGCCGGAGACAGAAACTATTGGAGGTACATCATACGTGGAAAGTAATGCAGAATGTCATGAACCTCAATAATGAGGAATACAACACAAAGAGGATAGATTAATCAATTATTAAAGTAATTTAAAGGTTCTGTATTAAATTTAATTAATCAAGTTCTCCATATCTCTGATTAGTTTAGTTTCAGTATTTTCTGTTCTTGGTAAAGTGGGACGTTTCCTTTTCAGTCATTTATGCTGTGTGCGAAGTTCTTATTTGACTACCAATACTGAGTCACTACGAGGAATACCTCTATCTCTGAGACTTTTTAATCTCTGAGGAATGTATGGTTCTTGTGTGATAGCCCACGCGAGCCAAACTGCAAGAGTATTAAGACATCATCACAAGCAAACAACACATCACAACTTAACTACAATCTAGCTACTTGTTTTAGTAGGAAAGATACTAAAAGAGGAGGTTCATGTATTTTGATAAAAAAGGGACATCACTGGAAAGAAATTCCTGAAGTTCGGAGCATAGCAATAAGTAGCATATTCGAATGCTGTGCTATAGAACTTACGTACACGGGTACCATTGTAATATGTATCTACAGAGTTCCAAATGCAACTAACTTGACCATATTTTTTGAGCAACTGTATAAATTATGTCTAATAATAACAAAGAAAAATAAGCGAAATATTGTAATATGTGGCGATTTGAACATTAATATTTTGAAGCATAGTAATATTACATTAGAACTGGAATGTATTCTACTCAATTTCAATCTCAAATTGGCAACTAATCAGCCGACTACTCTCTAGCAACACATGCATAGACCTTTTTGCACATAATCTGGGTAAGAAATGTGACTGTGACGTAATAGATTTCGCTCTTTCAGACCACACCTGTCAAATACTTAGGTTTCCAATCAAAACAATGTGTGTCATTAAGCATTGGTACATCAAGCGCCGTGACTATAGTCTGGTCAATCTGAATAAATTTAGGGAATGCTTGCAAAGTCTTTCCTTTTCGGAAATGTATCAGGCTAACGATCCGGACACAGCATATAATACATTTTTGGAGACATTTATTCTACTGTACAACTTATGTTTTCCATTCAAGCGTATTACTTGTAGATTACACAAAAGACCACTTTGGGTCTCACGGGGTATCAAAACGTGTAGCAAGAATAAAAGATCTCTCTTGTGGCGTTACAGACTGCATCACAATGAACAAGACAGAAAAGCCTTTAAAAAATATTCAGCAATTTATAATAAAATAATTAAATTAACACAACGAGCTCAGAATAACTATAAAATCAAATCATCATCAAATAAATCCAAAACCACGTGGGAAATAATTAACCAAACTAAATTAAATATGCCCAATAATAACTCCATCCGTTGCATTAAAGTAGGAAAGAAAGTAGTGACACATCCACTTGATATAGCGAACGCATTTAACAATTTCTTTGTTGATAAAATTAAACCGATTACCAATAGCGGCATTCAAGTGACATCAAATATAGAAAAGATCAGTACATCGATGTTTATGGCACCAAGCAATGAAAATGACATTATTGCTATAATTAAAAGTTTGAAAAATTCCGGCAGTACAGGTTTTGATGGAATCTCTACCAAAGTAATTAAACATGTATCAAATTGCATTGGTGGACATTTGAGCTATATTCTCAATCTGTGCATATCGAATGGCACTTATCCAACCAACCTAAAAACGGCTGTAATTAAACCTTTGTTTAAAAAAAATGACAAACAATGCATGGAGTCTTACAGACCTATTGCACTTGTACCGGTAATATCGAAGATATTTGAAAAATATATTTATATTCAAATCTCCAAGTATTTAGATAAAAGAAAAATTTTAACTGACGAACAGAAAGGCTTCCGGAAAAATAAGACCATAAACATGGCAATATATGACTTTTTAAACAATGTAATTACGAATGTTGACAAAAGAATACCCGTTTGCTCAGTATATTGTGATATGACTCAAGCTTTCGACTATGTGGATCACAACATCTTACTCAATAAACTAGATGCATATGGTATAAGAGGGAACATCCTCAGTTTAATAAATTTATTTTTGAGGAATCGGAAACAGTACGTTCAAGTAACCGAAATAGATCCTAAAACTAAACACGAACGTATCTATAAGTCTGATTACCGTGCAGCTGCCTACAGCGTAACTCAGGGCAGCGTTTTAGGGCCTCCGCTGTTTTTACTATATATAAATGATCTGCCAAAAGTAACAAGTCACCCTATGTCACTGTTTGCTGATGATAGCACCGTGACGATTAAGAGTGCTCTTGGTGAAAACCACAACGACGTTGTTACTCAGACAATAACCTCCATCGTGAAATGGTTAGATAATAATAATCTTAAAATAAATATTGATAAGACGAAATTAATGATGTTTAGCCAACGTGTGAATACCAATATGACTGTATGTTATGACAATAAATTTATAACACAAGTAGACACATCTAAATTCCTAGGTTTAACTATTGACCAAAAATTGGACTGGAAAGCACATACAGAGGAGCTAACTAAACGCATTAGGAAATCAGCCTATGCCCTATTTAAACTGTCTCCGGTGATTAACGTCGATGCTTTAGTCACAGCATATCATGGTTTGGTGAGTTCAATATTGAGGTATGGCATAATTTTCTGGGGCAACTCAACCAACAGGGAAATAGTTTTCAAAGCACAGAAAAGGTGTATTCGAGCAATGTTCAGACTCCACAGTTTAGATACTTGTAAGCCATTGTTTATAAAATACAAATTATTGACATTTCCATGCTTATATATTTTTGAGGTAGCTGTATTTGTTAAGTCCAATCCAGATTTGTTTACTAGGTTGGTATTTCATAACAAACGAAATCGACCACAGAACAGTCACTTATGCGTAAGAAGGTCCCACACAGCATTGATGCATAAAAGTGTATTTTGTATGGCTCCAATCATATACAACCATGTACCCAATCCGATTAAAGAATTAAATATAAGCTTATTTAAAACGAGACTGAAATCGATACTTTTGAAAAAAGCATATTACAGCATTTCAGAATTTCTGACAGATAAAAACATTATGACAGAATGTTGACATTTTGTGGACTAATTGATTATTATTTTTTTTTTTTTTTGGACTAGTTATTATTAAGTTTTTTTTTATTATATTTCTTGACATTATTTTTTAAATTATTTTTATTGACATTATTCTTATATTCTTTTCTGACATGTTTTATTTCAATTTTTTTCTGCAATGTTTATATATTTTTTTTGCTTTAATGTATGTAATGAAATCTAATGACATTTGTACACCTTTTTGGTATAACATAGAGCGCTTGTAAATTTTTTTTTTCATAACATCTATAAATTGTACCTACCTATGTTAACAAATGAATAAATGACTTATGACTTATCTTGCGCAGCAAGCCAAGTGATAAGACTAGGAATGATAACTTAGAGTTAAGGTATATTGCTACTAACACAATGAGTCATGATACTTGATCTTTAGAAGTATATAATACATTATAACACCGAGGGAACGATAGTTATTTTTTTTTAAATAAACGATTACGCGAATTTGTACAACAATGTCGTGTTCTGTTTAAATGACGCGCGCTCGCCTCAATCGCATTAAAATCTGATTTTTTTACAATTTGTGGGGTTATAAATATATATTAGAAATTCAACACCAGGAGGGAACGATACTTATTTCTTTTTTTAGAATAAATGATTACGCGAAGTTGTTCAACAATGTCGTGTTCTGTTTAAATTTAAATGACGCGCGCTCGCCTCAATCGCATAAAAATCAGATAGTTTTACAATTTGAGGGGTTATAAATGTATATTAGAAATTCAACACCAGTATCAGCGTTAAACCGCGGACAGTCATGGCGAAACTATGGTTCCTTGATTATCTAAGAAAACCTAAGAATTGAACATAAATTAGTTCAATATTCGACCACTGAAAATATGATGCAGTGTATCCCTCAGCCGTTGGTGGTATTTACGAGACGTGGCCGCGATTAGTTTGCTCAGCACTCCCGCCCGCCGTGCCACTGTTTGCGACGCAAACGCGCGCCGATTTACGGTGTCCTGTTGGTAGCGAGAGTTAAATCGAAACTAAATTGATTGTGTGTTGTCGGACTTTCTTGAGTTATCATACTTTATCAATCAATATTTTGATTTATCTCATCTTACTTTAAAAAACGATAACATAAATCAAAATTATGCACTGAACCCCACACTAGGATACCCTGTACCCTGTATTGTGAGGTCCAAGTTTCTTTGTCACATTTTGCTCTAATTAATTATGTAAGGCATTTATACAGTTTATTATTACAGATTTTTATAGGTGATTGTGTGTGTTGAAGAGTGTGCGAGTGTGAGAAAGTGAAGTGTTTCGGGTTTCAGAGCATAAAATGCATAAAATATTAGCAACTTATACCTCATAGCTTATTATCTAGTGTTAGTACTCATATTCCTTCGCACAAACTGATTCATAACAAGAGAAGACACACTCACTCCCCGTTCTTAGAATGTTGTTACGACTGTCCCTAACTCTTTTTAGAAGTGATGCAGTTTTCTTGCGTTTGTGATTACTCTGATTACAATCATTTTCTGTTTAAGATTTTTATTGTATGGTATAATGGTGATTAGTACATCTTTAATAGTCGTTATGGGTAGTAAGAAGTCAAAAACCAACACCGGTTTCACCAATTGGATATCGTACCCCAACTAGCAAAATACCCTTACAAACAAAAGCTTGTAAGAGCTATGGTTTCATACAAGGTTTATACGTGTTCTGATTAAGCCAGACACCCTTAGTACCCTTATAAACAAAAGCTTGTAAGAGCTATGGTTTCATATAAGGTTTGTATGTGTTCTGATTAAGCCAGAAACTCTAATAGTGTTATTTTATAAGCCTATTTAAGTTTTAAGAGCATTCATACTTTTAACATTATTCTTATAGACGTATATAAGAAAACGTTATATAATATTAATAAGAGCAGTGGTATTAGTATGTATATTTATTTAAATATTAAGAAGTAATCGTTATAAAGTTTAGAATTTTATATTTAAGGTTATTTTTTGTTTACAAATTTTATGTTACTCCGTTTTTTTTTGTATTTATTTTTAGTCTTAGAAGTTTTAATTTAATTTTTTATGTAATTTTGTAGAATTAGCATAGATATAAGCGATTTGGTGTAAACTGTTAGCTTATATTTGATAAATAAATAAATATGAATATTATAAGCGTCTTTTACAAGTCAAATTGCCTTTGATTCTTAATTAAAACTTATAAATACATTTTGTAGATACATTCAATCTTAAAAGTGACTATACTAAGTGTTTTATTAGACTTCTGTTACTAGTGTTTTAAAAGTGTGACTTATCTCACCTAAGACTTATTAAAGAGGACTTTAAAAGTCTTACAAGTGTCTTAAACTATTCTCTATTAAGGGTTATTTATTTTCCTTGTTGTGTTGACATGATAAATTATTATAAAATCAGGTACATTGAATTAATGTTGTGGATTAATTATTTACTTGTACCTACAATGACTTCGTTGTTTGGCTTGCTTTTACTTATTAAGGAACCCTAAAATTGTGAGCAGTATGGCCGTGTAGACGATGGTTTTAGTTTTAATTTGACTTTTACGAGTGCGATATAAACCTTACACAAGAATACTGGACCTATATTGTTCTGATAAAGCACTTATGAGTCGTGGTTTTGGTCGTAATGGCGATATCATTTCACAAATATTTATAATAATAAATGTCATAAAACACACATTTTTCAAAAGGCCCGTGAAAATACTGTTATTTAAATTTCAAAATAATCGAGAAAAACTACTTCGCAACCTAATAATCGCATAAAGTGCGTGAAAAACTAAGCTTACACACTAGCGTTTAATAGGAAAATAAAACAACATATATTTTTAAGTTTTTACGCAACTTTTTATTATTTCTGCTTTTCCTTTTATTATTTTTCTTTAGCTCACGACGGTTCGGGCACGCCGCAATTGCGGTGGTAAGACCCCTCTTTGAGGAGTGGCTAGATCGGCGTCACGGCGTCCTGACCTACCGCATGACATAGGTCCTCACCAGACACGGAAGTTTCGGGAGGTACCTGTGTCTGATGGGGAAGGAAGAAACGCCTGGGTGTCATTACTGCGAGGATCGCCCTGAGGACACAGTAGAGCATACGGTGCAAGACTGCCCCGCTTGGGCAGAGCACCGACGTGTCCTCACGGCGGCGATAGGCGGAGACCTCTCACGCCCGGCACTGGTCGAGGCCATGCTGCGGGGCGAGAGGGAGTGGGAAGCGGTCGCCTCCTTCTGCAAAGCAGTCATGCTACCGAAGGAGGAGGCGGGCCGTGTGAGGGAGAGGATGCCGTCCTCCCTCCAGCCCAGCCGCAGTGGTAGACACCCACGGCGTCGGACGTCGGCCGACGATCTCCGGCTACCGTAGGCGTGGGTATGCGGACAGCGCGTAAGGGGCAACTCGTTGTCCCACCATGGACCACGCCCGGGTCGGCGCGTTGTGTTCCACGCGCGCCTCAAAGAGCGTCAGCATTATGACGAGGCCCCCCCTGTAGAGGGCTGAAGCCTGCCGGGGTCGTGGGACTTATCCCATTACCGTGACCCCGGAACGTAAAGGGCTATTGAAGGAACACCGTGGATTTTAGTCAGTACAAGTCTGACAGTCCCTCCGGCCCTGCCCGGGGTGGGAGGACTTATTTGATGATATTACCAAGTTAAAAAAAAAAAGCTCACGACGGTTTGTTATTACTCTCTTATTAGGAGATCACAAAGAGGACTACTAGTGATATTACACTTAAAATAGCATTAGTAAGAGGACTTTAAGGTTATTTACTCTTAAAGCATGCCCTTGTAAGTCAATTCTAAGTTTATTTTTCCTTATAAAAGTATCAGCAAGAGTTTTGTAAGTTGGAAAATACACTTCGCGAGACCATTACAAGGCAATTGTAAGGGTGAATATACTTATTAAGTGCACCCAAATCCACACTTGGTATATGTCTATAAGTGTGATATAAGACTGAAAAAAATATGGTCTTGGGATATTTGTAAGATTATTTTTTGCTAGTTGGGGTGTTATCCAGCTACTGATTTGTGGAGGTCAAATAGGCATTCATTCCATGTAAAACACGAATACTCAACTGCATCCGGTTATTCAGGAAGTTAAACCCAACATAGTTGGATAAGGTTCAGTACACGATGATGTTGTTACAACAGTTTGTGTTTAAGGTTGTTTATTTTAAGAGCGTGTTTTGTACTTTGCAATGTGTTATATATGCCCCTATGTTCCAGAGCTCATGGATGAGAAGCGAAGAAAAAGCCACGTATGTCCCAACATACGTCATAGGACTACCTTAGATAGCCGTCACTTTTATGTTCTTGGTCCTCGTCTTTACAATAAGGCGAACAAAAAAATCTAAAAATATTCGAAGCCTCATTCTCCAAGTGCAAGTTGGTGCTACGTGACTAGTTGATAAAACTGACTTATGAAAGTGTTTTAGTACAAGTAATATAGTTCTGCATTGAAACTCTCTACATTCACACGGAAACATACACACTCCATATAATACACTTACACAACACATCTACACATCACATCCCACACAATTCACTTTTACACACACTTTTAGTTAATTTTAATTCTTATATTTTATATCAACTTGTTTTTAACCTTCTTGTATATTATTATTTTTTCGAACATTCATCAGCTTGCACAGATATATTATGTTTCTCTCGTAATGGAAGGCCCTGTCTCCTGTAATACAGTTTATTTTTTAACTAACACAGGACACAGGAGATCATTTCCACTTATGATTGGTACCATGTTGCATTTTTGTTTGTATGTCCAAAGCTAGTGGAAATACTGTATCTTGTATTTTTGAACAATAAAATTATTATAATTATAGTTATTAAAACTTTCAAAGACCAATTTTGATGAGATTTGGTACAAATTCACAACGGGGAAAGACAGAGTGATTCTTCCTTTCCTACTGAAAATATGAAATCACTCTCTTTTCTCTCTGATTTCGTATTTATTCAGTTAAGAACGAGATCAGAGGGAAAATAGAGCAATACCGGTATTGCTCTCAAATTATGTAAAAAATGAAAAACGAAAAGCAACAAATCAACAAAAAACAGAAAACTTTAGTTATTATTAATCTGACTATCATTTAATAAAATTAAAAAAAAAACGTTCCTCTTTGCGTCACTAAAATAATGACATACTAGCTTTTGCCCGCGATTTCATTAGCGTGGGAGGTATTTCCCGCGCAAATCTCGATTCGTTGGGAGTTCCGGGATAAAAAGTAGCCTATTTATCATTCCAGGATGTCAAATATCTACTTACCAAATTTCGTTGAGATCTGTGAAGTCGTGCTTGCCTGAAAGAGCAACAAAAATACATACATTCTCACAAACTTTCGCATTTAAAATATTAGTAGGATTTAACTGACGTAAAGAAATACGCTTACGTTTTTATTTAGCTATCAACAAAAAACAAGCCAAGAAAAACTGTCAACGTGACGCAAAAAAATTAATAACAAAAACTAAATGCCACAGCCTAATCAAACAACACAGCACGCGACATTGCCATTCGTCCAAACAATTTAACTGGACAAACGTTAGCAAAATTTTGACAAATACCGCCACAACCGAGCCGAGGCCGCGCAAACAGTGTAACGTGTTATTTGTATTACTAAACGTCAGACAAGCAGAGGGTTAAAAATATTAACGTTGGCATATTCATCATGTGTGGGATGGGTATACTGGTGTGAGTGCACTGTGGAATTTGAAGGGTTGGGTAACGTTTGGTAAATGGATATTGTAATCTTGTATTATCTGTCGGTTTATTTTGTAAAAGAATCATTATGTAAATAGATAGACAGATGATAGAATACACTTGTAGCTAGTCGACTGTATAGCTACTCGACATCCGTATGTCACTGCAGGGACCCAGCAGAATATCAGCGCTAGGTGCTGAGCTGGGGACCCATTTGGTGCAATCGCGAGACACATACGGCACTTTTTACGTCTTTTTTAGGGTTCCGTAGCCGAATGGCAAAAAACGGAAACCTTATAGTTTCGTCATATCTGTCCGTCTGTCTGTCTGTCTGTCTGTCTGTCTGTCCGTCCGTCCGTATGTCACAGCCATTTTATTCCGAAACTATTAGAACTATACAATGTATAGTTCTAATAGTTTCGGAATAAAATGGCATGTCATGTGAAACTTGGTAGGTAGATGTATTCTATAAACCACTTTCCGATTTTATGAATTATGCGAATTTAAAATAAAGGGAGCCCCCCTTTATTTTAAATATTTTTTTTTTAATTTTATACCTCCGTTTAACGTTTTGGGAATACCTTCATTGTGCGTACGGCTAAGGAGTGGAATTCCCTGCCGGAGTCTGTGTTTCCCGATAGCTATAACCTAGGAGTCTTTAAGTCAAGAGTGAATAGGTTACTTTTAGGTAAGCGTGCTCCATCTTCGACCACATCATCACTTACCATCAGGTGAGATGGTGGTCAAACGCGAACCTAATCTAAATAAAAAAAAAAAAAAAAAAAAAAAAAAAAAAAAAAAAAAAAAAAAAACCTCCATACATAGAACTGAAACTGAAAATATTTTATTTTTTCATGTTATTGTATGGTATTTAAAAATGACATTGAGGTTTCTAAAACCATTTTTTCATAAAGTCATTAGTTTAAAAGATATACGCTTCCAAAGTGGTAAAATGTGCCCCCCCCCCCCCCTCCCCCCTCTAACTTCTATAATAATGGAGTGAAAAATCTAAAAAAATATATGCTGTAGATCTTAATGTAAACTTTCAACGAAAATTAGTTTGAACGAGATCAGGAACAAAATCGCATATATAACTTTGTAATTCATACAAATAATATGAAAAACAAAGTTATTTGGTATAGTTACTACGGAACCCTTTATGGGCGAGTCCTCGCCCTTGGCCAATTTTTCTAATATATGTATGT
Source organism: Tholera decimalis (assembly GCA_943138885.2). Classification (NCBI taxonomy): domain Eukaryota; kingdom Metazoa; phylum Arthropoda; class Insecta; order Lepidoptera; family Noctuidae; genus Tholera; species Tholera decimalis. The sequence continues at coordinate 34,488,805 of OW964565.2, forward strand.
AAGTGTAATTTATGTATTTCCATAATGTTACTCAAACTGCATGTTATATTTCTTCTTTTGTAATTTTTTTTTTGTTGTGAGTCATTATTGTTTTACTTTTTATTATGTCAATTGTATTTTGTGTCTTGTGTTGTACGAAACAAACGTTTTATCTATCTATCTGTATGTCCACTTTATTATACATCTATATAACAAACAATATTGCTTATTCTATGGTTACAATGGAGGTCTTATCGCTAAAAGCGATATCTTCCAGACCACCTTTGGAAGACTTTAATTAAAGTGGGAAGAACTAAATTAGTGTAGTGTAGTGTGTGTGTATGGGTGTGGTATTATTGATCAGACTTTTTTACATTAAGACTTTAATAAAATAAAGTCTTTATAATTAAAATTGTATTGTATATGTAATTAAAATTATAAATAATATCTACTAACAAAAAGTATCAAAACATAATATCTATTTGAAAATGAGATAGTAATAACCTGAAGGACGATGAGGATATTGAACGTGCGCGGAGGGCATTGTCAGTTCGAGCGAACATGCTGGCCCGCAGGTTTGCTCGTTGTTCAGCGGAAGTTAAAATTACTCTTTTCAGAGCGTACTGCACTACGTTCTACATGAGGAGCCTGTGGGTACACTCAACAATCGTATAGTGCCTTCCGTGTGCAGTACAATAACGCATTCAGGGTTCTGTTGGGACTGCCCCGCTACTGCAGCGCATCAGGAATGTTCGTGGACGCACATGTGGATTGTTTCTTGCCACAATGCGTAAACGCTGTGTAAGTGTGCATCCCTGGTGTGTAGGGTGCGGGGCAGTAATAACAGGATCCTATCCCTAATTGCAAGCAGGCTGGACTGTTCGTACGTGAATCACTGTTCCGCCATTTTCCATGGAATAGTGTTGCCGCGGTAAAGCGTCGTACAGTTCGGCCTGTATATGTAGTAAAATGTAAAATTAATTTTAGTGTATATTTAAGATTAATTTATTATAATATAATTACTAACATAGGATAAGTGCTACTAACAAATGAGTCATAGTAACTTGTAAATAAAATTGAATTGAATAACAATGATAACTCGACATTCATTCCTGGTACTTTAGTCTTTTTTACTTTAGCATTTAGTCCTACTTAAAAAACTATATCACGAGCGAATAGTCTTTCTCGTCCTTTAAACCTATAACTTTCACAGGTCACACACAACAACAGCTTGACGTGCATTCCAAGGCACGGAGATATCACACCGCCAACTTCCAAACAGCGGGTTTCTATGAAAAAATCCGGGTTGCACACTCCGGCAGTGCCGGCAGAAGTGAAAACTTGAATATTAACGTTGTGCATTTTTAATATTTTGGAATGGTTAGGGAATAATTTTGCACGAATTGCTTTAATTATCAGTATAAAAGTACTATCATTTATGTATTAGAATACAATATTCATTTATTGCGCTATCGTACACAAACATGACAATTTATATTACATTAAAAAGTTTACCTCTTAGAAAAATCAACTTTCATTTTAAAGCCGGCTCTACACGTTCGCCAACACAGTGGCGAATGTAGTGGCCAGCATATTGGCCAAGAGTTCGTGATAGCGTCCACACGTTGGAAGGTCGTTCAGTTTGCTACGATTCAGGCCAATGTGCGGACGTATTTATTAAAATGGATATTGAGGCGCTAACTGCTGCTTCTTGCTAGTGCTCTATAAACCGAAAAGTTTCTTCGTTATTAGTCATTACTGACATTTTTTTTACACTAGTTATTACCGACGCGTGACTAAACTTTTTAACAAAAAATAAAACCAACTTCCATATCAAAACACTACAACGCCAAAAATAACTTTAATTTCGGTAGTCGGTGTTATTCGTTTTGTACTTTCTTTTTTTGACACCGCCTTCCGAAATTATAGTTATTTTTGCCTTTGTAGTATTTTAATATGGAAGTCGGTTTTATTTTTTATTAAAAAGTTTTTTTCACGCTTTTTAGTGGGTCGGTTTGTAATTTATCCAGTTACAAAAGCCAAAATGTCAACTACTTATCACCTTTTACAAAATATTGCTTTTCCCGATGCAGAGCTGTTAATTTTTGAGGAGTTCTCCTGGTACTTCACCATCAGCTCTACATCACCATATGAATTATGACGAACATAAAGTGCTTAACATCCATATTCAAGTAATCGAATCGCAATCCATGAAATACTTATTATTGAGTAGTTTCGGTGGTCATCTGTGGTCTTCATCATCAGTTCCACTTCCCCAAATGGTGCTTTTCGAGAGCAACTGCACAAGATACTATAAGATATAACCAAAACGCTATAGATGTGCCTATAATATTTGAAGAGTTCCCTCGATTACTCCAGGATTCCATCATCAGATCCTGATTTCATAACAATGGGACCAACTAGAAAGTATACCATTTCAAATGAAAAGAGAATTTTCTAAATCGGTCGAGCTGACTTCGAGTTATGAGGTAACATACATAAAAATAAAAGTTCAAGACGAACTGAGAACCTCCTTCTTTTTTTTGAAGTCGGTTAAAATGTTTAATCAGGTGCGTGCGATCGTTCTTGGAGCTCGTAGCATACTAAACGCGCGGCCAACGTGTGGACGCGGTAGCCAATACTCGGCCAACAACCCTTTGATCTTTTGCAAAAAACCGACACCACACGGATCTCGCGCCAACTCGTCGGCCATCATTCCAATACAACCCAAGATGCACAAACACCCCCTCTACACGTTGGCGAATAGGCACTGGCCACTACATTCGCCACTGTGTTGGCCAACGTGTAGAGCCGGCTTAACACACACGAACATTCGCGCAAGCGTCCTGCGCCGCCTAAACGAAACAGCAGGCGCAGGCATACATTTTCGCCGCGCCGTAGAAAGAGAGGGGGATACTTCCTCTCCTACGCCGCACGGTGGGCTGAAAATCGGCTTTCATAGACTTAGGCATTTTATTTTGCAAGTGCGAGTTTTTTTGCCGGATATCACTTCTATTAGTTATAACAATATACAAAAATGACACCAGAATTGATTCTGCACAGAAACGAAGGAATTATAATTTTTTTACGAAAATTTTGTATGGAGCTAGTATGAAAAATCGAAATATCTCTAAAACGGCAGCGATAACCGTAATATCCTTATAGGGGGTTATAGTACTAATTATTTATGATTTTTTGACATACGTTACATAATGGTTGTAGATGCCTTTTTTTTTTAAAAATCGTCAAAATATTTTTATTTATTTTTACATATTTAAACGTTCCTTTTAGTGTTTAAGTTGAAGAATTCAGAGCTTTAACAACTCTTATCATAAAATAGCATCACCCCTATAGACCTGAAGGACTAGACAGAGGTGTGTAGTGTCTTGTTGATCTTGTAAGATTTCCAACAATACCAAATAGTTGAATATCAGTGTCAAAGTGCCCATGCTGTCGCTTCTTTTTGAAAGATAGGGGAATGAAATTGTTAATTGATCATACCCTAAAAGTATGATTACAACATAACCGGACACATAATAATAATAATATCCTTATAGGGGATTATAGTACTAACATTATTTATTTTAACATATGAAACTGTTCAAAACGATCCATGAACTGTGTCAAAGTTAAGAACATCGTTAGGAAGCATGCTTTTTCCCCAAATATTAAGAATATGTGAAAAAAAAAAGACTGTATATAAACTTTTTATTGATAGGTAATTTAAATAAAACAGAAGTAACAAAAATAATATCTAATAAATTCAATTATACAAAATACATATTTGAAACTATAATTTATGAAATTATTAACTAAACATATTGGTACAATAAACTAACATAAATAACAAAAGAACATAAACAAAAATAATTAAATTTTACAAATTTTCTTTACAACTTTCGTTGTCGGACTCCAATTCCGAGTCAGAATCCAGATCGGATATACCTACAAACTCGAACTCAGTTTCCGGAAACTGTATTAGGTCGAGAGTTTCAGCAAAAAAGGTTGTCTTCCTTTTGGCATCTAACTTCGGCCTTTGTGCACTTAGAAAAGGATCCGAAGAAACAACAAGCATATTTAGGATATCTTGATTAGAATCTTGCCTGCTTCTTTTCCGCGAATGATGTTCCCGGAACCTCCTAAAATCTTTGTTTCGAGACTCTGAGGCTTCTTCCGAGAGAGTCCCAATCGGGACAATATCATTTTTTTCGATTATGTCAGCTCCGTGTATTAATAGTTTATGTACGGTTGATGACATGTAGTACCAGTCGTATAATTCCACGTACTTTTCTGCTGTTTTGCGAGCAAAATCTTTAAATTTGATGACATCGATCTTCTCACCAGATGTTATTGCTTGCAAAATAACAGCAAATCTTTTTATCAGGTTTTGATCCAACCCAGTAATAGCTGCAGTTTTATTGGGAAACTCGAAAAACTTCCTTGCGGTATTCCCGTCATTGGTAGTTCCCGAGCCTTGTTTTACTATATCAATTAACAGATTGAGCTCCTCTTTAAATTTATTTTGAATGTTTTTTTTTCTGTTTTGTAACATATCTTTATGCTCATTACTTCTTGCTGCCCACTGTTTGAAGTCAAGTCTGTATGCAATGTGTAACAGACATTCCATGCAATTTATACGGGCATGTAGGGATGATAGGCCAAATTCATATATGTCAGAACACACAGTTTTTGATGTTACAGCATCTAAGTGGTTCATTTCTGTTGGTTTTGCTAAGCACAGGTAGCATGATGCATTTGATCTAGCTTCAGAAAGGTACGTGCAGACTTTTGCGTCGATCATTGTCATCATTAGTTTATGAGTCACCCTGTTACTATTAATGCACTCTGTGGGGTTAAGGGCCTCAATTTCCTCATCCATTTTTCTTTTGTTATCAATGACAACTGCATGGCTTTCTTTTACAAAAGTGAACTGAACCGGACGACAATAAAAAGTTGAGCATGGTTTCGGGTTTGTCCATATAGTATTATCTCCATCTGTCAGTTTCAGTGGCACCAAGGAGGTCATGAAAATGCTTGAATCATCATGCTCGCCGTCCATTTTCTGCTTGTATCGGCTTTGATTGGAAGCACCATCAAATCCCCACTTCGATATCAGCTTTAACTGCTTATTTTCCACATTATCAGAAAGACTTTGAAGAATCCGCTTCACCGTGATGTCAAGTAAAGCTTGAAGTGTAATTCTAGCTGATGAATCCGTAACTGATACTGATTGATTAGGAGGGTAGCATGCAAGCTTAGTTTGTTGCAGTTTATAGTAGGATGGGTAAATATCCTTAGCACCTTCCCGAATGGCAGTCTCTCGCAACGTAATATATTGCCACTTTGAAAGCTTAAGTGAAAGAAGCAATCCAAGTGCTTTCTCTGGTGTAAATATTACTGTTTTCTTAATGCTTTCCTTGATTTTAACGGCAGCTTCTGGATTTTTGATCATATAATTGATTACAGATGCGATATCTTCATAACCTTCTTCTTTTAAACGTGCTGCAGCTGCATATGTCAATTCACAGGAATCCTCGCCTATGTGCTCACTAGATCTTCTCTTTTTCTGTTTGCTTCCCAGATCTTTGAATGGTTTTCGGGACCTTTTTGTCATTGTTCCAACAGTCGATGATGTCGAAGGTTCTGGAGAGACTGAGCGTGCTCTTGGTATCTCATCAACAGTTGGTTCTTGATTTATTAAAGTTTGCACGCAACTCGGCCAATCAATATTTGCTTGCAACCACTCTCCGTACGTATTTCTAAACTTATCAAAGAATCGTTTAGATTTCTGCCACCTGTTTAAAGCAGCTCGCGTGAATCTCCGGCAAAATTCTTTGAGAGTTACTTGATCTTCGGCAGAAAGGCAATCGCCTATGCGGGACACAATTGCACTAAACAATACTTCATGATTAAATGAAGGACACTCACTTTTTAGAAGAACAAACAAAATCTAAGTTGGTGATTAAACTTTCCATTCTAAGATTTTGTAGTCGCAAAGCAAATAGTTTTAGTGTTAGCAGTTACACGGTTGTGAACAATCTAAATTATGGAACAAAATTATAGCCCTTTTATTGTATAAAGTCAATAATTAGTTAACTACCCTCATTAAAGTTATAAAAGATATGATAATAAAAATTTATAATCGTCAAAAACATTTCGTAGAACTCATAGTAGAACTAATCAACATTAGCAAATCACATTAGCTCACTAATTATAAAAAGGTGAATGCAGTTCTTAGTTGGTATTGTTGCGAGATATTTCAAATCATTTAATCACTTAATAGGCTCATTAGAATCAGAAGACTACAACCATCATTCTAATTACTTAATTACTTGTCATCAGACTCATTAGATGACTACACAATATGTTATTTTGTATTTTGAACGTATGCAAGGTTTTAAAATTCCTTTTGTGTCGATATTATTATGTGTCCGGTTATGTTGTAATCATACTTTTAGGGTATGATCAATTAACAATTTCATTCCCCTATCTTTCTAAAAGAAGCGACAGCATGGGCACTTTGACACTGATATTCAACTATTTGGTATTGTTGGAAATCTTACAAGATCAACAAGATACTACACACCTCTGTCTAGTCCTTCAGGTCTATAGGGGTGATGCTATTTTATGTTAAGAGTTGTTAAAGCTCTGAATTCTTCAACTTAAACACTAAAAGGAACGTTTAATATGTAAAAATAAATAAAAATATTTTGACGATTTAAAAAAAAAAAAGGCATCTACAACCATTATGTAACGTATGTCAAAAAATCATAAATAATTAGTACTAAAACCTCCTATAAGGATATTACGGTTATCGCTGCCGTTTCAGAGATATTTCGATTTTTCATACTAGCTCCATACAAAATTTTCGTAAAAAAATTATAATTCCTTCGTTTTTGTGCAGAATCAATTCTGGTGTCATTTTTGTATACTGTTATAACAAATAGAAGTGATATCCGGCACAAAATCTGGCACTTGCAAAATAAAATGCCTAAGTCTATGAAAGCCGTTTTTCAGCCCACCGTGCGCCGCGCCGGCTGTCTACTCTCCGTCCGTCTTACGAATTTTCGATCAGGTCACGTGTCCTGACGCGAGTTTAACATTTTTTACCCATTACAAAAAAGTGCACAACGCCGCTAAAGAAGTTTTCACTTCAAAAAAATTATAGTAAAACCCAATGGCACTTTTTGCTCAACCTGGGGATTGAACGTCGCGCTTACGAGCGCTAGCCCAACGAGGCTGTTAAAGTTAAATTCCTGCGTAATTACGTAATGAACATCCATCCATCCGTACATCATTAAGTACCTACAGTTGAAGCGTCACTAGCCCAATGGCTAAGGCGTCGGACTTATGATCGAGAGGTCGCGGGATCAAACCTCACCCATTTAACTAATGCCGTGAGCCCACTCAATTACTGGGAGTCATAGGGTGACTCCCAGCCACCGTAGGCGTAGGCCTACGGGCTGCGAGCAATGGGTAGCTCGCCGCCCGACTGAAACCAGGCCCGTGTAGACGCACGTCGTGTTCCACGCGCGCCTCAAAGTGTGTCAGCAAAATTGTCGGGGCCCATAAGAGAGCAGTTGCCTGCAGGGGTGCGGAATTGTTCGAAAGAGTTACGGCGGCCTCGGAACACGAAGGGCATATGATGGAACACGGATGGGTTTCGGAAAGTCTGACACACCCTAACGCTTCGCACAGATCGAGAGGCAGTCATTGGATAATTTCCCAAATTAAAAAAATTAATACACAAGCATATTTTTAAGTCATGTCAATTCTACCCAATTTGATAGTTAAAAAACTAATATTAAAAACAAAATCCACGTCCTTCAGAATATTCGAACAATTGCAGCCACTATGTTAAAGTTCACAAAGACCCATTATTTTATATGAAATTGTACCTAAGAAAGTGGTGAATTAAAAAATGTGGAGCGACCCGGTAACCACTGAATAGCCAAGCGAATCTTCCAGTATGCAGGCTTTAAACAATATGGCCCAAATACGTGCAGACGAGAATGAAAACTGTCAATGAATGGACTGGTAAAACAATATATTCTCGGTACGGTTGTGAAGAAAGTTGTTTAAAGTTGAATCTTTTTACCCGATTGCAAAGGAAGGGTTATGTTTTTCGCGCGTATCTTGTATGTATGTAATATTCTTTATTACCTCATATCTCCAGAACCGCTGAAAGGATTCACATAATTGAGGTATCATTAGATTAGTCTTAGCAGCCCAAGTGTTCCTAGGTAGGCGAAATTTGAAAAATCAAACATGGCGGCTGTGCGAAGCCAATATACGTCAATATGGATATCAAAATAAAAGACTCAATACAAGGATTTCAAAAAGTTATATCATGTTTATTACAAGTATAATACTAGCAAAAATAATACAATGAGAAAGTTTAAAAATATGGACTTAGCTCTTTCACTTTCTGAGTCCGGTGGGGTGCCAATGTGACACGACCGGGAAAACTAAAAATATTTAATGAATATTTAAACTAAAAAGCTGAAAAAAAAGTTATTTACAAAATCTAAAAAACCCGACTCAACTGAAATGAGATATGCTTATCACCAAAATAAATAAGAATGATTTTAGAATGAAATCTCGGCTGTTTTAAAAAATCTTTTGCTGCCTATTTAACTAGATTAAAAAAACCCGACTACTCAACTGAAATGCAAGAAACAAGCCCATTTTTATTTTAAAAAGTGACAAGCAGGCGGACCAAAACCATTAAAAAAAAATATGTTCAATTGGGTCCCGTCAAGACAATATAAGAAAGTAGAGACAACTTTGTTACAATTGTTAAAAATTGTACTACAAGACAAACGGCGATGCGCCATCGTTACATGGAGGACATCCCACACGCACAAAACATTTTGGGAATACATTCATTGTGCGTACGGCTAAGGAGTGGAATTCCCTACCAGAGTCTGTGTTTCCCGATAGCTATAACCTGGGGGTCTTAAGTCAAGAGTAAAAAGGTTTCTTCTAAGTAAGCGTTCTCCATCTTCGACCACATCATCACTTACCATCAGGTGAGATGGTGGTCAAACGCGAACCTATTCCGAATAAAAGAAATACTATTCCTGAAAACATTATTATACCCATCTATTTCTGGGTCGGCTTCCAGTCTAACCAGTTGCAGCCAAGTCCTAGTGTTTTACAAGCAGCGACCACCTATCTAACCCCACAACCCAGTAGCTGGATAACAGGGAACAGATTCTTAATCATATTTTCTGACTGTCCACAGCGACTGTCAAACATGTACAGAATCTTCTGATAGCCAGGACCTACTTTCTGCTGCTGCACGTACGTACGTACGTAGCTTGTAACGCTACAGTTTCCCTGGGTAAAGGGAAATTGTAAGGTTGCAATAACTAATTAGGAGGAAGATGACCAGGAAAAGAAATCAAAGTGAGGAAATGTAACGTTATTTATAAAATGTTGAAACCTAAGGCACAAGAGATGACGGGAGGGTCTATGATAAGTGGAGCGGATGATAAAAGCGGAACGAAGAGGTGGCTGCAGGACGAGTGGTCTTCGACGAATGGTCTCAGTAGCAGAATGAAGAGGGCAGCACGAAGCGGTGGCTGCGGACGGCTGGCCTTCAGTCGGTAGGCCTCAGCAGCAGAACGAAGAGGGCGTCTGGAGGTCCGGACCACGGCTTGTGTATTAGGAGGCGACCAAGCCGTTTTACTTGCAGACTTCTTCACTGTTTGTGTTCCAGGCGTAGACTGACCCGCTCCCCGTCATTCTCTCATTACATTAACTTTCTAGCGTTTGAATTAGGTTCTAGAATGAAAAGAAAAATAAAAGTAATTTATCACGAGGTACAATATCAGTTACATATACGACCTAACCTAACTCCAGCAATGAATTAAGAAGAAAACTAGTCCTGTCACTAGTGACTTTACAGAAACGTAAACAAACAAAGTATTGTATAAAAAATAACTTAATATCAGAATATTAGGAAATTCTAAACCATGAATGATGTTATAACGTAAGTGGAAACATTACAAGCTGTACGTACTTTCCAAGGCATGGAAGAATTGAGATATGTTAAAATCGTCTCCCATCTATGGCCCGACCTCAGAAAGAGTTGCTTAACCCTGAACATCGACCCTTAGTTATTATTTAGCCTCAAGCTCCTCGCACATTACGTACAACAAAAAGCCGGACACGTTCAAAAAGCAAAAGAAAAAACCGAAATCCGAACGTAATCCCTCACCAATTAAAAGAAAAATTATTTAAAATCCCCGCGCATTTTTACGCAAATCTCTGCAACCGTACTTTCAGGCGTGCCGGGCCAACGATACCCGTATATTTTGAAAGAACCGGCCCGCACATCCAGTGCTTTGTTTACAACCATGCATCCGTATTACCGGTTTAACAAAGAGAACAAAGTTGGATCCCGCTCCGGGAGAAGAAAGCGCTGATTGTATGCCGGTTTGGCGTGGACTTACTTTTTAGAGCGAGGGAAAAGATGGCGGTGTACCTGGTTACGTTTTTATGAAAATGGTGAATGCTTTGCTTTGCTTAAGAGCGGTTTTTCACAATGAATTTTACATTGGCTAAGGCTGACAGAATGTAACACGTCATATTCATATTATAAAATAGGTTTAAAGAATCTTTAGTTTTTTAAAAGCACATTTAAAATTAGGAGATTTAAAATTTAAACAATAAATTCATAAATAATTTATCTACAATAAATTTCAAGATAAGATGGAGAAAAGAAAACAATATTACAAAAAAAAACATTAGAATACAGGGGTATGTGTACCTATCTGAAATTTCAAATCATAATTGGCCAGATAGAAACCAGATACCCTCATATTTTGTTTTAAATTCCTACGTGTTTCTGTGCGAAAACTAATTTAGTCTCGAAAACGAAATAAAGTGTAAATAAACATCCCACCAAAACAATCTGTAAAAAACTAGCCAAGTCTCGATGGAGCTGCTTATTTCTCTATAAAAAGTGATGAAATCTTTAAGCAAAGCCAAGTCTAAGGTTCCCTACTGCGATTTCTTTATTAATATAGTAAAATTTTATGCGACCGACCGTTGAACATTCTTTATGCACATTTACTTGGTGACACATCCAAAGTTAACGGCTAAGTTCAAAGTCCATCGAGACTTGGTTAGTTTTTACAGGTTATTTTGGTCAGATTTCACTTCTTTTTGCAGAAAACTATTTTCTACTTGTTTAGATTCTTAGTTACACACTCCAAAACTGCAGGCTTAGCCTGTTTCCACTTTCACCACGGGAGCTACATCCAGCTTATGTTATTTTTTTTAAGTAGTTAATGTGACTTATCTTAATGTTTTCTAAGACGTTAAATACTTCAGACTCCAGTTTCATATACATCAATAGAAGGGACTGATCACACTGAATAACTTTTGTCAAGGCGCATTTCCATATTTTCCGTAATTCAGCTGAGCTCTTAGGGTTCTTAATCAAAAGAAAGGGCTATCCGCGTCTAATAAATTTTGTGAACACAGAATGTCGATAACTTTAATAGTTTGACTAGTCTGTTATGGTTTCTCCTCAGAGTCATTAGGTACCTCAGATCTTCTATGAGCCTAGTTTTAATAGTTTTTATAAAGGGCACTAAACTCTGTGCTAAATTTCAGCTCTCTAGGTTTATCAACATCGTTCTATTTTGATGATTAGTGAGTCAGTAAGTGTCGAATTTAATAATAATAAGAGTCATTTATTTCTTCTAACATAATAAGACAAACATAATAACATAACATACATCACATAAGATAAATGGGGGTACATATTATGCTTATACTTAAATATGTGAGGAGCTGGTGTCTGAATTAGGCATGATGCCTGTACGTTCATTAATGTGAATGGTTGTTTCTTTCTTAGTAACAAACAACTAAATAAAATAAAACTGAAAAAATAAGTTAAGTTAAAATTTTATGTTGTTGTTAAATTAGCACAACTTTGCTTTTGTATAACTTAGGAAATAAATAAGCTACAAACATGAAATTTTGTGCTTATAGTTTACTAAATGACGATAATTTCAGCGTTATAAATATATCCAGAGGTCCTCAAATACTGGCATAATATACGCCGAAATGTTTCTAGAAAAGGATGGTACGGCAGTGTTTGCTTCGCGCTCGACTTGGCGAGGGTACTGCCGTGCCCCCAGATACAAAATAAATTTCGTAGTTTCTTGATCCCGGTGACTTAAATCAAATCTATTTTGTACTTTCGTAGTAGTCTTATTTAAAATTTGGATGTATTTTCCTGGAAAACGCATGTTCTATTGTAAGGTACTCTAAAAATAGGACTAAAAGCCACCCCGTTCCATCAGTTTCCTCATGGTCTGGTTCTGCGGTATCTCGTTAGGACATCCCGTAATCAGTCTACGGCCCTATTTGACCCCGTCATAAGTGGTGACCACTCATTGAGGCGCGCCTGGAACACAACGCGCCGTCAACTTGGAAACAGTTTATGAATTTACGTGGCATTGTAACGCATTTACATCTTGTGTGAAATAAAATAGATAAAGAATAATAAAAAGATAGATTTTTGAGTTAATATATTACATAATATCATCTAACGCTTACTATCAGGTGGGATTGGGTTCAATGCCGGGCAAATTGATGCTAGGCTCGCTTTTAACCACCGTTGAAAGATGAAGCATGCTTATCTAGAAGTAACCTCTTTACTCTTGACCTAAATAAAGACCCTCAGAGTATAGCTACTAGGAAACACAAAATCCGGCAATGAATTCCACTCTTACATTTACCACGGAGAAAGTATTCCCAAGACATTTGAAATCACTAAAGCTAGTATTAAATGTTGTGATCATAGATAAAAAAATTTATTTCTGTGGTTGTGATCAAAGCTAGTATTCACTTATGAGAATGCCTCCCCCAGTATTAAGACAATTACATACTGTTTGATTATTATTATAACAACATAATTCAGTTCCACATCTGAATATACTAATTAATCTACAATGAAAACATGGCTGACTTCGTCTACACACACAACAAGAGCTTCTAAGCAAATATATTATGTTAAATCCTGCTTTCAAGTATTATATAATAAATTCCCTTGAGTTTAGGTAACTCTGTACTAGAGAAAGCTCCACTATAATTATATACCTACGTTCAACAATCAGGCGGGTCACTCGGGTATCTAAGCCCGTGTAATATCTAGCAACATCCTGTAGCAAGATGGCCGCCCCGGATATCCGGAGCTCTCAGATGTCGCTACTTGGACCGCTCTATTAAAGTTGGTACGTCGTTATGTTTGGTTAGAAACATGGTTTTTAATTTGTAAAGCCTGTTTAGCCAATTCGAAGATTTTTTGTACTTAATTTTTATTTGTTTATATGTACACACATTATCATCAGCGGTTTAGCCTTTTCGCAACTATTTTGGGGGAAGGCTTCTTTCTAATCTTACCGGATGTAGCATTTACACACAGTGCCTACCAAATACAGACAAAAGAGCACAAATTTCATAAGAAATTTATTTCATCAGACCTGCGACAAGAGTTGGATAAGATGATAGATACAGTATGCACACATATTAATTACGTAAATAAAATATACTTGCCTAAATCCTACTGTATCTTCGTGACGACGAATAAGAAAGCATTCTTCCAAAATGAATTTTTAGTTACGGGCTAAACGTGAAATTGAACACTGTAATAATGTTTCAAACTTTTATTTGTTCAGGCAAAAACTTACGCATTAAACGTATCATAATATATATGTACATAATATATAATCAGCTTATATCGTTAAAAGTAGTATTATCGACCCGTCACATACAAATCAAACGATGAAATTGCTTATTGGAAATATATTCATAACCCTTGATTGTGGTGGTAGGGAATGACTGCGGCATTATAATAATAATTTTTAATTTTTATTTTTAAAGACTTACATTATATTTTTATATATTATTTTTTATATTATACATTACGTACATAATAACTTAGGGTACAATGTGTTTTTAATGTATATGAATTAACTATCTGTAGCCAAACTAGGCAGTATTTTTATTTTACTATTAGTGCCCAACCCCCTGATTAATCAATCAAGTTAGCCTCTTTAACAGATTTTGTTATAGTAGAACAACACAATTTTAGATTACTTAGTTTGTGGCATTAAGTATAACTCTTCACCTACTTGTGCATGAAGTGTAGGGAAATAAACCGAAAGATCCCTAAACACAACATTGAAAGCTTCCTAAATCTGTTAACAGTTATTTCCAGTTTATTAAAAAATATCTTCACTTGCTAAAATCACAACAGTTTTATAGTTTATCGCTCAAAAGTCAATCAAAACCCAACTCCTACGCTCTCTCATTCTATTTTTGATCTAAAAATCACCAAATCCATTTTATCTACCTGGCAACATTCGGCCGTGTCATTCAATGCCTTTAAAAGGCGGTCGTAAAAAATAAAAAATAAAAACGGGCGTCGATGGACAATAGACTTGGGGGTAATTTTTCACGCGTGTATAGAGTTATGTTCGATGTAAAGCCAGCTTTATATTGGTGGGGTAAATGAGATATATTTTTGTTTAGTAGTACAAAAAATATATTGCTTTAAAAGTAGATATTTTGGTTGAGTCGCAAGAACCAGATGTTCCACTGCACTAAAAACTTAAATTTTATTGTTTCTGTTTTTTACTTAAGTTGATAGTATTTTTTAAGTAATTTGTAAGTGAGCCTAATTTAGCATGTTACTGCCTTTTTTCTGGGTTGGAAAATCATCGAATGACTTCTCCCGCTCTGGGTTAAGCAGAAGAGATTATCAGATTTCTACTGACTAAAAACCCACCCTGTTCCTTCAGCTACCCTAAGTTCCGGGGTAGCACTATCTCGTTAAAACAATTCCGCAACACCGGCGGGCAATGCTCTTATGAGGCCCCGTCACTGGTGCTGACAGCTCAGCAGCGCGCGTGAGACACGGCGCGCTGCCGACCCGGACCTGGTCTTTACCGGACGGTGAGTAACCCCTGCTCGTCATCCTCAAGCACGCGCCTACGGTGGCTGGAGATCGGCTCGCGATCCCTGACACTCGGGGCGTCTCCCGCGGTGGCTGGGGCCCTCTAGAGCCCACCCCTGGTTCAGACCATGGTGCGAAAAGAGAGGGAATGGGATGCAGTCACCTCCTTCTGCGAAGCATGTTACTGCCTAGCCTATTCCTAACTGTGTTTTTCTGGCTTCCAGTCTAACTGTAAGCCAACTTCAACAATGCTTGTAAAAGACTAGGTCGGATCCATATCCGACCTAGTCTTATTATTTTACATTAATTGAACCATTTCAATTAATGTAAAATACACATATTCACTCAATGTAAAATACATATTTTACATTGAGTGACTGCCATCTCACCTCCACAACCCAGAAACTAGGTACTACGATAGCCCTTGGTTAGCTACAGACAGATTTATTGTATTCTGACACTGTCAAAAAAGTATTAATAACAACCAGGATCAACTTTTAAGCGTGCTTTGTTCGAGACACGAAGGGAACTCGATGTGTTAAGATATCCACGAAGCATCGATTTTTTAATATTTTTATTGAAAATAGGTTCGCGTTTGACCACTATCTCACCTGATGGTAAGTGATGATGTGGTCGAAGATGGAGCACGCTTACCTAAAAGTAACCTATTCACTCTGGACTTAAAGACTCCTAGGTAGTAGCTGTCGGGAAACACAGACTCCGGCAGGGAATTCCACTCCTTAGCCGTACACACAATGAAGGTATTCCCAAAACGTTTTGTGCGTATGGGTGGGATGTCCACCATGTAAAAATGGCACTTCGCCGTTTGTCTCGTAGTCCGATGATGGAACGGGCTTGGCGGAATTAGACTGTGTAATTCCATCGCACACTCCCCGAAATGTAACCGATAGAAAACCGATAGACTTGCAACTCGTCGTCGGTGTTCAAGGCTCTGGAGCTTTAATACATAAATAAATAATATGTTAATTCTAGACAACATCTTTAACAGTCGGATATTACACAGCTATGGCTATGGAGGTCAGATAGGTGGTCCACCATGTTGAACACCAGTACAGCATCAGCTGCATCCGGCTAGAATGATAGCCGACTTAACATTCCCCCCAATAAAAAAAGAAACAAACCTAAACTTAACTTCCCCTTTCATTGTGCGTACGGCTAAGGAGTGGAATTCCCTGCCGGAGTCTGTGTTTCCTGATCGCTATAACCTGGGAGTCTTTATGTCAAGAGTGAATATGTTACTTCTATGCAAGCGTGCTCCATCCTCGACCACATTGTCACTTGCCATCAGATGAGTAGTGCTCAAATGCGAGACTAATTTTCAATAAAAAAAAAACCGAAAACCTGTAAAACCTCTCTTTTCTTCTCGGCCGAAGTCGCAAACGAGATTAAAATGCTTAAAAAAATCATACCCTAAATATAACATTTCATGACTAATCATGAAATATTATAATTAACACGAATACCAAATCTTTACCGAATAAGTCACTAAGAAAGCGCTTGTGATATTATCTTCCGCCCGCGACTTCGTTCGCGTGGGAGGCTTTTCCTGCATAAATCCCGATCCTGTGGGAATTCCGGGATAAAAAGTAGCCTATATGTTATTCCAGGATATCAACTATCTACTTACCAAATTTCATTGAGTTCCGTTCAGTATTTTTGCGTGAAAGAGCCACAAACTTTCATACATCCTCACAAACTTTCGCATTTATAATATTAGTAGAATAACGCTGCACTATGCCTACACCCTAATGCTATATAACTATTATCTGTTGTTGCAAAGTAATACTATTCTATTGTGGGGGAAAATTCGCCGTATATCGATGGTGACTCGCGGTTTAATTCAACAACAAAATGTTAAGGTATGTGTTTTTGTTACCCCTGCCAAATAGAACTGAATAAGTTTATTAACCTAAAATATTAAGGAGGCATGGCCTTTTATTCCGTAACTGGCTAAAGTAAATAAGGACTTTTGTTAGACAAAAAGTCTATGTGTCCTAATAGCTATAACTTGGGGGTTAAGGCTCGCGTTTGACCACCATCTCACCTGATGTTAAGCAATGATGTGGTCGAAAATGAAGCCCGCTTACCAAGAAGTAACCTATTCACTCTTTACTTAAAGACCCCCAGGTAATAGCTATCAGGAAACATAGACTCCATCAGGGAACTCTACTCCCTAGCTACACACACAATGAAAGTATTTCCAAAACGTTTGTGCGTATGGATGGAATGTACCACAGAACAGATAAAAGAGGTTAGAAAGGAAATAGTTCCTGATTTGTATGAGAACGCGTGTTGCCGCTTGTCTCCCACTCTTTAGCTCCACTACAAGCAAGAGGCCCGTTACGTATGCGAATTATGCACACGAATAAATTACACATACTTAAATCGAGAGCTTTCTACTGATCGTAACTCTAACATGCGCCGTGCATCACGGCCAATCAGGGCAAAAAACGACACGTCGATGGTTGAAGTGTTAAGGACACGGCGCATGCAGTGCATTGTAAACGGACTTGGTTATTGCGTTGATTAAGCGAGTACACATCATGCAATATATATTTTTTGTAACTTGTTGCAATAATATTGTTAAAGTTTAGAATTTCATAGTGATCGGAATATTTTTATGTTTTTTACAAATAAATTAAATTAAATGTAATTAAATATATGTATGTATTGTATTTTATTGTAATTAAATGTTATTTTCGACTTACCGATGGAAAGATATACCTCCTCGCTCTATACTTGCGGTCTGACTTTTTGTTTTACAGGTTATAATTGCACAACACGGCATTTTAAAGCAGAGCTTTGTGTTCCGAAGTAGTCCGAAGCGCACTAAACGCGGTGAATGAACTAATCGGTCGAGCTATGATTTTCGAATAATAAATATGGCGCGCTCGCCACGCCCACTTTACCATTCCAACCTTATTCATCTACTCCGTGAAATGTACAATGTAACGATAGCGAATAGCCGTTCATGTTGTAGTCCGATGATGGAACGGGCTTGGTGGAATTAGATTGTGCAATTCCATCGCACACTACACGAAATTTAATGGATAGAAAACAATGGGTTTTCAAAAGCCAGAAAATTTGTCATTAGTCTTGCCAAATCGGCAATCTACGAGAACTTCCACTTTGAGAGAAAGAAAAGAAAGTCGGTCTATATAAAATAGTGTTAAATTCAGTTTTAATTGGTTAGATAGTAAGCCAGCTTTAGTATAGTATCAAAAATATAGGACCCTGTTTGTGTGTTAAGCAACATATGCAGCGCCCAAAAAAATGTTAACCCACTTTCCACACGGCAAAACTTCACGAAACAAAAGTTAGTAATGGCCGTGACACCCGCGGATATGATCCCAGACTCGGATACTGTCGGATATCTTCGGATAAATCCAATACACATTGTGATCCGACTTATAAGTTGTTCAGAGTAGTCTTCAAGGTAGTACTGACACCAACTTGTATTCATAAATGCTTTGTAACACTTTTTATTTTGGAACTTTTTATTGCTGATAAGCGATGATGTGGTCGAAGATGAAACACGTTTGCCTAGAAGTAACCTATTAGTCGTCACTGTAAAATGTCCCCACCTGTATACTCTGCGACATATGTATATTTTACTTAATTAATAAGCTCAACTAATTGCAACTGCTGGTCATGAGATCTCGGTTCAATTCCCAGGTCAGGCTATTGCTATTGGTTTTTAACACGCTTTTATTAGGTCGACTTGTATGTAACTAACTATGTAATGGAATCTAAGGTAACTAATTTAACCATCTTCCAAGGGTCGTAGCGTAATGAAAATTGGCAGCTGCATGTAGTTCTGATGAAAATACAATAATATAGTACTGTCGAACTGATCTGATGATGGAGCCGGAAGATATGAACTGGTACTTCATGCTGGAAAATCGTATCATAGCTGTTTTGGATTTCTTAGAAAAGTCTTGTAATGAACTTTGACCACAATTAGGTTTTAAGGATGATGAAGCCGGAAGCCTATCTTCCGGCTTCATCATCCTTAACCATCACTGGCATTCCATGATGGAAAATTGTATCATAGTCGTGTTTCCACTTGTGAGAAAGGCCACGTAATGGACTTTGAACACGATCAGGTTTCAAGGTTATAACAAACCTAAAGAAAATCCGTTATCGGTTTTTGAATTACCGCTTATAGTCCATAGATTAATTTTTTATAGATGTCACTTTCAAATCCTCTGGGGGGATCGACCAAATAAAATAAAAAACGACACTTTTTTGTTCTTACGTGCATTTACAAAAGCGTCTTTTTCTAGTGTTTTTGGATAAAGCAATAATTATTATTCTGTAAGGAAGTTCTCAATAGTAGCCCGGAGTTTAGAAGTTTGCGGTGTGGTACCCCTGTGCGTCGGAAAGCATGTCACCCACTCTGTTCCTTCAGCTGCCCGTAAGTTCCGGGGCCGCGGTATCTTGTTAGTACATTTCCGCTAAGCCTACCCAAACATAGTTGGGAAAACGCTTGAAAAATTATGATTTAACAAGCGTAATACTTTCTGTGATATCACGCAACTAGACTTGGTTGTCCTGTTATACAGAGTTGATACGACCGAGGGGCTTTCCTTTAAACTGCGTGTACTAGGTACCATTTTCAAGCTTTGTACAAAAAATCAATTAAATAGGAGAAGTAGTTTAGTCGCAAATGATTTTGATGAGATGCACCTTAAAGCGATAAATCTGACCAAGACAAGAGATAACACACGCTGCGCTACGTTGCCACTTTGTTACCTAGGTATTTAATGTCAGTCACATTTATTTACAAAGGGTGGTTGCGTTTTACTCTGATTTGTCAGCTATTTAGAATGTTTGAAAAAAAAAAATTTTTGGCTCTTTTTATTTTTTAACTGTATCAAATTAACACTAAACACGTATTAGTATACGTAGTGTAATTTAATGCCCCTCTGTTGTATCATCTCTGTATATCTGCTAAGCGGTTGTGTGACGTAGATACCTACAATAAAATCTCCCCAAATCAGGGTCACCCTTATCAGTTACTGGACGAGTAACCTTACAACAGTCTCTATATCACAGAGCCTACTTTGTTGTCTACAGTTTTTGGCTAGCAATTTCCATGCATGAATCCGTATGAACATTACATAACATGGAAGTAAAATAGAGGAGTATGGTGATATATGTTTCTATAATGCTGATGTAGTTTAATGGTTTACGATATTTTTTTTTTATTCGACAACAGGTTCGCGTTTGATCACCATCTCACCTGATGGTAAATGATGATGTGGTTGAAGATGGAGCACGCTTACCTAAAAGTAACCTATTCACTCTTGACTTAAAGACCTCTGGATTATAGCTATCGGGAAACACAGACTCCGGCAGGGAATTCCACTCCTTAGCCGTACGCACAATGAAAGTATTCCCAAAACGTTTTGTCATAAGAAATTTATATCTATGTCTTTAAATATCTGTACTCACAGAGAAACCGTGTAAACGGTTTTGTGGCTTATTTTTAAGATACTAATGTAACATATATTCTCACTTCTCCTTTCGCAGGTCTGCTGGAAGAAATTTCTTAAGAAATAAGCACTGGTACTTTTGTACTTAAATATTATAATTATGCTTATCCTAATGTATTTTACTCTGTGTACATAAATAATAAAATAAATAAACAATAAAATTATTTAATTAATTAATCCCAAAAAACATGTTTTGGCGCTAAACGTACCGTCTAAGATATATATAAACTACGATTATAAGTATCAGTTTTTAATTAATCTAGACACTATATACAGAATAGAATCAGGTGGTCCTTTGCGGAAAATACTAGATTAATACTTCAGAAAAATAACTAAAAAAATAAATAAATTTATCTCAATTAATCATACTCAAAAACCGCAGTAATGAAACTTTTAAATCTATCACAAACAATTAAAAAATAGAGACGATTCTAAACACACAAAAATATAAAGTAGACACAAACTACTCTATATAGGTATACCTGTGGTATGTAATAACACCTCAAGCCAAGACCACAAACCCATACTGACCATAGTCAACAAACAGACAGATGGCCCGAAACACAGGTTTCTTTAAACTTACATCAGGCAGGTTGTATTACAGTACATAAGTATTATATTTTACCTCTATTGAATTTAAAATTAATCATCGTTTTACCAATGTTTTCTTCAAGCACATAGATAATCCTCTAAGAACTTTATTATTTATATACATATTAATTTTCTTAACTATCTGTACTTTTCTGTAAACATGTTATCTGAATAAAAAATATTTTATATTATTTATTTATCTTACATAGATATACTTACTGTCTTTATATCTGTCTGTTTGTTATCTCTTCAGTACTTACCGCCTAAACGGGTTTGGTTGAAAATTTGAGCAGACCATTTCCTGAAACAGGACATAGCGCTTTTTATCCCAGTAGTATGTTCCTTTGAGATGATTTTCCACTGTTTTGCGAATGAAACCGCTGACATAAGCTTGTTAATATTAAAGCTAAATAAACAAAATATCAAACTGACACAAAATAAATACACAGAATGTTGACTAGGTACATGAAACGAGCAAAACCCTCGCACTGAAAGAGGCACACGAGCATATATTTTTTTTAGATTTTTCCTTCAAATATTATAGAAGTTAGAGGGGGGATACACACATTTTACCACTTTGGAAGCGTATAATCTTTTAAACTGTTAACTTTATGATATGTGGTTTTAGAAGCCTCAATGTCATTTTTAAAGGCCTTTCTATAAATACCACATACTAAGAGGTTTCATGAAAAAAAAATTTTTTTGTTTCAGTTCCATTTATGGGGAGCCCCCTTTATTTTAAATACTTGTTTATTAAAATCGGAAAGCGGTTCACAGAAATCATCTACCTACCAAGTTTCATGTGTATAGTCTTAATAGTTTTGGAATAAAATGGCTGTGACGAAACTATAAGGGTTCCGTTTTTTGCCTTTCGGCTACGGAACCCTAAAAAGGGTGATACAATAGGTGGACTGTATAAGATGTACGGACGACAATCGCGACCAACACGGCTTAACGTGTTTCCTAAGGCACGGAGGAATCAAGATAATTATGTTAATAAAGCCGAGATTGGTTTAAGGATGGGTAACTACCCATCCACAGTTCGACCTTGACTAGCGGTGTTTAACCTTGACGATCAGTGTGGCTGTTATTTTTTAGTTACGAGCTCCTTAAAGATGCGTCCATAAGATCTCAAACAAAAACCGGCCTCGAGTGCGCGT
Organism: Tholera decimalis; assembly: GCA_943138885.2. Classification (NCBI taxonomy): domain Eukaryota; kingdom Metazoa; phylum Arthropoda; class Insecta; order Lepidoptera; family Noctuidae; genus Tholera; species Tholera decimalis. The sequence continues at coordinate 34,511,034 of OW964565.2, forward strand.
GAACTCATGTACTGACGCCAAATAACTTGGCAAGGTTTTGGCGTAGTGGGGGTAAGTTCGCGCATCGAGCACTTAGTGGAAGAAACAAGTGGTCACTTTTACTGCTTGCCATTATTCTATGGTTATTGTCATCATTTATTTTTAATTTTATCTGTTCAGAAGAATGTTAAAGAAAGAAGAGGAATTCATTCGTTTATTTGGTACTAGCTTGTGCCAGCGGCTTCGCCCACGTGGGAAGTTTATCCCGTGTAAATCCCGATTCCGTGAGAATTTCGCAAAATCCTTTCTTAGCGGATGCCTACGTTATAACATCTACCTGCATGCCAAATTTCAGCCCGATCCGTCCAGTGGTTTGGGCTGTGCGTTGATAGATCACTATGTCAGTCAGTCACTTTTGAGTTACATATATTTAGATTATAAATAAAATAGATATAATACATAAATACATTGAAAAGTGATAAAAATGTATTTAAAAAATCGTCGTCACAATTAGTTAATAAAACTGCTACCCCTTTTATTCTTCTTTTTTCCTGGTGTCCTTAAAGACAGTGACAAATTCGGAATTTCAACCTTCCTTAACTATAGTGTCTAACTGTTCTTTCTCACGTTTTAATAGTCTGCGTAAAACGGTATTTGGTCCTGACATTGTAATCAATGTAACAAAAAGCAAATTTAAAACAACGACTCGTAACAAAAACAAAGGGTACAACTTTCGTGTACGCAAGTGTATACGGGAGCAAATTGAACGAGAACTACTGACGCACCAATCGCGCGCTCAGAGCAGCGCTACGTCATACCCCGCGTCCCGCTGACAACCGCTGACACCTAAAAATCGACTTCTGCGCATTGAACGACTCTTGCCAAGTTATTTGACGACAGCTATACGTATGCCCCGCAAGGCCCCTCAGAATTGCGTTGTGTTCACCAATGCAATGTACTCGCCTCCAGGAGTATATGTACCTGTTTCTTTTTCAATATGTACCTCTGTACTTTTAAAAAAATATGCAAAAAAAGGGGGCCGTGCCAGCCAAACGTTTTCAGCACGGCCCCGATGTAAAAATAAAAATAATTTTTTTCTTAAACTCAAGGAATGTACTCTACGGACACGTCACATGTGTCGCAACAGATACTGTGAATTCGTAATAACAAGTAATATATCGATGTGGACAGGGGGCCGTGTTGGCAAAAACATTATAAGAAAATACCTAAAAAAGCAAAACAACTAGCCAAAAACTTTTGTTTGCGTGTGTCTATGTGTGCGTGCGTTTTCGCTCGCTGTATGGAGCCAACCTACTGCGCCGTTCTACAGTAAAGTGAATCGTTGTATAAGTACGATCGATGGCTTGTGGCCAGATCAGCCTGCGCCTTTGTGAGTGAACTCTCATTTGCTTATGAATGTAAGTTTGACCGACGCTGTTGGCATAGGTTTTGGCAATGTTTGTGCAGCGTTTAGTACGTAGTACAAACATTTATTTCGAATATATTTGCGGATCCATATACGTTTAAGTCTAGCACACCTCTCACTGCTGCAGGTTATACGTTACACGCATGATCTCATTATTTTTATTTGAGACTAATGTGTCGAGTATAAAATATTATTAGAACCTATAATATATGAACTATACATGTTACAACCGTGGTCTTACCCCAGCCACTCATTCGCAAACTTAGTGGATAAGCAAATGTGTTCGCATATTCATTTGCGAACCCGTTTGCGCTTTCTCCTACACTTGTTTACAAATGTCTCCGTCTTGTTTGCGATTTTGTGAATCATGGCCAATGATCAAGATCATTTTATTATTGTGATTGGACCGTTTTATCTATACTCATATACAATGCATGATGAATTTACAAAAAAACTATACAGACGTCATAAACTATAGGCAAAATTGAAATGTCCGTTACCTTCGCAATCGTGTGCGGAACTGGTCAAACGAATGTATGGGAGACGACGCAAACGTTCGAGGTTCGCTCGCTTTGATGTGTTTCAAAAATCGAAACAGCTTGGAAAGGCACGAATGCGGCGAAAACTTCGCATAATCATTTGCGAATGTCGTCCTATACTTGTGGATTCGCGCATTCGTGCGAATGTGTGTGACCGGTATTAATCTCGCGTACGTATGTAACTTTGTTCCCTGTCATGGAGAAGAGACCCGTGTCCCAAGAATCAGACTGTCGATTATGGCTGAATGTGTTAATGTTTAAATTTTGCGACGGAAGAAGCGGGGTCAGACCCGTGCTTCACTTCGGTCCTTCGCCTCACTCAATACAGTTCACAATCATCAAAATCAGTTGACAAGTGACAAGGAAACCTATCAACAAACGTATTTAAAATGTTAGCCTCCTTTTTTATTAAACTCGATAAAAAAAGCGTCTCGACACAACACATAAGCATTAAAACTGGGTCTACATTGGATACAACCAGTTTCAATACCTACCAATCATCGACTTAGGATTTCCGACAGACATTTCGAAATAACACTACGTGTTACCCCGGTTTCATCTACAAACGAGGCCACACATACAGAAGCTTATTGAAAGCCATGCCGGGAGAGTATGAAACAGATATTTGCATATGACTTGGTACACAGGATTTTGACATACTAGCTATGGATCGGTTTAGTATGAAACGGCTTAGTAAGACCGTTCATGAATAATTATCGGAGAATCGATTAGGATAATATGACGGGATATTATCGAGACTGTATGTTATTATTAGAACGACGATAAACAAACGATATGCTGATTTGTCCGTACGATAGATTTGAAATTTTATTGCGTAATATTAAATCGGTTTTTTATTCGGATGGACTGTAATAAGCTACAAAAGTACTTGTATCCTATTTAATAATTTTGTATCCTAACGAAATTATTGAAAGGGATACAATGGATACAAGTAACTTTGTACAAAACATAATTATTATTAGTGATGTTTATTTTTGCAAATAGGTTATAAATAACACTTTTACACGTCTTTTTTTTTCGTAAATGTAAACTAGATGAGGCCAGTGTTTCCTAACTGACTACTCTGAGAAGAAACACTGAAACAAACTCAGAGGTCAACGTCTCTTTTAAAGTCCAGACAATCTATTGTGATCAAATCATATGAGAGCCATGTAGGTTAATGTCTGTGGCGCCCTTTAGAGGACAGAATCAAACAGATTTGAGCAGGCCCGTCCAAGCAGTGCAAGCATTTGTCAAATATCACGTAGCTCAACTTAGAACCTTAAGGAGCTGGAATGATTTGACGAACAATACCAAAGTAAGGACATTTGGGTGGGCCGTATAAAGCACTCAAACTGCCAGACAGTGTGGTAATCTATTAATAATATTCGTTGTTATCCCACATTACTCTCATATTCACAACATAGCTTTTGCTTTTACACAAAAAAAAATATTACTTGAAAAGAAAATAATATTGTCATCTTGTACAAACAAAATTAAAAATGTTAAAGAATAAAAAAAAATAAAAATAAAAGTATATTCTATTACTTAAAAAAGTAAATAATATTGTCATATCAAAATGTATATAAAATAATCATCACAATAAAAACCAAAAAAAAAAAAAATGAGTAATAAGAAAAATCAAACAAAACAGAATTTCAACAGATGTAATTGGAGCAGCTTAATCCCAGGCATTTTTGTCCGCAAGATAGTCTTTAACAGAATAAAAAGCTTTCTGACAAAGTTTCTGCTTCACAAATGATTTAAATTTATTGAGGCTTAGTTCTTGCACATGACTGGGAAGTTTATTGTAAAAGCGTATACATTGACATTTAAATGAGCCCGCAATTTTCTTGAGCCTAGTTGAAGGAACAATAAATGTGTGTTTATTTCTAGTATTTATGTTATGGATATCACTGTACTTTTTAAACATATTTTTATTTTTATGAGCGTACAAAATATTTTCATAAATATATTGACAGGGCACAGTCATTATATTAATATCTTTAAACTTATCTCTGAGGGAGCTTTTTTTTTTTTTTTTTTTTTGTGTGGCATCTCGCAGGTCAACCTCTGAGGTTGTCGGCTGCTTAACCGGGCTTGCCTGTGGTTGCCTTAATTAATTAATTAATTAAAGTCTCCAGCCAGGGCTTATTAGAAAACTTACAAACTAGGCGACTACACGCTAAGGGCACCCCCTGTGGGGTACGGACCTCGGCTTAGGGCGTCGCAGTGGGAGGGCAGCTAGGGACAGGCTGGATCATATCATTTTTATTATTAATAAGGGAATTTAAAGCTACTGGCTCAGCGTCGCGGGCTGGCTCTGGCAAGGGTCGGGGCGGACTATTACGGGGACGTCGCGGCGGGCCTCGGCGGCGAGGACGGAAGGACGGTCGGTTTTTGTTTTTGTGTGCCACTGTACTTGTTTCCCTACGGCTCTCTTGGAGCAGGGTGATTGCGTCATCGGGAGTGACAAGGGTGTGCCTTGGTCGGCGAATCTTAGAGATACGCGAGGGTTCGTATTGGGCGGCCGATACGATAAGGGGATTCCTATGTTGGATTGCAGTATCAAAGAAACGCTTGGAGACACGTTTCATGAACTGCTGGATGGTGGGCATCTTGAGGTCTACGTGAAGAAGCTCATTTCGAACATAAAAGGGGGCTCCCGTGACTCTACGGAGGAATCGGTTTTGAAGGGTCTGCATCTTGTGGAGGAGGTAGGGCTTTGCGTGTGCGAAAACAACGCAGGCGTAGGTCATGATGGGACGGATGACCGCGGTGAAAATACGCAGCTTGCACCTGAGTGATAACTTGCTGCGGGAGCTAAGAATGAAGTGGAGCCTACCTAGAGCGAAAGCGGCGCGCGAACGTGCCTGCTTTATGTGCTCAGCGAAGGAAAGGTGTTTATCGAGGACCACGCCTAAGTATTTGGCTTGCTTTTCCCAGGGGATCGGCTTGCCGTACATGGTAATCGGACGGGGGGAGGGTGGGTTTATCCGCGGCTTAGAAAAGAGGACTGCCTGGCTTTTGTCTGGATTGACTTCGATTCTCCATTTCCGGAACCACTTGGCCAGAGTGTTTGCGGAAGTTTGGAGAGTGCGAGCGATGGCATCGGGTTTAAGACCGGTATAATAGATAGCCGTATCGTCGGCAAATAGGGCTAGCTGAGTATTTTTGTGCTTGGGGATATCGCTAGTGAATAGCGTGAAAACGAGGGGGGATAGTACGGAGCCTTGAGGAACTCCTGCGCGAATGGGATGGGGGGAGGAAAGCTCCCCCTCAATTCGGTAACGAAAAGTGCGATTCGATAAAAAGTCCCGTAGGATGAGCACGAGACGGTCAGGCACGCCGAGTTGGTATAGCTTATAGATTAAGCCATTGTGCCAGACTTTGTCGAACGCTTTCGCTATGTCGAAGAATAAGGCTCCCGTTATTGCGCCCCGTTGGAAGCCGGCGCTGACGTGTTCTATGATGCGGTGGACTTGTTGGATACATGAGTGTTCGGTTCTAAATCCAAACTGCTCATTGGGTATAAGACTCTTTGCTTCGGCAAAATCTTTGAGCCGCTTATATATAAGCCTTTCATAGATTTTACCAAGGACGTTGAGTAAGCTAATGGGACGGTAGCTAGACGGGTCAGACTTGGGCTTGCCTGGTTTGGGAATACCTATGACGGTGGCCTGTTTCCAGGTTGCGGGGAACATATTATTGCTCAATGCGCCATTGAAGATGGCAGTCATTAGCACTATAAGCTGGGCGGGGAAAAGTTTGAAAACCCTATTGGTGATGCCGTCGGAGCCAGGGGCTTTTCGCGGTTGGAGACTTTTAATGATATCCTGGACCTCATCAGGAGTGATGGGGGCCAGTGGATTATCGGGATCTTCGACGGGCGGAAGGGAAGTTCTACGTTCGACTTCGGCGTTCACCATATCGAGGTGGGCTTGGTCTACTGGTTGAGAGCTGGGAGAACACTGGGACTCTAGGCTGTCGGCTAGGCATTCTGCTTTTTCAGAGTTATCGAAGGCGACACTCTTATCGGGACGAATGAGAGGAGGCATTGTGGCCTCTTCAGTGGATCGTAACTTCCTCTGAAGCTGCCAGAAGGCAAGATGGGTGGGCTCAAGTTCGCTCAGCATCTTGTCCCAGCTCGCATTACGCTGCTCGGTAATGCGTTTCCTTACAGCACGCTGTAAGTTGCGCATGTGAGCTTTGTTTGCGGCGCAGGGAAAAGCGCTGTACGCACGGATGGCTGCGTTCTTCTCGGTTATCAGATTCCGTACATCGTCCGGGAGTTTCCAGCGGTGGTCTTCCACTACAGGAACTTCCCTTGAACAATCGTTCAGGACGGATTGTACGTGATTTGTAAGCGAGTCGATCGCCGCCGTCGTGTCAGCGACTGAGACTATGTGGTCAGGAATGGTGTCCAATTGAGGCGACGTGGTGGATTTCAGTTTTTCACTTACTTTCCTCCAGTCGGTGATCAATTGGGTCGGAGGAGGTTGGGTAGGATCATGGTTACCCGAGCGGGAACCTAGGTGTAGGATAACGGGACGGTGATCCGAGTTGAGCTCGTGAAGCGCTTCTATGGAGTGTAAACGGAGGTTTACATTCTTTAGGAGCGCCACATCGAGGACATCGGGGTTATGGTTGGGGTCGTGTGGGTAGTGGGTGGGAGTCATCGGAGCGATGACGTCGTAGTTTAGGGTCGCGCCTAGGTTATACACGATTCTGCCTCTGGCATTTGTCGTGTTGCTGTTCCAAGCGGGGTGTTTGGCGTTGAGATCGCCCGCTAGTAAGACGGAGTCACTCAGGCCGAAGAGAGTCGTGAGATCGCTGGTGAGCGCGATAGGATCGTCTGAAGCAAGAGACGCGACCGATGGTGGGGGATGGTAGGCAGAGATGATGGTTATCGGAGGATGACCAGTCATGCCTAGTCGACAGGCAGAGTACTCTAGGTGAGAGAGAGGCGCGGGTGGGGTCAGAGGGATGCAGTATAACTCCTTTCTATAATAAATAAGGGTACCGCCGCCGTGGCAACGTGTTCTGTCATTGCGAACTAGACGGTAATTCGCAATTTTGGGATCAGCGCGGTGGGGTTTCAAAAGGGTCTCCTGTATAAGGAGGACGTCTAATTGGTGGTCGCGGAGGAATTTAGTTATTTCGGCGCGTTGGTTGAAAATTCCATTGGCGTTGAAAAAACCTAATTTGAGGGATCGAGGCCTAGTGTGGTTTGTGCGTTGGGAATCCATTGGATCAGTCCATCGCATCCATCTGGTCGAGACCTAGCACCACATCACTGTGTGTGCTGAATATTTGGCTATACATTGCCGTCGTAATTTTGCCGTTATTCTGCTGTTCGGCAGCCAGAAGGGCATCGCGGAGAGATCTGGCTTGGCGGGTCATAAATAACCTATAATGGCGCAGTATAGTCTGGGCGCAAGCCTCGCCATGCGCGACGGGTGAGGGATTGGGCGGTTGTTTGACTGCAGGAGCAGCAGTGGTTTGAGGCGCGGGTTTGTGACTGGCTGTGGGCTCTGTAGCCACGGCTATAGGCAGGATCTGCGCTGCGATGGGTATATCCATCAGTGCCTGCAAAGGTTTGGCAGGGGCCAAGGAGGGAAAGGCTTTTTCGTGGTTTAGCCTGTTCCACGGGGACGGTCTCTGAGGAGCGAGACGTTGGGGAATTTGAGAAGAAGGTGCCTCTCTCTGTTGGCGGGCGTTGGCGCGCTTCGCTAATTTAGGAGCGAGTTTGGGGGCTTTGGGACAGCCGCGGTAGTTTGCCGGGTGACCGGTCTGGCCGCAGAGAACGCAGCTGGGTGGTTCCGAACAGAGGGTTCGGTCTTTAGGCCGTGGGCAGTCCGCAGTGCTATGCTCGCCCAGACACTTGACGCATCTGGGAGTCGCATAGCAGTTGCTCTGCGCATGGCCATACAGTTGGCAACGATGGCATTGTCCCACTGTTGCGGTTTTGTAGGGCTTTTCTATTGAGATACCGGATAGGGAGCAAATAGACTTAATCTTAAATATTGGGTGATGACCTTCGGTTGGTTCACAAATGACAAGAACCATGTCGTACAATTCACCGCCTCTCGCTTTATGTAAGCGATTGACGGCGATCACTGGTATACCTTGATCGGCAAGGTCGTCTTTAATATCCTGTACTAGGATTTCTTTAGGGACACGTTTAATAATAACACGAGTGGGCGTGTCCTCGGGGAAGGAGAAAGTGTGAAAGGAAATATTCCTTTCACGGAGGGCGCGATATAGTTCCCTATAGTCGTTCGACGTAGGGACGGTGACTTTAATGCCATTTTGGCAGGCACGGGCGTTTGTGTAGTTGATCTTTCGATCAACACACATCTTGGAAACATCAGTCCATTTACCCTTGTCCTGGATGTAAAAGGGGGGCGGAGGGCGTTGCTTCCTTTGGGCTGAGGAAGTTTGGGCTATCGGGCTGGCGGGACGACTATTCTGTGCTCGAGCAGAGGTAGTTGGGGCGGGGCTAGCGGGTCGAACGGGCGTTTGAGTTGGGGACGGGGGCGACGCGGTGGTCTTTTTGGCCTTGCTGGCCTGGGAGGTTTTCCCTTTCTTCCTCTTGCCACCGGTGACGACTTGAAAGTCGTCTTCCGAGGACGAGGGGCATGATGACAAATCATTGTCAGAGTTGTTATTGGACACAGGTTCAGTGGTGTCCATTTCACGGAATTCAGGTGCAGCGCACACCTGCGCGGCGTCCATTGTTTTAGGAACAATGGGATTAGCAGGTGGGCCGGAAACAATGGGTGATTTCGGGAATCGGGCGATCGGCACGACTTTGTCGGCGGGCGGGGGCAATAAAGGGCTATCTACCTGGAAGTCGTTCGTTGTTTGACGAACAATGGGATCGGAGTTAATAAATACTTCCGTGAACTGACCTACCGGGATGCCTTGATCGGCAAGCGGGGGAGATAATGGGCTGTCAAGCGCGTCACTAAAATCAGCGACGTTGGCTTCGGTAGCCGGGGGACAATTAGCGATTTCACGCTGGATTTTTCCGCCATATTTGGCGGAAATAGTAGGGTTTTCCCTAAGGATTTCTAACAGAATCTCCAAAATATTGGAGTTCGCCATGATTGGCAATTGGATCAAAATTGAATGGGGAAATTTTGGAGATTTCTCTCCCGCGGGGAAAGCCTAATTACTACTACTACTACTACTATTTAAAGCCTAACTGGCCTAACTCCCCGGATGGATGGGTCCGGGGATGTGTAACCCTCCCAGTCGGGTAGAGACTGGGAGGTGAGTACCTAATGGTGAGCCCTAAGCTTGTAACCGGTCGCCAGTCTTATTGTGCGAACCGGGCCCTATTGGGTCTAGTGCGAAGGGGTAGACACACCCAACCGACACTAGGTGTGTAGCTGAAAAGGAAACTCAGTAACTAGGTTTGACTAGGAGATCCCCCAAGGCCAAAACCTAGCACTCGACTCCAATTTACTGCTTCACCCTGAAGGGGATCAGCGGGTGCGTCGGGTCAGCACCCCCTTGGTATTGTTGACACCGTGGGGTTTCCAACCAAGGACCACGAAACTGTGGTTTTACCCTGAAGGGGCCAAACCAAATTGTTTTTGACGATACTCTGTTATAGAAACAGGATATCCTTCACCGCCTCGAAAAAGGCGGATCCGGACCAGGCGTCGTAGTCGGCGACTACGAGTGACGTCACGGCGAGTGTGACGAAGCGTAGCGATGACTCAGGCACGGAACGATCGAGAGCGCGGAGCGGTACGACCGTCGCGGGCGAGCGTTGGAAGCGGAATGATCTCTGAGGGAGCATCTAGGACTTAATTTATAAATTGAACGAATAGCCCTTTTTTGTAAAACAAAGACTGTCTGAATATCGGCGGCATTTCCCCACAAAAGAATACCGTACGACATTACACTATGAAAATAGCTAAAGTAAACTAATCGAGCCGTCTCTAGATCAGTTAAATTTCGGATTTTCCTAACTGCATATGCGGCAGAACTCAGTTTTTTGGATATTTTATCTATATGTGGACCCCACTGAAGCTTAGCATCTAGAGTAATGCCCAAGAACACTGTTGCATTCTCAGGGCTCAACTCTTTACCCTTTATCAAAACAGTAGTTGGCACTTGTCTAACGTGAGGCATCGTAAACTTTATACATTTCGTTTTTTTTTCATTCAAAAGAAGATTATTAACATTAAACCAATGTACTATTTCTGAAAGGGCGTTATTAATGTCGTCAGAATCAGGTTGCTGACGTTTAATTTTAAACAAAAGTGAAGTGTCATCTGCAAACAACACAATTTTATTGTTATCCTTTATGAGGTAAGGCAGGTCATTTATATATATAAGAAACAAAAATGGTCCAAGAATTGAGCCCTGTGGCACACCCATAGTCACCACAGATCCTGGGGATATTTTTCCATTTACATTGACTCTCTGAATCCTGTCACTTAAATATGAAGTAAGAAGATTCAAAGAGGAGTTCCGAATTCCGTAGTGGTGTAGTTTTCTGACCAATGTTTCATGATGAACACAGTCAAATGCCTTGGACAAGTCGCAAAAGATGCCCAGGGCATCACATTTGTCTTCCCATGCATTATATATGTGTCCTAAAAGTTCAACACCAGCATCGGTTGTTGAACGACCCCTTGTGAAACCGAACTGTTTGGAATGAAATAATTTGTGTCTACTAAAAAACCTTTGTAACTGCTCTAAAATTAATTTTTCAAATATTTTACTAAAAGTGGGTAGTACTGAAATTGGTCTATAATTAGTAGGGTCTGATGTACTACCTGCTTTAAACAATGGTATAGTTTTGCTATACTTCATTAAGTCAGGAAACTCGCCACAATCAATACAATTATTAAAAATAAATACTAAACTAGGAGCTACAATATTAATAATGGACTTGACGATGTCTACAGAATTACCCAATTAGTAGTAATATAGGATACACAGGGCCTGATTTGGTTCAAATTTACCAATGAAAATGACGTGTAGGGCGTGTAGATATAGATTTGTAAAATAAATATCATATTATTATAATCTTTAATGGATTGACACTTCTTGTAGCGTCACATTAGTTATTATTTATTTCACCTTGCGTATGTTATTAGAGTTCCGTGGTAAGCAACAGGAAACCATAAATAATTAAAAAATGTTTGTGTATTAGTATGTAGTGTAAATGTGTTGTGTGCATTTAGTTCGTTTTCTAAATAAATAAATAACTATAAGAACTTCAGAAAACACGATAGTTCTGAAATCAGAGAAGGACACATATTTCTAATTATGGTTAAAAACTGATAATAATCCATTTCTTGTCAAGTAACAGATTCATAGATAAAAAATCTGAGTATAAATATAATAACTGTTAAGTCATATCACATGATTCTATTTTGATAAAATAAGGTTTTACACGCATTTATTACTGTCACACTCACTAGATTTGAAGTCAGTTTGATCGCGCTATGGTTACATTACCGGGAAACTATGAGTAGCTTAGAAAAATATTTTTCTGTATTAAGATTCTGCGATAAACTGCAGTAAACTACCGAAATCTAGATATACCTTACGCGAGGTTTATTAATTTGGGTTTTACAATAAAGATTGCATTAGTAAAGATTTTTTTTAATATTATTATTTTAGTCTTAGGGCCTATGCACACCATGTTTTTTAAACGCGCGTTTGTAGCGATTCCGACGCGCCGCGCGCCGGTGCCGCGCTTTTGAATCGATACAAATGACAATAAACTGCTCTGTAGGTATAAAAGCGCGCCGTCGACGGCGCGTTTAAAAAAAGTGGTGTGCACAGGCCCTTAGTCGCGCTAGGGTATAAATAAGCTCCTGTCAGCATTACGACTTATGAATTTAGTTCAGTGAATTTTAAACTGTACATGAGATTAAAAATTCTAAACATTTCCCAAGTGGTAACAGCATTATAAATTAGGATTTCCCTTCGGCTACCCTAAGCCTGGCCCTTCCTGTATTGTCCTTAGACCTCTCCCTTGGGTAAAAGAGCCATTTCCTCCAACACGAATTGGAATAACTTAGAAAACAGAAACAGGAGAAGGTCATGGATAATTAATTATAGTGTCACTGAAATAATGAAATAATGACGTTTATTTTGCAAATTGGTTATAAATAACATTTTTACACGTCATTTTTTTTTTCGTAAATGTAAACTAGATGAGGCCAGTGTCTCCTAACTGACTACTCTGAGAAAAAACACTGAAACAAACTCAGAGGTCAACGTCTCTTTTAAAGTCCAGACAATCTGTAGTGATCAAATCATATGAGAGCCATGTAGGTTTATGCCTGTGGCGCCCTTTAAAGGACGGAATCATACAGATTTGAGCAGGTCTTTCCAAACAGTGCAAGCATTTGTCAAATATCGCGGAGCTCAACTTAGAATCTTAAGGAGCTTCAACGATTTGACGAACAATACCAAAGTTAGAACATTTGGGTGGGCCGTATAAAGCACTCAAACTGCCAGACAGTGGGGTAATCTATTCATAATATCCGTCGTTATCCCACATTGCTATCACATTCACAATAAAGGTATTGCTATTACAAAAAAATATATTACTTGAAAAAAAGAAAATAATATTGTCATTTTGTACAAACAAAATTAAAAATTAAAAGTAAAAAAAAATTAAACGTATATTCTATTACTTGAAAAAGTAAATAATATTGTCGTGTTAATATGTATCTGAAATAATCATTAAAGTAAAATAATAAAAAAATGAATGAGTAATAAGAAAAATCAAACAAAACAGAATTACAACAAAATAATGTAATTGGAACTGTCGATGTCGAAAGTTTGCTGAGGTTGGCCATGGATGGGTGACCAATTTATCATATCAAGATTCCTTCTTGCCTTCAAAAGCATGCTAAGCTATTGGTTCCGACTATCATTTGTGATCACTTTCAACAGTTGTTGCAGATAGCCAGAAACCAGACAATCCCACCCATACGCACAAAACGTTTTGCGAATACTTTCATTGTGCGTACGGCTAAGGAGTGGAATTCCCTGCCGGAATCTGTGTTTCCTGATCGCTATAACCTGGAGGTCTTTAAGTCAAGAGTGAATGGGTTACTTCACGTCGTTTCAGTTCGGCAGACTTCGGCACGGTGTTTGTGTGCGTGCGACTAGACGTATGCGTGTAGACTAGCTGCTATGAGCAGTTAGCGGCTAGCCAATATTAACTTCTCATTTATTCAATAAAAGAAAAAAAATTGTTTTCTTATCGGTCACCACGCTCAAAAAGTGTAACTTGAATTAATTACAAAGGAAAAAAAATACTGCATAAATAAAATAAATAAATAATTATAATTGCATAAGTTGATAAAAAATGCTATGAAATAGCTTTACCGCGGCAGTCCCTGAGTGCCACACTCATTTTTTTTATTCGGAATAGTTTCACGTTTGACCAACATCTCACCTAATGATAATATAAATAGTTAAGTTGATTTTATATTCATAGCCAAGGATTTTTCTTTGAGGGCGAACCAAAGCAGTACTTTAAATTTTTTGCCACAAATTTTTGTTTAGACTCTGGTCGTACAAGTTAGACATGAAAATTGTAACCTTGTCATAGAAGAGCTCAGCATTTTCCATCGGAGCCAGCTATTTTTATATCAAAATATTTTCTCAAACAAATCAATTTCACTTACAAATAAGATGATATTGCACGCTACTAGGTACCGTAGAGCGGTACCTCAATAATATTTGCTCATATCTCAAGTTTATTACTCCAATATCGATGCGGTTTGCACAAACAACCGAACTCACTTCATATTAGATATATAATTTAATAATACAGCTTGTAGCATGAAGCTTCAATTTATAACGCAGTGTTGGAGCAGACAGCTGCATTAATTCATACTCATATTTGAAATACGAAAGTGTGTTTGTTTGTCCTGCTGTGTCAAATACATCCAAAGGTTGTCTGTAAAAGATCGCTTTTAGCAATAAGACCGCCCATTGTAACACACTTTGTAGTTTTTAAGTCCTCCTTTAATTCTGTTATGGTGTACAATAAAGAGTAAATCTATCTATCTATCTATAAAATGTGTAACGGAAACCCCATATCTATCCAAAAGGGCTGAAGACAACATCTGGTATGGAGTCTCTATGCACAGTTTCAGCTCAAAATAACTGACTCAAAGAATTGATACCAAATTATCGGTTTCATATATTTCTTGAATACCAATCATAACAAACGTGTCACAGCACTACGAGGGACAATAACTTTTCACGTCACTTGCCAATAACACGATAATTCTCTTCGTTCTTCTTAATTTGAAAAATTCGGTCTCTGGTATCAGTGTATTGGTATTTGTAATAAGTTCTACACACGTAGACTTAGGATTACAAAACCCTTGCCATATTGTTTTTTATCATCCAAAGAAGCCATGCACTTGGTATGTATATACCCTTTAAATTACACGTTGTATATTGAGTAGTTCCAGTGGCCATCTGTGGTCTTCATCATCAGGTCCACTTCACAAATGGTACTTTTTAAATGCAACTACACAAGTTACTATAAAAAATACTCAAATCACTATAGGTGTGCCTATAATATTTGAAGATTTCCCTCGATTTCTCCAGGATCCCATCATCAGATCCTAACTTGGTGACAATGGGACCAATTCCGAAGAACAAAAAAGAATTTTCCAAATCGGTTCAGCCGTCTTCGAGTATTCGGTGATCATACATAAAAAAAAAAACTAAAATAAATATACGCGTCGAATTGATAACCTCATCTTTTTGTCGTCGGTTGATAAATTAAAGAAAGGAGGGGAAAGGATACCAACATGTGCAAACGTTGAGTTGCTTGTGATAACATAATGCAGCAACTCAATCATATACTCGACTTTTCTTTACCGGAACATCCTCAGGAGATGGAACCTTGCGGGAATGTTGTAACAAGATACCGCTACCCTGTAACGGAACTGGCCGGCAACTGAAGGAGCTGGGTAGATTTATAATCAGTGGAGGTCTGAAACTGAGAATTTTTCTAAGGACATGCCAAATCGCGCATCTAAAGTACTCACTACCGCTGCTTACATTCTATGTACAATGAAATAACTTTTGCCTACAGGTTCAAAACGTGTATGTACAGTTGACAAGTGTTGCTCATTCTTTCATGGTGTTAAGTATGCTACATAAACTAACATTTTGTTTTTGCTGCTGGTTTGAATGTCCTTTATAGCGTTCTAGATAGATCAGTGGGATGTAGGTACTTTATATTGTCGTCGTTATAAGAAGTTAGTATTGTGAATTAGGCAAATATTGCCTGTTACCGAAATGACCACAGCCCCCCCCCCCCCCCCCCCCCCCGTAAAACCAGGAGGGTTTTATTCCCTTTATTTAATTTGAACAGCACACGCATAACTCCTTCATACTGTATAATGATTGCGATGTAATGATTGTTAAGTACGTGTGTGTGCGCGATTGCGTGTATTTGTGTGTTTATAAGAAGCCTAATAATTAGAATTTTTTTGTCTTTATATTTCAGACAAGAGGAAAATCCAAGAACTTTAGTCCGCCTTTGTACATTTTGTGTTGCATAAAGTTTTAATAAATAAATAAATGATTATATCTGAAATATAAAAAAGAAAAACAACACCATGAAGGCCAAACGTGGGTAACAATAACAAAGAAGTGAAATTTGAAAACAACAATATAAGTAATTACCATCTACTCTTTGTACCAATGATACATCCTTCACAAATTAATTACCCTCCACTTCAAAAATATCACATTACTAAAGTATCCGACACCGAATATCTATTTTGAAGGTAGCATACAACATTTCAGACGAAATTAATTTCGGTAAAGCGAATAATATCGTATTTCAATTAAAAATATCTCCTACTTCAGGGCTCGATTACACGGGGTCATTGTTAAGCACCAAACCCCGGGATAGATGACTGCAGCAAAAAAGCTAGGAATCATACACAGGGTGAGGCGGTACTTCACGCCTGGACAGCTTCTGAATCTATATAAAGCACAGGTCCGTTCCTGCATGGAGTACTGCAGCCACTTGTGAGATGGCTCTGCAAAATATCAGCTTGCTGCACTAGACTCGATCGAGCGCAGGGCTAAAAGGCTTATAGGCGACGAGGCGCTATCGGGCAAGCTTCATAGCCTGGCTCATCGGCCAACCGTAGCTTGCCTGTCGGTTTTCTACAGATTGTACTTCGGGGAGTGTGCGCAGGAGCTCCATGACCTGATTCCTCCATCTCCCTTTCACTACCGGTCTACCAGACGCACGGCTGGCTACCATCCACACTTGGTTGATATACCGTCTTGTCGTACCAAGCGCTTCTCCTCCACATTTATTGTGCGCACTTCAAAGCTGTGGAATTCCCTGCCGGCTTCTGTATTCCCTGCCACGTATGACCTTTGAACTTTTAAAGCAAGAGTAAACAGGCATCTTCTGGGCTCGCTCGTTCCATCGTAGGCCTCATCTATCGCTTACCATCAGGCGAGATTGAGGTCAAGAGTGAGCTCATTGTGAATAAAAAAATTAAAAAAAAAATGTTCTAACGAGATACCGCGGCCCCGAAACGCAACGGCAGCTGAAGGAACAGGCTGGGTTTTAAGTCGGTATAAGTTTGACATTCCCTTCCGCTCTACCCAGAGCGGGGAAAGTCATTAGATGATTTTACCAACCGGAAAAAAGGGGGTGGAACTTCATGTCTGTACTATGTATTATAATTGGATTTGAAATGAAACTACAATGTATATTGACCTATTTTTAACCGACTTCAAAAAAAGGAGGAGGTTCTCAGTTCGTCTTGAGCTTTTTTTTATGTATGTTACCTCATATCTCGAAGACGGCTAGACCGATTAGGAAAATTCTTTTTTAGTTTGAAAGGGTGTACTTTCTAATTAGTTTCATTATCATCACGTTAGGATCTGATGATGGAATCATGGGGAAATCGAGGGAACACTTCAAATATTATAGGCACAGCAGCAGGTATTTCTTGTAATAACTTGTGCAGTTGCAAAGCCAAATTGCAAAAAAAAAGCACCATTTGGGGAAGTGGAACTGATGATGAAGACCACAGACGGTCACTGAAACTACTCAATAATAAGTATTTCGTGGATTGCGATTCGATTACTTGAATATGGATGTTAAGTACTTTATGCTCATGACAATGCATATGATAGATAGATAAATAAAACATTTATTTGGTACAATATAAGACACAAAATACAATTTACATAAAACTCGTAAAAAAGAAGCGAAAAAAATACATACAACGGAAATAAACATAATGAAGTGGCATTACGGACATAACGAAAAACATTTAAAAGAGACGAGTGTGCTGTGTGTCTCGCGTTTGCACCAAATATGGTGAAGTAGGCCTGATGGTGAACTACCAGGAGAACTCCTCAAAAATTAACGGCTCTGCATCGGGAAAATCAATATTTTTTAAAAGGTGATAAGTAGTTGACATTTTGGCTTTTGTAACTAGATAAATTACAAACCGACCCACTAAAAAGCTTAAAAAAACTTTTTTAATTACTTTAATTTCGGTAGTCGGTGTTATTGGTTTTGTATTTCCTATTTTTTTCACACAGCCTTTCGAAATTAAAGTTATTTTTGGCTTTGTAGTGTTTCGATATTAAAGTTGGTTTTTTTTTTGCAAAAAAGTTATTTTTATTTTTTTGTGGCATCTCGCAACCTTGGAGGTTTTTGGCTGCTTTATCTGCTTGCCTGTGGCTGCCTTAATTCAGTAAAATTAACCTCCAGCCAGGGCTTATTAAAAAGCTTAGGCGACTACACGCTAAGAACACACCCTGTGGGGTACGGATCTCAGCTAAGGCCGTGGCAGGGGTGGTAGCTAGGGACAGGCTGAACCGTTTCATTCTTATTATTCATGGAATATCTATATAATAGACTTCGGTATCAAGATACAGTGTTCTCTGTTAAATCTTTATTGTAATAATTTTAATCTTTAAAGGACATGGCCAATTTTACTATGGACGTCGGCATAGTTATCGAATTTAGTGTACACCAATGATTTTTGGTGTTTTATATTCGTGAATATTGACTCATTAAATTGCTATAAATAAAAAACTCAGAAATCTTGGCATTACACCAGACTAGACAAAAAACAGTTACAGTAAACCTTTTAATCAGATCGCTAGCAATAAGGTATTTAGATTATAATTTCGCTATTAAACACTTAAAGGCGCTTTAAAATAGTGAACAGTTGTGAATTATTGCGTATAACTGATATAGTTTTAGTATTTAACTAATAAACAAAGTAAGGATTTTAAACTGAATATTGACTAACATTTTATTAAACTGGGTAATAGTCTCAAAAAATGTGACAATAATAACAAACATTAACATAACATCGCGCCTGTATTCCCCGAAGGGTTGGGCAGAGGTGTACCTACAGTACACCCAGATTTCACCAGTTATTTTGAGTACCATTTAATAGGGGGCGAGTCTGTTTCTATTAACCAGGCACAAATCTAGACTCCGGGCTGCTACTGAGAAATTCCTGATGAATAAACCCGATATCACTTTGCTCGACCTGGGAATCGAACTCAGGACCTCATGCTCAGCAGTAGCGCTTGCGACCATTAGACCAACGAGGGAAACACAGAATAAAACAAAGGAGTAAAAATTATTATTTATTTACTTATTAGAGAAAATAAACAAAACTATTTTGACATATTATAATTATTATATCTTAAATGCTTACGAAGATAATATACATTAGAGCAATGCAGCGATAGTGTTAATAAAGAGACCTAGGGAGGTCAATCAACCAGCTTGGATAGAACAGAGCATTTTTATTTCACCAATACACTAACCTGGATTAAGTGTAAATATAGGGCTTCAGTAATTACATAAATAACTGCTTTAAACATAACCAGACTTGTTAAAAAAAATACAATCATAGATTTATTTATTATTATTTTATAATTGTGATTACTGTTCCGTGAGAGAATTTCTGAGACATTTTCAAAGTTCAAAATATTAGCTTTAGACTTCATAATATTAATTGTCTTCTATATGGATATCACTAAATGTAGAATGTGTCTCATTTATTTGAGGTAATAAATGCCATTGATCGCTGTACAAATGTGTTTCACACACTCTACAGCTGCGAGGAACATAGAAACTATGTTCCTGCAAAAGCATTCTTTTGAGGGATTGCGGGACCAAATGTACCATTCTGTTTCTGCATTGTTGAAATATACTGTGAACAGATGTAATCGAAGCTCGCTTGTAATTAGGTAATGATATGGTATTACTTTCCCATGGCCCTCTTTGAACAGGCGGCAACGGTGGTGGCTCTGGTGGGCTAACAACTTGGCTAACATTAGGGGCTGCTGCATCATTATCCAAAGCCAATTCTTGCATGTCTCGTGATGAGTCATGCACTGCCTGTCTATTTGCTCGCATCCAACACACATGGCAAACATAGTTGTTTCTTGAAGGCTGAAAATAAACCACAGTTAGAATAAACACAATAATAAATTAATTCAATCATTAGATAATTCTTATGTTTATATAATTTTTAGTAACAAGGGTATCTTTTTAAATATCTCTTTATGTTTTCAAGTACTATGTTATAGTAAAATGAGCAGTACTATGTTACACATGCCTACTTTAGGCAAGTATATTATGTTAAAGATGAAAAAAACACAGATATAACAATCATACATACATAGTATGAAAGCTCATTTTTTTATAGATTAATACAACTAGGTATTTATAATAATGAAAAACAAAATGCTTACCACATAATTAGTATTTTGTGATAATAGAACAGCCAGCAACGGAAAACCATGTTATGACCCAGTAGTCTCTCTTGTTCACCAGTTTCGGTGTTTAATAATAATAAGCATGGATGACAAATAAATGTATCAAGAGGCAACTGAAAATAAGATGCACTGTAAGATTTCGCATACCAAAACTATATAAAAATAAATCAGGTTAAGTTTTTTCTAGTCCAACTTCTTACCTGGGTTGGGCATTGGTTATCCAACGCGAGTCTTGTTTGATTGTGTGCAGAAAGCGAGGATGTGAGATGCCTCTGCAACCTTTGCATGGCTATTCCGCAGTTGATGCACCTCATATTGATCCACAAAACAAATCCACAACGCAATGTAAATCAGAGTCCAGTATTAATAGCAAGGTGATCGGGTGATAGAAGATATCAGTACGTTGAAATAAGCAGGGGTCAAAAATATTAGAAAATAATCGCAAAAACAAACACAGGACGCAATGTAGAATCTGCAATTAATATGTATCATCTATGATCTGATTCTGCAATAACATAATATTGACATTTGACATAAATAATGACACATTGTCAAACAAGTAACGCGTTCCGTTTTCCAATTTTTTTTTTGTGTGAAATATTTAAAAACTGTCTTACGTATCAACATTATGAAAAGATAATTTTATTAAATGCCAAAAATACCTACGAAGACAGTATCGTATAAATAAAATGTTTTTAATATTAGCGTTTTGTCGTACATATCACACGTCAATGTGATATATGCAAGTAATATGCTTGATGTGGAACACCCATTATTATATTTATCTTACTCTATGGTCCATTATGGCGAACGTTGACAAATGGTACTTTGAATTCATCTTGATTACTAATTATTTTGAAATAAACACTGACGAGATCAGAGAGGTTAAGAACTACGTATTAAATCATTTTTCTATTTTTAATATACAATATTATTTACTATGTATGTGTACATGGAATGTACTTTTTTGTCCATGTCATTTAAATCTATTTTAATATTAGACAAGGAAAACAAATACTAAAAAAAAATATCGATTACACTTGCCGTGAACCCACTCCAGACACAAGTTTATTTAGATTAATAGGAGTAAACAAGACTTAGCTCACTTTCCGGTAAGGACCATGTACTGTGTTCCGCGCGCGACCTCAACGAGCAGTCAGTAGCATTTGTGGCGTGTGGTTTAGGTGGTAGAGGAATAAAAGACTTAGACCACAGATTACAGCATTTATTTTGAAGGGGGGTGGGTTCGGTTCACACTGGGTTCCCTCACTGGTCGAAGGTATAGAATGGTACTGCCCTGGGCTCAGGCCGCGACGCACGCAGACCGGCGGGCAGATCCCGTAGCAGGCAGCTCGCGCGCAGACGGGCGCAGAGGTTATGCGGGCAGGCCACGCAATAGCACGCAGACAGTCACAGAGGCAGCGTGACACCCGTCGAGCGGCGGACGTAGAGGTGGTTGATAGTAGAAATCCAAGGCAGTAGAAACGAAGGAGAAGGAAAAAAAAACCCTGGAATCCAAAAAGGGTGCTTCCGTAAGCGTGGTGCAGGAATCGTGAGCGCCAGCGATGCGTGCGTCTCCCAGCCGTAAGCACCTCGGAACAGTACCCGGGAAAATGGATGGGAAACTCACCATCGCGGCGGTTCACAAAGGTTAAATAGAGATAAGCGTGCGCATACCGCGTGCAACTATATAAAAAGTAACCGCGTGCAAGGCGTTTAAGCTCGTAGCTGCTATGGCACAGCAGGAAAACAATGCTGCGGCTTGCGTACGCTTCACAAATTTAGAACACTAGTGGAAAGCAGATGACAATGAAATATCACAGTTATGTTCCAGCAGGAAGCCATCTTGACAACCGGGCAATTATATAAACTTACAAACGCTGCAGATTATGGCGAAATAAAAGGATTACAATTTGGCAAGATGGAGAGAAAATGGCAGACACAATGAGCACTTACCCTTGGCACAGAGGGGTTTCTATATAAGTTACTTGCAACAGTAGGCGGCGAGAAAGGAACTAAGCCAACCGGAGGTTAGAATTTATAGCCGGTCACTGCATAAAAGTGTTGTCACTCCGTGAAACCATAGACATTAGAGATTAGTGTGGTAGTCGACTTCGAGTTTAATCGACTACAACGCTACAGTACCCCGCCTGTTAGCGAAGGATTTTCCCTAGGATAAATCCGCTAGAAGGCCTAAACCACTATTACTGACTACCTATACGTTCATACATCCCATTCATGTGCTTCCATACTATTAAACATTCATCCATCCATTCTAAGTCCATCCCTGACTTGGAAGTAGTCCTAAGTCAGTGACGTACAATTACATACGAGAGGTAAGCTAATTATAGAGTAGTTTAACTCGAGACAGTCAGTAGGAAAAACAGCAAGATAAAGCAAGTGTATCTCCATAGGGTTAGGTAACCTTGGTGGACTGTTGCAGGCTATAGGTAATGTTAGGTTTCAAAGCAAGAAGTAAGTTCATCGTTGAATATTAAATCATCAAAGTTCCAACAACAATATAATAATAAGTTAAAGTTCTATTTTATGTTTAGGTTTAAAATTAAATTATGTTAAAGTTCAAAGCTAAGAGTATTTAAAAAAAAAAACTAAAAATAGGATTTTTTTTTTTTGAAAAGGTAAAAAATATTTTTGTTAAAGTTAAAAGCTAAGAGTATTTAAAATGAAAATTTTAAAAAATTTTTTTTTGAAAAGGTAAAAAAAAAATTGTTAAAGTTAAAAAAAATTTTTTTTTTTGGTGATGGTCCATGTATATGTTCAAATTGATTTAAGTTTAATTACTGGAATACGCATCATATGTAGAAGTCCATTCGAGTGAGTTTCCGAACGTGAGTGTAATTTATAAAAAATAAATCAAGTCCATATTCATACTGTTGCGAGAATATCCGCACGTTATAGACGAAATTCTAAAAGACAAGTATCCAAGGTTGGCAACTACGTCGAGATGTCAAAGTCAGTACGTAAACGTCAAAAATATAATATGTCAATGATCTTAAATTAAATAGTTTATGTTATGAATCACGCGGAAATATTTTTTAAGAGAATTTATTACTTTAATTAGGGCAGGTTGAATCTAAGTAATATTCAGGATAGGCTTGTTCAATACTAAAGGTGTTATGAAGTTAAAGTTAGGTTTCTAGTTTAGTGTTTAGGTAAAAGAAATTAGATAAGTTTGTAGACTAAATGTTGTTAGAATATTTCATATAGATGCTATTATCAAACGATTGATGAAGTGCAAGTTAGGTTTCGTGTTTAGTGCTTAGATTAAGGTTACCAGGGTAGGCTGGAATATAGTTTAACTGTGGTGGCAGATCACCAACAGTTTAGTTGAAAACAATACAATGGACTATGCTATATATTGTTTTATGAATAGTTTTAAGGTTAGTAGTGAGAAAGTTTTACAGTTATAATTAGACTATAAAGTTATAGACTACTATGCAAGTAGTTAATGGGTAGGTACGGTATTTATATAGAAATTTACCGGCTTGAAGTTGTTTTCAGAACAGTAGGTTAGGAATTAATGTAAATTAACTAGTGTGCGGACACCCATGTTTCAGGGGGCCGTCTTTAAGATATCCATGAGGACATAATAACATAAATAAAAGTTAAAGGTAGTGTACTATGGAGACTACTCTGCCATGATACTAAAGAATCGCCCTGAAGGCCCACTATGTAGTTTCTCATAGTCACGCCGTGAAGAGAAAAATAATCGAAGAAATTTGATGTGTAGTGTGTGTGTGTGTGTGGTCAGCGGACAGATGGTCATGGAACTGAAGCTATGTTGGCTTATAACCTAGTTAGTTTAGTTCTGTTATAAGCTAAATAAATATAGTTAATTTTACAATAATAGTTTGGTAACTTTAGTCAGTAGGTTTTAATTAGGATTACCACACTGCAGGTGGGTGTGAAATATGACACTAGGATAGCTATAACTAGAGTTATAGTTAACTTAGGTAGTTAGGTACAAGTTGACCCTCCACGACCAATATGTTAGGCGGTCGTGGGTGTGTGTTCCCTTGGCATCGTGTGACCCTGTATGGGGTCAAACACTAGTAGTTAGCTAGGCCTACGGGAGTTAGGGTGGGCTGTTTCGCCTTAAATCCTTAGCGTGCCACTCACCCAAAGGCTTTCCTTGCATGTCTACCAACTCATAAACTATAGGGGAGAGTTTGGCAGATACTTTACATTTAGTAAATTTAGGAGCTAATTTTTTACTGAAATACTTTTCCTTATCGCTCTGGTAGTAAGTACGTTTCCAGACCACATCACCTACATTGAATTCTACATTCTTGCGTCGTAAGTTGTAGTCTGTAGCATTTCTAGAATGTGCTCGTAGTAGGGCAGACTGTACTTGGTCATAAATGTTAGAAAGGCAACCTAAGTTTTCTGCATACTGGTCTCTTGGTTGGAATATTATTTCCTTTAAGTCAGTTTTTTGGTAGATGGATCCATCAGCTACCAATTCCCTACCAAATATAAGGAATGCAGAAGTGAAACCAGTAACCTCACTAGTTGAGCTATTTAGTGCAAATTGTACAGCTGGGATATGTAGATCCCAAGAGCGTTGGTCATTATTAATGTAAGTAGAAACAGCTGTTATGATTGTCTTATTGTACCTTTCCACGGTGTTAATCTGTGGTGCATACCTAGGAGTATAGTGTATGCTAGGTATGTTATATTTACTGAATAAGTTTTTAGTTTCATTTGAAGTGAACTGAGTGCCATTGTCTAAAATTATACATTGAGGTATTCCATGTACCAAAAATACATTATCCTCCATTAGTTTACAGATAGTTTTAGCGTTAGCATTCCTCATTGGGAAAAGAAGACAATACTTAGAGAAACAACATGTCACTACAAAAAGATATGCGTTTTGGCGTCTAGAGACAGGCAGAGGGCCAACAATGTCAATACTGAGCATCTGGAATGGTCGAGAGCATTCTTTAGGTTTCCCCATGACCCCCAGTGGAGCATGGTTTACTTGTTTATGAGCTAAACAGATTTCACATGAAGTTACAGCTTTCACTACGTCACTGTGCATTCCTGGCCAGTAGTAACGAAGAGCTAGTCTTTTATAAGTTTTGAAAATGCCTAGATGACCTGCCATGGGTTCTGCATGATTGTCAATAAGAACTTTAGATCTAGATTCAAATGGAATAACTTCCTTCCAGTCAAACTCATTAAAAATAGCGAATTTACTTTTCATGTACCGAAATAACTTGTTATTCTTAATAAGATAATTAGGATAAGAGATTGGGCTCTGTGTACAGCCATTATAGATTTTTAGGTACCAAGTATCGTTAGTTACTGGTGGGGTGGACTGAGAAGATATTTCAGCCACTGGGAGAGCGCGGGACAGAGCGTCGGGAAGAGTATTATCAGAACCACGGCGGTGTTTAATATCGAAGTTAAATGCAGAGAGCCTTATTCCCCAGCGGGCTAGTCTACCAGTAGGATTTTGTAGTTTTAAGAACCACTTTAGTGCAGAGTGATCTGTGTAGACTGTGAATTTTAGACCATTTTCAAGATAACATCGCCAGTGCTCTAGAGCCAATAACACTGCTAGCGCTTCTCTCTCCGTAATACTATAGTTTTGTTCTGGTTTTGACAAGGACTTACTCATATATGCTATAGGGTGCTCGATACCATTTTTAGTTTGAGTGAGCAAAGCGCCAATACCATGATTACTAGCGTCTGTATGTACTTCAAAAGGTAAGCTATAATCTGGACATGACAAGACTGGGGCTGAAACTAGTATGTTCCTGAGTTTGTCAAATGATTCTTGGCACTCATTGGTCCAAGCAAAAGGTGGAGCCTTTTTGCTGGAGCTAGTCAGTTTATTTAATGGTGCTGCTAGTGAACTAAAGTTTGGGACAAAACGTCTGTACCAGGATGCTGTTCCCAAGAATCTCTTTACTTCTTTAGGATTAGTTGGGACTGGAAATTTTGTGATTGCTTCTACTTTTTCTGGGTCTGGGTGCAAGCCCTTTGAATTTACAATGTAACCCAGGTATTTAAGTTCATCCCGGAAGAATTGGCATTTGTTTAAATTAATTGTTAAATTGGCCTCAGTTAGTGTTTTAAGGACTTTTAATAAAAGATATATATGGTGGTCAAAATCAGAAGAAACCAGAACTATGTCATCTAAGAAAGCAAAAACTCTGTTTTCAAATTCCGGGCCATAGAATAATTTATCAACAAGCCTCTGTTGAGTAGCAGGTGCATTAGTTAGTCCAAAGGGTGTAGTTTTGAACCTGAAGGTTCCACGGCCAGGAATGTAAAAAGCAGTCTTGTTTTTGTCCTCTTCATTCAAGGGTAGCTGCCAGAAACTTTTATAAAGATCTAGACTTGTTAGGTATTTAGCATCCTTCAGGTTATCTAGAATTTCAGAGATATAAGGTAAATTATAAGCATCCTTCTTAGTTATTGAATTTAGCTTGCGACTGTCTAAGCAGAACCGCAATTTGCCATCCCTTTTAGGTGTGAGAAGTACAGGTGAAGACCAAGGACTTTCGCAGGGCTCAACAACATCTAGCTTTAGCATTTCGTCTAGCTCTTCACACAAAATGCGCTGTTTTTCAGGCGACATTCTGTAGTAACGCTGCCTGATTGGAGGTGAGTCTCCAGTATCTATGCAGTGTGTGATGTGATTGGTACGACCTAGACCTTTTTTATCTGATGATATAGTTTCATATTGTTTAATAATGTTATCTGCTTTTATTTGTTGAGTCCTTGAAAGTTGAGCGAAGGAATGAAGGTGTAAGTCTGTATTAGAGTTTATTATTTGTTTATTATGACTCATAAGAAAGATTGACTTAGTGTTTTTAGGGAACAGTTCAAAAAGATTCCAGAAGTCAATGCCCAGTAGTATGGGTATGTCAACTGATGGTATTACATAAGCCTTAAGTATGTGGTGTTTACTTTCAAAGGTTATAGGTAGATTTAGTATACCTATTGGTGATAACATCTGTCCCCCAGCGGCAACAAATTTTAAAGACTGTTCACATGATTTTAGGGTGAGGCCCAAATCGATAAGTTTTTCATGAAAGTTATCTCCAATTATGGTGACTGCGGATCCCGAGTCCAATAGTCCGCAAGTAGGCAAGTTATTTATTAGAATACTTGCATAAGGCCTAGTATCATTTAGTGGTTTATTGTGGATTGTTGTAACAGCATAATGAGTGGAAGATGGCTTTAATGTTGGTGGCCAATCTGCCCTCTCACCATTGTTTTTAGTTTTATTGAGTTTTTTACCACAACCCACAACCTTTAGTTTTTTTGAGTGACACTTTTTACAGTTTGGAAAAATCACACCTTTGAGACCACATTTAAAGCAAATTGGAAATCTTTCTGCTGTACACTTTCTCAATGAGTGACTGTTAACTCTACACCTAGGACAGAAGGGACCTCCTTTAGAGGGTGATTCTTTTTTAGTGTTAATAGCTGAAACCTTTTCTGTTTCCGACTGAGCAGAGTGTTTCTTGTAGTTAGTGTAGTGTTTTGCTGAATTATTAGTACCTGTGTTATAACTATTACTCGACTTATTGTGCCTGTGGTATGCAAACTCTGGTGCAAGAGTGCTCAGATTACTTTTGCTGGGTTCATGGTAGTGTGTAGCCCTAGCTTTATATTTCTCATAGTTTTTGCAAACCTGTTGTAATTGGTCTAACGTTTGCACACTACTTAGTGCTAGCACATCTGCATAGACGGGTTTAACATTATGAGAGATAATGTCGAATTTTTCCTCTTCTGAAATTTTTTTTTCGAGTCGGTTGAAGAGACCGCTCATTATAGAAATGTAAATAGTTATATTTTCAGTTTCACCTTGTGTACGCTGCCTGATTTCAGAAAGGAGTCTATAGTCATAATCATCACTATCAAAGGCAGACTGAAGTTGCTTGATTAACTGGTCCCAAGACAATATATCAGCTTTTATATGTCTATACCAGTGTAAAGCATTGCCAGTGAATATGTCATAGGAAAAATTCAACATGTCCTCCCTAGAAATTCGCTTACTTAGTCTGAATTCCTCAATTTTCTGAACAAATGACCTTACACACGTATTCCCATCGTATTTGGGTTTATTGCCATGGTGACTGGGACAAGTGACAACTATATTTGGGGATTCTGTGACACATGCTTCAGCCTGCTGACCACTGGCCGAACTATCTGATGTACTAGGGGTGAGTTTACTCAGTAGAGTTTTGTACTGAGTGTCTAAGCAACCAAACAGTGAATCAAGTTCTCTCTTCAACCGAATAGAGTCTTGTGTGGTTGGAGTTATTCTTCCTAATCTATGGAATATGTGGTTCCTAATTGAAGTAGCTACACTAAGAGAACGTTCAGTGTTTATGGTTGATAAGTAGTTTTTAAAATCCTCTAGCGTCTGACTCAGACCACTCAAATCATCCCTCTCATCCATCCCGGACAGCAAAATATCCTCCGTGTCGTGTAGTCTCGAAAGCTTGTTGATTTGCTTTCTAAGGTCAGTGACTGTGCCCTTTTCACCGCCTCTAATGACGACCTCATATTCCAATTCGGCCTTTCTTAGGTGGATAAATTTGATTGGGTTAGCGCTCATTGTGATCTTTACAATTTACAACAAAACCCTAGTAGCTGACTAAGAAATTATATAAAAGTAACAAATTAAAAAAATACAGTAGAAAATATAGTAATTACCCACTACTTACCGCCACGATGTGTGAGTCAGGTAAATAGCGACCAGTGAAGAAAACCTTGTGAACCTTACCGAGTGGGCGCCACTGTTGCGTGTGGTTTAGGTGGTAGAGGAATAAAAGACTTAGACCACAGATTACAGCATTTATTTTGAAGGGGGGTGGGTTCGGTTCACACTGGGTTCCCTCACTGGTCGAAGGTATAGAATGGTACTGCCCTGGGCTCAGGCCGCGACGCACGCAGACCGGCGGGCAGATCCCGTAGCAGGCAGCTCGCGCGCAGACGGTCGCAGAGGTTATGCGGGCAGGCCACGCAATAGCACGCAGACAGTCACAGAGGCAGCGTGACACCCGTCGAACGGCGGACGTAGAGGTGGTTGATAGTAGAAATCCAAGGCAGTAGAAACGAAGGAGAAGGAAAAAAAAACCCTGGAATCCAAAAAGGGTGCTTCCGTAAGCGTGGTGCAGGAATCGTGAGCGCCAGCGATGCGTGCGTCTCCCAGCCGTAAGCCCCTCGGAACAGTACCCGGGAAAATGGATGGGAAACTCACCATCGCGGCGGTTCACAAAGGTTAAATAGAGATAAGCGTGCGCATACCGCGTGCAACTATATAAAAAGTAACCGCGTGCAAGGCGTTTAAGCTCGTAGCTGCTATGGCACAGCAGGAAAACAATGCTGCGGCTTGCGTACGCTTCACAAATTTAGAACACTAGTGGAAAGCAGATGACAATGAAATATCACAGTTATGTTCCAGCAGGAAGCCATCTTGACAACCGGGCAATTATATAAACTTACAAACGCTGCAGATTATGGCGAAATAAAAGGATTACAATTTGGCAAGATGGAGAGAAAATGGCAGACACAATGAGCACTTACCCTTGGCACAGAGGGGTTTCTATATAAGTTACTTGCAACAGTAGGCGGCGAGAAAGGAACTAAGCCAACCGGAGGTTAGAATTTATAGCCGGTCACTGCATAAAAGTGTTGTCACTCCGTGAAACCATAGACATTAGAGATTAGTGTGGTAGTCGACTTCGAGTTTAATCGACTACAACGCTACACATTGTCGGGGTTATAGGGCCATTGCCTGCCGGGGTTGCGGTAATGTTCTAACGAGACACCGCAGCCCTGGAACTTAAGGGCACCTGAAGGAACAGGGTGTGTTTTTAGTCAGTAGAAGTCTGATACTCTCTTCCACCCACAGCGGTAGAAGTAATTTGATGATTTTCCTACCCTGAAAAAAAAAATCTACCCACATTGTTTGATCTCTTAAAAAAATATTATTAATAAAATAAATTGAACTGTAACTGACATAATATAATGTATTGCATCCATGAGAAGAGGTAGACATTACGTGGACCACTCTTATTTAAGATTTTTCATGTATGTATTTTTTTATTCTGTATATACCTATAGGTACACATGTTTGAGCAAATACATTTTCTTATTCTAAACTTTTTTGAACTTGTAATAGGCGCTTGTTTTAAAAATGGTAATTAAAAGGCGGCATTAATTACACTTGCCAGTATCAGAATGTGAATGAGTACCTACCAGTATTTTACATGAAGCAACTACATATCTGAAATTCTCAACCCAGTAACTGGGTAACACAATACCATAAGTTGAGCTACGCGATATTTGACAAATGCTTCCACTGTTTGGACGGGCCTGCTCAAATCTGTGTGATTATGTCCTCTAAAGGGCGCCACAGACATTAACTTACATGGCTTTCATATGATTTGATCACTACAGATTGTATGGACTTCAAAAGAGACGTTGACTTCTGAGTTTGTTTCAGTGTTTCTTTTCAGAGTAGTCAGTTAGGAGACACTGGCCTCATCTGGTTTATATTTACGAAAAAATAAGACGTGTGAAAGTGTTGTTTATAACCTATTTGCAAAATAAATATCACTATTTCATGATTATTTCACTTACAAAGCCTAGAGTCAGATTTTCTGGACTTTTTCTACCCGTAAAGACTGATATTTAAGACAAATATGTCAGTTCAAATGACAGCGGGCCACCAAAGGCAAACGTGTTTTCCGAGGCATCGTGGAATCTCAATTTGTTACTATAATCACCCATCAATGGTATGGCCTGGCCAAATATTGCCACGACCTTCTTCGTAATTGAATTGAATTCTTGGATGAATTAGGATTTAATTTAAAATTCGAGAACGGTTGAATTTTAAATCTGTACCATTCTTATGTGGAGAATGTAAAAAAGTTTTATTAGAATGGCTGAAGTGTAAAAGCTATGACTACATAATATTGAAACTCTTAATTTTATGTGACAACCAATTACATAGACACAAATATTCAACAATGCATTTCACAAACACACACACACAAATACACACACAAATATACACACACACGTACGCACACAGAGACACAGACAGACAGACCCATGTCACCGTAATTTTAGTATTTCTTATTTTTTATTATTATATTCCTTTAGTTATTAAGTTTTCATATACTGAATGCACACTCCTACATAATATTGTAAGTTCTAGTTTAAGAAGAGCAGGGCCTCCTAGCACAGGTTTTTCACAAACTTATAAGGAGACCCTAGCGTAAGACAAACCGTAGTAGTTCAAACTAATGAAATAAAAAAAATATTTGTTTATTGTTTATGTGACTGATAAGAACTGTCTACAGACACAAGTCTGATATTTAATACTAGCTGCTGCCTGCGAATTCGTTCACTTTTCCCGCATAAATCCCGATCCTGTAGGAATCCCGGGATAAAAAGTAGCCTTGTGTTATTCCAATATGTCAATTATCTACTTACCGATCATTCAAATTAGTTCAGTAGTTTTCGCATAGAAAGAGTAACATCTATCCTCGCAAACTTTCGCATTCATGATATTATAAAGATTTTTTAAATATGGTCTTGTCGAAGCAAGAAACATTGGACGTGTATCATACCCATTACATTTGTAATGAAAGAATGGATTTTCCAATTTATAGGAGACTCCGAAGTCCATTGTTCAGGCAATTTCTGATTTCAATTAAAGTTTCAATATATGGTAATGAATCATGGGGAATATTGTAAAAGCTGGACCGTTTCATTATTAATTCCTAGTTGAGAATTAAGGGCAATGTTGCTGTTTTAATTTATTTTATTGTTTTATTTTGTGTTTGGATAAGTTTGATTGGTATTTTAGTTCGTTTTGATTGTTTGAGTTTTGGCACATGTTCTAATGAGGGATATAATAATATGCTGTACGTTTTTGAGTTGATAAGTAAATGTTGTTTTTATACTACCGGTTGCTTTGTATAGTGGTTCATCGTTCAACCAAAGAAGAATAAGTTAAAAAGAAGTTAAGCTACGTTGTACCGAGAACTGTTATAAGACGAGCGGTGCGTGCAAGTCCATTCTTTGTTGTATAGTTAAAAACTAATACTGTTTTTGCTAAAAACTATTACCTGCAATCAAATAGGTATAGGTTTTATTTCTTTTCAGCTAAGTATTAAGTTTAGAAGATCCTGGATGCACCTAAATTAATACATCTGTTTAGTAGTCCGATATTTCTTAATAAGTATAATTTCTACATTTAGTTTTCATTTGCTTCTTAAGTATTTATTTATTTATTTTATTATTTATGTACACACAGTAAAATACCTTAGATAAGCATAATTATAACATCTGAGTACAAAGGTACTGCCTATTTCTTAAGAAATTTCTTCCAGCAGACCTGCGAAAGGAGAAGTGAAAAAGAAATGTAGACAATAGTGTGTGAGAACAAGAAGAGAAATAAATATGAATATGTGAAGTTTATAACTAAAACTAAAATATTAAATATACTTACACATACTTATAATGCAATAAAAATAACATATACTTAAATAAATACATAATGTTAGAATATATAAACATATAATATAAATATATACATAAATAATTAACACAGTTAAAAGGAAAGGTAATGCTCTTTAATCGACATTTGAATAGAGATGTAGTTTTTAAATCACGAATGCTAGGCGGAAGTGAGTTCCACAATCTTACAGCATGGACAGAGAAGAAATAAGAGTAGTAGCTAGTTTTATGAGGATGAGATTTAAGGAGGGATCTAAGGTGTGATCTACACGGTACGTCACTAGAACGAGCGTAATAAAAACACTCACGCAGGTAGGAAGGGTAAGACGGGTTGTGTAGAATGTTGAAGAGGAGACACAAAATCCTAGTGTTCCTGCGAAGACGGATTGGGAGCCACTTGAGTTGCTTGCGAAGATGAAAGGCGTATTAACGTTGGCGCGTTTAACGTTGAGTAAATTGACAAGTTGCGCCGACATATATTTGTATGTATTTATACAACGTGTAATTTAAAGGGTATATACATAACAAGTGATATAGAGATAATTTCATATCAATTCTTTGAGTCACTTATTTTGTGTTGAAACTGGGCATAGAGACTCCATACCAGATGTTGTCTTCAGCCCTTTTGGATTGATATGGGGTTTCCGTTACACGTTGTATAAGTATTTATTCATATATATTATTTAAGTAAATTTCTATTTTTTATGGTTTTTGTGTTATTACTATTATTATATATTTTGTTCTAATTTTACTTTTCACGTACATACTGCACCTCCCACACTATCTCTTCACCACTCAAGGTTGACTGGTAGAGAATGCCTACGGCATAAGTCGCCTCTGTACCTATGTGCATAAAGTGTAAATAAATAAATATTTATAAATAATAATTTAGTGTATCTCGTTCCCACTGCCGCGACACAAGCATCCTCTCTGTGAGAAGGAATGGACTGTTATCCACCACGCAGTTGCAGTTCGGGTTGGTGGAAGTTATATTTTTTTACAGGTCCGTTCCTGCGTGGAGTATTGCAGCCACTTGTGGGATGGCTCTGCAAAGTATCAACTTGCTGCATTGGACTCGATCGAGCGTAGAGCTAAAAGGCTTATAGGCGACGAGGTACTGGTGGACAAGCTTCATAGCCTGGCTCATCGGCGAACCGTTGCTTGCATGTCGGTTTTCTACAGATTGTACTTCAGGGAGTGTGCGCAGGAGCTCCATGACCTAATTCCTCTATCTCCCTTTCACTACCGGTCTACCAGACATACGGCTAGGTACCATCCACACTTGGTTGATATACCGTCTTGTTGTACCAAGCGCTTCTCCTCCACGTTTATTGTGTGTGGGATTCTCTGCCGGCTTCTGTGTTCCCTGCTACTTATGACCTTTCAGCCTTTAAAGCGCGAGTAAATAAGCATCTTCTGGGCTCGCTCGTCCCATCTTAGACCTCATCTATCGCTTACCATCAGGCGAGATCGAGGTTAAGAGTGGGCTCATTAGTAATATTAAAAAGAAACCTGTCTTCGGATGTTTGGTCCTAACTCATGCCAGAATCATTCACCAAATGAGCGCAGTTGTAATAATATAAATTACAGACCTCAGCCCAATATTTACTTGAATAATTTTTAATCGTTTATTTTTTTAGTTTTATCCATCATATTCATGTTTTGCTATGCATGTGTTAAAAATAATATTATATGGTTAACATGTGGGTAACGTTGTGAGCTACACATATGCCTTTTTAACTAATGTAGCGAACTATGGTAGCTTAAGAAACTTGTGTATCAGTTTATTTTCCCAAAATGTATAAACCAAATTATCAGATATGCAGTGGATCCAAATTAAATACTGAAATTGGAAGTTTAGAAGCTTAGTTAGGAAATGTCCATGGAAGGATGGACACAACCTCGATCAGTTAATGGTCATCAGTAAAATCGATGGCAAGCGGTTGTTAGGACGTACCCCAATTAGATGTCTGTCAAAATTCGTACAATTTTGAATGATAGATTGCACACTGTTTCTTCATGACGTTATAGGTGGGTATAGGGTGAGGAAGAAGATTAAAGCAAAACTGACACAGGGCGGTCAAGACTCGCAGAAATTGAATACTTACACGATGCGTGGAGGCGGAGAGAGCAAGGAAAAAGAAAATACTCGTAGACTACGACTGTTAAGACAGTGTCAATACGGTTGCAGTTAAGGTTGTCGGTAAAAGATCGCTTTTAGCGATAG
Source organism: Tholera decimalis (assembly GCA_943138885.2). Lineage (NCBI taxonomy): Eukaryota > Metazoa > Arthropoda > Insecta > Lepidoptera > Noctuidae > Tholera > Tholera decimalis. Next base: position 34,545,529 of record OW964565.2, read on the forward strand.
GCCGCCCATTGTAATGTAATGAAATGAAATATTTATTTTGTGTTATAAATAACACTACGTCTTTTTCCGTTTCAAGTTAAGCTGGGTGAGGCCAGTGTTTCCTAACTGACTACTCTGAAAAGAAATACCGAAACAAAGCCAGAGGTCAAAGTCTCTTTTGAAGTCCATACAATCTATACTCGTCAAATTATATGGGAATAAATGGAATTCCCGCCAGAGTCTGTATTTAAGTCCAGAGTGAAATGGCTACTTCTAAGCAAGCGTGCTTCATTTTCGACCACATCATCGCTTACCATCAGGTGAGATAGGGTGAGATAGTGGTCAAATGTGAGCCAATCATTTAAAAAAAAAGATAATGAAGGAAACAGGCGTACTTTTTAGTTGTTTTTATTTATTTCACTTAAGGGAAAATAACCCAGCTTAGTCAAAAACAGTGTAGGTACTGATAAAAACTCTCCTTGTCAATACTTCACAAATATTATGTACATTCCGAACTAGCTCCCCCTTAACAGAGCCAGCTGGTGATATTGAAAGAATAGCTGGAACATATCGAGTGTTAAAGCGGCCGGCCATTACAGCTCGTGTGAGATTGACTCTGTACCTGCGATGTTACGTAATTGCTTCTAGCCGATAGCCGCCATGTTTGATGAATGGGTTGCGATGAAAATTTTGTGACGTCATGCTTTTATTGAATAAGGATGTAGAATTGGTGATTATGACTGTCTGAATTTGGAATGAGATATGACGTTAAAAATGTTTTATATGTCCAAAAATATAAATATACAGTGACAGGAGTGATTTGCAAGTAAAGTTTGAGCTCGTTAAAGTACTAAGTTGAGTTTCGCAATAACTGACAAATGGTTACTACACTATTGCCATGAATCCACTCCAGACACAAGCATATTTAGCTTAGTTGGAGGGATTAACAAGATTACAAGTACCTATGTGAATTCTACCAACATTACGCACAAAACGTTTTGGGGAATACCTTCATTGTGCGTACGGCTAAGGAGTGGAATTCCCTGCCGGAGTCTGTGTTTCCCAATAGCTATAACCTAGGAGTCTTTAAGTCAAGAGTGAATAAGTTACTTTTAGGTAAGCGTGCTCCATCTTCGACCACATCATCACTTACCATCAGGTGAGATGGTGGTCAAACGCGAACCTATTTTTAATAAAAAAAAAAAATCATAATAGTCTTTAAAAAATTGGTGATGATGTCTGTTTGAATTTGGAGTGAGATATATCGATTTAACAACACATAATTAAGTGTCTTCAAACCGCACTCTTAGACGATACATGACAAAGATGGGAACCCAGTCATCGAGATAGAGAAAGTATTGGAACGCTGATATCCTAAAGGCTAAGGTAGAAGATGCCATCAGAAGACTTAAGGGAAACAATACTCCAGGACCCGACAAAATTACCATAGAGGCTTTAAAGGTGCTTAGTCCGGTAGGCGTAGAACTGCTCCAGAAAATCTGTAGCATGGTCTGGAAAACAGGTAAATGGCCGCTTGATTAGGTTCACTCGTCAATTCTCCCGTTAGACAAAAAAGGCTCGGTAAAGAAATACAACAATTACATAACTAGTGTCCTAATTTCCCTCTCTAGCAAAATAATGTTGCATATCATCAACAGCCTACTGAGGTCCTTTCTAGATTGGTAAATACCACAGGAGCAAGTTAAAATTGTTAAAGGCAAAAAGGACCAGAGAACAAATAAAAAATCTGAGGCTCATTGTGGAAAAGTGCTACGAATTTAATACGCCAGTTATGCTGTGCTTCGTAGATTACCAAAAAGCCTTTGACTTTGTAAGATAGCAAAATCTATTGGTGGGCCTTCATAAAGCTGGCGTTCCGAGTCATATAGTTCGTCTAATCAGAAACCTTTCGAGTGTTTCTTTTCAGAGTAGTCCAGCTAGACAACTCAGGCCCCATCTAGTAAGTAGACAAGAAACATGTTGATCCGGAAAATTGTTAATTTAAATGTTATTTAAAAAGACGTTGTGGATTGGTTTATGGAAAATTATGGGAATATAGGAAAATTTATGAAAAGTGAGTCCAAGAGAACTTGCCTGAAGATCACTTCCATTTCAAACTTACAAGACACTGGCTGCAGTGCCACGTTGTATAGCAATACTTAGCGCCTAGAAGAAGTGTAAATTAGCCCTTGGATCACAAAATAAATGGTTACAATATATTAAGTTCCAAATCAATTTGCTCAGGCTTTTCCCAATTATACAGAAATCCAAATTATACATTTTCCAGCCAAACCGAGTGCCCCTACTACCCGGTAAGTAACACACTTATTATTTATTAAAAGTTATAATTTTTTTATTAAAAATGGCAGCATACTCAGTATGTTAGTGATGATCACCCGTCCATAGACAGCTAGCCTTACTTAACTTTGAAGACCGATACGTGTTATTGTTATTATAAGGGTTCCGTAGCCGAATGGCAAAAAACGGAACCCTTATAGTTTCATCATTGTCTGTCTGTCCGTCCGTCCGTATATCACAGCCGTTTAATTTCGAAACTATTAAGACTATACATGTGAAACTAAGTAGATGAATTTTGTGAACCCCTTTCCGATGTTAAGAAAATAATAAAAAATATTTAAAATGAAGGGGTATATAGTATATATATAGTACCTTCATTTTAAATATTTTTTCTTCTTTTTCTTTTTCTTCTCCATACATGGAACTAAAACTGATATTTTTTTTTTTCCATGAAGCCATATACTGGTGTAGTATTTATAGGATTTATTTAAAAATTATATTGAGGTTTCTAAAACCACTTTTTCATAAAAATAATCGTTTAAAAGATATACGCTTACAAAGTGGTAAAATGTGTCCCCCCTCCCCCTCTAACTTCTGTAATAATGGAGTGAAAAATTTAAAAAAAAATATGCTGTAGATCTTAATGTATACTTTCAACCAAAATTGGTTTGAACGAGATCGGGTCAGTAGTTTTTGAGATACAGCATATTTTCTAAAACCGCAAATATAACTTTGAAATTCATACAAACACTATGAAAAACAAAGTTATTTAGCGTAGTTACTACGGAACCCTTCATGGGCGAGTCTGACTCGCACTTGGCCAATTTTTTGCTAAATCTTGTATTTTAGCAAAAAGTCGTCATTGCGTAGGCCAAAATTAAAACATAAGGTGTACCAATTAAAACTAATAAGCCCTGTCTTAGAAAATCACTGCCAAAAAAAAAATCAGGGGACGCCAAAGTTGTCTTGTTAAAATTACTTTCTCATTTTTTAAACGGTAATGATGAAGTCTTGTTCCGAAGTTCATTACCCTACATAATTACTATAGACACGGTTTCGTTAATAACCCGATTGATCACGATTTTCCTTAGTTTTTTTAGAATCTCTAATTTTATTTTAGCTGTAATTTCTTAACAGAAATCAGTGAATAGTTGACACATCGGTTTAACAATTGTCTGCTGCCCTGCTAGTTGCGGGTTTGATTACGTCACTGGACAAATATTTGTATGGTCAAAAAATAATTATACAACGTGTAACGTTAAATGCGGAGAACCCGAAAATAGTTTGATCAGAATAACGAGCAGAATCAATTAAACCACTTTTTAATATAGATCGCATTTTTCAAAAAATCTTCATTAAAAACGTTGCCGTGTCTATTTATTAATAGCTCAAGCCATCACATGCGCAAACCCGCCAAAATAGGTAAACAAACACAAATTGTTGTTGACCAATTACAATTACAATGCAAATACGAATTTTCCATACAGTACCATGAATAGGACATTTTGAATTTTGCAGACGCGAGACAGTAAAACTAAAAAGGCACATAAAATCTTTAAAAAAACTCCTCTAAACTTAAATTCAACATACTCACGCAAAATACACAAATGAATAAGATTTAATTTAATGTTTACCTTATTTAACCTTCGCGGGTTAAAGTAGAAGCATAGATATGAAGCCACAAAACAGCCTGATATTAAAATAAAATATTTAGAACACAAATAAAAATTAATTTGTTGATAAAAGCAAAATTATTTTATAAACTAGCTGTGCCCCGCGGTTTCACCCGCGTATAATCCTACTACTATTATTAATGTGTAATTTTATGCGTCAATCTAATTCGCAATAGATAGAGAATCTCGAAGTTAATATAGTTTAATTTAATGATATTGTCAAGAATACATTTAGAGTATTTTTAAACTGCTGACCCGATCTCGTTCAAACCAATTTTAATTGAAATTTTTATTAAGATCTACAGCATATATTTTGTTTTGGTTTTTGACTCCATTATTATAAAAGTAGCAGGGGGTGGGGGTGAAACACATTTTACCACTTTGGAAGCTATATCTTTCGACTGACTCGCCCATGAAGAATTCCGTAGCTATGCTTGCTAGCATAGATTAACGTAAAAAAATGCTGTTATCATAATGTTTATATGACAAAGTTTCATTTGCGGATTTTGCAAATGTGAAAATGAAATCTCAAAAACTGTATCTCGTTCGAATCAATTAGTTAAAAGTTTTCATTAGAATCTACAGCATATTTTTTTTATATTTTACACTTTATTATTTTAAAAGTTAGAGACACATTTTACTACTTTGGCATTTCCAAAGTAGTAAAATGTGTCCCCAAATATATCTTTCAAACGATTGACTTTGACAAAAATGATTACATGAACCTCAGTATTATTTTTAAAGGTCTATTTATAGACGCCGACACCCGCATAGGCGTACAGGCTTGATGTAAAAAAAAAAAATACTTTTAGTTCCATGTATGGGGAGCCTCCCCTTATTGTTTTTTTTTACATTATTTTCGCATAAAAATCGGAAAGCGGTTTGCAGAATACATCTATATATCAAGTTTGAACTCTGTAGTCTTAATAGTATCGGAATAAAATGACTGTGACATACGGAAAGATGGCCAGATAGACATGACGAATAGTATAGGGTCCGTTTTTTTGCTATTCGGCTAAGGAATCCTAACAACATCGCTTTTAAACTATGCCAATGTTATTCAACATTCGTCTGACCCGTTTTTTCGGGTGGGAAAAATCATCGAATGACTTCTCTCGCTCTAAGTGGAGCGAGAAGGAGTGTCAGACTTCTACTGACTATAAGCCCACCCAGTTACTTCAGCTGCCCTTGCCTTCCGGGGCCGCGGTATCTCATTACAACATATCTTTAAACTAAACGATGACATAAAAAATGGGATGAACAAAACAACACCCTATCAAAATTACTTATTCAACTACAGAGAAAGTAAAATATAAATATTCAAATGTATAGATACAAAAATACACATCTGACGTAAAAGAAGCTGAAACAATTTTACATAGGAAGTCTCTTAGCCAAGAAGTCGAAATGAAACCAAGATAAGGTTCACTATCAGTGCGGTATCTATCGTGGAGTGGTAGAGTACGCGAGTCATGCTCAACGCGTCGCGTCGTGCATCCCCGGGCCGCCGCGCCGCGGCCGTTTCGGTGAATAGCGTTGTTGAATAATTTTAATTTTACATTTTCTCCTAAACTATAAGTCCAAATTATATACTGTAAAAGGCAAAGATAATCTTCATAAAATCGTCTTGATGTTGAAATTACTTTCAAACGCAACTATTAATATGGCTGCATAATAATAATACTACAAAGACATTCCTTATTTTTTAAATATTTTCTTAACATAATTTGCCTTATTGTGGATTATTTATAAAAGTTAGATATGCAGTACCCCGGACTTTTTTTTAGATCTACATAAACCCTACATTTTTGTAGTACATGATCTTTACGTATAACTCAGCATTTCGCCAGCTCACGCGATTATAGTAATTTAGCGGCATATTTTCTTCCGACTTACTTCACCAATACCTTTATTATAGGATAACCGAGAGGAGCAGCGTAATGCTAGATAGCCTATAGCTTTCCTCATGAAACTGCCTATCATAATCAGAAAGAATTTTTGAAATCCACCCAGTACTTTCAAAGATTAGCGCGTTCAAGCAAACAAACAAACAAACTTTTCCGCTTTATAATATTATAATATTATTATTCGTAACAGGGATAGGATGCATAGGAACCATAAAAAATCACCAGAAAATTACATTTTGAAAATCACATACCTCTGTTATCGTAACTTCTGTAACAAATTATTAAACCGACTTAAAAATAATTATGAGAAAAATGAATTTATTAATGCAAAAAATAATCCTAAAGCGACCTGGAAAGTAATAAATTGCATTCTAGGTAAACACGTATCGAAATCTCCCCCTACAGACCTCTTGACCCTTCCTGGTCATGATGAGAAATCCTCAATAAATGAGGTCAATGAATTTTTCGCTAGTGTTGCCAAAAATATTGCGGACAGACACATAAATACATACTCTAAGCATGTTCCGTTTCTCCGGGATGATGTACAGCCTAACTCTCTCGCGCTTCTTGCCACGGATTTTGATGAAGTTGAGAGAATCATAATGAGTCTTCGTACTGATTCTGCTGCAGGGTGGGATGGAATTTCAACCAAAATGATAAAGGTGAGCCGCCAGTTCCTCGTACCCCCTATAACGCACATATGTGATCTATGTATCTCCAAGGGAGTATTTCCGAGGTCCTTGAAGAAAGCGATTGTGCATCCCATTCACAAGGGTGGAGACAGAGGCAGTGTCAATAACTACAGACCTATATCTGTCCTTCCGGTGCTGTCAAAGATTTTAGAAAAGGTCCTAAACAGTCACCTCGTTAACTTTATGGAAGCCCATGGCATTTTATCGGCTAATCAGTACGGTTTTCGTAGGAATAAATCTTGTGAGGACGCTGTTGCTGCCTTTGTTGATAGTGCTGTAAAGGTGCTTGATGTAAAGTCTAAATGTTTGGGTGTTTTCATGGATTTATCCAAGGCATTTGACACTGTCTCTGTCCCTATCCTGTTGTCAAAATTAGAGAGAATGGGAGTGAGGGGAACAGCGCTGGCGATCTTTAAGAGCTACCTCTCTGAAAGGACACAATGTGTCAAAATTGGCTCATACGTCAGTGACGATCACTTATTGTCATTTGGAGTTCCCCAAGGCTCAATTTTGGGACCTACCCTCTTCTTGATATATGTTAACAGCCTCTGTAAATTATCTATCCCACACTGTAGCATATATACTTACGCGGACGACACGGCTTTGCTCGTGCAGGGTCAGGACTGGGGAGAAGTTCGGAAGCGAGCGGAGTTTGCGCTGGGGATCGTGATGTCGTGGTTGGGAGCTAACATTCTTACATTAAACATCGATAAAACTAAATATATCCCGTTTTCAATTAGATCTTGTACGCAGCCGGAAGACTCGTTTGTTGTCAGAGCCCACACTTGTAATGAACAGTTAGATCAATGTGTCTGTCCTCCCCTAGTCAGAACAACACAAGTCAGGTACCTCGGTATCATGATAGATAAACTGATGTCCTGGAAAGTGCAAATTGATAGAACGTCTGGCAGAGTGAGGAAACTTATAGCGATTTTTAAGAGTCTGCGCCATAGTGCAGACTTAGGTACACTTCGGATGGTCTACTTCTCACTCTGTCAGTCAGTACTCTCATTCGGGATAACGACTTGGGGAGGTGCTCCAAAAACTTGTTTCATTAAACTGGAAAGAGCGCAACGAGCTGTTCTTAAGGTCATGACTTCTAAACATTTCCGGTATAGAACAATACAATTGTATAAAGACTGTAAAGTCATGACTGTTAGACAGCTCTTTGTGCTCAATACCATCTTGCGCAGGCACGGCTCTCTGATATACTGTGCTGGTCGTCTGGCAAATATGAGATCAAAGTATGTCTGTCCTATAGAACGATACAAAACTAATTTGGCTGAAAGACACTTTCGAGTATTAGGTAGTCGAATTTATAATGCAGTTAACAAGCGATGCAATATTTATGGCTTAAATAAATTCGAATGTAAAAAGAAAGTGAGTCAGTGGCTCACAACTCTTACCTACGAGGAGACTGAAAAGTTACTTGGAAAGCTTTTCTAAAATTTTTTGTTTTTTCGAACAACACTAACATACTACAAGCGCATACATCACACACACACACACACACACACACACGACACATATACCTAAAACATACACACGACACATACACATGACACATGCAGCCTACTAGCCTAGCATACTTTACACCACAAACCTCACCAAATTCACACTAGAGAGAGGCTATAGATTATTATTTTTCTTGTATAATTTTTTTTTTCTATTGTTTGTTTCTTTGTTTTATAACTTAGTTTTCTTTTTGTACTCAATCGTTAGCTACTTACCCAATGTAACTCCGTACTAGTTTTGTATAAATTGAGGAATGTATTAAGAGCGTGTATTCCATTCGCGACGAAAACAACGCGTTTTGGTGTTTTTTCAAGAGCTATATCGTAATGATGTTAACAGATTATTCAAAGATTATTACGGTTATAGAAAGATTAAGTCTTGGTTTAGTACATAACGATGTAACATTATAATTTTTATTGACAGTTTTTTAAAGACAAGGCAATCTGTTCGACGCGTTTTACGAAAATAGACGTCAGAGTCGTCTTTCAGGACGAAAATAACCATGATAACGTACCAACACATTTTATTTTATGTGCTTGTCCAATAGAATATATAGTCTTAAAGTGCACTACGTAGCCCAATTACGAAAATATGGCAATTTAATATTAAAGAAACAATTTTTAAATAATGCAAAATCGGTTCTCTTTAACATTTTTTTAACCGAGTTTTGAATAGAAACATAACTATTATTTATTTATTTTATGAAAATAAACGTATTGCCAAATACACTGTTATTTTTTTCAGTCAATTTCATGTAATCGTTTATTTTAGAAAATTATTTTAAAAACACTATAAATCAACGCGCGCAATCCGTTGCCAATCCACATTTCTGCTCCGACGCTCGCCCGCGACAGTCGTGCCGCTCCGCGCTCTCGATCGTTCCGTGCCTGAGTCATCGCTCCGTTCGTCACGCCCGCCGTGACGTCACTCGTAGTCGCCGACTACGACGCCTGGTCCGGATCCGCCTTTTTCGAGGCGGTGAAGGATATCGTGTTTCTCTAACAGAGATTGTCAAAACAATTTGGTTTGGCCCCTTCAGGGTAAAACCACAGTTTCGTGGTCCTTGGTTGGAAACCTCACGGTGTCAACAATACCAAGGGGGTGCTGACCCGACGCACCCGCTGATCCCCTTCAGGGTGAAGCAGTCAATTGGAGTCGAGTGCTAGGTTTTGGCCTTGGGGGATCTCCTAGTCAAACCTAGTCACTGAGTTCTCTTCACAGCATACACACCTAGTGTCGGTTGGGTGTATCTACCCCTTCGCACTAGACCCAATAGGGCCCGGTACGCACATTAAGATTGGCGACCGGATTACAAGCTTAGGGCACACCATTAGGCACACACCTCCCTGCTATCCCCGCAGGGAGCGAACTCACCTCCGGGTCATTCCCGCCCGGAGGGTTAGGCAAATAGGGCCCTTCAGGCCACATCAGACGGCAACACAGCTACCGAGTTTGTCTGGGTTTCTCTTCTCGGTAGCGAAGTGTTAGGAGAAACTCCGGGGCAGGGCTCTTTGGGGACCGTCTGCTCGGGGAGCTCACGTTTGACGTGTCTCCTCGAGGCGCTTATGTTAGGTTTAGGAGAATAGGATCCCCACTTCTACGCCTCCAACATGGAGACCTTAGAGACTCTATCCGCTCAGGTCAAGTATCTAACCGATAGGCTAACTAAAACCACCGAGGTTTTAGGGCTTATTATATATAAAAACCCCGACCTAAAAAAGGAGATTGAGGTAGAGATTGACTCCATCAGAATCAATCCCATTCTCAAACACCCCCCCGCGTTGCCACCCACCCCGCAGCCAGATTTAGGTCCCACCCCCGCGCCCATCGCAGATAGGTCCCCCTCCCCCCCAGACGTCGAAATGGACTCTGCGGAGGAGGAACAAGAAAAAGAGAGCTCGGAAGGCGAGCGCTCGGAGCGCGCAGAGAGCATACACTCTGAGCGCTCGGAGCGAGCGGAGTCCGAGCACTCCTCCGACCAAACCTCTTCCTCCGACGAGTTTATCCTCGTCGAGGGAAAGAGGAAGAAGAGGTCGCAGGCCTCGTCCTCCACTCAGGCCCCTAAGGCCAAGAAACCCTCCCCTCCCGAGCCAGCACGCTTAGTGCAGAGCCAGCCCTCCACTTCCTCGGCCACTAGGCCCAGCCCTACCCAAACCCCAGTCGTCAGCGCCTCAGTGCGCAAGACCATCCCTCCCCCACCCATCTTCATCCATGACAAGGGGGCTTGGACAAACGTGTCCAAAGCGTGTGGCGAGCAACGCATCGCCTACACGAATGCCCGCGCCGTTCAGAACGGCATAAAAGTAGGGTTAGCGACAGCTAACGACCACCGCGCGCTTTCGAAGCTACTCAAGGCTCGAAATATCCCCCACCATACTTATACGCTCCATGAGAGCAAGCCCGTTCGGGTGGTCCTCTGCCGGATCCCCAGTGAGATCCCCACCACCGAGATCGTCTGCGACTTAGAGTCACAGAACATCCCGGTGATTGAGGTGCACCGTATGCACGGCAGAGGTGGCAGGGCGTCAAACAACGTCCTCGTTATCTGCCACCCCGTCTCCGAAGGTCCCCACCCCATCTTTGCGCTGAAGACTGTATGCAGTCTTTCAGGAATTCTCATTGAGAAGCCACACAAGAGTGGCACGGTAGGCCAATGCCACCGTTGCCAGTTGTATGGGCACGCGCAACGGAATTGCTTCGGCAAACCCCGGTGCGTAAAGTGCCTGGGCGATCACGGCACCGCGGAGTGCAGTCGCCCAAAAGATAGGTCCCAGTGCCCAGACCCGCCCAGCTGCGTGCTGTGCGGGCAATCCGGCCACCCCGCCAACTACCGAGGCTGTCCGAAAGCCCCGAAAACCTCCGCCCCTAAACTGGCAACGCGCGCTAGCGCACGCCAGGGACGAGAGTGTCCTACACTCTCGTCTGAGCTCCCCCAGACCCTCAGTCCCCAGCGTCCAACTCCTTGGACGGCGGCGAATCACGCCCAAAACTTCCCGGCACTAAGGCCGAAAGTCCCAGGGCTGATGGATCAACCCATCATGCCCCCCGCTCCGGTCGTTGTGGCTTCTCAGCCTCCTCCTCCCCAGTCACCCCCTCGCTCAGATGAGCCGGAACTCGATCCGTTCCTCATCCTAGCGAATACATTTAAATTCTTCAAGTCCCCCCGCGCCATCCAAATGGCAACGGAGGTCGTGGCCTGCAAAAGCATTGAATCCCTGATTCAGGTATACTATAAGTATCCTGATGTAAAAAGCCATTTTGACAACCTTTTTAAACAGCCATAATGTATAACACGGCTAGTAAGAGATTAAAGCCCCGATCCCTAAAGCTAGGTTACTTCAATGCCAATGGCATCACCAATCAACGGGACGAGATCGCGACTTTCCTTCGCGATCATAGTCTCGACATCCTTCTGGTCCAAGAGACCTTCCTCAAACCCCACCTTAGGGATCCCAAGATAGCCAATTACCGGCTAGTTAGAAACGATAGGACTAGATGCCACAGAGGTGGCACTCTAATATATTATAGGAACTCCCTGCACTGCATCCCTATGGATCCGCCGCCCCTTGCCCACTTAGAGGTATCCGTTTGCCGGCTAGGCATGACGGGCCATCCCTCTATCACAATAGTATCCGCGTATCTCCCACCGTACAACGACGTAGATTCAAATTCTTCGATAAACGCCTCACTTCGAAGCGACCTTACAGCCCTTCTTGACATGAGTGACTCCGTCCTTATAGCGGGGGATCTCAATGCCAAACATCCCGCATGGTGTAGTCGTATTACCAACCCCCGTGGGAAGGTACTATACGACCTTTGCACACCTCTCCACATAGATATCATAGGTCCTATGCGGCCTACTCATTACCCGTTCGAGCCATCCCACTTGCCCGACGTACTCGACATTGCCCTCCTGAAGAATGTGAACTTACGTTTGCACTCTTTAGAGACGGTAGACGAACTTGACTCTGACCATAGACCGGTGATCATGGAGTTAACTCCGAGATCGGGTCCCTATGACCCTAACCGCCCCCCTCCCACACAGGTGATCACTGACTGGAGGAAAGTAGGCGAATTGCTGAAATCCAACACGTCTCCTCACCTGGACAAGATCCCCGACCACATCCAGTCCGCCGCCGACACGACGGCTGCGATCGACTCACTCACGGAGCACGTACAATCTGTCCTGAACGACTGTTCAAGGGAGATTCCGGTGTCAGAGCACTGGCGCCGGAAGCTCCCGGACGATGTACGGGCCCTGCTGACTGAGAAGAACGCAGCAGTCCGTGCCTACAGAGCTTTCCCCTGCCAGAATAACAAAACTTTCATGCGGTACTTACAGCGCAAAGTAAGTAACAGCATCAGAGAGTGGCGTGAAGCCGGCTGGGACAAGACCCTGAGCGAACTGGAACCCACCCACCATGCCTTCTGGCAACTTCAGAGGAAAATGCGCGCCACTGAGGTTGCCTCAATGCCTCCCCTTATCCGCCCGGACAAAAGCATTGCCTTCGACGACGAAGACAAAGCCGAATGCCTAGCCGACAGCCTGGAGGCCCAGTGCTCTCCCAGCTCCCAACCAGTCGACCCAGCCCACCTTGCCCACGTGGATGCTGAGGTCGAACGTAGATCTGCCCTGCCCCCTGTCGAGGACCCTGATGCTCCCCTCCCCCCCGTCACGGTAGACGAGGTGGAGGAGATCATCAAGAAACTCAAACCTAGGAAAGCTCCCGGGACTGACAGACTGACCACTAGGGCACTTAAACTCCTCCCACGTACGATCATAGTCCTACTGGCTGCCATCTTCAATGGCGCCTTGTCCAACAACTTGTTTCCACAAGCTTGGAAAGAGGCTATAGTGATAGGTATCCCAAAACCCAAAAAGCCCAAGAACCTCCCGACTAGCTATAGACCCATTAGTCTGCTCAGCGCCCTCGGCAAGGTCTACGAGCGGATTATTCTTAATCGGCTCAAGGACTTTGTCGAGGCCAAGAGCCTACTCCCTAACGAACAGTTTGGCTTTAGAGCCCATCATTCCTTAAAAAAATACAGCATATAAATTGGGCTAATTAGGCCGAGAGTTCGGCTTATTCAATCAGTGAGAACTTGACTTGGACCAAGCATTAGCAATAAATATATTGGCGTTGGGTCTCAAATTAGGTTGATGTTTGTCGCCCATTAATTCAGGCGCACCGTACGGGTCCACTTGTAACGTAACTTATGTTACTGGGATGTAAAAAGGTATGGATGTGGTAGAGGTTTTAGCGCCGATACTGCCTAAAGCGGACGCCCGCGCGGTCGCTTACACAAGTGCTCCGTTGCGAAGACCCGCACGGGCATCCGTCGCGCAGAACCGGTTGCCGCGCCAGCGAACCGTTGCCCGCTTCTGTGCGACGGAGGTACGCGCGGTGCCCGAAAGATTAACTAGCGACACTGCGTAATAATGCGGTCTCCGCAACGGGAAACTTCGAAATCCCACGGAAACCGTACGCGAGCGCGCGCGTGGTCACGCGACTGTTGCCCTTGTATTTTTGTAGTAATAGAAGAAGATTTACTCGTAATGAGTTCCCAACGTATCACCACAGAGGTTCACATGTGTACCAAATTTTTACGGAATAGGTCACGAAAGTTTCGAGGTTAGGAGCTCAGGGCTAAATATTAATAGCCCAACAGGTTGATCTGAGGGGTAAGCAATACTTGCCGAAGTCGATTCATGGATTGGACCATTAGTGAGTTACAAACAGCCTTACTCTTACACAGTCGCCAATTATTATTGGAAAACTAGCATTCATTAAAAAAATTTTAATGATTTAAGATTTATTAATTTCTTTACACACACAAGTTGAAAGAAATACAGACAGAAAATACTATACATAAAGTTACAAAACACAAACTAGTTAGCAATGGGCCCCAAACTAGGCAAAGCCTGCATCTTGGTGGCCTAACATATTGTACGTAACTTCAATGTGACACAGTACAGCTGGCCAAAAAATATTATTTGTTAGCAAATTGGTTAAAAACAACACTTTTGTACGTTTTTCTTTAAATCCAGAGAAGAAAAACCGAAAACAAAACACAGAGGTGAACGTCTCTTTAGACGCCCAGACAACCGTTACTAGCCAAATCATAAATTATGAAAACCATGTTAGTTTATGTGTGTGGTGCTTTTTTTTAGAAAATAAGCACTTAGACTATTTCGTTATACTATACTTTATTTTTCAACAGCAAAAGTACTGATATCTCCTTTATTGTCCAATGTTTTATTCCCAACAGCCACATCAAATAAGGTTAGAATCAGATTCATAACTCGACGACTACACTCAAGTGCACTAAAAGCATAGCATACGAATTCCTAGAATTATTTATTAAAGCAGAGAATTCCGACTATGTGCAACTTCGGGCACTTCCCAAGAACCTATTAAAGTCACGACTATTATAAAATCTACTTAATTAGTTAGTTCCACTTTAATTATAAAGTCTTAGTTAAAAAGTTTTTGAAAAATTTCAAGTTTTTTTCTTACTTGGACTTATCTGATGGTGGATTTGGAAAAATAAAGATTTTAACTGAGATTAAATAATGTTAGACGTCTACTATCAGTTGAGATAGGCAAAGTTTTATAAAATTGTGTTTTTGAAAGTGGTTAAAACATATGTAGTTTTGTGGTAATCTAAAATCATTATCATGATTTGCTTAGCTTTTTTCAACTTTGTTGGGGTCGGCTGAGTATTAATGTTTAACATAGAGCAACTGCCTTCCTCACCTTCACAACTCAATAGCTGGATAACACGATTTTCTGATAGCTATAACAGACAACCCTGTTGGTCTAGTCGACAGGACTGTTGGTCTAGTTTGACAGGCCTGTTGGTCTAGTGGTCAATGGCCCTGACAACTATGCATAAGGTCGTGGGTTCGATTCCCACCCAGGACAAATGTTTGTGTGATGAGCACGCTAATTTGTTCTTTGTCTGGGTGTAATTTATCTATAATATGTATGTATTTAGAAATATATATGTATGTTTATCAGTTGTCTAGTACTCATAGCACAAGCTCTGCTTAGTTTGGGTAGGGAACTTTCACACAACGCCATCCAGTGATGGCGTTGTGTGAAAGTTGTGGAATATTATTATTATAACCTGTTCTTCAATCACGAGTGAAGGTTTCTTCTAGGTAAGCGTGTTTCATCTTGGACCACATCATCGCTTACCATCGGGTGACATGGTGGGCAAACGCGAGCCTATTATCAATAAAAAATAGGTTAGGTTAGGTAGGGTTCCGTAGTAACTACGCCAAATAACTTTGTTTTTCATAGTGTTTGTATGAATTACAAAGTTATATTTGCAGTTTTAGAAAATATGCTGTATCTCAAAAACTGCTGACCCGATCTTGTTAAAACGACTACTACTTTTTCACTCAATTATTATAGAAATTAGAGGGGGGGGGTACACATTTTACTACTTTGGATATCTTTTAAACGATTGAATTTATTAAAAAGTGGTTATAATAACGTCAATGTCATTTTAAAGACCCTTTCTATAGATACCACACACATGCATAGGTTTCATGAAAAAAAAAAAAAAATCAGTTTCAGTTCCATGTATGAGAATTCCTCTTAATTTTTAATATTTAGACAGACAGACAGACATGACGAAACTATAAGGGTTCCGTTTTTTGCCATTCGGCTACGGAACCCTAAAAAGATGACCACTTCAGCTTCTCTGCTTTTTCAACGCTATAGTTCCTTCGACATAGTCCCACCGTTTCCAGAATAAGTCTTAAATAAGC
The DNA here is from genome assembly GCA_943138885.2 of Tholera decimalis. Taxonomy (NCBI): domain Eukaryota; kingdom Metazoa; phylum Arthropoda; class Insecta; order Lepidoptera; family Noctuidae; genus Tholera; species Tholera decimalis. Next base: position 34,561,373 of record OW964565.2, read on the forward strand.
TATCAATGATCGCAGAAAATAACAAAAATATCAGTTTGATAACTCATCAATATCATCTCCTTAGCCTTTTTCCTTTGTTGGGAACGGCTTCCAGGCTAAATGGATGCAGCTGACTACTAGTGTTTTATATGGATTCAGGCCTGCAGTGCTGCCAACACGACTAAAGCAAGTCGCTATACTTAAGGTTCAAAAACTTTTTTGCAAAAAAATAAAACCGACTTCCATATCAAAACACTACAAAGCCAAAAATAATTTTAATTTCGGTAGTCGGTGTAATTGGTTTTGTATTTTCTTTTTTCACACCGCCTTCCGAAATTAAAATTATTTTTGGCTTTGTAGTGTTTTGATATGGAAGTCGGTTTTATTTTTTTGCAAAAAAGTTTTTATTTTCGCGCTTTTTAGTGGGTCAATTAGTAATTAATCTAGTTATAAAAGCCAAAATGTCAACTACAAAAAACTAAAAACGCGCGAACAAAAAACACAATGCAGAGTGAACGAAAAGATCATCAATGTAAATATTTTTTTTTAGACTTTTGTTGATTTTTCAGAAACCGCTTGTCCGATTTCAATAAAATGTTCATGGAACCATTTGGGAAGTATACCCTTTCTAACAAAAAAAGAATTTTTCAAATCGGTTGGCAAGCGACGGAGTTATGCCCGAACAAACACAAAAAAAAAAAAAAAAAAACAAACAAACATCCGAATTGAGAACCTCCTCCTTTTTCAGAAGTCGGTTAAAAAGTCACTAGATGACGCTAGATGTTATTTGGCGAAAACAAAATAGTTTGTGAACAGTTTTTTTTGTGGTTGTTGACTAGGTTTACTGTTATCAATTTTAAAAAAATGGAATTACGGTCAAATTTCGAATTAATATTTGAATAAACGACCGGTAGGTTTCATTCATTCATTCATTTATTTATTTAATAAACAATTTTAACATTGTGTTGAAATTATCGCTCTAAATACACACAAACATAAAAAAAAAATTGACAGGTAGGCATTATTACAATACAGCAAAAACTAATCAAAATAAAATAAATTACAATATACCATTTCAGATAATATTCCTAGAATAACATTGTTACACAAATCATATAATTATGTCAAATATAAACAAAGTAAAAATTAAAAATAAATACAAATTCAACCATTACAAGTCAGAAGTAAAAAATAATAATAATAATCAAAATTTAAATAATAATATCAATTAAATTAGTAAGTCCACTATATTAAGATGTCCAAATTATGTCAAATATATATTGTAAAACGAACACCAAAAGGTTTACCGGTCGTTTAGGCAAAATATTGGTTCAGAACACTAATGTGTGCTGTGGTAAACGAACTTATTTGATGAGCTCGTCGTTACGCTGGATTCACAAAGGAAGCCCGCGAAATTCAAATTTTCTTACGTGTTTTGCAATATGCAGGTCAGTGTCAATAGTGACTCTGCTTATAAATTGTCTATAACTTGTCTAAAACTTGACTGTGATATTTAATTAATATTTTAAGATTGGCACAAACTTCGTGGTCATGGCACAGACCATAGAGTAAACACAAACCTCGACAATAATCAAAGGCCGCGTCATAATCGCGCTTTTCACAAATCTTATAGAATTTTATGTATTTTCAATTAATTAGAAAAGGCGCTAGAAATGTCGCTAAATTATTTTTGTCAGTATGTCGTTTTTGATAAAAAAATGTCACTTAATCTAGCGACAAAGTCGCTAAATTGGCAACACTGATATGGAGCGAATGTCTATCTGACTTCTACAATCCTAGTAGCTTGGTACCACAATACTAAAATAATCCATGGTCCGGAGCGAGGAGGCATGGGAAGCGCTCACCTCTTTCTGCGAAGCAGTTATGCAAGCGAAGGAGGTGGCGGGACGCACGAGGGAGAGGTGGGTCTAATACTCCTTGCGCCCCAGCCACCACAGGAGACGCTCCCGGCATCGGGAGTCACAGGGTGACTTCCAGCCACCGTAGGCGCGGGCCTGCGGGCTGCGAGCAATGGGTAGCTCGCCGCCCAATTGAAACCAGCCCCGTGTAGACGGCGCATCGTGTTCCATGCGCGCCTCAAAGAGTTTCAGCAAAATTGTCGGGGCCTACAAGGGGGCCGTTGCCTGCTGGGATTGCGGAATTGTTCGAAAGAGTTACGGCGGCCTCGGAACACGAAGGGCATATGATGGAACACGGATGGGTTTTAATCAGTAAAAGCCTGACACACCCTCCCGCTTCACCCAGCACAGGAGGCAGTCATTGGATGAATTCCCATCCTTAAAAAAAAACCCCTTGGCAAGATAGGTGTCACATTCGCCAGATTCTGACTTTCCGTAACGACTCTCAAAGATGTAAAACTGATAGCTGGGACCAACGACTTAATGTGCACGGAGGAACTTCAATATGTTAAAATAGTTACCCATCTACGGACTGACCTCGGCGAGGGTTGCTTAACTTTAACGATCACCCCTTGCCGCTGTTTCTAATTAAGCCACGAGCTCTTCTTTCGTAACTCAAAGGTCTAAAATACTTCTATTTGTTTTCACTAATAAGCTCAGGTTACAAATAGGTACCATTTCCACAGATTAGACTAAATAATACATGATCTGTTTGTTTAAATTAGTTGTTATTCTCCAAATTCTAGAAAACATTAACACTGGCAGGAGGTACATGTTCTCTAGAGAAATATAAAAGCTTATTTTGAGTGAATTCTAAAAGAAACCTGTTTTGAAGTAAGACCGTTACTCCGTTTCCAATATGGTGGGGGCAATGATTTGAAATCGCCATTATATCTTTAAAAATTCATGTTTTTTATTTCACTTTCAACGAAACATTCACTGAATTTCATTGTATATTTACGATGTAATTATTTATTGAAACCCATTTAGGTTAAGTGAAATATTATGTACAGATCAACTACATAAGGAACATTAAAGATACATATTTATTCTGGAAGTTAACACAATCTATAGACTGACTAACATTAATTGATTTGATTTATGTGCGATAATAATTAACTTAAAACAAACCTTTGGATAATAATTTAACAATTTTATTAAATATATTTACAGAAAACTCGCTAGATGCACGCCAAACGAATTATAGCTTAGCGGTTAAGATTATATGGTGTTCATTTCCTTGTGCTAATGATTGTCACTGGGCTGGTGTAACTAGAGATGATTCGTGCATGCTCCAATGTTGCATGTCGATACTGATATGACTTGGTTTCATCTCATAAAATTCTATAAACTAAAAGTTTTTGTGACCGAGTACCTACTCCGCCGCATACCCAGTGTCATAATCCTGTGCACGCTGCTGCTTTGTTTCCAGTCTATCCAAAAGCAGCTGATTAGGTATATCTAAGTGTTTTACATGGAGCAACTGACTATCAACTGTCTTGGCAAAACTGGTTTCGGATTTTCCTTCTTTACCTTTTAACGACTGTCAAAGATGTACAACTTTTTTTTAATATTTGTTTAATCACATTTCATCTTAACTTAATCTTAACATAACATCTGCCAAATTGCTAAGCAGTTTGTCGGCAGTACGTTCTCGTGAATTCGCATACATTACCTATATCCACTATTTTACGTTAAAATCTAATTAAAATAAAACTTATATAATTATTATAATTTAGCAAAATACTATTAATTACATAGAATATTATAAAATAGAACAAAATATCATTTGATATACATACTAAATACCACAGCAAGCTCACCAGTCGACTGATCGCAGCAGCTACGGGCACATAGATAAATAGTGCTTCCTGAGTACATTTTTGAGATGATTTTTATTTTTAATTCGATCCATTAGTCTCTCAGGTAGCTCATTAATGAGTGTGGGCGCAAGACGTGCAACTGCTTTTTCCTTGATTGTCGGGTTGGACGACAGCCGGGACCAACGCCTTCAGTTACGTTATATTATACCTGCTCGGAAGGTGCCTTATTACTTTTTTAAAAAGTTAGTCGGAAAGGACGTCATTACTGTAGTACAAATGTGCGGGTCGCAAAAGTGTATGAGAATTCATTACTAACGTGCTGGAGACACTGGAGCGGGAGGGAAAAGTGTATAAATCCATTACTAACGCGCTGTTAAAAGTACTTATAATGCCAAAAGACAAAAAGTTTTTATCACCAAGACAAAATTATACTGGCCACATAGTATTGCTCAACATTGATTTAAAATTACTCCAACACGCTGCTGAATAAATTCAGGATTTCACATCAACTTTCAGCATTCGAACATAATAAGAATAATAATTTGGCGCGAAAAATAAATGAGGTATCTACTGTTATTACTGAATGGATTATAATATATATGAATTTTCTACAATTTTAATGAAAAATCAACCTTTCCGTAGTAATATTTTTTATTTCTATTGACACAAGGAAAAATAACAAAAGCGTATCGAAAATAGACAAAAATATAAAAGTAACATATAAAAACACAAACAATATCAAAAAAGGTTCCATTTGGCCACATGCTCCCCTTTTTTAGTGAAGCACAACTTTCTTTAGTGGCCGCCTCAAAATGCCTGCTTGTGTCCGAATATCCACCACCCGTACTACCCCATCACGGCCCGGGTGCAGAGCAGCGATCACACCGCGTGGCCAGACTTTGCAGCGAATCATGAGGATCTAGGCCAGGCTAGGGTGGAGTTATTGTCGCGTTTCCTAAATCGTGAGGTCGATTTGGCGATGAAGTTTGGCGCTGTGTTTGAGGTGACACCATCTTCATCAACGAACCCTTCACAGAAACAGCGAGCGCATGCCGTATCAGAGTCGGTAGCACGGGCTTCAACTACATCTAATTCCAAAAAGAAACCTGCGGAAACATCCCTTCAGGAAAATGTTTGTTTACTTTGCAAAGGGGGACATCAGTTATCAAATTGTCCAACATTCACGTGTTTGACAGTCGATGACAGATGGCGTTTCGTTAAAGACAACAAAGTTTGTTATCGTTGCCTTCAAAAAGTTCCACACAATTTTAAGTATTGTAACAAAAATAAGGTTAGTTGAACAATAACTGATTGTAAGCGTAGGCATCACACTATTTTGCATAACGATAAGTTCGCTACATCCACTCATGTTAAGGAGGAGGTCAAACCTGAACCTACGACAACAACGGATTTTGAAAAACCAGAGCAGGTTCTCGTAGCTGCCAACAACACGCAGGTTGAAACTACACTTCGTCCACTATTGAAAGTAGTACCCGTCACAGTCTCTGGACCAGCTGGGAGTGTAGATATCTTTGCTCTTTTAGACGATGGCTCGACGGCTACCTTTGTAGATGCTGACATCGCCTCCAAAATTGGAGCCGAGGGTCCGGTAGGCAGTCTGCATTTGGATTGTGTGGGGGGATTGTCTAGAGATAGTTGCGTGCAGTTTGTTGACTTCCAGTTAAAAGGCCGATCAGCCTCACAGACGTTTTTGATTCAGCAAGCTAGGGCAATTAAGAACTTAGGGCTGCAAAGTCAGTCAGTCACACGCGCGTCTTTACGTTCCTTTCCATACCTCTCGGACGTGATGGTGGGCACTTTATTACTGAATGGATTATAATATAGATGATTTTTCTACAATTTTAATGAAAAATCAACCTCTCCGTAGTAATTTTTTATTTCTATTGACACAAGGAAAAATAAAAAAAGCGTATCAAAAATAGACAAAATATAAAAGGAAAATATAAAAACACAAACAATATCAAAAAAGGTTCCATTTGGCCACATGCTCCCCTTTTTTAGAGAAGCACAACTTTCTTTAGTGGCCGCCTTAAAATGCCTGCTTGTGTCCGAATATCCACCACCCGTACCACCCCATCACGGCCTGGGTGCAGAGCCGCGATCACGCCGCGTGGCCAGGTTCCCCTCGGCAAGTCCCCGTCACCGATGAGAACCGGGTCCCCAACTTTGACGGCGACATCTACTCCTGATACGCGACGGGGCGCCAAAGTGGGCAGATACTCGGACACCCAACGTCGCCAAAAGTGATCGCTCAGCCGGAGTGCCTTCCTCCAACCGCTCCGGCCAATTAATGCTGCATCTGTCAATTCCTCGGCCGGAAATGGACGACCCGATGAATCCCCTAGTAAAAAGTGATTAGAGGTGAGCGCCTCCGGGTAGTTCCCGTCAGGAGAGATGTGCGTTAGTGGGCGCGAGTTCACTATTGCCTCGGCTTCGGCTATTAAAAACGCTAGGACCTCCTCTTTCGGCGCCTGCTCTCTCAGGGTTACTCTCAGGGCGGACTTTACCGACCGAATCATCCGCTCCCAAGCTCCTCCCATGAAGGGGGCCGATGGGGGAATAAAACGCCATTTTATCTTCTCACGCGCTGCAAACCGCGGCATCATATAAGGCCTATTCAAGTTGCCTATTCGCTCCCACAAACGACGTCCCGTTGTCCGAAAATATTTCTGTGAGTGTTCCACGTCAGGCAATGAAGCGTCGTAGGCACATAATAGCAGAATCCGCGGATAAGCTGGCTACAACCTCGAGGCGGATAGCTCTGGTTACCAGGCACGTAAATAAGGCAACCCACCGCATCTCACGCCGACGTCCAATACAAATAGATACAGGTCCGAAATAGTCCAGGCCGGTATACGTGAATGCACGTCGATGATGAGCTAGTCTCGCCTCTGGTAGGTTTGCCATGGGTGGTTGTAGGGTTTAACTCTTCAATAGCTTGCACAACTGACATCTATGTACCACTGACCGCACGGCGTTCCTCAGTCCGAGAATCCAGTACTCTTTCCGCAGCTCATTAATTACGGTCTCTGTGTTGGCGTGAGCGAACTTGTTGTGGTAATGGGAAATCAAAAGTCGAACAGCTGGCTCCTTTCCATCCAAAATAATGGGTTGAGTGTCAGAAACAGCAGACCTTCTCCCGGCTAGGCGAATCACTCCATCACGGAGTATTGGTGACAACCTGGCCAAACGGCTCTTCCCCCGAAGTTCCTCCCCGAAGGCGCTAATCTGGCTTTTCCCCAAAATGTGGAGTTCCACACGAGCGATATCCTCGGCGACCAATGGTACCAGAGCGGTGGAAGGCATAGTATCCGGCCGCGAACCGCGGTCAGGTGTATTTCTACCGACACAAATACCCCGAAACCAAAAATTTTGAAATTCATGACCCCGATTTCTAAAAATGGCAACAATGAATTGATGTGTCCTAGCTGTTGCCCTTACAAGCCTAATCCACGAGCTAAAATGGGTACTGTCGGCTACAACTGGTAAGGGTAACTGATGGGAATTAGTGACATTAATTAACTCTGCGACATGTGATTGATGCGTAGATGATTTTGACTGATGAAGAGATGGCTTGAGCTCTTCCACTCCAAGAGTTACTGGCGCTGTGACTTTGGGCTCTGAAGGCCACTCAGAAGTGGGAGCCAGGAGAAAGTTCGGGCCACATATCCAACGTGGTTCAATGTTTGCCTTCCCCCTCGTCGCATCGTCAGCCACGTTCAGTTCGGTTGGAACCCAATGCCATTCCGCTAAACTAGTGATCTCCAAAATCTCTCCTACACGATGCGCAACAAAAGGTTTGTATTTCCTCGCATCACTGCGTAACCACCCTAATACGGTCATCGAATCGCACCAAAATACCCGTCGATTCGGCTTAAACCGGTGGGCTTCACAAATCCTAGCAGCAAGTCGAGCGGCTATCAAGGCACCTTGGAGTTTCAGGCGCGGGATTGAAACTCGTTTCAAGGGAGACACACGCGCCTTGCTAGCTATCAGCGCAAGTTTCACGTCACCGTTGGGAAGCACAAATCTCCAGTAGGCAACGGCGGCATGTGCCTGCTCGCTAGCATCACAAAACACGTGCAACTCCAGCTCCGAGAACTCACACGAATTATAGCACCTTGGAACTCTTAATACTGAAATGGATTTAAGGCACTCGAACCATTCGAGCCAAGTTTCCTGGTCAGCCTGTGATATCCTCTCGTCCCAGTCAAGGTTCTTACGCCACAAGTGTTGGAATAAAATCCGGCCTCTCACTACGATGGGGGCTAAAATACCTAATGGATCGTAGATGCGCATGACGTGGGCTAACACTACGCGTTTTGTGAAATGACCTGAAATTTCGTTGAGGCCGGAGTTGAAACTAATGATGTCTTTAGCTGGTTTCCATATCAGACCTAGAGTACGTGTGGTGGTGGCTGAGGGTGGTAAACTACCCAACTCTACACTACGACGATTGACTAGTGAAACGTCAGACCACAGCTCGCTTGGCAACTGATTGAGTGCGCCGGGCTCATTCGACACCCAACCACGCATTTCAAAACCTCCGCGCTTATGAATCTGTAAGATATCGGCTGCCAATCGAGCGGCGTCCTCCGTAGGGACATCTACACTTCCGATGAAGTCATCCATGTAGGTATCCGAAGTAATAGCCTCCACAGCCTGCGGAAATTCGGCCATAAATTCCGATGCGTTTCGGTTGAGGATGTAAATTGCCGTAGATGGGCTAGAGCATGCCCCAAAAATCATAGACGGCATACGAAAGGTCTTTATTGGGCCCGTAAGATCATCACGCCAGAGAAATCGCTGCGCGTCATGGTCGCATTCCTGTATTTTTACCTGCGGGAACATCTCCTTTATATCGGCTGTTAAGGCAATTTTCCCCTCTCTAAAACGCATCAAAATTCCTAATAGAGGTTGTAAAAAATCAGGACCCGACAGAAGCATAGAATTTAGCGACACACCCTGTACTTTAGCAGCTGCATCGTGGACAACTCAAAGTTTCATGTACGTCAGAACCGCGGGTGTACTTTTCAGATCTGCCTAAATTTATTGCAACTATTTGGTACCTTCTGTGTACCTTTACGTACCTTTCTTGAAAATCTGTGTACCTACACCCGTACAATGATATTTTAAAAATTAGGTACACCCGCCATCCTGATGTCAGAACCGCGGGTGTACTGCTAACCAATATATGTAGCTAAGTACACTCTATAAGTAGATTTGGTACCTCTTGTGTACCTGCAGAAACAAGTATTAAATAAATAAAATACTGTCAGGTTGCTGCGAAAAGTTAAAAAAACGATTTTCTTTCTATGACGTTGTTATTATTATTACTTAAAAAACCTACTAGAAAAACACACAACAGTTTGCTTATTTTAGAATTGTGAAGGATTTATAGAATTAAGATATTTGTCAGTGTTTTCAAAATCAAAATGAAACAAGAGAGTTTTAAAGGATTTTTTAATTAATTTTAATGGTCACGCGATAATGTGGGTTTGATCTCACATAGAATAACAACTTGCGGATCAGACAAAGTATTGTCCTGAGTCTGTGTATAATTTTTGTCCGTTAATTTCATGTTTTGATTCCCGGTATTGGCACACAATCACACTCACACTAATATTATAAAGGCGAAAGGTTGTGAACCGCGGGGCGCAGTTAATAGTGACTAAATGTTATGCGGAGGTTCTGGATTCGGAATTCTATTGGTATAGCCAAAATACATGCTTAACGTGGAGGTTCTGGGTTCGATTCGGTTACCGAAGATTGTTATTTATTCTTTGACGTCGTTACTATTTTATAAAATAGTATGAACGTCAAAGAAAAAAAAATTGTTTTATTTTTAACTTTTCGTAGCAACCTGACAGTATTTTGTTTATTTAATACTTGTTTCTGCGGGTACACAAGAGGTACCAAATCTACTCATAGAGTGTACTTAGCTACATATATTGGTTAGCAGTACACCCGCGGTTCTGACATCAGTATGGCGGGTGTACCTAATTTTTAAAATATCATTGTACGGGTGTAGGTACACAGATTTTCAAGAGAGGTACGTAAAGGTACACAGAAGGTACCAAATAAATGCAATAAATTTAGGCAGATCTGAAAAGTACACCCGCGGTTCTGACGTACATGAAGTTTCCCCGGTTTGTTGGGATTTACCACTCCGAAATGCGGCAAGTACCAACAAACAGATGTGGACGGCTGTCCTGTACACTCTTCCGCATACCCCTTAGCCCGCACGTCGTTGATATTGGCCCTATATCGTTGGGCAAAATCAAAAACCTTTGTCATTTTTAGTTCTAGGCTTTTGAAACGAGACAGCGCCAAATGATAACTTTCAGGGACAGGTCGGTTATCCGCCTTCCACAGTAAGTCGACCTGGAAGTGCCCATCTGGTCGGCGTTGGGCAGTTTGTTCAAGGATGCGTAGAGCCCGCTGGTCATCCGCGCTGCGTGGCTGTTGTTTAGTTATGCCAATCGCATCTAACCTATACTGATCCCTGATGAGCACTTCCAGGTCATGCGCTGGACGCTCACGCAAGTGGCAAAAAGTTTCTACTAGACATGTTCGACTACTGGCACATCCAAACAACACCCATCCCAGTGGTGTTCGGATAGCGACAGGCTGGGACTTCGTTCCTTTTCTCACCTCAGATGCTATGATGAGAGGCCAGTTGTCAATCCCTAACAAAATGGTGGGCTTTGCTTCGGCATAACACAGTTCCTCCATCACGTCCGTGAGGTATGGAAAGGAACGTAAAGACGCGCGTGTGACTGACTGACTTTGCAGCCCTAAGTTCTTAATTGCCCTAGCTCGCTGAATCAAAAACGTCTGTGAGGCTGATCGGCCTTTTAACTGGAAGTCAACAAACTGCACGCAACTATCTCTAGACAATCCCCCCACACAATCCAAATGCAGACTGCCTACCGGACCCTCGGCTCCAATTTTGGAGGCGATGTCAGCATCTACAAAGGTAGCCGTCGAGCCATCGTCTAAAAGAGCAAAGGTATCCACACTGCCAGCTGGTCCAGAGACTGTGACGGGTACTACTTTCAATAGTGGACGAAGTGTAGTTTCAACCTGCGTGTTGTTGACAGCTACGAGAACCTGCTCCGGTTTTTCAAAATCCGTTGTTGTAGTAGGTTCAGGTTTGACCTCCTCCTGAACATGAGTGGATGTAGCGAACTTACCATTATGCAAAATAGTGTGATGCCTACGCTTACAATCAGTTATTGTGCAACTAACCTTATTTTTGTTACAATACTTAAAATTGTGCGGAACTTTTTGAAGGCAACGATAACAAACTTTGTTGTCTTTAACGAAACGCCATCTGTCATCGACTGTCAAAGACGTGAATGTTGGAAAATTTGATAACTGATCACACGTGTCAGAGAGGTTTTTTTCCGAATTATCTATTTTAAAGCATTTTAAAGATAAATTTTACTAAATTTTCAGATTTTGTGCGCAAAACTGTCAGCTGGGTGTCCATTATGGACCCTCCACCCCCTCCTGCTCCACCCGATCCTCCCGACGCCGTAAAAACTGGATACGGTAAGCGACGTCTGGATGATCCAGACGGCATTGGTGGCGTCTGCCCCAAAAAAACTATTTTAAGTCAGGAAATGGCTGTAGCAGCCACCCAATCGATGTATGTCCACCCGAGCCTCGTGGTGGTCATTAAAGCATATATTTCATCCGATAAAGGACCTTTTATTGTCCACGTGTCTAGGTCCAAACCGGATCCCTCTGTTGGGACGTCAATTCGTCCGATTAAGTTTGGCCAATTCTTATATAAAAATAAAATCGCGAACATTCGCCCAGATGGAGTAAAGAAAGTGGGCAGAAATAAAATTTCTGTCGAATTCACGACTGGAAATGCGGCCAACAAGTTTCTAGATAATCCTATTTTAGATGCCAATGACTACACGGTAACCATTCCCACCTATAACATCACCAGGATGGGCGTAGTCCGTCAGGTGCCAGTTGATATGTCTATGGACGAGTTTGTTGATTCCCTAATCCTACCCGATTCTTGCGGAATCGTTTTAAAAGCGCGCCGTCTAAATAGAAAAAATAGAGAGGAGGGCAAAACCACTTGGATACCTACACAAACCATTGTTATCACTTTTCAAGGCCAAGTGCTCCCTCAAAGGGTTTTCTCATTTCATACCTCCCTTCCCGTTGAGGCTTACCGCTACCCGACAATCCAATGCCAAAATTGTTGTCGCTTTGGCCATGTCAAAGCACAGTGCCGATCTAACCCAAGATGTTACCGTTGCTCTCAAGCCCACCCTGGGGACAGTTGTGACATTGTTGAGACTAAGGCTACCTGCGTCCACTGTTCAGGACATCATTACGCCTACAGTGGTAGTTGTCCTGAGCAGGGTAGGCAGAAGTCCATTAAACTTCTGATGTCGCAACAAAACATCTCTTACGAAGAGGCATCAAGATCACATCCTAAAGTTTGTAAATTATATTCTGAAGTGACCCAAAATACTTCCACCTCTCAATGTTCCTACTCCTCCTCACAAACTGACTCTAACCATCCCACCCTTCCTCCATCAGTTTCTTATAGAAAGACCATAGTCTCCTCCCCGCGACTCAGAACCTCCCTAAGGAAATCATACGACAGAGCAGCCCATCACACAATAGTTGCTGATGAACCCTCATGCCTTCCGAACGGTTTTGCGTTGCTTACGCAGATTCTTTCTCAAGTTCCTCATCAAGAGGATAATCTTTTAGAATTACTCTTATCGCTCATTATTAGTGTAATATCTCGTAATAACTCCAACTTACCGCCCCACGTTGCCCAGAAACTTTCCCAACTTCTCTCAAATAAAACCACTTATGGATCTAGTGTCCGTAATTCAATGGAACACACAGAGTATTCGACCGCGGAAGCCTGAATTAATTTTCTTGATAAATAAATTTCACCCGTCAATCATCGCCATGTCGGAAACATGGTTAGTGCCTGGTTCACGCTTTCGGGTTTCAGGTTACTCCTGTGTTCGAGATGATAGAGCTGATGGGTATGCAGGAAGTCCTCTCCTTGTGAAGCGCTCCCTCCCATTTTCCCAAATACCGCTTCCCCATGTATCTTTCGACATCAATATCGTGGCTGTGAGGGCCTTTAATATTACTTTTCTTTCTGCATACGTTCCCCATCCTCATTCTCGTATTATTCCAAATCTATTATGCATTATCTCCTGAGTTCCACCTCCAGTCATTTTTATGGGTGATTTAAATGCTCACCATTGCTCTTGGGGTTCAAGTCATGATGACAACTTTGGTCTTGCCCTCCTCGAAATTTTTGATGAAGCGAACCTCTGCATCATCAACAATGGTTCTCCAACTAGAAGAGCTCGCCCCTCTCAAAATCCTAACTCAGCTGTAGATCTTACCGCATGTTCCGCCTCTTTAGCTTCTGTACTTTCTTGGGAAGTCTTATCACATTCTCATGGAAGTGATCATTTCCCTATCCTTGTCTCTATTTCTGATAGAATAACACCCACACGCAATTTTAATCCTTCTTTTAAATACAGATTAAATAATGAAAATTGGGCCTCCTACTCTTCTTCCATCGAAAGTAAATTACCTTTTCTTCCCTCTCCTGGGAGAACCAACCTTGTTCAATGTTATACAAAATTCGTAGATACGATTATTGCTAGTGCAGATGACAACTTTCCTCGTAAGAAACCCCAAAATTTTAAGGTATCGACTCCTTGGTGGGATTCAGAATGCACAAAATCCGTGAAGGAAAGAAAAGCGGCTGAACAAAACTATAAAGCGCTAATGACCCATGAAAACTTTTTAATTTATAAGAGGAAAGCGGCCGCAACCACCAGACTTCTTTCCAAAAAGAAGAAAGAAGGGTGGATCCGCTATTGTGAGAGCTTATCTCCTAGGTCTCCTTCTTCCCTAGTTTGGAAGCAAATTAAAAGATACAGAGGTTCTTGTAGCATTGCCGATATTTCAGCCAATGATCCTTCTTCCTGGCTCGAAGCCTTCTCGGATAAATTAGCTCCGCCTTCAGCTCCACATCAGAGCTCCCTTCCTTCTCTACCGGTCCCCCTCCCTTCCGTAAGCATCCTTGATGCTCCATTCTCGTTCTCTGAACTCCAGCTGGCTTTTGATTGTCTCGTAGATTCGTCTCCTGGGGTAGACTGGATCCCATACTCGTTTTTGAAAAACCTGTCGAATGTAACGAAGCAATACTACCTCGATCTTGTTAATAGCTTCTTTGAATATGGTCTAGTCCCACAACCGTGGAAAAATCAAACGGTGATTCCGATTCTAAAACCTGGCAAGAACCCTTCAGATCCAAATAGTTATAGACCTATCGCATTGTCATCAGTTTTATGCAAGGTCACCGAGCATATGCTGAAACACCGTCTTGAGTGGTTTGTAGAGAATAGAAACTTGTTGCCCAAATTTCAGTTCGGATTCAGAAAAGGTATGAGCACTATTGACAGTCTTAGCATTCTAACAACTGATATCCGTATATCTCTGTTAAAGAAACAAGAATTAGTAGGAGTCTTTCTCGATATTGCCTCAGTATATGATAACGTACTCCTGTCAGTGCTCAGGGATAAACTTCTCCGTCAGTTGAATGTTCCGGAAAAGTTGGTTCGGTTTATATGCAACTTATTGATGGAAAGGACTATCTGTATTAAAACCCATGATTCTCTGTTACCACCTAAGACTATCTGGAAAGGCTTGCCACAGGGTTCAGTTCTTAGCCCTCTTCTATTCAACCTATACACATTTGACTTGCACTTTTAAGTTGACCCATTTTGTCAAATTTTGCAATATGCTGATGACCTAGCTCTGTATCTTTCTGTAAAATCTTTGGAAGAAGCTGAAAAGCGATTAAATTCGGCCCTCAGATACCTATCTGACTGGCTTCTTTTACACGAACTATCTCTTTCAGCTCCTAAAAGCACTGTAGTTATTTTCACCAAAAAACGATTTGTTCCCCCTGTCGTTATTAAAATTAATGAAGAAATTATACCTTTAGAAAACAAAGTAAAGTTTCTGGGAATCTGGTTGGATTCAAGGCTAACTGGTATTACTCATACTAACTTTGTTTCTCAGAAATGTGAAAAAAACATTAATATACTCCGCTCTCTATCTGGAGTTTGGTGGGGTGCTCATCCATACTCTCAAAAATTGATCTATAACGCCATAGTTCGCAGCCATTTGGATTATGGACTGTTTCTACTAGACCCTTGTAACAAATCTGGCCTTAAAAAATTAGGTATGTGCCAATCAAAATGTCTTCGTATAATTCTCGGAGCGATGAAGTCGTCCCCCATTAATGCTATGCAAGTCGAGTATGTATACCCTCCTCTTTCTATTCGCAGACAATTTCTTGCCAATCGTTTTATTTTCAAGCTCGTGCAAAATTCCGAGCATCTCCTAATAAGCAAGCTGGACCAATTATCCTCTATTTTTAACTCCTGTAGTCGTTCTAATATAGAACTTCCATGCCTTCTTCATGCTTACCTTCAGCTCACTCGTCTTCCTTGCCCACTTTCTCAAAACACTATCTTACCTATTTATTCTTCACCTTACGATGCCCTTGTGTTCCGACCTAATATTCTCTTGGACTTTGGTATTAACAAAGGTACTTTAGAAGCTAATACATTTTTTAAACGTAAAATTTCCTCTGATTATAATAACTGGGTTACTATATTCACCGATCCTTCCAAAGTCCCAGATGATAGCCCAGTCGGTGTAGCTGTTTGGATTCCCTCTACGAAAATTATCTTAAGTTATAGATGTCCCTCGGTTACATCAGTTTTTACTGATGAAGCTATAGCCATTTTTGAAGCCATTTCATTTGTCAAATCCCATAACATAAATAACTGTATTATATTCTCTGATTATAAAAGCTGCCTTCAATCCATTTTGTCCAATCCTTTCCGCTCAAAATCTAGATTTCCAATTATTCTTAACATTAGAAATATCTTATTTCAATGCCACAAATTAGGAATTAATATTTTTCTAGCCTGGATCCCTGGCCATACAGGTATTTTTGGTAATGAGTCAGCCGATTCATGTGCCAAAAATGCTGTTCATTCTGGTTCCCTAGACCATTCCGAAATTTACTCTCATGACAACATCACCACATTGTCTTCTATTTTATTTAATTCATGGACTCAAAAATGGCAAATATCGAAGAAAGTAAAAGGTTAATTCTATGGGGACATTCAATCCGAGATCCCCCATAAACTATGGTTTTTTTAATTTCGGTGTGCCAACAAATGGACCACATCAATTATTTGCCGTCTACGTCTTAATCATTGCTGTTCGCCCTCTTTCTTGGCCAAACTTAGGATTAAGGACAACTCGCTTTGTGAGTGCGGTTTGGATGAAGGAAACGTGGACCATATTTTCTTCAGTTGTCCCAAATTACGATTCTCTTTATATGATATTTTACCCCCTCATGTTCCCCGTCCAACCTCCATTAAATGCCTTCTCTCTCTTGTATTTACTCGATTTGTTTATGATCTATGTAGGTTCATTGAGATAAATAAAATAAAGCTGTAGCGTATTATACTTTTAACAGTTCTGTACCATATTCCTAATTTACTCATTCTATTCCTTCTACCACTGGTAAACTGGTAACATATTACAAAAGCTGTCATGTCATGTTTGCGTACAAAATAATTTTGGGTTTTTTTAATACTTTTCTTTTCATCAACCAAGATACTTAACACAACCTCCTCCGTTTGATGGTCTATTATTCTACACGTGATATTGGCAAAATTGTGGTGGCTCCTCCACAAACGCCATTTAACAAGAGTTGAAGTTGAAGTTGATAACTGATGTCCCCCTTTGCAAAATAAACAAAAATTTTCCTGAAGGGATGTTTCCGCAGGTTTCTTTTTGGAATTAGATGTAGTTGAAGCCCGCGCTACCGACTCTGATACGGCATGCGCTTGCTGTTTCTGTGAAGGGTTCGTTGATGAAGATGGTGTCACCTCAAACACAGCGACAAACTTCATCGCCAAATCGACCTCACGATTCGCTGCAAAGTCTAACCACCGCGCGCGCAATAATGAAATAATGATAATGAAATAATGATGTTTATTTTGAAAATAGGTTATTAATAACACTTTCACACGTCTTTTTTTCGTAAATTTAAACTAGATGAGGCCAGTGTTTCCTAACTGACTACTCTGAGAAGAAACACTGAAACAAACTCAGAGGTCAACGTCTCTTTTAAAGTCCAGACAATCTGTAGTGATCCAAATCATATGAGAGCCATGTAGGTTAATGTCGGTGGCGCCCTTTAGAGGACAGAATCAAACAGATTTGAGCAGGCCCGTCCAAACAGTGCACGCATTTATCAAATATCGCGTAGCTCAACTTAGAACCTTAAGGAGCTGGAACGATTTGATGAACAATACCAAAGTAAGGACATTTGGGTGGGCCGTATAAAGCACTCAAACTGCCAGACAGTCTGATAATCTATTCATAATAATCGTTGTTATCCCACATTGCTCTCACATTCACAACATAGCTTTTACTTTTACACAAAAAAAAATATTACTTGTAAAGAAAATAATATTGTCATCGTGTACAAAACGAAATTAAAAATGTTAAGGTATAAAAATAAAAAAATAAAAAATATATTCAATTACTTGAAAAAGTAAATAATATTGTCATGTCAAAATGTATATGAAATAATCATTATAATTAAAAAAAAGAAATAAGTAAAAGAGTGATAAGGAAACTGAAACAAAAACATAATTTCAACAGATGTAAGTAATTGGAGCAGCTTAATCCCAAGCATTTTTGTCCGCAAGATAGTCTTTAACAGAATAAAAAGCTTTCTGGCAAAGTTTCTGCTTCACAAATGATTTAAATTTATTGAGGCTAAGTTCTTGCACATGACTGGGAAGTTTATTGTAAAAGCGTATACATTGAAATCTAAATGAGCCCCCAATTTTCTTAAACCTAGTTGAAGGAACAATAAATAAGTGCTTATTTCTAGTATTTATATTATGGATATCACTGTACTTTTTAAACAAATTTTTATTTTTATGAGTGTACAAAATATTTTCATAAATATATTGACAGGGCACAGTCATTATATTAATATCTTTAAATTTATCTCTGAGGGAGCATCTAGGTCCTAGATGCTCCCTCAGAGATAAATTCTAGACCTAGATTCTAGGACTTAATTCGTAAATTGAACGAATAGCCCTTTTTTGTAAAACTAAAACTGTCTGAATATCGGCGGCATTTCCCCACAAAAGAATACCGTACGACATCACACTATGAAAATAGCTAAAGTAAACTAAACGAGCCGTCTCTAGATCAGTTAAGTTTCGGATTTTCCTTACTGCATATGCGGCAGAACTCAGTTTTTTGGATATTTTATCTATATGTGGACCCCACTGAAGCTTAGCATCTAGAGTAATGCCCAAGAACACTGTTGCATCCTCAGGGTTCAACTCTTTACCCTTTATCAAAACAGTAGTTGGCACTTGCCTAACGTGAGGCATCGTAAACTTTATACATTTCGTTTTTTTTTTCATTCAAAAGATTCATTTCATTTCATTAACATTAAACCAATGTACTATTTCTGAAAGGGCGTTATTAATGTCGTCAGAATCAGGTTGCTGACGTTTAATTTTAAACAAAAGTGAAGTGTCGTCTGCAAACAACACAATTTTATTGTTATCCTTTATGAGGTAAGGCAGGTCATTTATATATATATAAGAAACAAAAATGGTCCAAGAATTGAGCCCTGGGGCACACCCATAGTCACCACCGATCCTGGGGATATTTTCCTATTTACATCGACTCTCTGAATCCTGTCACTTAAATATGAAGTAAGAAGATTCAAAGAGGAGTCCCGAATACCGTAGTGGTGTAGTTTTCTGACCAATGTTTCATGATGAACACAGTCAAATGCCTTGGACAAGTCGCAAAAGATGCCCAGGGCATCACATTTGTCTTCCCATGCATTGTAGATGTGTCCTAGAAGTTCAACACCAGCATTGCAGCAGGTTGTTGAACGACCCTTTGTGAAACCGAACCGTTTAGCATGAATGTTCAAGACTGCAATAGGCCAGCCAACGGTAACTGGACGGTCTGAACTTGTCCACGATACGTGGAGCTTAACGTTGCTTACAATAAACAAAGGCCTACTTCTACTAGGCTTCGGCCTACAAACCATACAAATTACAGGTCTAACCACTAACCTTCTGTGCTGGGTTCTCCAAGCAAGGATCCTTTTGATCGCGTCCGCGTGGTAGGTATGTAATATGAGATGAGTAATTGAAAAGTGTAATGTAAGTCAAGTGTGTTCTAGGACGTTCCCAAGGCGTCAATCTCCAGATGGCGCGTCCCACAGCATCACAGCCTAACTCGTTTCCACCAAGCGCGTGCCACGAGGTGACGCAATAAGGCGATATGTTCCGAGAAATATCCCTGGATTCTCGTCAATCCGGGAGTACAAAGTTCAATCAAACACTGTTCACAATCAATCCGCTCATATCTCGTGAGATCCAATTCGATTTCCAACAAATTCCGCGTGTCAGCCGATCGACAACAATACGGCGTACAATCCAACAATATCCCGGAGTTTTCGACAAATGGGGATTTCAACTTCAAACAACAAATAATTCGCGCCCCAATTATCGGTCTCAACAGGCGAATCCAACGATATTTTACCAATTATAATTAACTCAACAGGGTCCCGACGACCGGCATTTTTTCCAGCAAGCAAAGTCTATCTGTCAAAGTCAAGTAATGTCAAAATCAAATTCTTTATGTCAAAAGGGTGCGTTCTGTTTCACGTCGGACCGAACATCTACCCCCCCCCCCCCCGGACGGGCCTACCCGTCCGCTAATCAATTGGAAGTCTTGACAAGGTTGCAAATTCAACACAGCTTCAATGCGGCCAAATACCGTAGCTAGTTCATTAAAGGTGAGAACGGTGTCTCCCAACAATCTCCGCCAGCGTCCCCTTGCCGCTTCCACCGCGGCCCCAAAAATACCCCCCTAATGGGGGGCAGGCTGGCGGGTCAAACAACCAAGTGACCCCTCGGCGGGCCAAACTATTACCAATATCAACCTGGCTCTCATTAAGGAAGGCGTATACCTCCTTCAAATAGTTACTTGTACCCTTGTAATTCGTACCGCAATCAGACCTAATCAACGAAGGTAACCCACGGCGAGACACAAATCTTTCCAAAGTCGCCTCAAAGGCCTCTGTCGAGAGGGAGGTTACCAGCTCCAAATGTACTGCCTTGGTTGACAGGCAGACAAACACACAAATAAGCCCTAACAATCTCGCTATTACGAAGGGTGGACGTCTTCAACAAAGGGGGACCAACAAAATCCGTTACGACGCCAGCAAAGGGCCTCGTCTCATTGACGCGATCAGCCGACAAAATCCAAAATTCTCGCTGCAGAATGGCCAACAGCGCATTGCAACCGGCATGCGAGTTCTTAGTGTGACGATCAGTCACCAACAATTGAACCAAGTTCAGTTATAACAAGGGCAGGAGCACCAATTTTAGGGTAAGGACAACTCACAAGGGTGACCTCAAACCAGGTCCTTCCCTCAACAGTGGTGACAGCCGTTTCGCCAATTCCCCAAATCCTGCCTGAAAGGTCGTTCACCTTCAGGCCAACCTGTCCCGCTAACCAAGACGACAAAAGGCAACCCCGGACTCCCGTGCCCAAAATGGCACGGACCACAATTGAGTCACCCAAGGGTCCCCAGACCTTGACCGAGGCCGTTGGCAACAAAACCGTCTTGATCGGGGGGGTCCTTTAGCGGGCAGGCGTCAATCTCTTAGTGATGCCTGGGCGGCGACCGATCGCCGCTTCCAGGCTGCCTTCATTCACGACGAGGCCAATAATCCAAATATTCGTCTGCGCGGTGTCCCGAGCCGCTCGCCATCACTGGAGGGGCATATCCCACCGGATGCCCGAATGGCGGAGGGCGCGACTCCAGCCGGGGACGTTCCGCCAACGGAGGGGAAAGGCAGCGGCGCCGACCCGGCCACTGCTGCCTAGCAGCCAATGCGCGTTCTCCCTGACGAGGGAAGACCAAATGGCGCTCGTGGGGCTCCCGTTCAACTTGCGCGGGGGTTGGAGTGCGGCGTACAGAATCGCGGGTCTCAGCCCGGTGCTCGTCTCCGGGGTACCCCCTCTTGCACGAACCCCCCTCAGAAGCTGGTCTGCTGGAGCGGTTCGCGTTGGCGCACAAAATCTCCAAGTGGGACCCCTTACAAATTCTACACGGGCGGGGGTCGGGGCAGTCCCGATGAAAGTGGGCCCCCAAGCACGAGAAGCACAAACGGCGTGCGTTGACAATGCGGCGGCGGGCACTTACGTGCAAATTCAAAAAGGCCGGGCAACGCGCCATGGCATGCCCTGTTGCCTTACAAAAGTCACAATGATGAGGACTCCGGGCACCATCAAAACGGGGGGCGGGGCGGACATCAACAGGCCCCGTGGCCCGAGGACTCCGGGCGCCGGCAAAACGGGGGGCGGGGCGATCATCAACAGGCCCCCTAGCCCGAGGACTCCGGGCACCAGCAAAACGGGGGGCGGGGCGATCATCAACAGGCCCCCTAGCCCGAGGACTCTGGGCGCCAGCAAAACGGGGGGCGGGGGGAACATCAACAGGCCCCCGAGCCCTAGTCCGTCCCTGGTCTCTGGGCTGAGAATGTAGTGGGGGTGACCCCGTGGCGCCACGAGTGTTATCCGCAAACCGACACTCGTCTTCCAAAAATTTGAGGAGGTCGTCAAAGGGGGGAAGATGGGTGGCACTATCCCCACCATACTTCTGCTCAAAACGTGACCTCAACTCCGCGGGGAGCAACTGCAGCACTATGTGCACCAACAAGTAGGACCAATGTTCCACCGGTAACTCCAAGCGTCTCAAAGCGTTGGTTGCTGAAACCAACGGGTTCAGCAAGTCAGTGCGCAACGTCGACGTGCTGACAATGGCCGGTAGCCCCAAAATCTGGTCGATGTGCACATCAGCCAGGCAGCGCTTGTTCTGATACCGTCGGGAGAGAAGCTCCAGAGCGGTCGGGTAAGAGGAATCCGTCACCGGCAAGTGCTGCACCAAGGCTCTGGCTTCGCCCTCCAGGACAGACAATAAATAGGCCAGCTTCTGGGCAGGTCCGAGGTCCGAGCGTGCATCGACAAGACTCTCAAAGAGATCTAGGAAGCCCAGCCAGTGGTCCAAGCGACCGTCAAAATGTGGCAGCTCCAGGGTGGGCAGCCTACTCAATAGTCCAGGGCCTGCAACAACAGGGGTCTGCGGCTTGGCCGCATCAGGCACCCGGCTCTTCAAAATTTCCCGCGCTCGTAGACGTATGACATCCCCCAGGTGGATAATCTGGTCATAGTCACCCAAAATCTTATCGCGGGCTGTCTGATCCATCACCCCCAAATCCACGTCCATGATGTACTCGTTGAAGCGCGTGAGCGCAGCATCAGCTGACTTGATCCTCTCAATCACTTGCCCATACCGAGCAAGGGTGAGCTCTTCCAATTCCACACGCTCAACAGTTGCAGCTGCCGATGTGAACCATCTCAACTGTGAGGTCAATCCCGCAGCAGCCTCCCTGACTGCCCTTAATGAGGCCATTGCAACAATCAAATATTAATACAAAACACCAATCAACAACCAACAATCAAATATTAAACAAACAGCAATGACTTTTTAGTCGACCAAATAATCTCAACAAATTAAAAATTCAAATTCAATTATTTCAAGTCCAAATCCGACCCTGTACTTATTCCAAGTATGAATCTAGCTTGCTAAGGATGGCTAGTTACAAAATAAATAACAATTGAATGTATAATACAATGCTGGATCAACCTCAAATAAATATCAAGAAGCACAACAATTGACTGTATAATATTGAGCCGGAGAATCTCTAACAACAATCCAATAATTACTATAAATGCAATAACCAATACACACAATTCAAGTCCTATTATGTTAGACTATGTGTAATTATTATTTAGATAACCTTTCAAATTCAGATCAATGACATTCAATTATTAATTGCCACAAATACCAAACAACTTTTACAACAATATACCAACTTATGTACCAAATACAACCAATTCCTAATTTCACAAATAAATCTTACTTGTCAATTCAACAAAGGGCTACAGTACAAATTACAAATACAACTTCAATTGATTCAACTTCAATTAGATAGCCCGGATGACATGGTAATATATTCAAAACTTATTAAGTTATAAGTTGTGTTAAGTAATTAAACTCAAGTTTTAAGTTTTCAACAATATTCAAAACTTCCAATTAAACCAGTGGATCTTATATTATAAGAGCCGCGCTCTGCTACCACTTTGTTCAAGACTGCAATAGGCCAGCCAACGGTAACTGGACGGTCTGAACTTGTCCACGATACGTGGAGCTTAACGTTGCTTACAATAAACAAAGGCCTACTTCTACTAGGCTTCGGCCCACAAACCATACAAATTACAGGTCTAACCACTAACCTTCTGTGCTGGGTTCTCCAAGCAAGGATCCTTTTGATCGCGTTCGTGTGGTAGGTATGTAATATGAGATGAGTAATTGAAAAGTGTAATGTAAGTCAAGTGTATTCTAGGACGTTCCCAAGGCGTCAATCTCCAGATGGCGCGGGTCCCACAGCATCACAGCCTTACTCGTTTCCACCAAGCGCGTGCCACGAGGTGACGCAATAAGGCGATATGTTCCGAGAAATATCCCTGGATTCTCGTCAATCCGGGAGTACAAAGTTCAATCAAACACTGTTCACAATCAATCCGCTCATATCTCGTGAGATCCAATTCGATTTCCAACAAATTCCGCGTGTCAGCCGATCGACAACAATACGGCGTACAATCCAACAATATCCCGGGGTTTTCGACAAATGGGGATTTCAACTTCAAACAACAAATAATTCGCGCCCCAATTATCGGTCTCAACAGGCGAATCCAACGATATTTTACCAATTATAATTAACTCAACAGGGTCCCGACGACCGGCATTTTTTCCAGCAAGCAAAGTCTATCTGTCAAAGTCAAGTAATGTCAAAATCAAATTCTTTATGTCAAAAGGGTGCGTTCTGTTTCACGTCGGACCGAACAATGAAATAATATGTGTCTACTAAAAAACCTTTGTAACTGCTCTAAAATTAGTTTTTCAAAAATTTTACTAAAAGTGGGTAGTACTGAAATTGGTCTATAATTAGTTGGGTCTGATGTACTACCTGCTTTAAACAATGGTATAATTTTGCTATACTTCATTAGGTCAGGAAACTCACCACAATCAATACAATTATTAAAAATAAATACTAAACTAGGAGCTACAATATTAATAATGGACTTGACGATGTCTACAGAATTACCCCATAAGTCTTTTGTCTTTTTTACATTCAGTGTGTTAAAAGTTTTAATTATATCCTTACAAGAAACATGTTGAAAATTAAATACTGAATCACAAACTTCAATAGTGGAGAAAACTTGCTAAGCAGCTCACCAAACAGTTCAGGGGAACATAAATAGTCACTACGCTGCAGCAACTTAGCAATCTCGACACAATTGCGCACGCGAGAGGTGAAAACATGTAGGTCTCTTACCTCTGACCCAAGCTTGGGCAGAGCCTTGATTGCGCTCAGCTCTTGTAGCACAATTTGCTCAGGTCATCGATGACGTCATTAGCGTGAGGTGCCAACACCAACAGCATGCTCACGGCCTTCCGTGCCGTGCCTTTTAGGGCTTGGTTCAGGCGCACAAGGTTTTCTGCGTCTGTAAATCCACCTACCGTATCCTGAAAAGCTTAAGCGCTTGAACATAAGCCAGTCAAGGGGAGAGCTTCCATCAAAATACGGGAGTTTTATAAAATTTTTATTGGTATTGGGGACGTTACTCTTCGCAAGTGCCTTTAAGGCCCCCACTAGCTGTGTAACGCCAATTGAGTCGCCGCCGTCTCCGTGAATATCAGTGGCAGCGGTCTTGTCCCCCTCGCGGAGATTATGCTGAGGAAAATGTTCAAGACTCTGTGCTGCGATATCATGAGAAACGACGTTACGGACGTCACGTAGTGGAAGCTGAGAACACATGATAACGTTAGAATTATTAGCCTACTTCACATCTATCGTTAGATTGACACCCTTTTACGGATGGCTCCCTATCCTGACGTGTAGGTAATCTGGCAGGGAGGGCAGTAGTATCCACCCAATGTTCGACGCTGGCACGACTCCACCCACTGTGAGAACCGTGGTTACTACCCTCTGCATCAATTGCTGCGAGCTCAGCTTGATATTCAGCTTCAGCAGCTTTGCGCTCTAATTCAACCTGCCTAGCCTCTACTTGTGCTCGTAAATCTGCCTGCTTAGACTCTAGTTGTGCTCGTAATTCTGCCTGCTTAGACTCTAGTTGTGCACGCATCTCTGCTTCCATTTGGGCAATTTCTAATTGAGCTACGCGACGAACATGTTGCGCTTCCGCTGCGGATTTTCTCACCACGACCAACACGGAAGAGCGACTAGTGCGGCTAGTGCGAGTGGTGACAGAATGTGCGCTGGAGGTAGGCTTTAACTGAGATGAATGTACCTGAGTTTCCCCACCGGTTGTCTGTGTAGAAGTAGGTACTTGAACTGCCTCACTACTCGACTGGGAGGGTACATAAGGCTTATCTTGGGGCAGTTTCGTCTGTGATCTCGTCACAACCATTTTACCCTCTGAGAAAAAAGCGCTGAAAAAAATGCTGAAAAAGAGCTGCTGTGGACTAGTTTATACAGTACACTAGTTAAACTCGTCGAAGAACCACTTTATTACTGAATGGATTATAATATAGATGATGTTTCTACAATTTTAATGAAAAATCAACCTCTCCGTAGTAATATTTTTTATTTCTATTGACACAAGGAAAAATAACAAAAGCGTATCAAAAATAGACAAATATAAAAGTAAAATATAAAAACACAAACAATATCAAAAAGGTTCCATTTGGCCACAACTGTCTATGGCCATAGGTCCTATCTTTTCACTCGGTTCCAATTCTTAATGTACAAAAAGCTATTATTATTGTTGCGTCCCAAATGTAATTTTGAACGCTCTTTTTGGTGTGGCAACATTCTATTGTCTTTGATGTTGACACTTGACATTACTTGACAGATAGTTTTTGCTTGAAAAAAATGCCGGTCATCGGGCCCTCTTGAGCTAAATATAATTGGTAAAATATTGTTGGATTCGCCTGTTGAGACCGATAATTGGGTCGCGAATTATCTAATTGTTGAAGTGTATTCCCCATTTGCCGAAAACCCCGGGATATTGTTGAATCATACGCCGCCTTGTCGTCGGTCGGGCTGGCACGCGGAATTTGTTGGAAATCGGATTGGATCTCACGAGATATGAACAGATTAATTGTGAACAGTGTTTGGTTGAACTTTGTAATTCCAAATTGACTAGAATACAGTGATATTTCTTGGAACATATCGCCTTATTGCGTCACCTCGTGTGGCACGCGCTTGGTGGGAACGAGTTGTGCTGTGATTGCTGTTGTGACCGCGCCATCTGGAGATTGGCGCCTTGTGAACGTTCTACAACACTTGACTTACATCACACCTTTCAATTACTCACCCCATTGTACATACAAACCACACTTAGGGCGTGACCTTTGAAGGTCGAAGTTGGCGAACCCAGCACATCAGGTTAGTGGTATCATTATTAAGTAACCTTGTTTATTGAAAGCAACGTTTATGACTCCACGTATCGTGGAAAAGTTCCGGACACGTCCAGTTACCGTTGGCTGGCCTATTGCAGTCTTGAACAATTATTTTCCTCGTAGGTAACTACACCTACGAGGACTTTATACTAATAAAGCGCTATGTATCACTCGGAAAAAAGTGCGTTTCCCATTCTCAAACTACACGCTCGTTGGTAATCGGTCACTTTCTCCCCTCGATGAATAATATACTATTCTGAGCTATGGAGGAATGGAATCTTGATATGTTAAGATTTTCACCCATCTACATACCGACCTTAGAAAACGTTACTTCTTATTTAGCGACGAGCTCTTTGGCAAAGCATCAACACATAAGCCGGTTCTTCTTAAACCCAGCAGAGTTTCTTCCAAAAGTAATTCAAATTCAAACGTCTTTCCAAACTTCAGTCATTCATTCACCGCAGTCTTCAAACTACAAGTAATAACAAAACGTAACTTGTAAAGTATGCACGATCAATGCAGTCGCTACCACTGTGGAGTTTAATGAATATTTCCATTTACTGTGCTGCAGTTAACGGCTGCAAGGATGGAATGGTCGGGGAGTTGGGATTCAAAATTATGTTCGAAATCCAAAAATGTTTGTCTTAGGATTCAAATCAAATCATTTATTTCTGTGCGAACATGGGTAAGTAAATAGATGATTTTTCTTATAACAACGTTCTTGCTATTGGCTTATTCTTGTTTTTCTAATACACTAACTTTTACATCTCAAGCAATTAATCAAGTTTGATGAAATTGTGTACAAAAATAAATTAGATCTTGAAGAAGCACATAAGCTACTTATTTTATGGTAAAAATAATACTTTTCTCAGGAGCGAATCCAGCCTACTACCTACAGGAAAGTTCATTCATACTAAGTAGGTAGGTACCAGATACAACATTTCCTCAATAACACCCTTGTAGGTACTTTCCTTGAAGCCCCAAACGGTCCCTAACATTATGGTATATTAAGGTACATTTCGGCACATTTGCGGACTCAACTCCCACACTACCGAAGTAATGTTATTACTTACTACAGGAGAACCGCATAGCTTATTATATAGCTCAAACTCAATTAGTTTACTAGGTGTTTCTGACTTAAGTCCTGGTAATAGGTCATAGGGACTTTCAATCCAAGTATACAATCAGTGACTTAATGCTTAATCACCTAAGGTCGAATTTAACTTGCATGTCAAAAGCACTAAAACGTAATCATATTTGCATGACCCTTCCTTTGCATTGCAGCGGCTGGCAGCAACGCGGCGAGCACTTTCATGCAAGCGGCATGTTAGCAAGCGGCATATTACAAGTTTCCTTGCCGAATGTAGTAATAGAAACGAAACTAGTCAAGAGAAGGGTGGGGGGGGCTGGAGGTCGCGTGAAGCCGCCAGCGGCGACGCCGCTCCGGGTGTTGCTGGTGTCGCCGCCGGCCGCTGCCATTCCGGTGTGAATCAGCCCCTAGGCTATTGACACTCAAGATGATGTCAGAAACCAGAAATTCTCCATATCGACGCCGTAGAGTGAAAACCTCGTAAGTGAAAAAGGAGTAACTTTTCAGAAGGAAGAAAAATCTGCGTGCTATAAAATTTTTGTACGGTTTCTTTTATGTTTTTTTTTATTAATTTATATGTAAATTTAACCCGTTTTTATATCCAGAACTGATCGATATTATATATAATATGACAAATATTATCTATACTAATATTATAAAGCGGAAAAGTTTGTTTGTTTGTTTGCTTGAACGCGCTAATCTTCGAAAGTACTGGGTGGATTTGGATGAAATTTGGTATGGAAATAGCTTGAAGCTTGAGGAAGGCTACTTTTTACGCGACTGCAAAAAAGGAGAGTTAAGTTTTTACCGTGATAGCATCCACAGGAGCGATGCCCCGCGTGAGTACTAGTACTATCGAACAGTTCAGAAATGCATAATCCATGGCCTGATTACGCTAAACTGACGGCGCGATGCGAGTGTTTACGAGGTTCTCACTTACTTTCATGGATAGCGTTTTGAGTATCGAATGAACATATTAGTGAGATCAGGATGTGCGTTGCTAGGATTGCTTTCTGGAAACGCAATAAAAAAAAAATTGGACAAAAATTTACTCCCGAGGTTTTCACTCTAAGGCGACGATATTCTGTTATGGAAGTAAGATAAGCAATCATTCCATATGAAATACTAATAAATAAATGCAGGTACTTAGCCGTATAAGGTTATACTGACAGCCGACTTCAATAAACTTGGGAAAAGGCTTGGCTGAATTTAATTCTAAAAGTGGTTAAATATAATTTGCTTCGACATAACATGTGGTTGAGATGTCTGAGTGCCCAAATTGTGATGCAAATGGCTGACATCAATAATTTAATGATACATGTAGTGGCATCGAAAAATGATGCAATTCTTAGGATATCTGTACCTTTGTTTTGATTAACAAGGATTTTTGTTCTAAATTCATATTGCCTTACTTTAAATGCACCACAAAACATGATTATTTTTCGGACCAGTCAGTGTGTTTCAAGGTAAATTGAAGACGTTAGTCACTAGGCGAGTAAATATCTATCTATACGTTTATTGTGATATAAATAGAGTTTTTACTTTAATTTTAGTAAAGTTCTTTAGAAAAAAATAATCAACAATTTATTACTATTTAATCATAATATATACAGACGGTTTACAAAGAAAAACAATGGTGTTAAAATTGTAATTAATTTGACGTTTTAGTGAATTATATCATTTAAATAAACGATAGATGATATTATTATCTAGAAGAAAATATATGAATTAGTTTTTAGTGTTTATTATTTTAATTTATTTTTATTACTAACATAGAATGTAAGGTGTTTTACTAACTTTGTATGGATTTCTTTTCTGAGATAAATAATAATAATAAATTAATCAATTACTAATATTTACTCGTCCCATCCCGTCATTGTTCATGATGTTTCTGGCCTACTGTTTTTCCATAACATTCCTGGTACTCGCAGAGTCCATCCAGCTTTTGAACATACCAATGATCTAGAAATTAGTCTAGGTTTTTGGCTACTAGAAATGTGAGTAGAATTTGCATTACTCGCAATCTTGTTAACCCCTCCAACTAAACTAAATATGCATGTGTCTGGAGTGAGTTCATGGCAATCGTTTAATGGGTAGGGTTCGAACCAGGGAATAGATGAATAAGGTTGCAATGGTAATGTGGGCGTGGCGAGCGCGCCACATTTATGATACGACAATCATAGCTCAACCGATTAATTCATTCACCGCGTTTAGTGCGCTTCGGACTACTTCGGAACACAGAACTCTGCTTTAAAATGCCTTGTTTTACAATTATAACCTGTAAATCAAAAAGTTAGATCGTAAGTATAGAACGAGGAGGTATATCTTTCCATCGGTAAGTCGAAAATAACATTTCATTACAATTTTAATTGTAAAAGACATAAAAATATTCTGATCACTATGAAATTTCAAACATTAACAACATTATTGCAACAAGTTACAAAAAATATACATTGCCCGATGCGTACTCGCTTAATCAACGCAATGACCAAGTCCGCTTACAATGTACTGCATGCGTTGCGTCCTCAGCACTTCAACCATTGACGTTTCGTCCTTTGCTCTGATTGGCCGTGATGCACGGCGCATGTTTATCGACAGTGACTTACAATCAGTAGCAAGCTCTCGATTTAAGTGTATGTAATTTATTTGTGTGCGTAATTCGCATAAGTAATGGGCCTCTTGCTTGTAGTGGAGCTAAAAAAGTGGGAGGTAAGCGGTGACACGCGTTCTCATACAAATCAGGAATTATTTCCTATCTAACCTCTTTTGTCTGTTCTTTGGTTCGAACCCAGGACCTCTAGATCACAAGGCCGATACCTCAGCCATAATGCTATTGATGCGCTTTCTTTTCTTATTTTTTATTGCTTGCTTTTCACCACCATCTCACTTATAGATAAGCGATGATGCGGAAGAAATTGATTTTATAAATTCCTTATCTCTATTCAGCCATATTTATATTTATGACTCTTTTAGTCTCATCACTACTTTCTTCTACTCTCCTATTCAGTTTTACAGAAAATTTCTCGCATAAAATATGACCCAGAAATCATAACTCGTGTTCTAAGACTGCATAATCGCATTACTCACAGATTTTTGTTACACCCCCTGTGTTGTGGGTCACTTAATTCTCATGATAAATGGCTGGAGATTAGGAGCGGTTACGTGCCTCGTTCGCGACGAGAAACACGTAAACTTATTTGTATTTAAACGTTGTGTAAGTTGTTTAAAGAAAGTGGCCTAATTAATGGTTATTATAAAGTGTGGGTTATCAAAATATGGTTACGATTTGAGTAAAGTAAGGTTTTTATTATTGTGCTATGTGGTATCCTATTGTGCTGTGTTATGTCGTGTCGTGGCGCCTTATGACGCAACTAATTGACGCAGCGATATCATAATATGATGTAGGCATTCATAGATTCGTTTGATTGGTGTAACTCACGCCACGACATACGTGAACCTGGCTAAAATACATGAATAAATATATACGAATAAAAACAAAGCCCATATCAATGCTAAACTACCGTTTCTTTTATTTAAAACAAACTTGTGCTCGCTTCTTCGCTCCCGTGTTTTGTTTTATTCAGCGTTAAAAAGAAGCCATGTCACTCTTCAGTTAGGTATTCTACTTTCTCCAGAAACATCACATCAATTTGATGCTCTGTTTATACAGATAATTATAGATATGTCTTGTAATATAAACTATTTTATTCATAATAATTTTATTTAAGTATGAGATGTGAAAGTGAGTGGTATACACGCCTAAATCGTTGGACTGACTCGTTAAACTTGAAGTTTCGGGGTCAATTTTAAGTTGCTTTTTTTCTATGGGGCTGTGATTCGGGATAAAAGTCTGTATGAAAAATCTTACAACAGAAGTTGCAGGCAACAGCTAGTAAATATTGTACGAAGTTGAGAAAAAAACTAGGCAGGTAATGACAATCATCACACATTGCGAACATGACAATGAATGAAAACACTTGGAATTTACCATCTATATACACAAAACATTTCAGGAATACCTACTTTCATTGTGCGTATAGCTTAGGAGTGGAATTCCCTGCCGGAGTCTGTATTTCTTGATAGCTATAACCTGGCGGTCTTTAAGTCAAGAGTGAATGGGTTACTTCTAGGTAAGCGCGCTTCATCTTAGACCACATCATCACCTAATATCAAGTGATATAGTGGTCAAACGCGACGGTATCTTATCTTAATGCGAGAGTTGGTGAGGATGGACATATTCACGCAAAAACTACTGAATGAATCTGGTGAGTAGATGGCTAACATCCTGGAATCACCCATATACTTTTTATCCTGAAATTCCCATGGGATCGGGAGTTACGTGGGAGAATTCTCCTACGAGAACGAAGTCGTGGGCGGAACTAGTCATAAAAAATTGGCCAAGTGCGAGTCAAACTCGCATATGAAGTGTTCTGTAGTAACTACGCGAAATAACTTTGTTTTTCATAGTGTTTGTATGAAATAGCTCATTTATACTAATTTGAGTTGAAATTTTACAATAACATCTACAGCATTTATTTTATTTAGATTTTTTACTCTATTATCATAGAAGTTAGAGGGGGAACGGGATGCCCATTTTACCACTTTGATAGTGTCTAGCTCATAAACGATAGATTTTAGGAAAAATATATTTTAGAAACCTTAATGTCATTTTCAAAGATCTATCTATAAACACCAAAGACGTATAGGTTTGAAGGCAAAAAAATATTTTCAGTTTCAGTTCCATGTATGGGAGCCTCCTTTAATTTTATATATTTTCAATAAGAGTCGGTAAGCGGTTCATGGAATACATCTACCTACCCAGTTTCATATGTGTAGTCCTAATAGTTTCGGAATAAAATGACTGTGATATACGGACGGATAGACGGAAAGACAGAGAGACAGACATGACGAAACTATAAGGGTTCCGTTTTTGCCATTCGGCTACAGAACCCTAAAAAGAACGTTAGATCCACCATCTTGACTCCCCAGTTTCATCCTTCGTTCATATACATATTATTATACATCTGTTGAATCGAGCTCCAAGTTAATCTTGTACACCTGTGCCAAGAAAAATGTTGCTATCACACGCGATTCGGACCTTTTAACATCGACAAATCGTATATATCTAGTTAAAACGCATTTAAAGTGCTTTGTTAGCAGATGTTCGGGGATCAGATCGATGTTAGTGCTTTGTTTTACTAGAAAATATAATTTTGATAGTCCTATACTGTACTAAATGTTATAACTCGTAGATATATTTCAAATCTCTTTTTATTACGTAGCATATTGTTACATAGTGGTAGGGAAATCCTACTAATATAGGTAAGAGTGCGAAGCTTTGTGAAGATGAATGGATGGTTGTTATTTTTTCATGCAAACACTAATAAAGCGATAACGAATAGTAAGTGTGTAGATATACTCGTATTATAAGTACCAATTAGGGACGGTAGGAGAAAGAACACTGAGTGTTAATGGTTATACATTTTATGTTTAGTTAAGTAATGAGTAAGTTAGCTGCTCATATCAAATTCAATTATTATAATAATCATTTTATTTTGGATAACTTTAAGATCCAGATTTCGTTAATAATATACTTTAACTTAAACTATTATTGCTAGTAACTTAAACAAACCTATACAAATAAAACTATCATTAAATAGGAAAAAATGCAACCAGAGTAATCAGCCTTTAGTGTTTCAGACGAAAGTACAATTAATATGCCTTACATTCCAATTAAAAGCAAACGTTTCACATAAATTCAAATACTTCCCCGCAGCATCACAATAAACCAATAAATAAAATCCGAACAGAAATTCACATAATTATCGAATTTCGGAATACGGCAATTGGTTTTATTTCCGGGACACAAAACCTTACACAAATCAAGTTAGATCTCGGATACAACTTGTTTACTGTACAAATTAATGTTGAACCTTTTAATTAACAAAATTGGGGGTTGTAAGTCCAATTGGAACAACTTTCCGTATACCTTGTTATTGTTTTGTGCAAGTATTGTGAAGGAGAGATCGATTGCTATCGTCAGATTATAATCGGACGGATAGGCAAATGGACGAAAATATTGAAATGTATACTTAGCTTAGGTATAAACAGAATATAGGAACCTAGTCTTCATCATAGATAGATAGATAGATAGATACATATATTCTTTATTGTACACCATAACAGTAAAACAAAATTATGGACTTAACAACTAAAAAGGGTGATACAATGGGCGATCTTATCACTGAAAGCAATCTTTTATAGACAAGCTTTGGATGGATTTGACACAGAAGAAGAAAATAAATATGTTCTCAAAACATATTATATACTTAGCTCTTTACTTATCATTATCATCATTTAATTTTCATTATCATTTATTCATTACTCGAAGACGGCTGAACCGATTTGGAAAATTCTTTTCTTGTTCGAATGGGTATACTTCGAAATTGGTGGGATCCTGGAGAAATCGAGTGAACTCTTCAAATATTATAGGCACACCTATGGCGTTTTGGGTATTTCTTATAGTAACTTGTGCAGTTGCTCTCAAAAAGTACCATTTGGGGAAGTGGAACTGATGATGAAGACCACAGATGGCCGCTGAAACTACTCAATAATAAGTATTGAGTGAATTGCGATTCGATTACTTGAATATGGATGTTAAGCACTTTATGCTCATCACAATGCATATGGTGATGTAGAGCTGATGGTGAAGTACCAGGAGAACTCCTCAACAATTAACGGCCCAGCATTGGGAAAAGCAATATTTTGTAAAAGGTTATTTAGGCTCTTGTAACTAGGTAAATTAAAAATCATCCAACTAAAAAGAGTGAAATAAAAACTTTTTAACAAAAAATTATACCGACTCCCAAAAAACACTGCAAAGTGAAAAATAACTTTAATTTCGGAAGTCGGTGCCAAAAACGAAAAAACAAAACTAAAGACACCGACTACCGAAATTAAAGTTATTTTTCACTTTGCAGTATTTTTTGGGAGTCGGTTTTCTTAAAACAATTCCCTCGCAAGTCAAACATTGCGGTCGAAATTCAAATTATACCAGCCAGCGCGAGGCTGACCGCTCGCACAGCAACCTCCACAGTATCATCTTACTGGAGATCTGATAAGCGATCGCTCCATGTAAAACACCAGGGTTACACTGGAAGCTGTCTTCAGCAAAATTGGCTGTAGTTTGGATACTAGGCTGAGCGATGACGATGAATTAATAACTAATTATTACGGTAAGAGTACATTTAAGTACTTGGTACCTCAAGTATTTAACAAAATAGAATTATTAAGAGAAACAATAAAAATAAGTAAAGGAACACTAAAGAAAAAAGTAAACAATATATTGGAATGCTAATCATATCGGTAACTAACACATTGTTACTGTGAAATTATAGATATAGGATTATATTGCAACGTATTTTATAGAAGTAATTGGAATGAATCAGAATCAGAATATTTAGCCTACTATATTGGGGCTAGCTTCTAGTCTATCTGGATGCAGCTGAGTACTAGAATTTTACATGGAGTGACTACTTGTCTGACGAGTCACGTGAGCCACGCGAGTCTCGTGAGAGTCATGGGAGCCACGTTAGCTCCGTGAGCCACGCGTGTCACGTGAGTTACGTTAGCCACTAAACGTCTAAACCACTCAATAGATTTAGATGAAATTTGGAACAGCCTAGTGGAGATTGTTGGATGTCACATGCCTTCAAATTTTAGGACCCGGGACATGCCAATTTTTTCAAAAGTTTTCCTACACTGATTTGGGAACAGCTGTGGTGGTGATCCATATCCATACTCCATACTAATATTATAAATGCGAAAGTAACTCTGTCTGTCTATCGGTCCTTTTCACGCTGAACCGACTTAGATGAAATTTGGCATGAGAATAGTTTAAGACCCTGGAAAGGACATAGGATATTTTTTATCCCAAAATTCCCATGGGTTCGGGATTTACGCGGGAAGCCCTTCCCACGCGAATGAAGTCGCAGCCAGAAGCTAGTATTATATAAATGACACATAATAATGTGCTTGTGGCTTCTAACCCACGACCTTTAATTCATAAGTGCGTGCTTGTTGTGCCTGTCATCTAAATAATATGACAAGCTATGCTTCTTCTTGTCAGTGTGGCGATAGCGAATGGCTAAATTGAGTCTTCCCAGAACTAGGCAACAAGTTTGGCACCGTTGTAAGCTTCCATCAAGTCCTGTAGTGAATAGTTGACAGGACACGCAGGACAGGAAATTAAATGCGCCATGGTTTGTGGACAGTACCTCATATACACTTCAAGGCAGAGTCATAATAAATCTCCACCTGAACAGATTTTCTTTGCTACGGCCAACCTGAGACCGCAGTCTATTTAAACTGCTAGGTCAGCTATGGCAGTTCATGTCTAGGTGATAGATTATCAGTTGCTGGAACGAATGGGCTTGGAAGGATGCATTTTCTCGCTCACCAGTAAGTGGGGTGTGAACTTCAGGAAGCGTTTTAGACTTTTCAACCTTACACAAACTATTTTTAAACTCTTATTCAGTGCATAGTCATAAAGATTCACGAAGTCACCGACGTAAAGATTTAAAAGCACACTAACAAAATCACAGAAGTTGGAGCTCCCAAAACAGAAATCGATAATCCAATCGGCGATTAAGAGAGAATCTCCAATAAATTTACCATTATTTAGCCTCCTGGGCTTGAAAGTCGTCCGCTATGCAAATTGTACAGCATAATCACTGAAACTGTTTAGAAGGGCCCGCCAATTAAGTGTACAGTTGAAAATTTCACTTCCAAATTTCCAAATCGATTCTCTCTCTCTCGAGTATTTTATTTGCCCTGGGACATTCAAACAGTGTCTACGTAACGATGTTATTTCTTCATTTAGAAGTCGAAAAAGAGTTTTTTAGTTAGATAATGTTATTGTTTATTTAATACTTCAAAAAAGGGTATTAAATCACCCCGCGCGTACCCCGGAATAAGATGTACGTATCTTATGAAAACTATTAATTGGTTTGGCACCGACTTCAACAAGATGAGTTGGTATCCACATTATAAACAAAATAAGATCCAATGAAACAGTCTAAGATATTTTTGAGCTTTGCAGTGCAGAAGTGTTTTTTTTTGTTTTAAAATCGGTTAAACTTTTTGTTAAAAGTTTTTTTATTTTTAATGCTAAGTTAACGCTGGATTTTATGAGCTTGTTAAGTTTGCATCTGTGTTGCAAGAAAACTTATGATTACACTGTGAACTTTTTTACTAAATTTCTTACCTTGAGCACCACAGACATGAACTTACATATTTTTCATATGATTAGACCAACACAAATTGTATGGACTTTAAAAGAGACGTTGACCTCTAAGTTTGTTTCGGTGTTTCTTCTCAGAGTAGTCAGTTAGGAAACACCGGCCTCATTTACCATATATAATTATAATTTACAAAATAAATATTACATTTCATTTCTTAAGCGGTCGGTTCGATATTGGTCAACTAACGCGCCGTTTAAAAGCGGGATTTATAAATAATCAAAAATGTTCTTTTTGTGCCACTAATTTTGATATTAAAACACCGTTTATATTGTATGTATGTATGTATGAACGTCGGGCGCGTATTTTGCGTAAGGGTAGGATTTTTTTTCACTCAATCCATGCCAGTTCTTCCAGGAAGGCGAGCAATGCCCTTGTTTTGTTAACCATTTCTCGGAGGGTACCTGGGTTGCTGAAGTATTTAGTCCTGTAATCCACGACTACAGGGCAGCTCAGTAGTAGGTGTGCTGCTGTTTCGTCCTCCTCCATGCAGGTGCTGCAGAGTGGGCTGTCTGTGACTCCTATTACATAGAGGTGATTATTAAAGGATCCATGACCGGTAAGAGCAAAGGGTGACCATATTAAATTATAGAGATTCCTCCTTGCGTATGAAAGAATGTCAAGCCGTTGATCTCGGCTGGCAATTGTATATCTCTAGCCTGCAATACATGTTGGCCGAGCGTTGTCGAGTGAAGGCCAATACCAACATGTAGACGGTATATTTGCCTTGTCTTGCTATCGCTCGGTGTCACTTGCTTAGTTGGCCGAGTGGAGGCCAGCGCCAACGTGTATAGAGCTCATTTGGTGCAACTTGTCTTTACTCACCGTTGCTCGTGATCACTTGCCTCACTTCGGATCGGTGTCGGTTTTTGGTCACAAATCAAAGGCGCTCGCCTGCACGCGGCCAACGTGTGGGCAGCTCTACAGACCCTATTCTACATTGGTCGTCTGCATTGACGTTCGACGAACTTGTCGAACGTGTGGACATTATTTCTTGCCTTGTACCTATTTGCCAACGCTCGCGTTGGGCTACGCTCGGCCAACATGTATTGCAGGCTTCTGATAGTCGTTAAGCCTGCAATACATGTTGGCCGAGCGTTGTCGAGTGAAGACCAATACCAACATGTAGACGGTATATTTGCCTTGTCTTGCTATCGCTCGGTGTTACTTGCCTAGTTGGTTGCATATAGACAAGCGCCAACGTGTATAGACCTCATTTGATGTAGCTTGTCACAACTTGCAGTCGCTCGCAATCACTTGCCTCACTTCGAAGCGTTGTCGGTTTTTCTGTAAAAATCAAAGGCGCTCGCGCACGCTCGGCCAATAAAAACTGACAGCGCCCAACAAGTGGGCGTCTCCTCAAAATTCGTCTATATTGGCCATTTGCATTGGCTTCCTTCAAACTTGCCGAACGTCTAGACAGTAACGCTTGCCTTGTGTCAATTTGTCTAGGCTCGCGTTGGTCTAAGCTCGGCCAACATGTATTGCAGGCTTTACAGGTAATCAGAAGAAAGACATCTGACACTGATCTTACTAAGTGTTTCGTGCTACCCAGCTACTTGGTTGCTCACCCACTCTACTGGATCCGGTTAGACTGAAAGCCGACCACAAAATAAATTGAGAAAAGGCTAAGCAAATGGTGAACACCGTTTTGAAAACACAACAGGTTTATTTACATTCTTTTATTTAACCTTATGCTTGCGTCACTGCTGGGTGCCAAGTGAAAACCAGCACCGTGTCTTTCACCCAGCAAAATGCTGAGTTAGTAACCCTTGCTGTGTCGACATGCTGAGTGTATTTTTTCCTATATTTTTAACCGACTTCAAACAAAGGAGGAGGTTCTCAGTTCGTCTTGAACTTTTTTTTGTATGTTACCTCATATCTCAAAGACGGCTGCACCGATTTGGAAAATTATTTTTTAGTTTGAAAGGGTATGTTTTCTAGTTGGTCCCGTTGTCATCACGTTAGGATCTGATGATGGTATCATGGAGAAATCAAGGGAAATCTTAAAATATTATAGGCACACCTATAGCGTTTTGGGTATTTCTTGCAGTAATTTGTGCAGTTGCTCTGGAAAAGCACCATTTGGGGAAGTGGAACTGATGATGAAGACCACAGGTGGCCACCGAAACTACTCAATAATAAGTATTTAGTGGATTGCGATTCGATTACTTGAATATGGATGTTAAGCACTTTATGCTCGTCACAATGCATATGGTGAAGTAGAGCTGATGGTGAAGTACCAGGAGAACTCCTCAAAAATTAACGGTTCTGCATTGGGAAACGCAATATTTTGTAAAAGGTGATAAGTAGTTGACATTTTGGATTTTGTAACTAGATAAATTACAAACCGACCTACTAAAAAGCGTAAGAAAACCTTTTTTACAAAAAATAAAACCGACTTCCGAAAAAAAAATTATATTTGTTAATGCCCGTTCCATCGTCATCGGACTACAAAATGAATGCGCCATCGTTATATAGTGGACATTTCACTTATATGCACAAA
This sequence comes from Tholera decimalis, assembly GCA_943138885.2. Taxonomy (NCBI): domain Eukaryota; kingdom Metazoa; phylum Arthropoda; class Insecta; order Lepidoptera; family Noctuidae; genus Tholera; species Tholera decimalis. The sequence goes on from OW964565.2 coordinate 34,600,724, forward strand.
AATTTTCGGTAATACTTTCATTGTGCGTGGTGCTAAGGAGTGGAATTCCCAGCCGGATTTTTTTTTTGAACGATTACTGGCAATGTGAATAGAATTCACATTACTAGCAATCCTGTTAACCACTCCAACTAAGCTAAATAGGCTTGTGCCTGGAGTGGGTTCACGAAAATCGTGTAATGGGTGGGGTTAGAACCTGTGACTTCTCTCCATTAGGCGAGAGAGCTGTGTTCAAACGAAAAAAGCACATATTTTTTATTGTCGATAAGTTCACCCTTTCGGTGTGGACAAACATGGTCAGCGATTTTTTTTCTTTTTATAATGTTTGTAATTATTTATTGTAGCTAAGTTGTTTTTTTTTTTAATTATTTTTTTTCTTTATTTATTACAAATAGTACAGTTCTGATAGGAAGTACCATTAAACCTGGATTGGTTTGTCTTGGCACTCATTCGCATTCGTAACACTACTTAAACACTAAAATCTTAATAACTAGCTCTATACAATTACCCTAACATAACATAAGCTTAACTATGATATATATATATATAATATACAATGTAAGTGACTACTACGACTAAGTCGTAAACATCTATTAGCATTTAGAACCAACTTGTAGGGTATGAGAGCAAATTTTTGAGTGACTGTGCGCTAACAGCACGCTGTTGTGCCGCTCATTAGAAACCAGTTCTAATGAGTATGTACAGGTTGCTTCATTTTAAAACCCTTAAATTAACTGATGTATTAATTAAGATTATTTAAGCAGTCAAAATAATATTTTTTTAATTTAGCTTTATAATTTTATATCCTATTTATTTGTTTTTTTAGGTTAGGTGGGATTGCATTAATTAGCTTAGGAATTACATATTTTATAGTTCGCCTACCATAGTAGTTAGTAACGCGCGGGATAATTAATTGATTATATGAGATACTTCTTGTAGTTATTTTATGAGATATGGGTTTTTGTATGCTTTTATTATAAAATTGTTCTATTAGGAAGGCCATATTGAATCTACTCTGTACGGGTAATATTTTACAATATTTGAAAAGATTAACATTATAGTTTAATTGTATAGCAAACATATACTTTAATTAAATAAAAACCCTTAACTACATATACACACCTAAAAATAAACTAAAATATAGCATCCAGAAATTCGTGCGCATCGCTGTCCACTGGTAATGTGCCCAAAAGACTGGCGGCATTGCCACGTTGTATGGCAATGCTTAACCTCTGTCCAAGGTAAAAGCCAGCCCTTGGGTCACGCGAAGTGTCAACTAGGCGTCTGGACAGATCTTTAAATAATTTGTGAGCACTCGGACCCCACGACCCCAAGGTTTCAACCCCAAACGGCTCGAAAATATAACTACCAACAAGGTTATTATATTTCCGCCGCTTGAGGTTCTCAGCAGCCGCAGCGGCAGCGCCAGCACAACAAGATGAGCTAGGAAGATGGGATGGCGCAAGAGTATCGACACAAGTTGCGTCCCACACTAAAGGCCTACCCATCTTCCAAGGAAATAAAGACATACCGTCCGGTCTTTTGCCATCGTCGCGTGCTAAGCCATTGGGTTCTAAAACAGCTGGAATGCCGACAGTGACAAGAGCCCGTCGGATAATGTCGTTAATATTCGCGTGCCGTGCTATGCGACCCGCGCTCCGGCCGCATGAAAGGCCGTGGTGACCGAGGCTGTTGACAACTTCACCACAGTGGCAGCGATGAGCAGAACAGCAGGGAGCACCTAATCGAAGGGAAGCAGCGAGGCGGAAAGTAGTATCATCAAACAAGGTGCCTATGTTCGATGACGGTAGTGCATGGAGCCAGAGACCCGACTCCCATTCACCCACAGCCAGCAGGCGCGCACGCTCTGCAGCCGAAGCACATGTGGCAATAAGGTCACTCTGAACTGCTCTACAGAGTGGCTCATCCCACCGCCTCTGAGATGATGGAATGTCGGGTGGATTTAGGTTCGGGCAAGCGAGTCTCCAGGTATCTATAGCCTCGGTGAAGTACGGCACATTGAAATCAACCAGTGATGGAGCTAGGATATTCCTGATTAATTTCTCAGTGCCGTTCACCGAGGATACAAAAGCCGGTAGACTGATACTACTAATTTTGCGGACGCCGAGACCACCCATACGAATGGGAAGAGTAGCTTGTGCCCAAGCTCGGTCGTCCATAGCCACATTTAAAATTCCTGTCAGAGTTTGACGAATAATTTGGTCCATTTTTTCCAAAAGGTTAGGATGATGCCATAGATGCGAAGAACGAAGAAAATACATTAATTTGGGTCCAAAACAACAGTAACGAATTAAGGTGATGGCCGAATGCATATTAATTTGGTATAATCTGTCCGAGATGTCATTAAAATTTTGTATTTTTTCCTCGACAAAATCGGGAAAGGAATTCTCATAAATTGGAGACCCAAGAAGACGAAGAGAACTTTTTTCCACAATTTGGATATCTGGGGCTACTGCGTCGAATTTTGAAAGTGTCAGTTGTCTGTCAGTACTGTCGGATATGAATAGTTCACACTTCGAAAGGTTGAGGTCCAATCCTTTGGAATGGAATTGATTTATTAAAAACTGCAGATCATCTAATACCGTGTCTACATCGCCTCCCAGGGTTCCATCATCGAGATACCACACATTAAATTTTGAATTTAGCTGTCGAATGATTGGGTTAATGGCTAAACTAAAGATCGCTGGCCCGAGGGGATCACCTTGTTGACAGCTAACAGCTGATTCCAAAAGGTTTTCCTTATAAAGTAATTTAGTCGGATGTCTGTAACATTGCCAAAGAAAACTAAAAATTTGTGGTACTTCTTTTTTAGTTTCTGCCAACAAAGTGTCCCTATTGACTGAATTGAAGGCATTTTTAATGTCAACCTTCAAGATGACCTCTCCTTTACCTGAATTTAAATAGGTCGTCAAGGCGTGTACGGCAGCCTCACAACCCCCTTTGGAGCCGTAACCCAGTTGCAGGGGCTGAAATTTGGTCGAAATATCCTCACCATAAAATTTAGAGCAAATCTTGGCTGCCATACGACGGTAGGTAGTTCCCACGGCAATGGGACGAATGCCGCCGTCCCTCTTGCGTAGGGCACATAGATTGGCCCCGTACAAGATATCGGTGACGGCTTCGTTCACCTGGCCCGAGAGCATAAGATTAATCAGAGCCGTTAGCTCCTTCAAAAGCAACTCACCAGCCTCTCCGGCGCCTGAGCTGAGTAGGTCCTTCAGGTGCTGCGGACTCAGCCCATCGAGGCCACCAGCAGAGCCGCTTCGGAAGGAACAAACGGCTGTGAACACCTCTTGACCTGTAACGGTGAGGGTGTTTATGTCCTGATCGGGGGGGTCGGGAAAGGAAAGACCATCCGCTGGGGCAGGGTGTTTGCTCTCCAGAGCTGCGAGAGTATCTGGAGAGTATGGGGCCACCACATCACTGCTGAAAAGTATCCTGGCAGCTCCGCTAATGTCACCTTCCCCCAATTTAGATTCGACTAGGCGGGATATACTTCTTGTGGAAGTAACCCTCTGTGTCGGTAATTTTGCATCCTGAATGTGGGCCGCAATATTACAATTTTCTTTGATTTGTGAAGTTAAAGTTTTTTTGGTTTCCAAATTCTTTCGAACATGTAGGATCCTATACGGGAAGGTAAGCAGATGTTCCCAGGCACTTAGAGAGTTCTCGCGAGCGGCAAGGCGAACGCATCCTGCTAGGTTTTGCGCCACTACAGGTCTAGCGCCGCGGGGAATTCGCTTTAAAACCGGAACAGAGTTTTTGAATTTTGAGAGGGTTTTCCAAAACGGATCCAAATTGAAAGAAGATGATGTAGGTGTTAAAGAAATGACGGGGTCTGAAGTAGATACATTGGGTGGTTTGTGTACCTTCCCAATATGTACTTTCAGACCCCGCTTACCTTTAAAAAACCGTGCCTGGGTGCACAGAGGACACCTCTCCAGAATATTTAGTGATGTTGAAGGTTGATCGGCACTATTACACAACACATCACTGCTGCCACTCGACATTAATCAGATAATGTAACAAAATTAAACTTAGTAACTAACTAAATTAGTAAATAAATTAAATTAAATAATAAAAATGTAAGGAAAAACACTGATTAAAAAAAACGTCAATAAATGACACCACGCGTCAAAAACTGGCGCAGTCGTGGTGGTGGCTTAGGGCGCCGCGAGGCCAAAGAAGGCCTTTCGGCGGCGCCCTAGATCAACATTGCCGGATGGCACGCAGCTGGTGTTACGTATACGGTGTCGCCTCCAGGATCCTCCTCCTCGTCGTAATTTAATAACTGTCTATCTTCACTGAAGTTATCGTCCGAAATCGCTAGTCTAACTTTTTTATATCATCTGCTTTGCCTTTTTCCAATTTTGGGGTCAGTTTCCACCAAATAGATGCAGCTGAGTACTAGTGTTTTAGTGGAATTATTGCATATCTAAATAAATATTTCTTTCTTTCTTTATCTGACCTCCACAGCCCGTAGCTGGGTAACACAATACCCCTTAGCAAGGCTGGTGTTGGATGATAATTTTAATTTCAAAATTTTTGATGAAAATCGGGATGTATAATGAAATGATTTGAAAAGATGTATAATGTTTTCTTTGCTTGCATCCTTAACTTTTCTGGGTACTATTAGTTTTAAAAGTCTAACTTGAATTTTAAAAATTCTTTCAGTATACGATTTAAACGTTCGGCCATAACTCGTGATTCCGTATGCTATTATTGACTCCACTAATGCATTGTATATATTAAGAAAGATATTGAGCGGAACTTTTGGTTTTAAAATATAAAATTTGGCAAGTATGGCTCGCAACTTATCACACACTGAATCCACGTGATACCTCCAATTAAAACGATTGTCTACAATGAAACCCAAGTAGGTATGGTGCGTTACTTGCTCAATTGCATCACATTGGCATATACCTAAAGGGGGGGAGTGTAGACAGCTGTGCTACTATGTGTGATTACTTTAAAAGAGGTAATCGGTCTTAGATTACTAGAGTGAACATGGATTATTTTAGTTTTATTTGCATTATGGACCAGTCCAGCATCGTGCGCCCATTTAGAAACTCTAGTGAAGTCGTCCTGTAGCCACCGAGCAGCTATATTTATATCTCGATGGGCAGCTACTAGACATATTGTGTCATCTGCGTATTGATACACAGAACAGTGGTTGACCACATGTTCCATGTCATTGACATATGTTAGGTAGTGTAATGGTCCAAGTATTGAACCTTGGGCCGTTCCTTCAGTGACTTCAATGGGATCACTGGTTTCATTACTGATCTTAACATTATATTTTCGATTATGGAGGTAGTCCCTACACCACTCAAGTATTGGTCCTCGAACTCCCGTGTTATCTAGCTTTGTCAACAACGTATCATGTCTAAGAGTGTCGAACGCCTTGCTGAAATCAATGCATAGTAAGATTACATGATTTCTATCATTAAGACATTCGTTGACCTCGTCCGTGAATTTTGACAACAATTGTGAGGTTGATTTATTTGGTTGAAAGCCATATTGCGTGCTGGACAACACCTCATTTTTTATATAAAAATCCCTTATTTGATTACCTATATATTTCTCTATTATTTTGTTAATAACAGGTAGAATAGTGATCGGTCTATAGTTAGCATAATCAGCAAAACTTCCTTTTTTATGGATTGGCCTCACTATACCTGTTTTAAGATCTTCTGAGTATTTCCCTTTTTTAATACTAGTATTTATAAGTTTCACAATAACACCTGTAATCTTATCGCATATCGATTGTATGTCCACACACCTAATATTATCTACTCCAGGAGCTTTATTAGTATTAAGATTTTTAATAAGTTTATATACACTGCATTCTGTAGCTTTCTTAAAAAACATGGATATATTATTAGGAAATGTATATTCGGATTCATTCAGCAGACGATGTTTACATCTAGGCAAAATCTTTGTAAAAATGTTTCTGAATTCTGTGGCTAAGTTGTCAGCTATTGATTTTATTATTATATTATTAATTTTGAACGATCTAAGTATAGTTTCATCTACCGAGGTTTTATTACGACCAGACAAATTATTTAATATTTGCGATAGTTTTTTAGGATTTGACTTACATTTATTTATCTGCTCAATATAATATTTATTACGACATTTTTCAATTAGTTTATGAGTCTTATTTCTTATTTTATTATATTCTAATCGTAGTATTTTATTAGTTGGATCGTTTTTCCATTTTATAAATAATTGATCTTTTCGTTTACACATGTTATCTATTTTAAAACTTATCCAGGGTAGTTTGCTTCTTTTACTATTTTCATTTATTTTTTTGGTATATTTTGATTCTTCGTAACATTTATTGAATTGTTTTTTTATAAGGTCGTAAATTGAGTTAGGACATTCTGAATGACCTATTATTTCACTCCAGTTTACATTACTAAGTAATGATTTAACTTGTACATTATTAATTTGTTGATTTAGTTTTGTAACAGCCTGTATTTGCGTTGGGTCAAGTCCGACGCACGACAATATTATCATACGGTGATCTGCCAGTACAGTTCCGAGTGCGGCCGAGTACAAATCTAATGAGCGCGTTCTTGTAAAAATGTGATCTATACAGCTACGTGTGGTGTTATTTCCGCGTTTTTCAATTCTCGTATAGTCCGATATCGCGCTCGTTAGTCCACACTCGGACATGCTACTAACGTAGTATTCTTGTATGTTGTCGTATGTTTTTAGGTCTATGTTTACGTCTCCAAGCAAATAAGTATCGTATAATTTAACGGATGATTTTGATAACACACTACTTAGTTCTTTTACGAATAAATGTTTACTTTCGCTGGGGGGCCTATAAACTGCACAGATATTTGCGTGATAGTTTTGAGGAGTGGTGATTTGACCTAATATACATTCACAGTGAGAAACAGGATGATTTGAAGTTGTAAATACGTAACCATCTCTGGCATAAATTATTATTCCACCGCCTTTTCTGCTTTTACGCAATTTACTGTGCATTTTATAGCCATTGATGTTATACATATGAACAGTGTTTACATTTATATTAACTTCTGTTAAGATAAGGACATCTATATTTATGTTAGACGAGCTAATTAATTGTGAAACAAAACAAAAGTTTTTAACTATGGATGTAATATTTATGTGAACAATATTAAGACTAGTTTTAGGAGTAGAATGTATAATGTTACCAAACTCATTAATGTTTGCGCAATCGAACAATTCTTGATGATCCGTAAAAGAGACCGGGGTACCTTATTTAAACTATTACCGCTGAGAGTTCTGCCCTCCTGCCCTCGTTGTAGTCAATAGCTTGTCGATGTGCTTATCACTCCTCACGATTATAGGTTTATCTTTATCTTCTTTACGCAGCAATACCTTTCCATCCTGGAACCATACATATTTATATGCTGGGCGTAGTTTCTGTTGGGCAAGCCACAGCAACGATTTATTAGCTTTCGTTATGGCGCGACGCAGGATCACTTTCGAGTTAGCTAATTCTACAGGAACATCCGGTATGAGTTTGTCGAGCAGCACTTCTTCTTTCCTGGATGCCTGTACCCACGAGCGTGCTTGCTCTGGTTCATTTAACTCCACTACGACGTTTCCGTCTCGTTAATTTCGTCCGTCCATACGTTTAACACGAAGTATTTGGGATTTATCCACATTGAGCTTCTCAGCCAGCTTAACCAACATCGAACCAAGGCGTTCATCTTGCGCTTTAGGGATTCCTATCACCTCTATCATATTATCAAGACGCTGTTGTTCTATGTTACGTACATATTGTTTCAGTGAGGTGATTTCGAGCTCAATATGATTTTTTTCGTTACTGAGGTGGGTATATTTCTTCTCTAAGTCCTGTATATGTTTATTTTGAGCTTCCACGGTTCTTGTGAGTTCTTCCACTTTTTTTCCGCAGAGAGTTACTGATAGCTCAATCGGTTGTAATTCCTTTTTTAGGACTTTTTCAACTCCGCTGTGATATCCCTCAAAAATTTCTCACTGTCAATGTTGAAATTACCCAGGTTTCTGCTGGAGGTAGCGACTTCCTCTTCTTCGTCCTCTTCGTCCGGAATAAAAAAGGATGATTTTCTATTTGGTGAGTTGTGATTGCATTCGTCACATATCCAATCCAGGCTCTCCGCATTCCGAAGTGCAGACAATTGTTTTGCAGTAAGACCTGAGCAGGCTTTACTTGCATGCACAGTCTTCGCACATGACCGGCATTCTAGTCCTGGCGACCTGCTCGTTATTCCTTTGTTACAAATATCACATTTAGTCATTTCGGCTAGTTTAGGGTAGTTAGCGCACAATTTATTTCGAATTTTACAACGAACTAGTTCGTACGATAGCAAGTTAGCGAATGAGTGTGAATTGTGTGTGTCTATATTTGAATAAATGCTTTTCAGTTTCAATTCAAAAATACTATGTATTTTTTGTTTGTTGAATGGTGTCTTCCTTCTGTTTCTTATGCCTTGTGACTTCCACCATGGACTACTACTCTTTCAAAGAATTTTTGTGCAATATGCAAAAGATTTTTATCTTGAAATTTTATTCAAGTGTAAGTTTAATATTTGAAGTTGTTAAATTAATAACTTCGAGATTAAAATGAGTTTTTACCACTGCGAAGTGTGATTGAATGGTAAAGTTTTCTTCTTTCATATCACTCTTAGGATTAATTTTACTGCGTTATGATTTGTAGGAGCGATTAGAGTAAAAAATTGCCAAAAGATGATACTTAACATTTATAAGTTTTCGGGGAATAAGAGAATAGAATAGAATACAAAGACGTTTATTTTAATATAGACTCACACATCAACTAAAATGCAAAGTCACAAATATAACAAAAAAAATTACAATAAATTAAACCGACTTCCATATCGAAACACTACAAAGCTAAAAATAATTTTAATATTTTTTTTTAACAAAAAGAAGAGAATACAAAACAAATAACACCGACTACCGATAAAGTTATTTTTAAAATAAACGTCTTTGTATACACATAGATATGTGTGCGTGCTTTTTTATTCAGTATACAAACATAACCTTCTGAAGTATTCTGCTTTCGAACGCTTACTTAATAAAGCTGCCTAAAAGGTGCCTAACTTTCTTAAGATTTGAGCACTCCGAAGCTTTCACCGATTTGTTTCGCTTTGTTGGGCTTTGAAGGTACTGCAAAATGTTTTTAGATATTCATATAATAAAAATACGTAAGCGTTTGATAGAATTTATTGATTTACTAGCTGTAACCGAGACTTCGCTAGCGTGGGAGCTTTTCATGCATATATCGCGTACTAGCGTAAATTCTATGATAAAAAACTTTTTACCAAAAAATTAAACCGACTCCCAAAAAACACTGCAAAGTGAAAAATAACTTTAATTTCGGTAGTCGGTGTCTTTAGTTTTGTATTTTCGTTTTTGGCACCGACTTCCGAAATTAAAGTTATTTTTCACTTTGCAGTGTTTTTTGGGAGTCGGTTTAATTTTTTGGTAAAAAGTTTTTATTTCACTCTTTTTAGTTGGTCTATTTTTAATTTACCTAGTTACAAGAGCCTAATTATCAACTACTTATAACCTTTTACAAAATATTGCTTTTCCCAATGCTGGTCCGTTAATTGTTGAGGAGTTCTCCTGGTACTTCACCATCAGCTCTACATCACCATATGCATTGTGACGAGCATAAAGTGCGTAACATCCATATTCAAGTAATCGAAACGCAATCCACTCAATACTTATTATTGAGTAGTTTCGGCGGCCATCTGTGGTCTTCATCATCAGTTCCACTTCCTCAAATGGTACTTTTTGAGAGCAACTGCACAAGTTACTATAATAAATACCCAAAACGACATAGGTGTGCCTATAATATTTGAAGAGTTCCCTCGATTTCTCCAGGATCCCATCATCAGATCCTGACGTTTATGAAAATGGGACCAATATCGAAGTATACCCTTTCAATCAAAAAAAGAATTTTACAAATCGGTTCAGCCGTCTTCGAGTAATCGATGATCATACATTAAAAAAAAAAAAAAAAAAAAAAAATATACGCGTCGAATTGATAACCTCCTCTTTTTGTCGTCGGTTGAAAATAGCCTGTATATCGCTGTATAATCTAATCTATCTTTCAGTGAAAGTCACATTAAAATAGGGGCAGCCATTCCGGAGATGAACTTGAACAAAAAGAAAGATTGGCAGAGAGACTTTATAAGTTTGTTTGTGTTTAGTATATTATTGTAAATTTAACTTACCTATCAGCATTTGGGAAAAAGCAGTTGCTTATTTTGAAATTGTAGACAGATGTTTCTATTGTATTTGTATGTATGTACAGATTAATGTTATCGGTGCAAGGATAGGTGGAGGTGATAAAAGTCACATGGGTGATTTTATGAGTCTGGCTCTGCTTTGAGTCATATTTTTCTATCCATAAAACTTTTCAGGTCAAAACGAGAATATGGTTTACGTTATACAAGCACGGTTTAGGATACTACAATCTGCATTTTTACACGAAATCAAATTTAAGGCGGTTTAATTTTATCCTGAAGCAATGGCGCAGTGGTTACTTGGAAGTTGTACGACTTGGATTTGTAATGACAATTATACAGCGATATGTGCCCACATAACGCTGTATAATTGTCATTGTCGTCACCATTGCTCTCAAAAAATGGAGAAGGAAAGCATCAAGAGGAAACTGGCATGTCCTAATACCGAAAATCTGAACACATGTATCTACCAACACGCACATTGGCGTGCGTGATAGAATACGGTTCATTCTCTCACACAAAGAGGAGGGCTTTTTTTGTTGGGAAAATCATCTGGGTGAAACGGAAAAGGGTGGGTTTTTAGTCAGTAGAAGTCTGACACTCCCTGTGTCAGACTTCTACTGACTAAAATCCACCCTTTTCCTTCAGTTGCCCTTGAGGTCCAGGGCCGCGGTTTCTGGTTAGAATTTTCCCGCAGAAGGAGTCGACTGTATCCCATTCCCGCTCGCCTCGCACCATGGCCTGAACCAGAGATGGGCACGAGATGTCGCCGCCACCGATCGCCTCTACGAGGACACGGCGGTGCTTCGCCCAAGCGCGGCACACTTCCACCATGTTAAAGAGGAAGCCTGGTTTTCCGCAGTCTGAACGTTATGTACCACGATGGGGTGATTTCTGATGTTTTCCATCACCGTTTTGAGAGATAGCGAAAAATAAACTAAGTATTATATTTCCTTTTTTTCTGGTGGGAAAATCATCTAATAACTCTTCCCACTCTAGGTGGAGTGGAATGAAGTGTCAGACTTCTACTGACTAAAAACCCACCCTGCTCCTTCAGCTGCTCTGGCGTTCTGACGCCACAGTATCTCGTTATTCCCGCAACCCGGGAAGTATTGTACCAGCCTGGGTTGGAAATCACGACATATATTCGTAAATTTCGTCTGTAACCCCCACGATTACCACGACTGCTCTGTAAAGTATATACATAGGTATATATGTTATAACGTAGTACAGCTCAAACCAAATATATGAGACCCTCAATAAACGTAAGCCAAAATAAAATCCACACACGATCAACACAATCTAAACACGGAGTCGTAACAATAAATTTGTTCCACATCGCTTGCCGCGTCTGCGGGCAATTTATGCCGGCCGACCGTCTCAGCCCGGAGATGTATCGCATCCGATCGTTGCATCGACGTGTTCATTTGCCCCTAAGATTTACTATCTGTATTCACGTGGTTCGATTTGATACGTTCTAGAAACGATTTTTTTTTTTTTGTGGAGGAAGCATCGGTTCCGGTGCTCGGGTTGCAAGAAGGTTGTTTTATTGTGATATGTGTGAATTGGTGTGAATATTTGAGTTTATCATGATAAAACATAACTCTCTTTTTTTACAGTCGGTTAAAAAGTTGCCTATAATCTTCCTCAAGCTTCAAACTACTTTTATATCATATTTCATCCGAATCCACCCAATACTTTCTAAGATTAGCGCGTTTAAAAAACAACCGCTTTAAAATATTAGAATAAATATTATTATTGTAAGTAGGTACTTCTTTTTTGGCCAGTACAAACCAAAGTGTGCAAGCTGTGGAATTCTCTGCCGGCTTCTGTGTTCTCTGCCACTTATGACCTTTCAGCCTTTAAAGCACGAGTAAATAGGCATCTTCTGGGCTCACTCGTTCCATCTTAGACCTCATCATTCTATCGCTTACCATCAGGCAAGATCGAGGTCAATCTAAAGTGGGCCCATCAGTAATAAAAAAAAATATTATACACTCTCACCTAAAATAGGTCTCCTTGTATTATAGGTGACGGTACATTTGGGTAAGCCGCGTAAAGTATTCAGACTGCCAGACAGTCATAAAGTCTATCCTCATTATATACTCACAATATTATTATACTCACAATAGGTTTTGCGAGGATTATACAGATACGTATCAGAAATAGTGTTTTGAGTAAATAGCCGCACAGAATTGAGTGCAAGCCTTCTTCAGTTTATTGATTAACATAACTTTTTTAGAAATTCAGTAGCTAGACTTGACAAACAATTCTTAAGAAAATATTGGCTGCAAAGGTACATATATATATATTATAACATATATACCTATGTATATACTTTACAGAGCAGTCGTGGTAATCGTGGGGGTTACAGACGAAATTTACGAATATATGTCGTGATTTCCAACCCAGGCTGGTACAATACTTCCCGGGTTGCGGGAATAACGAGATACTGTGGCGTCAGAACGCCAGAGCAGCTGAAGGAGCAGGGTGGGGTCTTCTTTCGCTCTGGGTGGAGCGGTATGGAGTATTAGTCTTCTGCTGTCTAAAAACCTACCCTTTTCTTTCAGTTGCCTTTGCGTTCAGAAGCCGCGGTATCTCGTTACAATATTTCCGCAACCCCGGCAGAAAATGGTCCTATTGCTACAGTCATTGCAGATGAGTCAACACAACCCAAGGCGGCCCGACGCCGAGTCCGGTAGGATAACTCCCTTAAAACAAAATAAAATATTTGAATAAACACTACCGTGAACATTGGCCCCTGTATATCATCTGAGCAAACCAATTGGAATTTCTGGCATAACTTACGTTTTACAAATACCCGTATGTTTATTATAGAAACGACATGGCAAAATGGCAATGGCATAAACAAACCAATTATTATTTTGAACTTAGGTATTAATAGCTTTGTTGTTTTTAACCGACTTCAAAAAAAGGAGGTTTACAATTCGTCTTGAACTTTTTTTTTTTTATGTATGTTGCCTCATAACTCGGAGACGGCTGGACCGATTTGAAAAATTCTTTTTGCGTTTGAATAGGTATACCTTCTAGTTGGTCCCATTGTTACGAAATTAGGATCTGATCATGGAATCCTGGAGAAATCGAGGGAACTCTTCAAATATTATAGGCACACCTATAGCGTTTTGGGTATTTCTTATAGTACCTTGAGCAGTTGCTTCCGAAAAGTACCATTTGGGGAAGTTGAACTGATGATGAAGACCACAGATGGCCACTGAACCTCCTCAATAATAAGTATTTCGAAGATTGCGATTCGATTACTTGAGTACGGATGTTAAACACTTTATGCTCGTCACAATACATATGGTGAAGTAGAGCTGATGGTCAAATACCAGGAGAACTCCTCAAAAATTAACGGCTATGCACAGGGAAAAGCAATATTTTGTAAAAGGTGATAAGTTGTTGACATTATGGCTTTTGTAACTAGATAAATTACAAACCAACCCACTAAAAAGCGTGAAAAAAAAAAATTTTAGCAAAAAATAGAACCGACTTCCATATCAAAACACTACAAAGCTAAAAATAACTTTAATTTCGGAAGGCGGTGTGAAAAAAAACGGAAAATCCAAAACCAATAACACCGACTTCCGAAATTAAAGTTATTTTTAGCTTTGTAGTGTTTTGATATGGAAGTCGGTTCTATTTTTTGCTAAAAAAATTTTTTTATAGTAAAAAGAATAGGGATGGTTTGGTATGTATTTAAACGATCATCTTTCGATCGTCTATTTTTTTCTAATTTAGTTGTTTTTTTTTAAGCTACGCTTAAAAGATATAAACATTAACAAAGGATAATGTTAGTATGAAAATAGCTTTCCATAATAGGGACAGATATAAATTCAAATACTATCGTAAAGAGAAAGCCAGTCTCAATCAGAATAAACAGAGTACCTCTGGAATTCCCTAAAATTTTTGACTCACAATAATTCCTCCCTAACTTCTTTGCACTAATACCTCCACGTATTAACCTTACTAAAGGACACGCCACACAAGCTCCAAATTAAAACTACCCGCGAACAAATTTACAAAAAAAATTGGCAAGAATTTTTCCCTCGAAAACCTGAGCATAATACACGTCTGAAAGGGGTTTTTCAAAGGCCATGCGTCTGAACGGGCTTTGTGCCATGTAATGATTTTTTTTATAGAGAGCTCCTTTGCAGTATATGGCCGGTTCATTATAGGAGATAAGGCCCTTGGTGGTATTAGTACGGCGAGATGAGATGTGGTGAGCAGACCTTTGTGATCACGTTGCTAACTGAGGCTTTGCGTTCAAGATACTTTGCCTTGTGTAGTTGATAGTCATGATATAGCCACTAGAGTTACTAAAAGCTTATATACAGCTGCTTAAGTCGATTAAAGTTAAGCTGGGGTTTTCGAGGACAATTTGTTGATAGGTGACACAGGATTACATAGAAATTTCATATGTTTCTTGCTCCTTCGCTAGCTTTTTCTGATGAATGTGGTCGGTTATTTAGAGCTCGTCAGACCTTTTTAGATAGTTGTCATTGGCTACTATTATTGATTTTGGCTTTCAGAAGTTGCGGTTAGTCGCGGGGTATTTGCCAGAATGTAACGCCAATAATTACCAAATAATGACTTCTGTTATGTGTACTAACCAATAACGACTGATTACTATTCAGTATGGGAGAGTTGACAGATCATACAAGTTATTATGGGGTAATTATAGGCCTTAAACTTTACGACTACCCCCGTTCCTGAGTTTTGTAGGTAAGCCGGACGTTAAGCATAAAATGTTGGTATTCACCTACATCTGCTTAGACTAGAAGTTGAACCCGTGTCAGAATTCTTGATGGAGGCGCGTAGTGTTCCACGTGTGCTTCTTTTAGAGGTTTACCAAGCAGTAACCCGAAGGTCATGTCAGATGAGACTTGCTGCCGGCAGGCTGATGGGTAGACTGAGGCAGTGGAAGTCACATCTTTACCCACAGCTCCGAGTGCAAGATATCTCGGACTGTTGATCGAGAGGTTACAGTTTGAATCCCACCTGTTCCACTATTGCCGTGAACCAACCCAAGATTTTAATATTGAACTATTGTCGTAAACCCACTCCAGACACAGGTATACAACGTGTAATTTAAAGGGTATATACATACCGAGTGCACGGCTTTTTTGGATGATAACAAACGATATGGCAAGGGTTTTCTAATCCTATGTCTACATGTGTGGAGCATATTAGAAATTTCAATACCTGGAGATATAGAGGAGGAGTTTGGATACCAGAGGAAAAATTTTTCAAATTAAGAAGAACGAAGAGAATTATCGTTTTATTGGCAAGTGACGTGGAAAATGATGTCCCTCATAGTGCTGTGACACGTTTGTTATTTATTACTGGTATTCAAGAAACATATGAAACCAATAATTTGGGGTCAATTCTGTGAGTCAATTATTTTGAGCTGAAACTTTGCATAGAGACTCCATACCAGATGTTGTCTTCAGACCTTTTGGATAGATATGGGGTTTCCGTTACACGTTGTATAAATTTAACTTAGTTGGAGGGGTTTACAAGATTGCTAGTAATGTAAATTCTAATTTCTACCTACATTTCTAGTTCTCTTTAGAAAAAAGAATGGCTTCATTTTGTCCAATAAATCTTTGTAATTTACCTATGTACCAGAGTCACCGTTTAGTTTTTTAGCATAGTATTTTTTCATTATCTATGTACCATTTTTATTCAGCTGTTTGTTCCTTGCTTGCATTTGGTAGCACCACTGCCGTGCCGACCGATACGTAATGGTCCACATAAAAATGTCTCATTTAAGTGTCATTAGAGTCAAATACTTTGTTCTGGAAAGCCTAATTAACTTCAGTGTAAGATCTGCAGATACTTTTACTGAAAACCTAATGCGTTCACGTCTTGCTATTAGTTCGAGTCCTACGTGACAGGTGGCGATACTTATTATAGTCTTCAACGTCACGTCTTGAAGTACTTTTATAAGTTGAAAACTGTATTCTTATTTTGAAGTGAAAGCTCTTGGGAGTTTCAGACACTGTTTTGTTCTTGTTTATACGTACCTATTTGTTTGTTTTGAAACTGGCAAGGAGTGCTAATGTCAACTGTAGAAACCATTACATTATTTCAATATACAGTTTTTTTTAGGAAAGTTCTCAGTCATGTTTAAGGGAGATGTTTTGTATATGTTCTACAGTAAAAAGCTATTTTGGGGTGGTAATAGAAATCACGATAGGCAGCGCAGCAACTGATCACTCAAAAATGGAGCTTAGATGTTAAAGATAGAGAAATAAGCTGAAATTAGAATTATTTATATCTTAATAATGGCTGTCTCGTTGATCGAGTTGTTGCAAGCGCGACTGTTGAGACATGGCTGTTTCGGATACTGCGGGAGGACACGCTGGATGTCGTCATTGTGAGGACCACCCGGAGGACACGATAGAGCGTACGGTCAAGGTGTGCCCTGCTTGGACAAGGCACCGCCTTGTCCTCATGGAGGCGATTGGCGGCGACGACCTCTTGCGCCTGGCCCTGGTTCAGACCATGGTACAGGGTGAGAGGAAATGGGATGCAGTCGCCTCCTTCTGCAAAGCAGTCATGCTAGCGAAGGGAGAGATTGAACGCGCGGGGGAGAGGCAACTCTCTTCCTCGAGCCCTAGCCGCCACGGGAGACGCCCCGGGTGTCGGGAATCGCGAGCTGATCTCCGGCCACCGTGGGCGCGGGCTTGCGGACGGCGAGCAGGGGTAGCTCACCGTCCGGTAAGGACCAATACTGAAAAAAAGTGCGACTGCAGAGCACGAGGTCTCGTGTTCCGTTCCCCTGTCGAGCAAAATGTGCTAATGTGTTTTTCTGTAATGAATTTTATAGAGCACTACACTGCTCTAATCCTGCTGCAAAGGACCAATATAGATCACAACACTGATCCAAATCCACAGGCTATCGACGGACCAATGTTGAGGTAGCGGACTTCTCGTAATAAATGAAAAGTCTTTCAAACGTTACTACCAGATTTATTGTTAAATCCACAGGTTTAAACTATTACATCTACTGGATTAAGGCAAGCATGGCTTCGGTTTGATATGTTCGCGGTTAAAACATTACGAGACTAGTTTACACTACTGTCATGGAAGCGAACTTAAGGACTACTGAACTGAGCAACAAAATGTGGGCGTAAAAAGCTTACTTACATTCTAACTTCCGGCTTCCAGAAAGTTCGAGATTATTCTAGGTTATGCTACAGTGCTTCCTCTGGTGTCGAGAAGCGATATCTTCAATATTCATTCATAATTTATACAACCTCCATTCATAAATCCACCCCCTGGCGTCGCAAACCGGAATCATTTACTCGATATTTCATTCAAGACTAGCAAATGTTTCATAGACGCTGATGCCATTTTTTGGCCGGTGGCGTAAACAGAAAGATACCATATTCTCGCTTTGCGACAACAGAAGGCGCTACTATGCACATCAGTCACAAATTTCTCACATAATAATTCCTCTACTGTAACCACTTGTAGATGTGCCTACATGTGACTTAAAAAATTAAGACTCCTGATTTGAACATAGAGTTTGCTGTATCTTGAAGATTAGTGCCTTGTTATAAATCGTTAGAAACAAGAACGAGATATTTATAATTATTAGCAACAGTACTAAAACATCGAAACCTTGAAACGATAAGTATGGTAAATATTCCGCGTAAAAATGCAATCATAGGTACTGTTACTAACCATATTTGTTTAAAAGCAAATTATCTTAATAGAAAAATAATTCATAGTGTTGGGCAACGATTTAAAAAAAGATACGATATATTTATAATTTCTTGCACTGTGTTTAATATGCCATTGAAATTTAAGTCATACGTAGACTTATATTTATTATTTATTTGATACTTTATTGTAGACCTTACAATATTTCATTGGATACAAAATTAAAACTATTGTACAATAGGTGGTCTTATCGCAATATAGAGTACAAATGTAGTTCTATTTATACCCCGCATCCTGAACCGTAGAACCTTTAATCTCCCAGAAATTTCCATACCATTTAAATTCGAAATATCCAAAATACAATACTAAATTATTTAACGAAAATCAAACCCTGAAAACAGTGCTATCATCTAGCCAACATTAATCATGTTTACGACGCAAATAATTGTTTGGCGGATATTCTAGTCTGAACTGAGACAAATATTCGTACGCTACGTGCGGAATTGTCTCCGTCCGGTCAGTGGGTGTGGTCCTTACTATTTTCACTGAAGTCACTATTCTGGGACTTTGTTCTTTAATTATTTTCAACGGTTTTTAGAATATCGTGCCTCCAAAAAAAACGGAACCCTTACAGGAATTACTTTGTTGTATGTCTGTCTGTGAAAATCCATTTTTAACCGACTTCAAAAACAGGAGGAGGTTCTCAATTCGTCTTGAACTTTTTTTTTATGTATGTTACCTCATTACTCGCAGATGGCTGGACCGATTTGGAAAATTCTTTTTTTTTGTTTGAAAGGGTATACTTTCTAGTTGGTCCCATTGTCGTCATGTTTGGATCTGATGATGGTATCATGGAGAAATCGAGGGAACACTTCAAATATTATAGGCACATCTATAGCGTTTTGGGTATTTCTTATAGTACTTTGTGCAGTTGGTCTCGAAAAGCACCATTTGAGGAAGTGGAACTGATGATGAAGACCCCAGATTGCCACCGAAACTACTCAATTATAAGTATTTCGTGGATTGCGATTAGATTACTTGAATATAGATGTTAAGCACTTTATGCTCGTCACAATGCATATGATGAAGTAGAGCTAATGGTGATGTACCAGGAGAACTCCTCAAAAATTAACTGCTCTGCACCAGGAAAAGCAATATTTTGTAAAAGGTGATAAGTAGTTGACATTTTGGCTTTTGTAACTAGATTAATTACAAACCGTCCCACTAAAAAGCGTGAAAAAAAAAATTAAAGCAAAAAATTGAACCGACTTGCATATAAAAACACTATAAAGGCAAAAATAATTTTAATTTCGGAAGGCGGTGTCAAAAAAATAAAAGAAAATACAAAACAAATGACATCGACTACCGAAATTAAAGTTATTTTTGCCTTTGTAGTGTTTTTATATGCAAGTCGGTTCTATTTTTTGCTTAATTTTTTTTTTCTTAGTTACAGGCAGTTTGGATGTTAGTAAAATTATTTAAAGTCTATTTACATATTAGAATGTAGATACTATCACTTCCCTGCCGTGAACTATATCACAATAAAAACATAACCATCCTTATTTTGCAGTTAAGTAAAGTAGTCTAAAATTTTTCTCAAGCTATTTTCTCAAGCTTCAAGCTACTTTCGTACCAAATTTCATCCCAATCCATCTAGTACTTTCGAAGATTAGCCTGTTTAAATAAACAAACAAACTTTTTGCTTTATATTATTATTAGTATCGATTGCTGGAATGTATGAATGCGCATAACTTCGAATCGACTGCACCAAATTGTATGTATAATCATTTTGTTGTCTTCGTTATTGTGAGGACAAGGTTTGTAGAAACCATTTCATTTTATGTAAAATTAAAAGTAGCTATTATAAAAACTATCACCCATTGACTGAAACAAATAATATAATTTGCACTTGTAGCACCCTGAATGCAATGTTCACATAATAATAAGCGAAGTCACCGGGAGAAGCCAGTATATTAAAAAAAAACATAAAAACATAATTGAGTTCCAAAAACCATTATGTAGGTAGGTAAGTATGAAATTAAAAACTTTCCGTACACAAATTATAATGAACCCTAAATTAGAGTACCGTAAACTCGAATAGACATTAATGTATTTAATTATTCAGTCTGTCAAGTGTCTTAGTTGACACTGAAGTCGGCAGACCTTGAAACGCTAGAGACATTTTGAAACAACTGCATTGCTTCGTTTGCAGAATAAGTAAACAATTAAAGGGACGTGTCTTAACAGAAAAGGGAGTATTTTGTAAGAAAATAACCCTTTGAGATGTAAATATATGAACCAAAATACTAAACGCAATTTTAGATTTGGAATGCCGTTTACTGGTGAGATATCCACCTCGTCGATTCGGTCCGTCAGTGCTGAGGATCGTGACTGCGACGGAAACATCGCAATAGGCTTCTCCATCTACTACGGTCTTCACTTTGACGGAGAGCCTTTTTTTTAAGGATGGAAAACCATTTAATGACTACCTTCCAATCTGATTGAAGCGGGAGGGAATGTCAGGCTTTTACTGATTAAAACCTATCCATGTTCGGTCATTTGAACTTCATGTTCCGAGGCCGTGGTAACTCCTTCGAACAATTCCTCAACCCCGGCAGAATTGATGGAAAGCCTCGCATATCTCCATCTGCAGTACTTCGGACACCTCGCACCTTTAAAGTAGAACAGTTACCTACTAAACGAAAATTTTCACGAATTGAGTTATTTATACCATCAATCTAAAATATACGTAAACTGGAGGTTAAATTTGTTTTTATTCCAAAATATCGTCTTTTTCGCCATCTAGCGTTAAATCATATAAATAAACAAAAACTATTCTAAAGCACATGTATACAGTAAACAGATATCTATCATATAAACTCATAAGAAATCATAAAGTACTTGTACTTAGACTTACCTAGACTAAATTAAGATACTGAACTGTTTCAAATATTGGTTCTCCTGTAAAATTTGATAATTTCGTATAGTAACGGTTTTACTTTAAAGGTGCGACCTGGTCAGACCATCATCTGGGACTGTATTCTCTTGATCGTTTGCTATATATAGATTATAGAATAGCATAAATCATATTATAATACTTAGACAATTTTTTGCTTACAAGCCAGGCACTGCACGCGTCTATGGAACTGACAGCGATTTGAAGGATAGTGATGTTACGTGATGCATTTGAAACGGTGCTGTTTTGAGGGAATGCAATATCAAATATTTATTTTTGGGAGTTATATCCTAAAATAAAATAATCTTCCACATTCAAGACAAGATTCAGGAGTTCTTGGCCTGAATCTTATCTTAAATCGAGATAAAAAAAATATTACCAATTAAAAACACATTTAGATACATACGTAACGTTACTCTCACATTATATGTATATTGAAAAGACAGACACGAAGATTTTATCTAATAATATTCACTTTAAAACCATGAAACAGAAACGACATTAACACCCCTAGTAAGTGGCTAGGTCAGAAGATATCATGATTTATTCACCAATTAATTTTCTAACGGTTATAAAGGGTGGGACCCGATACTTATAACTGTTTTAGGGGATTTCTCTACCTGAATCATTTGAATTTTGGTTTCAAAGACTTGGAATACCGATAAAGGATCTTGTTGAGATAATAGAATGTTATTTATTTGATTTAGTTTGGCAAGGAAAAAAGTATGAGCAACCTGTAGTAATCTTTGGTAGATCAAATTTAGAGGAGCTTGTGGCTAAATAATAAAAGTCGCAAGAGTCGATTTTTAAGGTAAAGTAATGTTTGCCGAGATTGGTCCATGGAGGGCTCTTAACATATCAAAAAAATTGGTGCGAGTCAGACTCGCCCATGAAGGGTTCCGCAGTAACTATAATAATATAATATAATATGTATATTTATTTGACAAAAAAACCTTACAAATTTCTTAAAACTAGCTTATTTACTTTTTTTACAACTACGCCCAATAACTTTATTTTTCATAGTGTTTGTATGAATTACAAAGTTATATTTGCGGTTTCAGAAAATATGCTGTATCTCAAAAACTGCTGACCCGATCTCATTGAAACCAATTTTGGTTAAAAGTTTACATTAATATCTACAGACATATATTTTTTAGATTTTTCACTGCATTATTATAGTAAGAGAGGGACACACATTTTACCACTTTAGAAGCGTATATCTTTTAAACGATTGACTTTATATAAAAGTAGTTTTAGAAACCCTTATGTCATTCTTAAAGACCTAACTATAGATACCACACACGCATAAGTTTCATGAAAAAACATATATTTTAGTTTTAGTTCCATGTATGGGGAGCCCCCCTTTATTTTAAATATATTTTATTTCGTTTTCTTAAAATCGGAAAGCGGTTCACAGAATAAATCTACCTACCTGTTTCACATGTATAGTCTTAATAGTTTCGGAATAAAATGACTGTGACATACGGACGGACGGACAGATAGACAGACATGACGAAACTGTAAGGGTTCCGTTTTTGCCATTCGGCTACGAAACCCAAAAAAAGCCGTTGGTTTCGGCTGACATTAGTACAATTTGAAAGTCTTTACGGTAAGTTAGACGCCAGAAAATCTGACACTAGTCTTGTGAATGGGTAATGTGTTACCCGGTTACTGGGTTGTACACATCAGATAGACAGTAACTCCATGTAAAATACTCGTAATAGGTAGTTCTAGTTACACTGGATGCTGAAATGGTGAATAGGTTAGCCTTTTCCCAACTTCTTCGGCAATCTGCTTAGGCAAATAATGATAGATCCATTGGTCTTTAATGAAATAATGAAATGAAATAATGATAATGAAAAAATGATGTTTATTTTGCAAATTGGTTATAAATAACACTTTCATACGTCTTTTTTTTTCGTAAACGTAAATTAGATGAGGCCAGTGTTTCCTAACTGACTACTCTGAGAAGAAATACTGAAACAAACTCAGAGGTCAACGTCTCTTTTAAAGTCCAGACAATCTATAGTGATCAAATTATATGAGAGCCATGTAGGTTAATGTCTGTGGCGCCCTTTAGAGGACAGAATCAAACAGATTTGAGCAGGCCCGTCCAAATAGTGCAAGCATTTGTCAAATATCGCATAGCTCAACTTAGAACCTTAAGGAGCTGGAACGATTTGACGAACAATACCACTTGACTAAAGACTTCGAATAAAGACATAGCAAAATGATGGGGCTGAAAGATTCTAAAGGAAACTCAGACCATGCAAGATGCATTGGAGGAGACGCTTGAAGCCTATTGGGAACTCCTGTAAAGGTAGTTGTATGTATGTAATATTAAATAAATAAATAAAAATAAAATAAATAATTGTGCAGCTGCAGTCAATCGTACTCTTTTTCATAGCCACTGAAGCTCCCTTAGCAACTGGATATTTTAGCAGTTATGATGACTTGGTCAGTACCGATGAAATAAAAACTTTTTACCAAAAAATTAAACCGACTCCTAAAAACACTCCAAAGTGAAAAATAATTTTGATTTCGGTTTTTAATTAACTAAATTACATAAGCCTAAATGTCAACTACTTATAATAATTTACAAAATATTTTCCCAATGTTGGGCCGTTAATTGTTGAATAGTTCTTCTGGTACTTCACCATATGTATTGTGACGAGCATATTGTGCTTAATAACCACATTCAAGTAATCGAAGCGGAGGACATGAAATACTTATTATTTCTACTTATATATTGAGTAGTTCCAGTGGCCATCTGTGGTCTTTATCATCAGGTCCACTTCACAAATAGTGCTTTTCGAATGCAACTACACAAGTTACTATAAAAAATACTCATATCACTATAGGTGTGCGTAGAGAGTTCTTTCTTTCAATTTCTCCAGGGTCCCATCATCAGATACTGACTTGGTAACAATGGGACCAACTTTGAAAAGTAAACCAACTTCTTCCCCTCTCAAACAAAAAAAGAATTTTCTAAATTGGTTCAGCCGTTTTCGAGTAATCGGTGATTATACATAAAAAATATATGCGTTGACTTGATAACCTCCTCCGTTTTCTTTTTCGTTAGTTAAAAATACCTTATGTTTTGATTTTCAAGCGAAAAATTATCAAATGACTCCATTCCAATCAGAGCGGGTTGGTTGGATTGGAAGGGATGTAAGACTTCTACTGACTAAAAATACGACTTTTCCTTTGTCTTTGCGTTTCGGAACCGTGGTATCTCGTGTTAACATCTATCCTATCGAGTCCCTTCATTGCTACTGACTTCTTTTTCATCCACATTAATTCCTTCCGTCGAAACTAAAACCCCACCATATTCTTATACATGACACGCATAAAACCCAACCACACTTGGACGCAGACTGTAGGTATATGTACATGTACCTACGTTGTAATTTGTCTCGCATTTACAGTCTCTAAAGCGGTTGCATAAATTTGCACCAGACGACGGTTGCGCCGTTCACAATGAGCTTTTAATGTGCTCTGATGTGGTATACATTCCCCTCTGTTTATTGGGATACGTGGGCTTGTATATTGATTAGGTAGACTTAGGGCTTGTAGGTTATGAGCTGCATAATTTAAACATGCAAACAGATACATTAAACTAAAGTGTCTGTCAGAATAACTTGTTTTCTTAAGTAATTACTGTTATTTATATAAAAAATACGAATAAGATTCATGTTACAATACAAAGGACATTATTCCGGCTCCATACATGTCACGCCTAAGAATCGTTTGAGTCGAAAATGACTTAGATAGACTCAAGCTGCTTGCCATTTATTTTTCATTGTGTCGCTTGCAGCCCATGATGGTTGGGGTATTTTATTTCAGTTACTATGCCACGCATGCTTAAGCAGAAAAAAACTAAGTAAACTTCGTGCTTGGGTAAAAATAGATGACGCAATCCTCGAAGAAGAAAGGATAGAGAGCGATAAAAAAAACAAAATGGCCAAATGTAGAATGAGAAGTATAAGAACACGTAGTAAACTAGAAAAGAAAGTGAATGTACTAAAAGAACGATCAAAACGATGAAGACTCAAAATATAAGAAAAGCAATCCATGACTTTTTATTTCAAGATGAACATGGTAGATTGGCATCTGGAAAAAAAAAACACAGTCACAACAAGAAAGATCAAGAAACAAATTTGCTTTTTAAATAACACACTTTTAATTTTGCATAAGACTGGTATGCCTATTTCCTATGACATCTAGAACTACAGTTACTCCTAATTGATCCTTGTACTATTTGCTTTCTGATTTCCCGAGGAAGATCAAGATCACCAGACTCCACATCTGAGTATATACGAGATGAGGAGTCTGGTGATCTTGATAGGAGAATCGCGGATAAGCATAAGCTTATCCGCGATTCTCATGTGGCTCCAGCTACTCCTGAGGCTCCGACTAAGCCAAATTCACCAGGACTCTCAGATAGAACGACACCTGATCTTTCTATCGAAATATTGTACCAGAGACATAGAACTCAGAAGAAAAGAGTCTATTCAGATGATTCTGAAGCCTCTGAAGATTCACCATAGAAAAAACGGCCGAAGAATTTCATATGGGACGGTTCTGACGAGGATAATATGTTTTAATATTCTGTTCCTTTATATGTCTACAGAAGTATAATGTCTGTTCTGTGGACAAATTTTGAATATTTTTTTGTGCTGAATCGGTAAAGATTTTTTATTATGATTTTTTTAAGGGTTTAAGAGAACCCTATTTTAAGATTTTTCTCCATTGTTTCTATTCTTGTTCACATTGATATGATTATTTAGGCCAATTTTTGTTCTCTTCTGTAGACAACACAATATCTTCTGTAGACGTAAATAAACTAAAAACGTGATTTATGCCTAAAATATCCAAGACTGATGTCTTCTGATATTTTTGGAAGAGTATTAATATCTAACTTTAAATAAATATAACGTTTCAAAAAAATCGCAGACTTTTAAAAATATTTTTTAATGTTCACTTTTTGTGTATGACCCTTATTTATTAATTTCATTCATTCATTCAATTAATAAATCAATTTTTACTAACGGACACTTGAAGATATAAAAATAATCAATTCATCGAAATCAAGCCCGAAAATAGCCAGGTAGTAAGATTCACAGAGTCCTTTATACACAGCCGAGTCTACCAAGTATGCAATCTGATCAGAGTCCGTTATCAAGCCAAAGTTGTTAGAATAAAACCATAAAACGCATAGAAAATCGCAAAGAAAAGAACTTTGCAATAAAAATTGAAACGAAATTAAATATAAGCACACCAGTGTTGCCAATTACGAAAAGCTATAATACCCGAATGCCATGCCAGAAATTCCCGATTTCAGATAAAAAGTTATGGAATACATTTACTTCTCCAGCTAGTCAATTCATGTATTTAAATGAATAAAGTGTTAAATAAATATTATTTTAGATATTAATTTATTTATTGTCAATAATAGTATACAGTGCCTATTTGATTTATTGAATTCATATTATTATGCACCCATATGTGATCAACTCAATTTCAGAAATAATCAGTCAATTGAACAAACGAATGTGAGCTTCAACTAAGTGAATGAGACAAAGCGTCAGACTGAAGAAGCATGGGGGATTTCCCGTCCTCAATTAGTTGACGATTATATATTATTTACTAGAGTTAAATTAATAACGTAACCCATTTAATAATTTATTATTATTTTTATTTTTATCTATACGTTGAAAATACCCGAAATAGTCCGAATTTTATCAATTTCTGATTTAATCCTGTCCGTATTTCCTGCAAGCGGGGAAAAATCCCGTAAATCGGCAACACTATCTAGCTAATAGATATTTTTACGGCACCACGCATTCGTTAATCGTGACCCAACTTTTTTTTGAATTTATTTATTTCAAGTGTCCGTGGAATACTAAAATATGTTTCAAGCAGTATAAAAGGAAATGAAAATTATCATATAATTTATATTCACATCGGTTATATAGGCCAAAATCGAACAATGTCTTTTACATTACTAGAAATCTTCAATCATCCTTCCAATTAAGCTAAATTTGTGTCTGGAGTGAGTTCACGGCAATAGTGTAATGGGTGGGGTTCGAACCCGTGACCTCTCGATCACAAGTCCAACACCTTAACCATTAGGCTATCGACGCTTAAAACGCGTTTGGTCTTATCTCTGGAACGGCTGAACCGATTTTAATGGGAATTTCACTGAAAGACTGAGGAAATTATAGGGCAACGTATTGTTCAACGTTTTATCACAGAATTCTCACGGAATGGAGATCCACGTGGGAGCTCCTGTCATGTAGCTTACAACTAGTTTAGTAGCTCAGAATTCCTAATTGGCAATAAAGAATGAATTTATTTTAAAACCAATCACGCAAGCGAAGTCGTGGTCTCTTACATCAAGTAAGTAATATGAAAATTATTCTTTTCCGATACGTATTTCAAAAGTGTGCATTGTAGAAATAATTAAATTAAAGTAATTTAACTCCTTTTCTACTGGTGATAGGCTCTCGTTTGATCACTATCTCACGATGGTAAGCGATGAGGTATTGTAGTCGAAGTTGAAGTATGCTTACCTAGTAGTAACTTATTTACTCTTCACTAGATTACCCTAATACCCTAGATTCAATAATCAAATCTAGGTGCAATCAGGAAATACAGACTCCGGCAGATAATTCTACTCCCTAACTGTACGCAAAATCAAAGTATTCCCAAAATTTTTGGGTGGGATGTCCACCATGTAACGGGTGACTTGTAGAGAATGCTTATGGCATTAAGTCCCTCTTTATACATTTTGCGTTGCATAAAGTTTTAATAAATGAATAAAGAGCGCATCGCCATTTGCCTGTAGTCTAATGATGAAACGGGCTTGGAAAGAACTTTAAGTACGACTTCCAATACCTCCATAAATTTGTGAAAATTTGTATACCTATAGAAATATAATATATTTATGTATGTATGTCGGGCAGGTATCTGCAATTCTACGACTATGCGCGTATTTTGCGTAAAAATAATAATAATAAATAATATAATATATATTGTGGTCTTACTGGTCTTTTTAACCTAAAGGATGACTGGTAGAGAATGCCTTGTTGCATTAAGTCCGCCCATTTACCTACTATTGTACATACAGTTTAAATAAATAAAATAAATAAATAAATATCCTGTCTTAAAAACAGAACGGCAACTGATATGACTACACATACAACATTTAGCGGGCAGAAACTATTACAAGCATATTTCTAACTAAATTCTAAACAAGCGACAAAACCTTTTTATTACTTCCCTCCTTATATAGCATGATAAAAAACCACTCTACAAATTTATACCCCACCATCGCTCCACCCTCAAAGAACCTTGATTACAGATCTTTACAAAAACATGAAGTAACAAAATCTTTGTCTTTTAAAATTCGCACTCAGTGGTATCTGTCATTACAACCCTCCTTTCGAGATTCTTCCCTATAAAAAAATAAACTGTCATTTCAAGAGGGTGCATTTTCCCATTTTTGTTTCAGAGTTATATTTTTTCTTTTAACAGAAGCAAGCAGCTGTTTATTTTTTTTATATTGCGGTTTTGTAGCTACATGTAATAGCTGAAAGAGTATGCTATCATTTTTGGTGTTTAAGTTTTTAGGGCGCAAATAAACTTGGTCCTTTTGTGGTGTGACTAGAGATTAGAACATAAAACCGCGAAAGTACTGTAGTTACCTTTGACCTACGTTTTTTGGTCCTTCGTATCTACAACCGTTAATAAATAAATAAAATTTAAAATATATTTTCAGACCAATTCAGTTTATTCAACTTCATAGTCAGCCCATTGACAATCACAAATACTTATTTTATTGGCATAATAGTAAAATAATATTCTGGGTCGCGATATGCAATTTATGAGGTATTCCATGAAGCGCACCCAAACGAAGCACACCCAGACGAAGCACACCTAAAGTATTCCACTTAGCGCACCCGTAGGTGCGATAAAAATTTAAAATAATTAATTTCCTATTCCACGAAGCACACCTAAAGGAAGGGGACACAAGTGTTAGTGTATAATAACAAACAATATAGTAAACACAAGATTTATAAGAACGGTAATGCCTTGTGGCGGTGTATTAAAAAAGGATGTAATGGCTTACTCACAGTAAGTAGCATGGAAGAAGTTGTTAAAATAAAGGAATATAAATGTGCCTCAAACGTTTTGGAGACCCAAATTAAGGAAGCAATGAGTGAACTCCAGCAGCAAGTAGTTTCCACCATGAAGCCCATTCCTACAATCAAAAACTTAATGATACATTGGACCGAGGATTGAATTTAGTCAGCACTGATATGTCACAATTTAAAAACTTTAAGTCCGGAACATCGCAGATCGACATTTTTATTTCTTAGTCTCCGCACTATGCGAGTGGTATTCATAGGTGTGCTTCGTGGAATAGGAAATTAATTATTTTAAATTTTTATTTGAAGCGCACCTACGGGTGTGCTAAGTGGAATACTTTAGGTGTGCTTCGTCTGGGTGCGCTTCGTTTGGGTGCGCTTCATGGAATACCTCCAATTTATGACGCAACCAATCTATATTTTAACACGTAAAGCAAAAACTTAGAATCGTTTTTGCGGGCAAATTTGAGGTTTGGCATAGTTACAGGTTACCTATTTATTTTTTTATGCAAGGCATACCAACGATATATTTACAAACAAATAGATAAAGAATATATTATGAATTGCCAATTTCTGACCATTTTACGACCTGCAATATGATTCATATTGTTTTCCTAATACGATTCGGACAAAGTGGCTATTTTAAGCCCGCTGGTACCAGGTAGGTTATAGATTTACGTGGAAAAAATCTCGCACGCGAACGGAGGCGCGGTCACATCAGACAGCTCTAATGATTATTCTACAATGAGTTTATTACCAACATTACAACGATTGTTAAATAATTAAAATGTAATATAAAACTTAATTAACAAATAAATCGCTCAAAACACGTGTTTTAAAAAAACGTGGGAATACAAATTTATTTTATATATGCAAATATTTTTTTATTGTTTATAGGGTCACGTTTCACCACCATCGCACCTGATGGTAAGCGATGATGTGGTCGAAGATGAAGCACGCTTGCCTAGAAGTAACCTATTCACTCTTTACTTAAAGACCCACAGGTTATAGCTATCTGGAAACACAGACTCTGATAATGACCTTTTTTACATCTTATATTATTAGTTTGCTTTTGCAGGACACGATTAATAAAATAAAATATAGTCTATCCAACGAATTATTATCCTTGGCTAATCGTAGTGGGATTCCCAAACGATAAAATAACAATATCTAGTTAGTGTAAGACAAGTAACAAACCTAGGTTTCGTCCGCGTTTTACCTGGGGGTAATTACTGAAAATGTTCATAATCCGATTTGGAGGCACTGGATTTATACACAAAAATTTGAGATTCAGTGCAAATAATATGCACAAAATTCTTACGGAAAGTTAAATGAATGAATCAATCTAAGCAAAACTAAATAATGTCAAAAGTATTCATGTCAAATACAAGAATAATAAAAAAAAAAAAAAAAATTGAATTAAATGTCGAAAACCTAACTAACCTTTTTTTGCCCGCCGGGGTTGCGGAAATATTCTAACAAGATGACGCGGCCCCGAAACTTTAGGGCAGCTGAAGGAGCAGTGTGAGTTTTTTGTCAGTAGAAGTCTGACACACCCTTCCGCTCCACACAGAGCGGGCGAAGTCATTCAATGATTTTCTCACTCAGAAAAAAAAAAACCTAGCTAACCTTAACTTTAACTATGCCAAATCTCAAATCTGCACTCCTTTTCCATATCGAAAAGGAGTACAGAGAGCCAATATTTTTATACTGTAAGGCATTTCAGTGACTATCATCTGTGTATCTAGTCTTTTTCAACTATTTTGGCAGCCGGCTTCCAGTCTGACGACGCAGCTGGATAACACAATACCCCTTGCCAAGAGTGGTATCAAGTTTTCTTTTTTTCTGCCTACCCGGAACAAAAAAGTACTACTGACAGCCGAAACCAATGGCCTTGTACATTTTACTTACCACAAACTCCTGCTCAAATTGTCATTCAATACTCCCGTATCTTACTTCTTAACTTCTTCTTGTTCTTCCCATCTTCCCAGTTCATCATGTTGTGCTGGCGCTCCTGCTGCGGCTGTGGAAAACCTCAAGCGACGTAAATATACTCATCTCGGTGATAACTATATTTTCGAGCCTTTTGGGGTCGAAACTCTCGGACCATGCGGCCCGTGTGCTCACAGCCTTTTTAAAGACATATCTAAAAGGCTCGTTGACGCTTCCCGCGACCTAAGGGCTGCCTATTTCTTTGGTCAACGGTTAAGCATTGCCATACAACGGCAAATATCTTGTGTACGTTGCCAGCCGACAGCGTTGAAGATCAATTTTTTGATGCTTTATTCAAGTTTGTATTTTAAGTATTTTAGTACATACTTCTTATCTTATATTGCTTCTTACTAATATTATAAATGCGAAAGTAAGGTTTGTGAGGATGGATGTATAGATGTATAGATATTAAAACCTCTTGCAAAAAAAGCGTCTTGTCGTACCAAGCGCTTCTCCTCCACATTTATTGTGCGCACTTCCAAGCTGTAGAATTCTCTGCCGGCTTCTGTATTCCCTGCCACTTATGACCTTTCAACCTTTGAAGCAAGAGTAAACAGGCAACTTCTGGGCTCGCTCATTCCATCGTAGACCTCATCTATCGCTTACCATCAGGCGAGATCGAGGTCAAGAGTGGGCTCTTTCTGAATAATAAAAAACTACAAACCGGAAACGAATGAAATTTGGTTTAAATAATTAGTTGGTATTCTGGAATAGCACAGGCTAATTTTTATCCCGGAAATCCCACGGGATTAGAATTTACACGCGAAAACCCTCCCACCCGGACGAAGTCGCGGGCAGAAGTTAGTATACGCATAAAACCTCTTTCAGATAGGACCTCTATCACTACACTAAGGCACTTTTCACACGATCTATAACGACGAGCAAACGAGCTCTTTTTTGTGGTAGGTAGTAACAAGTTTTAGCAAGTCAGCGGTGTGAAATGCTGAGAAAAATGTAAGAGTTGAATTATGTTAGCGTTTATGTCAACTATGAGGTTTAAGAAGACTTGATGAGAGCGTTTAAAGTGAGTTAGGAGTAAGTGCGGGTAATATTAACTGGCCTATGGGTGACGGACTTGGTTAAGTCCGTCATATCATAGGCTCGAGTACTTGTCGCTTGGAGTTGCCGTGCGCCAAAGATTCGCTCTTAAAAAAAAAAATACAAAGATTCTGAGACGTCTAAGGAATGTGCCTAAATCGAATCGATTCTAGCTTCAAAGAGAACATTTCTATAGAACTCATATCTAACACATTTCGTCAATATGTGATATACATGTATATAGATGACTAGGTCTATTATTAGGTATGTATATTTTTTTCCGGGGTTGCGGAAATTTTCTAACGAGATACCGCGGCCCCGGAACGCCAGAGCAAAAAGGCACTGCCTGAAATGCCATTCTACGTAGCAATGCAGACAATACTTTGGCCACTTTTCCCATCGACAGCGATGATTACAATTTTTTTTTGCCTGCTGAGTTATTTTTCAACCGACGACAAAAAAAGGAGGAGGTTATCAATTCGACGCGTACATTTTTTTTTTTTTTTTTTTAATCTGTGATCACCGAGTACTCGAAGACGGCTGAACCGATTTGGAAAATTCTTTTTTTGTTTGATAGGGTATACTTCAAAATTGGTACCATTTGTCACCAAGTCAGGATCTGATGATGGGATCCTGGAGAAATCGAGGGAGCTCTTCAAATATTATAGGCATACCTATGGCGTTTTGGGTATTTCTTATAGTAACTTGTGCAGTTGCTCTCAAAGAGTACCATTTCAGGAAGTGGAACTGATGATGAAGACCACAGATGGTCACCGAAACTACTCAATAATAAGTATTTCGTGGATTGCGATTCGATTACTTGAATATGGATATTAAGCACTTTATACTCGTTACAATGCATATGGTGATGTATAGCTGATGGTGAAGTACCAGGAGAACTCCTCAAAAAGTAACGGCCCAGCATTGGGAAAAGCAATATTTTGTAAAATGTTATAAGTAGTTGACATTTAGGCTCTTGTAATTAGGTAAATTAAAAATCAACTAACTAAAAAGAGTGAAATAAAAACTTTTTACCAAAAAATTAAACCGACTCCCAAAAAACACTGCAAAGTGAAAAATAACTTTAATTTCGGAAGTCGGTGCCAAAAACGAAAACACAAAACTAAAGACACCGACTACCGAAATTAAAGTTATTTTTCACTTTGCAGTGTTTTTTGGGAGTCGGTTTAATTTTTTGGTAAAAAGTTTTTATATATACATCTATACATGTGAGTTGTGGTGGCTCGATGTGGTTACAGGTACGACTTTCGAGTTCTAGGTCGTCAATTCAAACCTAGACAGGTACTTACATTATTTTGTATCATTTTCATCATCACCTTTTTTCGGTAGGAAAATCTTTTTTATTGATAACTAGCGACCCGCCCCGACTTCGCACGGGTGCAATGTTTATATTAAATATACTATAGAATGTCTTTATATACATCGTTGACAGCCTTTTTGTCATTCGACATACATGTTCTCTTTAGTAATTACTTTTGAATGTGCGACACATAATTTACCATGGGAAAAACATTCGACGCTCAAATCTAAGCAACATAGGCACGCGCGCCGTGCCTCCGCCGGCACCGCGCCGCAACCGCTATGTCCTTGCATTTTAAATCTGTAATATCTTCGAAACTATTTACTTAAATTATATTCTGTAAACGGCAATATTGATTTATATTAAATGCATAATATATTTATGGTACTTAATTGGATACGGATTAATGCTCTATTGCTTAAAATCGCTTCGTAAAATAAGCTAATATTTCTCGTAAAAAGTAAAGGATAAGAAATGGTTGTTGTGGGTTATCTATAAGAGATAGACAGATGCCATCGAGCACTTTTTTGTTAACCTTTTTAAGGTGTATAATACTGTAGTACATTATTTTGATCTATCTCGTAGGGTTCAGTCAGCGTTTGCAAAGCAAGCGCAAAAAAATGTGTTTATTTGCGACATCACATTAGAAACCTCAAAAATTATCAGTGTTCCTCTTCCATATTATACACGTTATATACTTAGAAACCTTCCTATTAAATCAATCTTTCTATTGAAAGAAACTGCATCAAAATCCGTTGCGTAGTTTTAAAGATTTAAGCATACATAGGGACAGACACAGGGAAGCGACTTTGCTTTATACTATGTTAAGATAGGTTCGCGTTTGACCACCATCTCACCTGATGGTAAGTGATGATGTGGGTTAAATTCAGTAATATATATAGTATAGTAGACAGTGAACCAGTTAAAAGTCCTCACGTTTAGAGGCAGGAAAACCTTACAGTGAACACTTCATATTTAATCATAATATAACCATATCGTACTGGTATGTAAAGGACCATAAAAATTAATCCGGAATATTACCAATTTATAAGGCGCATTGAAAAGGTGGTTTTAAGTGGACTGTATTCTAAGGATGGCGGTGTTCGCCTTGAAAGAGTTGGATGTGGAATGGGTAATCAGTTGTAGGGATATGAGTAGTGCACCTCACCTTCTGGTGTTCGTATCGCGACACGTTGGCGCGGGAACTGGTCGGCGTCACGGCGTTTCCTGCTTCGAAGCACTGATTTCTATCACAGGAATGTCTCAAGCACTGGATCACTGTTCACCATAGTTCTATCAGTTTGCGGAGCGTATTTGAGCGGATAAAGCGAGCGGAGCATACTTTCGGCAGGCGTGCTTTGCGGTGATACACGCTCACCGCAAAGCACGCCTGCGGTGAGGAGCGGAAAGGAACTGAGAAGGTTCTAGAGTCGCTCTGACATTGGTCATAAATGAATGAACCATAGAGGAGCGGAAAAGGTTCGGAAGGTGTCTATGATACGTATGACATAGAAAAATGAACTATATATTAGCGTTAATGAATATTACGCCGAGAGATGGCGTTACCACGTACAATATTCAACATGACTAAATAGATACATAGTAGTAACTACAGATTTTTTTTTTTTCAAGGCTTAGGTGTCTTCTAGCTGCAATCACACTTATTGTAAAGTCAGTAAACAATACGATTTAGACCACCTAGATCGTAATGCTTACTGACTTACTGTTATTTAATGTTATCCACCAATTGTTTACATATAGCATTACATTGCTAGTGACAGATATAAATTTGCAAGTGTACAATCACTTATGGACTAACACAACATGCGAAAACGAATTAAATGCACATCACTTTTATTTGATTTGTTCCATATTCAAAAAGCTTGCAAACATGTAAAGTGCTTTTACTAGTTGCCATGTTACAATTGCAATTCCCTTTGTCAGTCAGAATTAGTCTGTTACTCAAGAGTTTGAATCGCTAGAATATTAGATAGAAAAACAGCGATAGATGACTAGATTGCTTTGACGGAAATGTTACCGTGAAGCCTTTGAAGTGATAATTTTTATTCGATTTTTATTTACCTGACACCAATGACATTTTATAGTACAGATATGTTATAGGCGCGCGCGTCGTGAAGACTCGAACACGAGCTAATTGGAACGTCTTGCAACTAGTCTGCGTCGAACGCAACCACAAGCGTGCCGCACCGTAATACCCGTGTCCTTAGATTTTATTTATCAAAAATGCCATCGTGTGAGTTTCGGAAGTGTACGAATTATACTTCCAAAGTAAACAAAATACAAAGGATCTCATACCACATGTGAGAATGTAAATATATTAAGATTATTTTTTATATTTCATTTGTTTTCCAAACTTGCCAATAAATTATGCTTAGGAGCCATATGTAGGTGAAGACAGAGAGAGCAAACTTGTTTTGTCACGAGAGCGATAAGAATGCGTGCATGCGGACATAGATTAGTTAAAAGTTTACAAGTGTAGAAGCGATATTGATTAACTTGTTTTAATTTGTTTCGTGTTACAATTTTTTGACTAAAGTTCATATGACTGATTATTGAGGATTATAACTGTTTTTTTTATTGAATTAGGTTTCCGAGGGATCAGGTTCGACTTCAAGATTGGATCGCAATTGTTCGTGAACAAAAAAGCGAATCAGACTGGATAACGTCAAAAAACAGCAGGATATGTAGCAATCACTTCCAAAGTACTAACAAATATGTTTCGAAATGTGGTCGAACAATGCTTAAAAAAAAATGCAGTTCCAATTATACATACAGGTAGGTAACTCAAACATTTTATAAAACATAATGCTGCCTGCACAATGTTTTATAAAATGTCAGCTACCTGTTGCTTACATTTTCGCCAACGTTGAATTTGTTTGGTCAGTCAGTATAGGTACCTACAAAGAAACCGCTACCTACATGACATTTCATTATGAAACCTAAAGTTGTGTCATGAAATTGATTATTTATTGATTACTAGCTTTCTACCTGCTTCATCCAAGATGAAGTTCCGATTTGACGAAGTTTTCGAATCATACAATTATTGTTATGACTGATCATAAATTATTTCATTAACATAATGATTATTAATTTCTATTTTAGTTTTGAATATAATGGGCTAAGCTGAATACAAACATAAGTGGTAATACTTGATCCGTGATTAACCATTATGATGTTTAATTTCTTACCTACGTACTTACTCTTCAATCGAGTGTCCACTCTACGGCTATAAAAATGTTATCCTAAGGCACAAGGACTCATTTGAAGCGCAATTTTTAGAATTATAGCTATCTCTTTCACTTGCGTGTTGTTTCGTATCTTTTGTTCTACTTATCAGTAAAACTTGTCAATGAGTGCCATAGATATCCGTGATGTGTGCAGTTTTTACTACGCGGAACAAATTTCAACGCAAATTACTATGAACGTAACATATCTGTACTTTATAATATCATTGCCTGACACAGTTTTCTATTGATTTTATTACGACTTGAAATCGATTTTATACAACGAGTAATTTAAAGGGTATATACATATCAAGCGCATGGCTCTTTTGGATGATAAAAACGATATGGCAAGGGTTTTATAATCCTAAGTCTACATGTGTGGAACTTATTACAAATTTCAATACATTGATACCAGAGACCGAATTTTTCAAATTAAGAAGAACGAAGAGAATTTTCGTGTTATTAGAAAGTGACGTGGAAAGTTATTGACCCTCGTAGTGCTGTAACACGTTTGTTGTGATTGGTATTCAAGAAATATATGAAACCGATACTTTGGTATCAATTCTTTAAGTCACTTATCTTGTGCTGAAACTGTGCATAGAGACTCCATATCAGATGTTGTCTTCAGCCCTTTCGGATAGATATGGGGTTTCCGTTACACGTTGTTAAAAACTACGTAATCAAATATGTACCTCTTAAACTAGGTATGTTTTTAACCGACTTCAAAAAAGGAGGTTCTGTATTCAACCAGTATGTGTGTTTGTATATATATATAATATGTAAGTATGTATCTTTGTTTGTATATCCACGATTTTCTCAAAAACGGCTGATTCAATTTCGATCGCGTTTTCGTTGTTTGAAAGCATATTTCACAAGGATGGTTTAAATATATAACACATCAGGTTCTGATGAAGATCTTCGGATATAAGTGATAGAATTACATCGTGCGTGCCCTAGAATGCGGCTTACTTAGCCTATCAAAACTATTAATTGGCTTGGCACCGACTTCAGCCGTGTGAGTAGATACGTAGCCCTTATTTGCAACGGAAGTAGACATCCAATGAAACAATATACAACGTGTAATTTAAAGGGTATATACATATCGAGGGCACGGCGTCTTTGGATGATAACAAACGATATAGCAAGGGTTTTGTAATCCTATGTCTACATGTGTGGAGCATATTAGAAATTTCAATACATTGATACCAGAGACCGAATTTTTCAAATTAAGAAGAACGAAGAGAATCATCGTTTTATTGGCAAGTGACGTGGAAAGTGATGACCCTCATAGTCCTGTGACACGTTTGTTATTATTGGTATTCAAGAAACATATGTAACCAATAATTTGGGGTCAATTCTGTGAGTCACTTATTTTGAGCTGAAACTTTGCATAGAGACTCCATACCAGATGTTGTCTTTAGTCCTTTTGGATAGATATGGGGTTTCCGTTACACGTTGTATAAGGTTATTTTTCGCTTTGTAGTGTGATCGCAAAAGTGATTTTGTTTGTTTTGAAGTCAGTTAAATTTTTTGTATAAGTTTCCTTTGACTCCTTGGCCATTAAGTTATTGACGCTTCTCTATTGTTTACATTTTAATGAGAGTGTGAAAAACATGTCCTTGAACTAAAAATTCGAAAATATCCACTACCAAGCCCCGATGTATGTAGGCTTACATGGTGAATTACCTCCCGTCCCCTCTCATAGAGAGGACGCTTGTGTTCCAGCTGTAGGAATGTTATTAGCCCTTTTAGTGGAAATTTTCTTATCAGGTATCGTACCCATGACCAGGGTTGTTACGGAACTTCGCCTACGACTCCGTTACTGCGGAAATTCCGCAAGAAATCATATCTTCGCTTCCGCCTCCGCCTCCGTACAACTTTTGCGGAGTTGTAACGGAGGTTTATTTACGACGACTCAGCCGTCCAGCCGCGTGTTACGTGCGAAATGGACAAGTGGTCAAGAATCAACGAGTGCGCGGTGGGAACGCGGATGGGGTGGGTGCGGGCGTGTCATGTTTCAAATGATACACGACAGGAATCAACCTGTCGTGTATCATTTGTTGTAATAGTTTTAATGAACCACAAATTACTATTTTTTCTACATCCACTTTCATAACGTCCGCATCCGCGGAGATGACACTCGTCGCCTCCGTATCCGCCTCCACCTCCGCTAAGAAGGCCTCCGTTTCAACCCTACCCATGACCTACAACTCACAAGGCGGACCCGTAATTACTGGGTCATCACTGCTCTAGGCATATAGATATAACATCAATCTGAATTCAAGAGCGGCGATACATTATTTTACTTAATTTCCCAATTCATTGAAACACCAATATTTCTAATAACTAACAAATATTTGTACCGAACAATTTTGAATGGTAATTAACTAACCGGAACTCGTAACAAACTCTGAAATAACGTATATGTATACAATGTATGATTTTCCTTTGCTAATGACATGTAAACAATAAACCAATTTAGAACATTTAATATATTTAAGCCCAAACCGAAGTTAGCAAACGAAACGACCATATCTCAGTGCCTCTAATTAACACCTATCTATGTATTACACTGAAACGGATAATATTTACAAACTTACCACACCAAATAAAAAAACAATAATCGACTCTATTCCAATGAAATAAAGTTCTGCGAAAGTGAAAGAATAACGTGGGATATCTCCGTCCCTTGTCACTCTGGGTAGGTATAAATTAATTAGTTTCCTAAAGCCTTTCCCGTGAAGGAGTCTCTGTTATTTTTAGTTAAATTATTTTTGATGTGGTTTTGATTTATTCATTGGGCTTTTAGTTTTCACTTGAGTAAACAATATCGAAAAGTTAAACTTTACTAAGCGTAGACATATATTTACACCAATATTTCTCGACTCTGTTACAGTGAAGAATCTTTTTATTTTTAACATTGCCTAACTCTTAGAATTTTCATGCAATATTTGATATATTTTATCAATTGAGTTAATAGTGGCTAGCGGCATACATATATACAGACTTTTCTAAAAACAGTAAAAATATCAAATTGTATCCTAAAGTATTTTTATAGGCACTTGATCTGTAAATTATTTTATGTGGTTTTTATCAATGTGATTATATTATTAGTTGTACCGTTTTGTTACGGATGAGCGGAGTCTTTTAATCACAAACTGATTGATTGCACACAACTTGTAAAAGAAATAAAAAAAGGTATTATTTTTTATATTTCGTCAACATCAGTCAGTCAACATCCTGAAGCTATTTACTAAAGCCTGTAATACATGTTGGCCGAGCGTTGTCGAGCGAAGGCCAATACCAACATGTAGACCGTTTATTTGCCTTGTCTTGCTATCGCTCCGTGTCACTTGCCTAGTTGGACGAGTGTAGGCCAGCGCCAATGTGTATAGAGCTCATTTGGTACAACTTGTCTTCGCTCGCCGTTGCTCGTGATCACTTACCTCACTTCGGATCGGTGTTGGTTTTTGGTCACAAATCAAAGACGCTCGCCTGCGCTCGGCCAACGTGTGGGCAGCTCTACAGACCCTGTTCTACATTGGTCGTCTGTATTGGCGTTCGACGAACTTGTCGAACGTGTGGATATTATTTCTTGACCTGTAGCTATTTGCCAACGCTCGGCCAACATGTATTGCAGGCTTAAAAGGGTAGACCTCTATGGAGACGAACGTGCAAGAAAGCATCATCCTGGTATACGCATTCGGCAAATAAAGATAATTACACAACATGTAACATAATTAATGCACATCTTCAAATTAGTTTGTTCAGAATCGTTTACTGAATCGATTTATATCGTTTTTACTATCGATAATTTTTATCCCAAAGCAATTAAATCTACGTAAATTACAAATTACACTTTCGCTGTATATTAAAAAAAAGTAATTAAAAAATTAAAAAACCCGACTGCAACCATATACTAAAACGAACTGAAAAGCTAATAAAAACAAGCCAATTTTAAATTAAATAAAAGTTGGAAGCAGGCGGGGCCCATACTATTATTATAGTTTCAAACTCAAATAAGTCCCACCTGCTTTCAACTTTTATTTAATTTAAAATGAGCTTGTTTTTATTAGATTTTTAGTTAGTTTTAGTATAAGATTGCAGTCGGGTTTTTTAATTTTTTTAATTACTTTTTTTTTATTTCCAGCTTTTTAGTTTACAGATGTGAAAGATTTCGCAGACGATTTAGTTCTTTATACGTGTTTTTTTACGATTTGTCACTTTGAATTACTTTTAACTATATAAGTTGTATATATATTTTTGTAATTACCTTTTAAAACCCTTTATTTTGATACCCCACTCGATATGTTTTGAGGAAAAAATACTTTTTTGAAGGCATAATATGGCGCCAAAAATCCGCCATCTTTATTTTTTTATTTTGATATACCCAGTGTCACTCTCACAGTCAATACGAATCTAACGATACCTCTCAAGCTAAAATCCGTCGAGCCGTTCAGGCCACAGAGCGTGCCAAACAATTATACAAACATATGTACATGCATACATACCTCTCGAAAAACATAACCCTCCTTCTGGCGCAGTCGGGTAAAAACAAGTAAAACAAAAAATCCAGAGTATGTATTATGATAATAACATAATTTTCTAATTGGGGTGTTTGAGGGTGTGCGTTAATTACGATACATGTTGTATAACCATGATTTAATAACATATTGTAAATCACGTCTCTCTCAACAGCAAAATACTATCGGCTGAAATACAGGTTCTGGCCTAGTTTGGTAGTTTTAGCGACGGTAATAAATAAAAAAAAAATACATGTCACTGTACCACTTTGCATCTGTGTAAGTGAATATATTGGCTATAATAGTGTATATTTCCAATCCTAAACAGAATTTCATGTAAACACAAATACAATTAATCTACAGGCTGTTCCATATATATGTACACCACAGAGCCGAATGTATCCTTCCGCTGAATTTGACAGTGCGTATGCGGTCAAGCGACCCACGACACTGTACCATTAATCCTAAACATTGTAACATATTAAACCCTGCAGTTGCTGATATAGAATGGATCGATCTAGGACTAAAAGCGTCAATAGTCCTAATGGCTAAGGTCGGACTTGTAATCGAGAGGTCACGGGTTCGAACCCCACCCATTACACTAGTGCCGTGAAGCCACTCCAGACACACGCATATTTAGCTGAGTTGGAGGGGTTAACAAGATTGCTAGTAATGTGAATTCTACCCACATTGCTAGCTTTCTTACCATGCTCTAACTAAAAGCCAAACATGACTACCTAACTAATTTGACTTCCTATACAAATCCTCACCTGATCCGACAATTTTGCACGGAAAGTTTTAATTTTTTTTAGAGATTTGTATAAAACTTGTCATAGCCGGTGCTTTGAATTTAAATACGGACACACAGCTACACTACTCAATCGTCACAAGAAACTAGCACGATACAACTGGTGCTTAGCGCCATCTATCGACATTTCTATAGAGTTGTTCGAAATTTTCGAGTCAAATACAATTGGTCGACTATTACTCGTAAACTTGTAAAGCCCACTTATGTGTGATAGTTTTCCTTTAAATTTCGTTATATATAGGTACTACTGCCGTGACATTTGAATTTCTAACTACAACCGTTTAGTTGATAGAGGGGGGGGGGGACACTTGACTCTAACAAAAATTGGTACTTTAAAGCTTGATAAGTCACGAACGGTTTACTTAATCAAACAACGGTCTTACCAAACCCCTAATCTTTTCGAAAGACTTATCCAACGATATCCCACACTATGGGAAGAACAAAAAAAAAAAATATCATCCCACTTTACATGTATGGGAGGTACCCTAAATAATTGTTTTTTCAAAATTTTATTTTACCACTTTTTCGGCGTCATTAACGTGTATACTCATGCCAAAGTACAACTTTCTAGTACCAATAGTTTATGAGCTAAACCACGGACAGACGGACAGACAGACGGACATGGCGAAACTATAAGGGTTCCTTGTTGACTACGGAACCCTAAAAATAACGTGAAGACTTCACCTAATAATAAAATTATTACGAATAAATTCAGCTAGTGGTGGGAGTAGCTCGTGACTGAATAAAAAAAAATCCGCACGGGACGATTTTTAAGGTTGAGCAACGGTTGCCTAGGTCAGCCCCTGGATGGGTCACATTTCGAAATTCCTCTGTCTCTTAAAAAGCACTTCAAGCAGTTGTTACCTGCTAGCCTTGCACTGTAATTCAAACATTAATGATTGAAAAGGTTTAGAAAACCTTCTTGAGGTTCCTATTCAAAAGGTTACGAGGCATGCCTTTTAAGTTCTGTCGTTTCCATATTTCCCGGCAATTTTGAATTTGGAACTGTTCTATATTCGAAGGTGTTTAAATTTTGAATCTCAAAATAGTTGGAAGTATTAGGATTAATGCTATTGTTTAGTCACAGCGTCGATTGGAATCTGTCAGGTTACGTACGAAAATGAATCTTTCTGAGGAAAATGTTCGTGCAATAATTTTCTACAACTTTAGAAGAGGCCTGACATGGCTTCAGTGTATTGAAGAGCTAACATCGGTGTTCAGTGATGAAGCCCCATGTCTGCGGACTGTCAAACGCTGGTATTTAGAATTCCAGCGTGGACATACTAGTGTTAGTGACAAATTTCGCGAAGTACACATC
Organism: Tholera decimalis; assembly: GCA_943138885.2. Taxonomy (NCBI): domain Eukaryota; kingdom Metazoa; phylum Arthropoda; class Insecta; order Lepidoptera; family Noctuidae; genus Tholera; species Tholera decimalis. The sequence goes on from OW964565.2 coordinate 34,644,044, forward strand.
GAAGATAACATCATTTCTGTGAGACAACTAATTCTCGAAGATCGTCATGTGACGTATCGAGAGATAGAGGCTCTATTAGGCATTTCAGGGACAACCATTCAGAAGATCTTGCATGAAGCGCTTGGTGTGAGAAAGCTTTGCCGAACATTTGAATAATTTAAAATTGAAAATATTATTTATTGTTATGACGTAGTTTGAAACATCCTGTTGCAGGTGGGGACCGAGCCTTGATTTCCAAGGCTCGCTAGAAGAGTGATGACATCTTTATCAGAGGTTGCTCACCCTAGCGCACAACAACGTCATAATAATAAATATTATTATTTTCAATTTTAAATTATTTAAATGTTCATAAATATGTTTCTTTAATGAAGTTTTACTAGTCATTGGATGCATGCAGTGAGCTGCCGTTGTAAGACAACTAAAATAACACGGTGTATAATTTAAATTTACAATCACAATTATTACTACTCTTTTCTTAAATGTATTTCTATTTCTATGTTAATTCATATAATTGGTGTTGTACCGTTTTAGTTAAATATATATAAATAAAATAAGAAAATCATTTGGCCGGCTTTGACTGCGGTTACGGGTAGTCACAAGCCAGGAAATCTGACAGTGGTTTGGCCAAGGGGTATTGTGTTACCCTGCCACTAGGTTATAGAGGTCAGATAGACAGTCTATGTAAAACACTAGTGCTAAGCTGCATCCAGTTAGTATAACAACGATGGCAACAATGTTATCTGCCCATCTCGCTGCGAGACGATCAACACTCCTCTTTCAGTCATTGGACGCCACTCGGTCACAGCCATACTCTACCTGCCGTCACCATATCATCATCTTAAAATGTTAGTTTTCTTAGAAAGAGGTGTGTACTTTTGCTGACATCACGATAAGAAGTTAAAATTGAAATTGTAAAACCATTTATTCGGTGATAAACACACACAACAACAAACAATAGACAATTACAAACATAAAAAATAACACTAAGTATTTCGCTGATCATGTCTACACCGAAAGGGTCAACACAGCATTTGCTGGGCGAAAGACACCCAGCGCTGGTTTTCAGTTGGCACCCAGCAGTGACACACGATAAGCGATAAGCGAGTCAGTACATATCTTTTGTCTGTTTACAGATATCTTTTAAACAGACCATACGAGTACATTGATTACGCATCTTAAAACCTCTATCACAAATATGTAAGTTGTATAAACTAGCTCTTGCGGCTAGGCTAGCGTGAAAAGGTATTTTTAGCGAGGAAAAGTAGCCTGTCTCTGTGCAACAGAACGTGCTTGTATGAGCAGTGGTTACAGGCACGACTTTCAAGTTTTAGGTCGGGGAAGACATTGATTTCATTGCTTCTACTTTATAAACAGTAACGGAAAATATCGTGAAGAGACTGGCATATCCTAGGACCGCAAAAACGAAGACACACACCCATTGAGCCAACCACCCATTGAGCCAACCATCCATTGAGCGAACCGTACATTGAGCCAACCGCCCATTGAGCCAACCACCCATTGAGCCAACTATCCATTGAGCCAACCATCCATTGAGCCAACCACCCATTGAGCCAACCACCCATTGACTAACACGCACTGAGCCTGGTGATCCTGAGGTGGTGGATTACGGCCCATTACTTCGCATAAACAGGACACAGACTGTGTTCTAGTAGTGGGAACATTATAAGCTGATCATGTTGTCTCTCTTCAGTTATTCAAATACCACCAAAAAACCTTCGTTATGACGTGAAAAATTGATAAACAAACACACACATTTAATAATATCAGTATAGTTTCTGATACGGAAAACGCACCAAAGGATACCAAACTGTATTCCTATAATTTACCGCAACGAATAATGTGGAATCCTAAAATTGTATACGTAATATACAACTGATGTTTTTGATTACGCTCCAACATAGCTTGTTTTCCCGACAAAGCCCCGAGCTTGGGCTGATCCTAAGCTCGAGCCATATACTAAGATAATATTATTTGTCATTGTTTCTATACTAAAGCAACATTTCATAGCCAAGCAATATCCTGTTTCAGATTGTTTGCTGCACCCCATCATCTTCGCTAAGCTGCACTTAAGTTTGTGATGGCGGACAAATTAATTGGGCCACTCGGAAATTTTAATTTTATGAGGTAATCTAGCTTATTATTTATCTACTTGGAGCAGGCAGACTTGGGTTAATGATAGTTGTTTTTTGTTTCAGTGTTTAATGCGGGCTGCGAAGCTGTACTATACAATAAAATTCATGTGCGAGTTAAGATATGTGTCATAAATATGCGTTTATGCATGCTCAGCCAAAGAAATTTAGTTTATAGATTGATTATAATAGTCTGAAATTGCAGGCTTAAAATAAATACAAACACAAAACAATTTTAATTTATCTCTTTAATTTATTATTTTTAATGTTAAAAATTGACATGTATTGACTTTAGCATGATGTTATGATCATTTTTTTTTTTGGTGGGAAAATAATCAAATGGTTCCTCCTGCTGTGGGTAGAGTGGAAGGGAGTGTCAGACTTCTACTGACTAACCCCCCCCCCTGTTCCTTCAGTAGAACATTCTCGCAACCCCAGAATGATATTATGATCTAGTATCAACGGCAGATCATAGAAGATTACAATTTAGTTTATTATTAATTAAGATCTTCTATTGAACATTTTCTGTTCAATTTAACACTGGTTCTACAAACGGCACTGCTGGTTCAGCTAAATATTTTGTAGCTCGGACGAAGCTGCAGCTGCAAAGGCTATTCCATCTAGTTTGATGTTATGCATGACTATTATTGCACTTAAATTCTAAGAACTACTAACATAGCTATACATACACAAGTTATATTTTTATGAATATGGAAGATAAACGTGGACTTCATATTTTGCGGACAACGGTGCTAAAACTGGTCACATAACATTGAAAAAGGACCAAAAATAATATTTTAGAAGTATTTAACAAAAAGCCATAATTACAAACCATTGTTTCTTCATCCACAAAAAAGTAACGAATTACCATTAACATTTTACCATAGCCTTTTAAGTCCAAATAAAACACATTCACATCATAACTCAAGATAAAATGTTAATAATTAAAAGGAAAAATATTATCCGTACAAAAAATTAAACGAGCAAAATTAATTCCGTTTGTTCCAAGCTCGGCTTGTTTTCTAAAAATGTTTTAACAAAAGCTATAGAATTTTACGGCCGCCAGTGTATCAGGGCATAATTCGAGTGTGCAAGCATCAAATACGGCCGAGTTATTATGAGCCCTGTTCTCTGTAAGACTTAATTAAAATTGTGTTCCTTATTGCCAGCGAGAAAATTATTCCATTATACTTTAAGCTGAAAATGCTTCGTACATGAAAAGAATTTCATGTAAGTAAATTACTTACTGTTACTTTGAGCCTGTAAAGTTAATGCATAGTTTGTTATGGGTAGGATTTTTGTTTTAAAGAAACACACCTTTATCATACGTAACTGACTGACTGCAACACATGGCTGCGGCAGACCACGAACGAAAGTCTATCAGAGCTAGCCGTCTACGAGAAATGAGGTAACACACATCTTAAAAAAATACAGTCGACTTGAGAACCTCCTCTTTTTTTAAGTAAGTTACAAAGTAAAAAAAAGTTTTTTCCATTTCTGGCAATTTAATCACATGCTCAAATCAATAGACGTGACTTTAAATCATTCTCTTCTAACCACTAAGCTGGTTAAGGCTGTTTTCGAGACTATTTTCAGGTATCATTAGAACTTGAAACGGGATATTTAGCATGTGTAATTTATTGTTTTGAGATTCTTATATCATTATCCATCCATATTATTCATCCGTCATCAATGCCGCTTGCAACAGTGCCGAAATATCGGAAACTCGAATCAATAAATATACATGGTAAATATCCCGTTCTCAGTTCCAATGATAATGTTAGTGACCATGTTAGCTTAAAAAAGTAAATTTTTATTTCTATTAGCTGATTATTATAAGCCTATCCCTTATCCGGGGCTTGGGCTGGCCACGTCTGCCGCATGCTCCATGAGTTGCGGGCCAAAATCACCACTTTCTAGAACCCTGACAAATCTAGAAGGCGTTGCGGTAGACCTCAAAGAAGATGGCGGCACGAGCTGGACCAACGACCAGTACATAACTTTGGCCCTTGACAGAACCACCTGGAAATCATAGCCTTTGCCTAGCAGTGGAATGATGCAGGCTAACAGAAACCCTTAATAATAAATGATCCTGTGACCAGAGCCGGATTAACCCTGACAGAGGCCCTAAGGCAATGGCATTCACGGGGCCCCTTTTCTTACTTTGACTGACTAAATCGTGTGTGAACTGAGGAAACGCACATTAAGGGCTGTGGTTTTTAATATATTTGTTTACTTATTCCCAGATTTGTTCTAAAATTGTTTTAATTCTGCTACTTAATTTAACGATTTGTATTTTGTGAGATAACAGTGAGGTCCCTAAGTTCACACGCACAACAAATTCTCGTTCGAAGAAACATGTTTTCTTGGTGCGTGCGCTGGGCCTGGGCCCCTAGTTGATGCGGGGCCCCTAGGCAGTTGCCTACTCCGCCTAATGGTTAATCCGGCCCTGCCTGTGACAGGTCTCAGATGATAAATGACAGACCTCGAAATATTAAGATAAATAAACCTTAGTCTATTTTTTTCCTTTACATAAAATACATTTTCAATTATAAAACTGCCATCAATTCAGGGCCTTTATAATGTTGACTAACATGATTACATGATAGCTGTTGGCGGAACAAAACAGATACAATAATACGTTTAAAGACGTAGATACGCGCCATCTGAAAACCGCTTTATCTCTTCCTGGCCTCAGCCTTGTGGTAAGTAGCTGTTTGAATTTAACGTCTATCGTTTTCTAGAACGTTAGCTTTGTACGCAAAATTAAATAAGTAGCGGTTAATTGGAAATCTGAAATAATGAGAGATATTTGATGGAAATTGGACTTGAATATGTAATCGTTCTAGATGTCCAAATGATGACGGTTTGTTTGATTTTAGAGTTACTTGTATTCGTTTTAAAGTGTAATTATCATGAGGGGTCGGGGTTGCGGGAATGTCAACGAGATAAAGCGTCCCCGGAACACAACCTGAAGGAATAGAGAAGCTAGAAGTCTGACACTTCCTTCCGCTCCGTCTAGTGGGGGTGAAGTCATCGATGATTTTGCCGCAAAAAAGTGTAATTAACATAATTAAATGCTTTCAAATTACTTGCAAGATTGCTAGAAATGTGAAAGCATTTAACTAAGTTAATTACACTTTTTTCCCTTCCGCTCCATCTAGATAGGAAGAAGTCATCGATGATTTTGCCGCCAAAAAAGTATAATTAACATAATTAAATGCTTTTACATTACTAGCAATCTTGCAAGTAATGTGAATTCTAAAAAGTACTTCTCTTTAATAAAAGACCAGCTGTGTTATTCTGTAAGACCTCATTTTAAACTTCGAATCTGAATCCGCTGTGAGTCTTTTGATTGGCATTCTAAAAACTCGGTTGTTAATTCGAATTTACACTAGCGCTATCCTTGCGAGCGTGTCAGCGAGTTGAACTAAAAATTTTGACAGATAAAGTATGAGATGACGTGAGAAGTGGCATTCGGTAAGGTAATTCCACCGTCACTTCGACGCTGTTTACAAATGCAAAATCAAGGTCACTTTGAACCATAAGCGAAGTGACAGTGAATAGCTATGTGAGATGCGAGTTGTTGTTCGAATTTTACAGAATCGACGTACTGTACAACGTAGAACACACTGTTCCTTTAGTTGCTCTCCCCTTTCCCATTACCTAGGACCAAAAATATAAAAACTTACAACGTCCACTAACCCACGTGATGGATTATAACATCTTTTAGAGAGTGGGCTGGGCTCTCGGCAATGCAACATTATAGGTTGATCTATACTAATATAATCAAGCGGAAAAGTTTGTTTGTTTGAACGCGCTTATCTTCGAAAGTACTGAATAGATTTGGATGATATTTGGTATGGAAGTAGTTTGAAGCTTGAAAAAGGTTACAGGCTTAAGTTTTTATCGTGATAAAATTCACGAAACGAAGCCCCGCTTGACTTTTAGTTATGTTACGTAAGCCAATTTAATCCCAAACAGCTACATACCAACAAGCAGCCCATACCTGCAGCGACCACGAACCTTCATTGTGCTAGTGACAAACTACATGAGTCGTTTAATAAAAGCAGCCTTGAGAAATGTGCCCGCGTCCAGGCTCCTTTGTAGCCCCGCCATTTGTAAAATACGTAGAATAAAATATTTTCTTAGAGGCCGGTATGCGTTAACGTAAACAAAGGTAAAGAGAAATTGTTACCGTTCTCCTTTTCAGGATATTTTTGACTTGATGAGGATTGTTGTTTCGGTTATTGCTTTTTGGTTTGTTGGCTGGTAATAATGAAAATTATAAACATTCTTGGGATTTACGAATGGTTTTTACAAGGTATCTTTGTAGAAGAATTTGTTGTACTGGCGGCGCGTGGGATAAACATAACATGCGGTTTCGTAACATGACAAAACCATATTTATTTATTTCATCATAAAATAATTACATATTTATGTTTGAGGCCTGTGTTCTGGCACGCAACGCCTCAAACCAATTTAAAATGTAATTATGTATTAAGATTATTGCAAAGGTTTAAAAAAGCTGGCTGAAAGCAAGTCGGACTTTAACAGGAAGGGGTCCGTACCAGCTAAAAAAAAAAGTTTCTTGTAAAAAGATAAACACTCTATGATTTTAATTCTCTAACTAATAAGGTACGTGTTGAGAACATCACTACGCTCGGGGCGACCGCGGCGGAGCAACGAGTGAGCGCCGGCCGGCACAACCACTGCGTCATCGTCCGCCTTACTAAACACGCACTCCTGTGATTTCACCATCTAATTTCTTTATTTGATATTATCTGCTTGTTATAAACATTCACGTAAAAATACAGTTCACTATAATTTTACTGGCGTTTTCATCCTAACACCACCATTATATAGGATAGATATACCCTATAACCCGGATATACCCCGTTCCTTTCTAGTACACGAGATATCGAATTTTGACTGGAAAAGAGAAGAATAAGATTCTCGGAACAGAATCCTAATACTAGCCCATAATTTGTGTAAAATGTAGTATTAGAAGGAAGCAGTAGTGACCTAATGATGAGACGGCGTCGTGTTGCGCTGCGTGTTGTCGCGTAATCTTCCGCGAAATCATCGATACGACAACCTTTTTTTTCTGTGTGGGAAAATCCTCGAATGACTTCTTCCGCTCTGGGTTAAGTGGAAGGGTGTGTCAGACTTCTACTGACTAAAAACCCAGTTCCTTCAGCTGCCCTTAAGTTACGGGGCCTCGGCATCTTGTTAGAACATTTCCGCAAATACATGACACCCTTCGGCCATAATTCCTGCTTGAGGAATGTCTCCAATTGATGAGTTGGAACCCGTATTACAAACGATAATTATGTAAGTATGAATCAAATACAAGTATTAATTTAGTCAGATGATCAGTGGAAAACCAGAGTAAAAGCACAGAAAGTTTTCCAGTAGAAACTCTTCAACTCTCGGCTTATTCCTGGAATCTGTCCTATACTCATTACCCATGAACTGTTCCTTGCACGCTTCGATGGAAACTAGGTCGACTTATATCTGCTGTAGACAATTAAGATACTACACCTATTGTTATAGCAGTAGTCAAATTTAATTAACGTTCGCCAAAGTTATATGTTGTCTTGGGAAGAATAAAATTAATTTATTGAAGCTAAGCTGAAAATTAGCACTTTAAAAACATATGAACAGACACATTTGTCCTGACTCTTTATCTTTATGTGGCCAGAGTACTGCCCTTTTTTAGGGTTCCTTACCCAAAGGGTAAAAAAATTGGCCAAGTGCGAGTCGGACTCGCCCATGAAGGGTTCCGTAGTAACTATAATAAATATGACATACTTAATATATTTATATGAAAAAAAAACCTAACAAATTTCATAAAACTAGCTTAATAACAATTTTTACAACTACGCCAAATAACTTTGTTTTTCATAGTATTTGTATGAATTACAAAGTTATATTTGCGGTTTTTGAAAATATACTGTATCTCAAAAACTGCTGACTCGATCTCGTTCAAACTAATTTTGGTTGAAAGTTTACATTAAGATCTACAACATATAGTTTTTTCTAGATTTTTCACTTCATTATTATATAAGTTAGAGGGGGGGACACACATTTTACCACTTTGGAAGCGTATATCTTTTAAACGATTAATGTTATGAAAATGTCATTTTAGAAACCATAATGTCATTTTTAAAGACCTGTCTATAGATACTACACACGTATAGGTTTCACGAAAAAAAATATTTTCAGTTTGAGTTCCATGTATGGGGAGCCACCTTTATTTTAAATATTTTTTAAATTTTATCTTAAAATCGGAAAGCGGTTCACAGAATACATCTACTTACCAAGTTTTACATGTATAGTCCTAATAGTTTCGGAATAAAATGGCTGTGACATACGGACGGACGGACAGACAGACAGACGGACAGACATGTCGAAACTATAAGGGTTCCGTTTTTTGCCATTCGGCTACGGAACCCTAAAAACGGGATCCTATTACTCCGCTGTCTGTCTGTCACCAGGCTGTATCTCATGAAACATGATAGCTAGACAGTAGAAATTTTCACAGATGATGTATTTCTGTTGCCGCTATAACAACAATAATACTACGTTTTTTATAGATAATGGTACGGAACCCTTCGTGCGCGAGTCCGAATCGCAGTTGGACATTTTTTCGAACAATAAAGCAGTATTTCTTTTGAACGTCGAGTTTGAGGCTTCTATGAGTTTAGTAGCATTAAATAAAAGTTTCCCAAAAAACACTAAATGCAATTCCGGCTCCTTAAGAAAATAAGTCGGCAAATTACCCACGAATTGTACCTAATTCACACAGGGGAGGCACCAATCGCATTCTGAGATCCATCGGCACGTTTCCAACACAAAGCACCCTCGAGGTACACAAACAGCACCGGTTCGGCAATTCTTCGCTAATTTCGTGCACACGTAAACGCATTTCGCCGTCCTCATTTCACTTAACACTGGGAACGATCTAAAATACGTTCCCACACATTCGTTCATGTAAATAGGGAGACCCCCACGTTTCGTAATAGATGCAAACTGGCTAGAACTCTCGTTTCGCGGACTAAAACTCTGTCTTCGGAAGACGAACAGTGGTAACTGAGTAAATACGAGTTTCGAGTAAAAAAATATTTTTATATGCAGTCACTACTTGACGTCTAATAAAAACTAGCATTAAAATTTAGATCTATTATTATTAACCTAACCTATTATTATACACAGTATCTTATGTTCACCTATAGGTTCAAGTGTAATATTTTTTATAAACATAAACGTTCTTGGCGTCAAAACGTAACACACGAACAAAGTATTTATTTATTTTTAAACAAAAAACGGTGTTATTTTAAAAACATTTAAATGCACTTGCGCAGACATCTGGAAAAAATATCTGAAGGTCATACAAACATTTTGTTCTGGCGCGGGAACGGAACCTACAACACACAGCTCAGCAGCCAATCATTCAACCACTGCACCAACCGTGTCTTCAATTACTTTTAAATTTAAAATATCTACTAATAATTGTATAGTTTCTATATACATTGAGTTGCGAGCGATAAACTTTTCGCAGAACGTTGACATCTACATCAAGCAATCAAACATTTTTTTTTTAATTTTGGGCTACGTCATTTGCTTTCGGGGAACAGAACTTTTCGCTGTACCACTCTAGTGGACAGAGTTTTCCGAATTCACCCTATTTCTGATACGAATATTTCGTTCGAACTATTAACTAGTAAGGGGAGAAATGAGCGGATTGCCTCTATTGCTTTTTGTTTTGATTTCGAGATAGCGAAGCGACACGGGTGGCGTGTTATGCAAGTGGGTGAAATTACATACGTAGCAGAAAAGGGTATTGTTATACAGAAATCTGATTTTTTTTTTGTTTTTGTTTTCATCCGGAATGAGTTCACCTTGATCTCGCCTGATGAAATGAAATGAAATGAAATATTTATTTTGTAAATTGGTTATAAATAACACTTTTACATGTCATTTTTTTTGTGTTTCAAGTTAAGCCAGATGAGGCCGGTGTTTCCTAACTGACTACTCTGAGAAGAAACACCGAAACAAACTCAAAGGTCAACGTCTCTTTTAAAGTCCATACAATCTGTAGTGATCAAATCAAATGAGAGCCATCTAGGTTAATGTCTGTGGCGCCCTTTAGAGGACAGAATCACACAGATTTGATTTATAATATGTATATTTATTTAACAAAAAGCCTTACAAATTTCTTAAAACTAGCTTATTCACATTTTTTACAACTACGCCAATTAACTTTGTTTTTCATAGTGTTTGTATAAATTACAAAGTTATATTTGCGGTTTTAGAAAATATGTTGTGACCTCTGAGTTTGTTTCAGTGTTTCTTCTCAGAGTAGTCAGTTAGGAAACACTGGCCTCATCTAGTTTACAATTACGAAAAAAAAGACGTGTGAAAGTGTTATTTATAAATTATTTGCAAAATAAACTATCATTATTACATAAGTAACGATTTTCTATTAAAAAAAAACCGGTCAAGTGCGTGTCGGGCCACGCGCAGTGTAGGGTTCCGTAGTTTTTATAACAGCCAAATGCGTGTCGTATTCGCTGACTGATCGTTTCGTACCATGCTCTAACTAAAAGCCAAACATGACTACCTAACTAATTTGACTTCCTATACAAATCCTCACCTGATCCGACAATTTTGCACGGAAAGTTTCAATTTTTTTTTTAGAGATTTGTATAAAACTTGTCATAGCCGGTGTTTTGAATTTAAATACGGACACAGAGCTACACTACTCAATCGTCACAAGAAGCTAGCACGATACAACTGGCGCTTAGCGCCATCTAGCGACATTTTTATAGAGTTGTTCGAAATTTTCGAGTCAAATACAATTGATCGACTATTACTCGTAAACTTGTAAAGCCCACTTATGTGTGATAGTTTTCCTTTAAATTTCGTTATATATAGGTACTACTGCCGTGACATTTGAATTTCTAACTATAACCGTTTAGTTGATACAGGGGGGGACACTTGACTCTAACCAAAATTGGTAATTTAAAGCTTGATAAGTCACGAACGGTTTACTTAATCAAAAAACGGTCTTAGCAAACCCCTAATATTTTTGAAAGACCTATCCAATGATATCCCACACTATGGGAAGAACGAAAAAAAAAAATTATCATCCCAATTTACATGTATGGGAGGTACCCTAAATAATATTTATTTTCAAAATTTTATTTTACCACTTTTTTGGCGTCATTAACGTGTATACTCATGCCAAAGTACAACTTTCTAGTACCAATAGTTTTTGAGCTAAACCGTGGACAGACAGACGGACATGGCGAAACTATAAGGGTTCCTTGTTGACTACGGAACCCTAAAAAGAGAACTGGCAATGTGGGTAGAATTCACATTACTAGCAATCTTGTTAACCCCTCCAACTAATCTATAGCTATAGACGATATGTTAAGATGATCAGCCATCCACGAACTAACCTTGGCAAGCGTTGCTTCACCTTAAAGATCTAACAGTGCGAATGTTATTATTTAGTCACGAACTCCGGATTCAATTCATCAATATGCATTTTTTTTAATGGTGAACTTTTGAATCTTATTAAGGAAAATATGGAAGGATGACTTAAGGACGTACCCTGAGGCTTCACTACAGTTTGTTAGAAGAGTACCTGGAACGACTTCGTAGACTGCCTTAAACAGCAGTGAGAAAGGAAAGAGCTACATAAAAAAGTGAATTGAATTTTTATTTGCATTATTTTACAAATAAATACACATATACAAATTTCTCAGTTGATTTACGAATACTGCACTCTACGGTTATAATAAACAAGCAGTCGCTTCGCTCCTTGGGTCATTGTGGTTATGAGGATAAAAATAAAATCTCCTTCTTTTTTAGCCAGTCTTTTGCTGACAACTCTTTAAGGCGAGCGTGGAACACTCGGTGCCGTGTACACGGGCCTGGTTTCTGTCGGGCGACGAGCTACCCATTGCTCGCAGCCCGGAGTCTCGCGAGATATGCATGGAGTGGTAAGCAGAGCCGCAATAGACCTAAATGTGTCTTTCTTTACAGAAAAGTAATCTGGTCGCACGGTAGTGTCCCCGCCAGGTCAAGCGCGAAGCAAACACTGCCGTACCATCCTTTTCTGGAACCATTTCGGCGCATTTTCATGGCCCTATTTAAAGGTCTCTAGATAAGTTTAGAACGCTGAAATTATCGTAATCTAGTAAGCTATAAGTATACACTAAAACTACAAAATTTAATGTTTGTAACTTATTTATTTCCTAAGTTCTGCAAAAGCAAAGTAGTACTAATTCGACACTCACTGATTCACTGATCACCAAAATAGAACTAGTACTTCCCGTAAGCCCGTAAATTTGGCAAAGAGGTAGGGTTTAGTGCCCATATAAAGGGAAAACTAGGGTCATAGAAGATCTGGAGTACTTGATGACGATGAGGAGAAATCGTAACAGACCAGCCAAACAAACTTTACTACACGTGGTTACCCCTTCCTTTGAAATTAAAAAAATTGAAGGTCTGGAGAATCTGATGAAGAACCCTGAAGCTCAGTTGAACTATGGGAGATGTGGAAATGCGCTTGACAAACTAAACTTTTAAATTCAGTGTGATGAGCCCCATCTATTGATGTATATGAAACTGGAGTCTAAAGTATTTAATGTCTTAGAAAAAAAAACAATATCTCATAAGAAAACCATAATGATAATCCAAGAAACTAATCAAGTAAAAAATTGCTTTCTGCAAAAAGAAGTAAAATCCGAAATCAGACCGGCCGTTGAACATTCTTTATGCACATTTACTTGTTGAGACATCTAAGTCAATGGCCAATTCACATAAAATGTAACTATATTAATAAAGAAACCTTAAACTTGGCTTGGCTTTGCTTAGAGATTTCATTACTTTTTATAAAGAAACAAGCAACTCTATCGAGACTTGGCTAGATTTTTACAGGATGTTTTAGTGGGATTAAGCTGTCTGATAATTCTTTAAGTACCTATGCCCTTCAAGAGATAGAAGTCTGATACTATGTGGTTATAGATACAGCTAAGCAAGACATACTTCATGACTTGTAAGTAGTCAGTAAAAATTTAAGTGTGTCTATTTATACATATCAATAGTGAGGTACAATCACAAGAAAACGGTTTTAAGTCAGTTTAAAAAATGCCGACAAAACCTATCAGGGAATCTATACTAATATTACAAAGTGGAAATGTTTGTTTGTTTAAACGCGCTAATCTTAGAAAGTGCTAGGTAGATTTGGATGAAATATGGTACGGAAGTAGCTTGAAGTTTGAGGAATACTTTTTACCCTATTGCAAAAAGGAGGTCATGTTTTTATCGTGATGAAGTCCACGTGAGTGAAGCCCCGCACGATTACTAGTCTTAACTAAAATGCAAGCTAGTATAAGCATAAAAAAACATCCACTGGCGACATTGTTACGTTATATAGCAAAGCTTAGTCTCTAGTCAATGTAACAACCAGCCATTTGATCACGATAAGTGTCAACAAGCCTTTTCAAAATTTCTTTGATAGGTCTGTACCTAACCAGTAAGCACAAAGGCACAGCGGTCTGTGAGTGTCGATGCCACATAAATGCATATTAATTATACATGAAAAACAATAAGCCTTTATTAATAATAATATCGTGTGTTTTACGTTTTTGATAAATGTAATCAGTATGTTTGATCTTGATAATAGATATCGGTTTCAGAAGAAAATTATTTCGCTGTAGTATAGGCCTATTCTTCCACATTTTTCGGTCATGGGATTCCCTCCTCCACATTAGTCCTACTGTAACTTAGTGTAACTTAAACATCACAAATACACATGCACTATTATTTACAAAGAGATGAGTACTCACTGACACACTCACACTGAAGTAGTTGGAGCCGCCTGTGACTGATAATAATTAGTAGTTATCATATTTCTGTAGCTTTTCTTACAGAACATCTTACTTTATTACTAGTATGGATGTTTATTACTCTTACATGCAAAAACTACTGAACGGATTTGAATAAAGTTTGGTACGTAGATGGTTGACATCCTAGAATTACACAAAGGTTAATTTTTTTCCCGGGATTTCCACGGCATCGGGATTTAGGCGGCAAAACCCTCCCACGCGGACTTAGGCGCAAGCAGAAGCTATTTGAAAATATTTTCTGAATAGAACTTCTCAGAACCAATATCAAAATTGCCAACAAAAATCGAAGCATCAACCCGTCAACAAGTTCTTTCTAATCGCGATCACGTGCCTATAATCCCAACCGCCACGCTGCCAGTGCAAAGGTTGCTAATAGTCATTAGTCGACATCACGCCCGCGGCTTGGGCGGCCATTTTAATCACGGCTAATAAGCGTGCTCACCAAAATGGCGGCGAGTTCAACCGTGACAGTGACGATCAATGAATTTTATTTTTATTGGCTTAGAAAGGATTTTGGTGGCGTTAATTGGTAGTTGGTTCTGGGTGAGGTTCGGTAGAGATTTGTTGAAAGGTTGTTTTGAAGACGTTAGTGTAATTACTGTTATACTGGATTGGATTGTTTGTCCCGTTTAAAACTTATTACGTACGATACATGTAGGATGTTAATTCACAACGCATAATATTAAGAAACTAATGGCGTATGAACGCAGTGACGAGTAAATGAGGCAGGATGTGCGCGGGAGATTATGGGAAAGAGCCAAGAAAGTGAAAAATAATTTTGAGAAAATAATAAAATAAACGTCATACACATCATCTTACATGCATTTTAAATAGCACACTAGTTTTTGTTGTATCGTAAGTCGTTTTTAGATAGGAATCGATGCCACGATATTGGCACAGAAGGCAGAAATATGTACAAAGTTTCTTATAATTTGCAGGAACGACAATGAATCCATTGGCTGAACTACCAAACCTGCATAACAATCTGTAAATATGTATAGTACAATGCCTTATAAATTCTACATTGTATCGAACCATAGGCACCAACATGGTCTGTTGATGGAGGCAAGCAACAATTTCTTGGTTCAAATCTCCATACAAATCATGCAACTGGCGAGGGCAATACATTTTAGAGGCCCGGGGCTATTTTAAAGCAATACATTCTATTTGTGTACCTACCTGTATCGTGGACTAGTATCAAGTGATTTATGTACAGAAATTCAGAAGAGATATCTGTGTTGAGCATAATTTTAATGAAGTTTTTTATTTTTATTATTATTCCATTTTTATTAAATAGTAATACTAAATAGTTGTAAGTAATAAGCATGATCTATATAATCTGAAAGTATGTTTTATTTGGGCGGCTTGCTATAGTTGAAGTGAGTTCGGCGTGTATAGCTCAATGTTTTGACACATTTGCGCGCACAAATGTGTTAATATATACTTCTACAGCGTGTAACGGAACCCCCATATCTATCCAAAAGAGCTGAAGCTGGAATGGTGTCTCTGTCCACAGTTTCAGCTCAAGATAAGTGATTCAAAGAATTGATACCAAATATTGGTTTCATATGTTTCTTGAATACCAGTAATAACAAACGTGTCACAGCACTACGAAGGTCAATAATCTTCCATGTCACTTGCCAATAAAATGAAAATTCTGTTCGAAAAAGCGCGGGAAAGTCAAGGAAAGAAGGCGCGATTTTTTTGAAACAAAAAATTTAATTTATTTTATTTTATTTCTAGTGTTTACATAACTACTTAATTATAGTTTTTGGAGTTCATTATGATGGGGAGAGTTAAGAAGAGGAAGAAAAGTGGGAAGGATCCCCCTGGGGATTCCCTCGAAGATGATGCTGACACTGGGTCGTTGCGCTCTATGCAGTCGGCCACATCTGAACAAGAAAAAGAAAAGGATACGGACAAGTACATTGAATACAGAGTACCTGACTACACCCGGTCTTATCCAGAGTCTGGTGGAAACTTTGAATATATTGTATTCATCGAAAGTCAGAATCAAGTCCCGATCGGAGACCGTGATATGATGTCGTTAGCCACTAACTTTAAGAAATACAATAAAGGGGTTAAGCAACTTATCCGAATGAATCGGCACAAAGTTGGCGTTATTTTCGAGCGTCCGACATTTGCCAATGCTGCGCTCATAAATAAAAAGTTTTTAGATAATTTTAAACTCAAAGCCAGCATTCCAGCCTCAGCTACTGAAATTACTGGAATCATCCAGCATGTCCCAATAGATCTCTCGAATGAGCAAATGTATTCAGCTATATCCAGCTCCAAAAATATAATATCAGTAAAAAGATTTCTGCGTCGGACTATTACAGGAAATAAAGTCACCTTTGAACCTACCAAGACAGTGAGCATCACCTTTTCGTGCGTCTCCTTGCCCGACAGCGTGGACCTGAACAGCTGGCGGTTTGAGGTACGGCCGTACATCCCGCCGGTTAAGCAGTGTCTGCAGTGTTTGAGGTATGGACATATAGCCAAATTCTGCAAAAACAGCATCAGGTGTTCCATATGCGGAAAAGATCATAGCTATAAAGAATGTACGATTGCCCCAACAGAAGCTACATGCTGCCAATGTAAAGGAAACCATATTGCTATTTCTGCAGAATGTCCTGTCAAAAAAGCTAAGATAGAAGAAAATAAAAATAAAATTCAGAAAAGATCTTATGCTGATGTATTAAATGAAAAGTCATTCCCTCCTTTAACAAACAAAAACCCTGCTGAACAACTTAAATTCCTAATTCAAACAGATCAAATACAAAACATTTTAATTCAGACCCTCCTTACTTTAATTTCACAAAATCGGAACAAAGAAAGTTCCATTACAAATGAAAATATTAAAAAAGTTCTCTTAGCAACAATACAGAGTGATAATAACATTAAACAATCTTAATTATGGATCAGTTAAATATTGTACAGTGGAATGCTCAGAGTATTCGTAGTAATCAACTTATTTTTTCTCATTTTTTAATTGAGAACAATATTCATGTAGCTTTACTTTGTGAAACTTGGCTTAACCCTAGAAGCCCAATCATATTTAACTAGCTATAAAGCCCAATCATACGTAAAAATGACGTGTAAAAATAAAACTTCGGTTTTCCTATTTTTTTCTGTTAATGAACTATGTTTTTGCATGAGTTATTATAATTGAAGTTTTAATTAATAAATAAAATACATTTTAAGTTAAAAATACTCTTTATTAATACAATTATGGTACTTTAATCAAATCAGACAAAAATCAACAAAAAAATCAAGACTCTAACACTTTTTCTTAAAATTATGTAATTGTAAAAAAAATCAACTAGTTTTAAATTTTTCATAAAATTAAATCAACTTGTAATAATACTTTATAAGTCTCTTAGAAAAAAACAGTCTTTATATACAGTCTTGACAAACAGCAATATTGTGTTCTCCACATATAGCCTTTTTGCATTTTCAACACTGCGCTTTGGTCAACCGCCTTTTTTTATATGAACAAAATCCACAATAGCGTCGTTTCTTTGGTTCTGGCTCATCACTTATATTTTCCGGAGATGGCGGTACCACATTTTCTAAAACATTTGTTATATTGTCGCGTAGAGTCCTCTTCAAAGTAGGTGCTTGTAGTCGTTCTTGCATCCAAGGTGTCGTCAGATCTGTGCTTAATTTTTTCATGAATTCTTTGCTTTTGGTTGGCTCATTGGTTTTTCTTGTTTATTTATCTTATTGTGACAGTATATTATATAGGAGTTCACAAACGCCATATTCAACATCCCGTGAAAACCGCCATCAGCCACCTATTAGTCTTCCTGTTAGCATACATAGACTTACACATCTGATCAAAGGAACAATGCCGCCTTTTGTTTTTTTTATATATATATTATATATGTATATTATAAAACGAAGTCAACCATCGCGTCCTCGTTATCACTCCAGACATCATCTTCAACTACACGATCTTCTTCCTCGGAGTCCGAATCCAGCGGAGAATAATCCTCATCATTTTCTAAAATTGTAGCTATTTCGTCCTGGTTTAGCCGTTGACGGGACTCCATTTTGTATTCAACCTGAAAATATTAATATTATGTGAAAAATGTAACGAAACAATACGATTAACTCAAATGAATCACAAAAATAAAAAATTAGAAACAATTTCAAAAGTTACACAAAGCCCAATTATACGTCAAAATGACGTGCAACCTCTCTATTACAACAAAATAGCGGCACTTACCGAGATGACGCAACTGCGTCCTGCGAGGTCTCAATGGCTACTGAGTTGGTTCAGAAGTTAGTGGCGATCCGACGGTAAACGTGAAAGAGGCAGAGATATTTCGCCGCGGTATACGTCAAATTTACGTAGATTGGGCTTCTAGGGTTAAGCCTGAGATGCGTTTTAATATAAAAGATTATAATACTGTTAGATTAGATTCTGGTAATAGTCATAATGGCGTAGCTATATTAATACATAATTCATTACAGTACAAAAAAATTGATACTTTATATGATGACTCTATACAAAATATTGCAATATGTTTAAAATATGGTGCTAAGGAGCTTTCTTTGGTGTCATTTTATAGTCCTAGTAATTGTAATCCATCCTTTTCTAAATCAAAGCTGGATAATTTAATCAAAAGTATTCCTGGCCCTGTTTTGATTGGTGGGGATTTTAATGCCCATCACTCAGCCTGGGGCTGTAGTACACAGTGCAGTCGTGGTGTTGACGTTCTTGAAAGCATCAATGATAACAATCTTGTGTTGCTGAATAATGGAGATATGACTACAGTAGGCTCAGATAGGTGGCAGAGAAATGCCCTTGATTTAACCTTAATATCACCCTCGTTGGCTTTGTCTTGTAGCTGGTCAGTCCATGATGTTCCTCTTGGTGGATATCATTTGCCTGTAATTACAAAAATTGTATTTAATAATTTTATTTTTTCATCCAATGATCTTTCAAATCTGCCTGTTCATGTAAATTTTAAACTAGTTAATTGGGAACTTTACACAGCTAAAGTAGACAATCTATTACAAAATTTTGTGGTTAATCACCAAAACCCTTTACAAACTTATAAAGAACTTATTCATATCTTAAATAAAGCTATACAAAATTCTGTTCCATGTTCTGATATTTCTCCTATACAAACTACTTCTAGTGCCTCACTCAATACATCTAGAACTTCTAAAAAGAAAAAACGCAGTCCACTTCCATGGTGGAATAACAACTGTACTAGGGCTGTAGAAGATGCTAAGAATGCTTACATACAGTTTAAACATGACCCCTCACAAGAAAACTATGTTGAATTTAAAAGGCGACAAGCTATTAAAAAGTTGATTTTAAAAAAAGAGAGATATTTGAGTTGGGTAACTTTATGCGAGTCTTTTAACAGAACAACTCCTTTAAGTAAAATTTGGGGTATTTCTAAAAAGTTTAATAGAATATATGTACCATCTTGCAATAATGTATATCCATGGATTTTTGATTTTCTTAAAAAATTCACACCTGATACTGTAGAGGCTCCCTTTCAATCACATGATCATTTACCAACAGCAGCATGCTCAGATTATTTAACAGACCCATTTACTATGCAGGAATTGAAAGCTGCAATTTTTTCCAGGCGTGATACAGCTTTTGGCCTCGATTGTATGCCATATAAAATGCTTAAGAATGTTTCATTGCAAGCCTTATTTTTGGTTTTAAAAGTTTTCAACTTACTTTGGTTTAATGAAATTATACCTTTAGACTGGAAAATTGATTGTCTTATTCCGATTTTAAAACCTAATAAAGATAAAAACAAATCTGATTCTTATAGACCTATAGCTTTAACCTCTTGTATTGAGCAGTTACTAAAGCAAAGACTAGAGTTTTACATAGAAAGTAATAATTTATTACCATCTAATCAGCTTGGATTTCGTAGAGGAAGGTCAACACATGAATGTATTTCTCATTTGCATCTTGATATTTTTAATGCTCGTAAAATGGATCATGAGTGTGTTGCTGTTTTTGTTGACATAGTTGGTGCTTTCAATAACGTCAATCATCACATTTTTAACCGACTTATAAAAAAGGAGGAGGTTCTCAATTCGGATGTTTGTATTTTTTTTTTTTTTTTTTTATGTTTGTCCATGCATAACTCCGTCGTTTGCAAACCGATTTGAAAAATTCTGATTTTGTTAGAAAGGCTTCCCAAATGGTCCCATGAAAATTTTATCGAAATCGGACAAGCCGTTTCTGAAAAATCAACAAAAGTCTAAAAAAATGTTTACGTTGATGATCTTTTCGTTAACGCTGTATTGCGTTTTTTGTTCGCGCATAACTCCGTCATTTACGAACCGATTTGGAAAATTCACTGACCCACTAAAAAGCACGAAAATAAAAACTTTTTTGCAAAAAATAAAACCGACTTCCATATCAAAACACTACAAAGCAAAAAATAATTTTAATTTCGGAAGGCGGTGTGAAAAAAAAAGAAAATACAAAACCAATAACACCGACTACCGAAATTAAAATTATTTTTTGCTTTGTAGTGTTTTGATATGGAAGTCGGTTTTATTTTTTGTGATAAATAAACGGTTTAATTTGTTTGATCTCATACTAATAGTAATACGTAAATAAATTTGGAGTTAGTTGATTCATTCATTGTTTTATGTACCTGATATAAATGTGAATATTTTCAATATGCGGGATCCCGCAAATACCGAGATCCCGCGGGATTGAAAATTCGTAGTCCCGCAAATACCGGGATTGGATTCAGGCTGCGGGATTGGAAGCCCTAGTTGCATCCCTCCCTGAAAAAAAGCCCTCTCTCACACTCATGCCAATCATACAATGCCCTTTTGCCAAAACACAGTTAAAAAATGTATACTAATATACTTGGCAATGTATCCTATAAGATACGCTAACCTTGTACAAAGAATCTTAGTACACCTAGCAACGTATCCTGTAGGATACATTCACTTTATTTGTTAGTTTACGAAGCCAAGCGTAATTATTTCTCCTATTTATTTACTTTCCAGCATAACTACAAACATATAAAATATTATAACACTAATTTCTCATGCAATTTTAAAAGAAAAACTATTAAAAATAATAAATTCTTACCTTCTTCCGCGGAATTGCACTGAAATAATAATGAAATAATGAAATAATGATGTTTATTTTGCAAATAGGTTATAAATAACACTTTTACACGTCTTTTTTTTCGTAAATGTAAACTAGATGAGGCCAGTGTTTCCTAACTGACTACTCTGAGAAGAAACACTGAAACAAACTCAGAGGTCAACGTCCCTTTTAAAGTCCAGACAATCTATAGTGATCAAATCATATGAGAGCCATGTAGGTTAATGTCTGTGGCGCCCTTTAGAGGACAGAATCAAACAGATTTGAGCAGGCCCGTCCAAGCAGTGCAAGCATTTGTCAAATATCGCGTAGCTCAACTTCAACAACACTCAACCGGTTTGCCATTTTGACAAGTTTTGAAAAAGTAGTTGACGTAAGCTGTCATTGTGTCACTAATGTGCGTACAGAAACGTATAGTTTAAAAAAAATAAGTTAACGTTCCGTTTTACATGCATTATAAAAGAGATGTATTTTTATTTAAAATGACGTGTCTTATAAGATACGTTGTCAAGAAAAGGGTTAAAGCAAGGGTGAATAGGCATGTTCTGGGCTCGCTCGTTCGATCGTAGACCTCATCTTACACTTACCATCAGGTGTGATCGAGGTCAAGAGCGGGCTCATTCGTAATGAAAAAAAAAACTATGTTGGGGTTAGCTTCCAGTCCAACTGGTATGCAGCTAAGTACCTATTAGTGCTTTACATGGAGCAACTGTCTATCTGAACTCCACAGCCCAGTAACTGGGTAACACGATACCCCTTGGCAAGACCAACGTCAGATTTCTGGCTTCTGATTACCCGTAACATTTCTGGCTTCTGATTACCCGTAACATTTCTGGCTTCTGATTACCCGTAACATTTCTGGCTTCTGATTACCCGTAACGTCAGTCAAAGATGCACACTGTGCTTTCCGAGGCACAAAGGAATTTTAATATGTCAAGATGATCACCCATCCGAAAACTGACCTCCGCAAGCGTTGCTTAACCTCGAAAATTAACCCGTACGACTGTTATTATTTAGCCATTTACTGTTTAAAATAAATTCAATTTTACATGTAAAATCATTCGTTACAACCTACTTTCTTCTAGCAGCAAAGAAGACTTAAGATAATCCCAGTTCAGTCTGTTTATCTAATTGAATCGTATTCTTGCAGGGATTTCTGCTACGGTAGCAGCATTACTTGTGTACGTCACCTTGGAGGCTAGTAGCAGCCACATTTGTTCTGCATGAGACTAGACCGGCCTGGCTCCCCAGCGTAAGACACGGTGGAGGAGGCATTGAATTTTTTTTATTAATATGTGATATATTTTTTATATACTTACACACAACAAAATTTCATTGGATACAGAAATTAAAACTTGTGTACAATGGGCGGTCTTATCGCTCAGGGCGATCTCTTACAGACAACCTTTGGATGGATAAAACTAAAGGAGACAGATTTAGGGCTGTCAGTGTACAAACATCATAAATAATATTAATTGAACATAATTGTATAAACCACCAGTCTTCACCATTCTTTTGAAAGCTGGTAGTGTTTGAACATGCCTCACTTTTATGGGTAATGCATTACACAAACGAGCTGCTTGAGTAGAAAAAGATTTGTCAAAGAAAGAAGTGGAATGCATACGAATACTTAACTCTAGATTTTCCGATGATCTCAAGGATCTAGAATGTGTGTCACAGATGAACTGAAAACGTTCCTTAAGATAAAAAGGAGTAAAAGGATTAAAGAGCACATTATAAAGCACAGAAAGTAAGTGAAGATTCCGGCGAAACCGAATAGGAAGCCATTTGAGCTGTGCACGGAAATCAGAAACGTGGTCATACTTGCGCAAGCCAAATATAAACCTGATACAGAGATTTTGAAGTCGCTCTAGCTTGTCCAGTTGGTCTTGAGTCAAGTCGAGATAGCTGGCATCAGCATAGTCCAGAATAGGGAGAAGCAAAGTTTGTGCAATTGCAATTTTAGTGGAGATGAGAAGAAAATTACGAAGGCGTCTCAAGGAACCTGCAGAAGCAAAAACTGTACGACTAACTTCCTGTAATTGTTTAGTCCAAGAAAGTGTGTCGTCAATGTATGTATTTTATTTACAATTAGAGTGTTGCACAATGACTTTTTATAATTAAATTAAACCGCATATTATATGTCCTTACGGTTAATCCGGAACGATTTAAAAAATAAACGAGAAAATTACGAAAATACTTTATTTCAGAGAACTTAAATAGCTATACTTAAATAGCTTTCACATCATCTGTGAAAAGCGGAGCCTTAGTAATAGGGTCCCGTTATTACCCTTTGGGTACGCAACCCCAAAAAGTGTATTTTTCTCCACCGATGGACAATACAAAAAACTTTTTTGCAAAAAGTAAAACCGACTTCCATATCAAAACACTAAAAAGCCAAAAATAATTTTAATTTCGGTAGTCGGTGTTATTGGTTTTGTATTTTCTTTTTTTTTCACACTGCCTTCCGAAATTAAAATTATTTTTGGCTTTGTAGTGTTTTGATATGGAAGTCGGTTTTACTTTTTGCAAAAATGTTTTTATGTCACTTGAACTCCGTTCACTTGGCATACCTGAAAAAATAGTTTCATGGATTTTTAATTTTTTACATGGTAGAGAAGTTTATGTTAAAGTGGATAAGCAATTAATTGGACCCCGTTTTTCGTATAAAGGGGTGTGTCAAGGTGGTATTATGAGTCCATTAATTTATGTGCTTTATATACATAAGCTTAATATGGTTTTGGGTAGCAAAGTACTAAATTTACAATTTGCTGATGATTTGGTTATTTATACATCTGGTCCGGATATGGATGAGAATAAAAGTAATATTAATGGGGCTTTGAAAAATATGAGTAAATATTTTCATTATTTAAACTTAGAAATTAGTCCAGATAAATCAAAAGTTGTTGTTTTTGGTGAAATAGATTTTGATTTAGGAATTTTTTATGATAACTTTGAACTTCCCATTGTTAATGAATTTAAGAACTTAGGAGTAATTTTTTCTGCCAATCTAACATGGAATAAATATGTTGATTACATACTTGGTAAAGCAAATAAAGCGTACAATTTTATAAAATCTGTGTCAGTACATGCTGATCCTAAAATTTTGTTAATGTTATACAAATCCTTAGTCCGTAGTCATTTTGAATACGGTTTTTTGTGTTTTGGGTCTGATCAGAGACTTATACGTAAACTTGATGTCTTACAGAATCATAACTTGCGTTGCATTACAGGTGCCATGAAAACAACACCTATCAACTCCTTACAAGTAGAGTGTAATATTCCTCCACTGAAAATTAGATTTCAGTACTTAAAATCTAAATTTCTTTTAAGGCTTTTGTCATATAATAGCCACCCTCTTTACAGAAAACTTTCATTTTATCATACAGTTTATAATCCTTCAAATAATATTAACATTCCCTATTTACTTCATGACTTCTCTACTACAATTACACTTAATCAGCAACATGAACTTTACAAATGTATTGACACTTGGACTTGTTATTCTGGCAAGTACAATAGTAAATTTATAGATATGAATATTATTATAAAGCATGATTTGAAAACCAAGGAAGATGTGTACCAGTTATTGAATGAGCATTCTGACTATCAATGTATATACACTGATGCTTCTAAGAGCAGCACAAATGTCGCAATGGCTATTTACATACCTTTTAATACGACTGGTCATGGTGTAAGGTTGCCTGATGTTTTAACTATATTTTCTGCTGAGGCGATGGCTATTTCAGCTGCTTTGGATTTCATAAGTGAAGAGAACTCTGGCTTCATTTCTTGGCTTATTATAACGGACAGCATGAGTGTTCTTATGGCATTGGATAACAACAAACTGGATGCTTCTACAAACTACATCATATATCGCATCAAAGAAAAGTATTTCACACTTCAATCAAGAGACTTTGATATCAAATTTTTGTGGACCCCTTCGCACATCGGAGTCAGTGGCAATGAAAACGCAGACACTTTAGCGAGAGCCATTGTTGACATAGGAAATGCAGAAATTAAATGTGTTGCCATACCTAGCTCAGATTTATTACCTAAGATCAAGGAAGATAATATTCGATGTTGGCTTGAAGATTGGCAGGAGACTCTGCAAATAAAAGGCACTTGGTATGCAAAAATCAATACAGCTATTGGTTCAGCTCCTTGGTTTACGAAGGCACAATTTCATAGAAGCAAACAGTTTTACTCTTTACTGACTCGGCTAAGATTTGGACATGGACGTTTTAATGCTCATCTGGCCAGAATGAAAATAATAGCTTCCCCTAAATGCACTGATTGCAACCTCGATAAAGATCAGACTCTTAATCACATTATTTTTGAATGCCCAGCGCACAATGTGAATCGTATAATATTGATTGACAAATTGCTTGAGATTTACAAAACACCGGCAAACCTCCCGCGCGACATTCAAGGATTGCTGGAAAATTTTTCTTCATATATTCCTTTATATAATTTTATTACATCTAGTGGGTGTAAAATTTGATCGGGACTTATATATATGGCTATGACATTCAATTATTGAATTGACATAACTCTTGGAAACATAGATGATACATATAACTTGGAAATGACCACATGGATATGACGATAAAACTTGATTTGACAAAAAAATAAATAAAAAAAAGAATTAGATTGACGAAACATCTAACTATGGAAAAAAGAAGACATGGCATATGCCTTGATTAAAGAATATTAAGATAAGAATTTACTGATGACTTGGCTTTAGCCTTACTTTAATTTTATAGAAGAATACATAAATATGACGAGGCTGAATGGTCTTTAGACCGATGCCTGCCTTTATAAAGGCGAACAAATAAAAAAAAAAAAAAAAAGAAAATTCTGTTCGTTCTTCTTAATTTGAAAAATTCGGTCAGTATATCAATGTATAAAATTTCTAATAAGTTCCACCCATGTAAACATAGGATTACAAAACCCTTGCAAAAATATCGTTTTTTATCATCCAAAGAAGCCGTGCACTTGGTATGTATATACCCTTTAAATTACATACCCTTTAAAGTACAATAAAGTATACAAGGTGTAATTGAAAGGGTATATACATACCAAGTGCATGGTTTCTTTGGATGATAATAAACGATATGGCAAGGGTTTTATAATCCTATGTCTACATGTGTGAAGTATAATAGAAATTTCAATACATTGATACCAGAGGCAGAATTTTCAAATTAAGAAGAACGAAGAGAATCACCGTGTTATTGGCAAGTGACGTTTAAAGTTATCGACCCTCGTAGTGCTGTGACACGTTTGTTATGATTGGTATTCAAGAAACATATGAAACCGATAATTTGGTATCAATCCTTTGTGTCACTTATTTTGAGCTGAAACTGTGCGTAGAGACTCCATACCAGATGTTGTCTTCAGCCCGTTTGGATAGATATGGGGTTTCCATTACACGTTGTATAATAAATAAATAAACAAATAAGCGTGCGTCATCTTCCACATCACATTATCGCTTACCATCAGATGATATGATGGTTAAACGCGAGCCTATCAACATTGAAAACATTAAATTCATTATCATCATCATCACCGTTTTTCAACTATTCAGCAATCAATGTATATGCCTCATGTACTGCAATCACCTCTATTAGCAATAAATTTATGATTATTGAAATGAAAATTTAAATTGAAAAAACATTTATTCGGACGAAGACACACAACAACATACAATACAAAATTACAAACATTATAAAAAAAGGATAAAAATAATTGTTGAGCATGTCCACACCGAAAGGGACACCAACTCAGCATTTGCTAGGTGGAAGACACCCAGCGCTGGTTTTCAGTAGGCACCCAACAGTGACGCACGGACGAGGGCGAGTAAATTAAATAAATGTTAAAGAGTGTGTAGTGTTTTAAATACATAAATAAAATAATATTGAACAATACAATTATGATTATGATTAGTTTCCCGTATATCCCGAGTTAGTTCTTTCCCAGTACTTTGTTAAAGGGCAAAACCACTATTCACGACACGGTGTTAAGTAGAATCCAATCCTCTTTGCGTACCGCGACTACTAATGATCGCGTCGAGATATCGCGTAGCAGCATACATTAACGCGATGTAAATGTTACGTGCTCGATGTATTGCCTACAAACATACACCGTGTTACCAATACTCTGTTTATTCATAGTTCCATTCTAATCTGTATACCTACTAAAAACTACAGGACTGATTTCAAAAACTCTCACCAGTAAAATGCTACCTTATCAGCAAGTAACATATTATATACTAAATATAATACTATACTATACTATACTATTACTATACTATACTGCGCGTTGCTTAACCATAAAGATCGGGCCCATAAGGCAATGCGTAAGGCTGATATATCACTAAAAACTCGACTCTGTTCCCGACACACAAAACTCACGTGTCGACTTGCGAACTTTTTAAGAAACTTTTTCGGTTTTTACACATTTTAACCGCTGTCGGTGTCGATCACAAAAAACGAAAGAGAAGAGGGTACACCGATTCGTCTGCTCGTTAACGTCCACCCGCAATTACTTCAGTTCATCCGTGATCATGGCGCTTGCAACAGTGCCGAAATATCGGAAACTCGAAACAAATGATACATGGTAAATATCTCGTTTTAAGTTCTAATGATACTGTCAGTGACCATGTTTGCTTAAATAGTACATTTTGATACAAGTGGAGAAAGTTTGTTATTGCGGCCGAGGCGGAGTTACGCCCGAGCCGCAAGGCGAGGGGTTATGGAGCCGAGTACTGTAGTAACATATGTCCACGTGTATCAAATGACGTTTTTCAATACACTTTTGAAGAAAAATACTTGCTCCGAAAATGACGACGCATTTTTATTTGTTTTCCATTGAAGAAAATTATGTTATATTGTCATATATTTTAGCTTCGATTTAGATGGCAACAGGCTATCGCAAGCATTGTGAGCCTCAATCACAATATCTGGCGGCGTGGCATCTAAATTGTTCTCACCAAAACCTAAATTTGACATACTCACGCAAGAAACACAAATTAATAAGATTTAATTTACTTTAATTATTATATTTAATTAATTTTCCCCGCGCTTTACCTTCACGGGTTACACGTGAAGCAAAGGTATGAAGCCGCAAAACAGCCTGATATTATTTTTTTATTTTATTTAGAACACAAATAGATGTTAATTTGTTGATAAAAGCAAAATAATTTTATAAAAATAATGTTTATTTCTGATATAGGGAATTGAATAGTTGTTTAATGTTATCTGTGGCAAAATCTGGAATGAAAAACCCTCGTGTGAAAAATGAAAAAAATCCACGAGTGTGAAATACATTACATGTTGAACCTAATCGTAGTGCGATAAGAGTCAGTTTTCGAGGAAGTGTATTGAAAAACTTATATATTACTTATATCAACAAACCTGCATGTACAAATTATCAGTCCTACTATGATTGTGTCTTATTTAATGTGATGCGAAATTTTGTAAGGATGGATAGATGCACATTGTTTCTCTTTTGCGCGGGACTAGAAACTTCCCATGCGAATGAAGTTGCGGGCAAACGCTAGTCATTTATAAATTCAAAATTAGTGCCAGAGATATTATGGTATTCAAAAATCAAAAACTGTTTTGATAATACTTGAACAGTAATAACGCCTTTCAAATCTTTTAGGCACCCAAAAACGAAAAAAAAAAACAGTTCAAATTTTTAAATAGTTCCAAATATTTTCCATACTCCGAGTGCAATTAACGTAATATTTAACACCTATAATCCTCAACTTGAAAACAACAACGCTAAAAGGTTTCGAGTACTTAAAGTTGAGAGCGTAAATTCAAGTAATTTGTAAAACAAGTTGTAGTGAAAAAGTCGTGTGAGCGTGGCTTTAACCACGTTGAGGTAATAATGGAAGTTTTTGTAACTCAACCCTTTACAGGTGCGTGATAGGAGCTTTTAGTTTTGACCTATTTTTTCCGCAGTCATGTGGTAAGAACTTAATGAGAGTTAATAATCGGCTGAAAACTATTTAATTTTAATGTCATTTAGAATTGACTTGGAAGCAGCCATTTAGGGAGAATTATGCAAACAAATGTGAACCTATACAATTTTATAATTCGTAGACTTTAATTTTATACAATGTGTAACGGAAACCCCATATCTACCCAAAAGGGCTGAAGACAACATCTGGTATGAAGTCTCTATGCACAGTTTCAGCTCAAAATAACTGACTCAAAGAATTGATACCAAATTATCGGTTTCATATATTTCTTGTATACCAATCATAACAAACGTGTCACAACACTACGAGGGTCAATAACTTTCCACGTCACTTACCAATAACACGATAATTCTCTTCGTTCTTCTTAATTTAAAAAATTCGGTCTCTGGTATCAGTGTATTGTTATTTGTAATAAGTTCTAAGTTCTACTTAGGATTACAAAATCCTTGCCATATCGTTTGTTATCATCCAAAGAAGCCATGCACTTGGTATGTATATACCCTTTAAATTACACGTTGTATACACATATAAAATGAGAGAAAAATATGCTTGTCTAGAGTGGGTTCACGTCAATAGTGTATCTAATGTGTGGGGTTTGAACCAGCGACCTAACTATTACAAATCCGAAACCTTAGCTTTTTTAATTAGACTATTGAACCTTCTCCATTGTTTGCCCATAGTGATTTAATGCTTGTTGAGATAGTCTCATTCAACATATTTACCGTCGTGATTTTAATTTACTTTTCTCAAACCACAGTATTTCATAACCATACTTACTCCACAAACGTACTACATAAATTCTGATCCTATCTATCACGCTTATCACAACCAAAAAAACAACAAAATTTACGATAGCACAGCCGCTCTCACTCCACAAAAGCTTCCAACCTTTTGTTTTGTGCGTTACCTGTGAAAAGCAGTAAATAAATGCAAATTGTTAGAAGCACTCTCTTGGACCTACCCCCTGACACCCGGCCCTCTTTCGGACCAAGGGCGGGTACATTGCTTCTGTTAATGTTTAAGCATTCGGTACGAAGGTTTAGGCAATTTGGGAGGTAATTGGGTTGGGTAGATTTGGAGTTAGAGGTTAAAAAATAACTGCCACATGGATTGAGCCCACTTTTTCGTGATAAAGCAGGACATAAATGGGTGACTCTTCAACATTATAGAAAGACTCCTTCGTGTTCTGAAAAACCGGCTGTCAATTAAAAGTCTTTGACAGTTGTTATGGGTTGTAATAAGCCAGGAAATCTGATACGAGTCTTACCAAAGATTCAAATCGGGTTGGTGGTAATTCTATGCAAAATATAGTACTCAGTTGCATCCATTTAGACTTAGAAACTGACCCTAATAGAGTCTGAGAAAGGCTTCGCTTATTAAATTAATTGAATAATATTGAAACACAAAACTTTTTACAAAAAGTTGAACCGACTTCAAAACATGCAAAACACAACGAAACTGCACTAAACAAAGCGAACCTTAAAGATTAATGTCTAATTCCATTTAAAATAAGGGCTAGGTGACACCTACTCACATGGCTGAATTCGGTGCCAAGATAAAGGAATAGGTTTGATCGGACGGGACGGGTGTGCCCCAGAATGCGGCAGTACTTAGCTTATCAAAACTATTCATTTATCTCCTACTATCTATTATTATTCGTACTTACATATGATGCTGGTCGAAGACAGAACCTGCTTTTTTGAAGTCGGTTAAAAAAATAGTAATCAATAATAATAACATTTAGATCGCGTGGATTTTTATTGTAGAAAATTGTGTTCCCAGTTTCAGCTCGTTAGGGACTGTTTTTTTTTAAACGTAGGCTATGTTTTGTTCAGTGGCCTCCATGCCGATTTCATCTAAATCAGTTCAGCAGTTAAAGCGTAAGTCACAGACAGAGAGCGCATTTATACTCGTTCGACATTTGGCATTTATAATATTAGTTAGTATGGATGGTTGTGTATCGATTTTGAAACGTTCTAAATGAACTAGCACAAAGGTAGCTATTATCGTTATCGCCATTAGACCCGGAAATAACACTTATACGGTTATGATGGATGGGCTCAAATAAAATTAATGATACCTACTATATTTCGATTAAGGGCAGCCTAACTAGAATAACCAGTAATACTATAAAATATATGAGTTAACATTTTGCGGTTGAGATCAGCTAAGATAGGTCTAGTTGAAGTTATTAGCTAATGAGAATAATTCTGTCCTTGTGTTTATTTTTGAGAACTAGCAATACGGGTAGATGCTTGCTATCGTGGTGAAAAGATTAGCTAATCAAGGAGTCGATTGTCCAGGGTGCGTTGGACATTTTTTTTTTTGGCTCACCAACATTTAATTAATTAATACAAGTATATGAGATAACATTCAGTACATTTATGGCCAAGTGTATCAATTTCTTACAAGTAAGCACATCATGCATTACAAATCAGTTGTATGATTGCCTACTTACAATTAGACTAAGCTAAGTTTTTAATCACAATCATAATTAATACAAGACATACAGACCATAATCAAAATATTATTATTTAAAAATCAAAGAATTCAATTAAATAATCTATATATATGAATGGGAAATACCACTCACTGATTAATCACGAAATCTCAGAAACTACAAGTAGTAGTGCTCTCAAATTTTGTATTGGGGTTCCTCTTATTACGTAGATGCTCGCTAAGATTGTGAATCCGTCGGATTTTACGAAATTCCCGCGGGATTGGAATTTACACGGGAAATACTTCCCACGCAAACAAAGTGGCGAGCAACTGCTAGTGTAAGTATAAACACATCACTTGAGGGGGCTTGTTTCTTGCACCCCCTAAATGATAATGATCTGAAAACAATAAAAAATAAATTGCGTCATACGTCCGTAACCGTATTACAGGTATGACTTATCAGTTATAGCTCAAGGGTTTGAATCCAGGTGTATCACTTTGTGTCATTTTCATCATCACCACTGCCCTCTAAATAGTGAAAGAAAATATCATAAATATGTGCGCGGTATGTTCTAGGTCATACCGTGTTGCGTGCCGGGGTTGCGGGAATGTTCTAACGAGATACCGCGGCCCCGGAACTTAAGGGCAGCTGAAGGAACAGGGTGGGTTTTTAGTCAGTAGAAGTCTGACACTCCCTTCTACTCCACCCAGAGCGGGAGAAGTCATTCGATGATTTTCCCACCCAGAAAAGAATAGTGATACCGTGTTGAGAAGAACTTCGACGCCTAGTGCCTTTTGTTTATGTATTAATGTGATTATCAATGTTTAGTTTTTTTTAATGTATGTACAATAATATAAATTACAGGTCTTTGAAATCCGGTGTACTGAGACCCGTGTATAATTTTGAAGTTATCAGTTATCATGATTCCATTAGGTATATAAATACGAGTTATTTAGTTTCATTTAAAACAAACATTCATATTTAAAGTTATAAAAATGCGATGTTATAATTATCCACGTAAGAGTGTTACATGAATAATCATGACTATCTTGAATTATTTTGTATGAAACATAAAAACAAAAAATTATAATGCCATTTGATTCTTCGATATTATATAGGATTTGAAGAGGACGACCATTCATACCATAGAGTTATGGGATTCTAGTTATTTATATACATTTGTAAAAAATCTTTTACTTTGAATATTTATCTACTTAGTTTATTTTTTTATGCACCTGCCATGTTATCTCTTCACCACCCATGGTTGACTGGTAGAGAATGCCTATGGCATTAAGTCCGCCTTTGTACATTTTGTGTTGCATAGAGTTTTAATAAATTTAATAAATAAATATAAAGTAAAAAACTTATTTAAAAAATAAAAAAATCCAACTGCTCAACTGAAATGAAAGAAACAAGCATATTTTTTATTTTAAAAAGTGACAAGCAGGCGGGACCCAATTGATCATGATATAATTTTAAATTAAAAAATTTGACGAGTTTTAAAACGTTATATTTCCTAAACGGTTGCTCAAAATGAAAAATAGTAAAAGAAACCTCAATATCATTTTTAAAGATCTGTTTAATAATACTCCATTTGACATGTTGATTTTTGAGTTTTTATTTTTGACATTATGGCGCCTGATTGTCGTTGTGGTGATTTGGTTTTATTTTAATTTATCCTGACACTTGCGCCATCAAGACAAATCTAAAGACGTCTGACTATCATTTATCCAAATCCGTTCACTGCTTTAATAGTTACGAGGGAACAAAGGAACATACATACGCGGTAAAAACACAACCCTCCTCATTGCTTCGCCGCAGTCGGGTAAAAAGAACAACTTGTAGAGTATAATAGAAAGATTTCAGTACAGAGTTAAAAATATATTACAAAAAATAACAGCAAAGATAGCGCTGAGCATGTCCACACTGAAAGGGTCACCAACTCAGTATTTGCTGGACGAAAGACACTCAGCGCTTGTATCATTCCCAAATGACTGAGGATCGCGACCACCAGCTTTTGTTCTGTGAATGATTATGAAGGTTCTCGGACCTTGTCCATCGCTGGTCATCTGCCTGATGAAATTCATTTTTAATCCCCGATGCAAAAAGTGGGGTGTTATAAGTTTGACGTGTCTGTCTGTGGCATCATAGCTCCCGAACGGATGAAGCGATTTCAATTTAGTTTTGTATTTTTGTATTAACGGTGACTTATGTGCTAATGTTCTTAGAGATGTTTGATGAAAATCGGTTGAGCTGTTTAAAAGTTGCGGGGGGGTGAAAGTGGGGATGAAGAATTGAATATTGTCAAATACCTATACCCAAGTGGCGTATCAAATGAAAGGGCACCACGTGTACTATA
Organism: Tholera decimalis; assembly: GCA_943138885.2. Classification (NCBI taxonomy): domain Eukaryota; kingdom Metazoa; phylum Arthropoda; class Insecta; order Lepidoptera; family Noctuidae; genus Tholera; species Tholera decimalis. Next base: position 34,678,021 of record OW964565.2, read on the forward strand.
TTGTAAAAACTGTCCATTTTATGAAATTGGTCAAAATGACAAAAACTATGGTAGGTGAAATGTTTAATAAGCATAAAATAAAAATTAAATTAAAAAAAGCATAAAATACTTAGAAGTATTTTAAGAAACATCCCGTAAAAAAAATAATAGTCGCGCGGGGTATCGCTATGTAACAAACTTTAAATATCGATTCTAAATGGCGATACCCCGCGAGATGTTATTTTCACTGAGACCATCTAGTTGGCGAACGACCACGAGTCTCTCTTGTTTTCTACTGCACCAGTTCTGTACTGTTCTAGACTCCCATCCATCCCTTTTTCGCATTAAATAGCCAAAGTGGGAGACTAAGTAAGATTCACTCCACTCCAGACACAAACATTTTTAGTGTAGTTGGAGGGGTTGATTTGAGATTGCCAGTAATGTGAATTCTACCCATGTTGCTAGTTTTCTTCATAAAAACAAAACTAACTTATGCGTTTTTGGTACAATTTATTAGATAATTATATTAGATAATTATATTTAGATGGTCTAAGGATGCATAGTAGTATAGTAGCTTATAGTTTCGTCATGTCTGTCTGTCTGTCCGTCCGTCAGTATGTCATAGCCATTTTATTCCGAAACTATTAAAACTATACACGTGAAACTTGGTATGTAGATGTATTGTGTGAACCGCAATCAGATATTAAGAAATAAAAATATTTAAAATTAAGGAGGCTCCCCATACATGGAATGGAACTGAAACTGAAAATACATTTTTTTTTCATAAAACCTTAAAATACGTGTGTTGTATCTATAGAGAGGTCTTTAAAAATAATATGGAGGTTTCTAAAACCACTTTTTTATAAGTATACACTAAATAAATTATAAATTAAATGTTTGTACCCCCTTCCCTCTAATTTCTATAATAATGGAGAGAAATATCTAAAAAAATGTATGCTATAGATGTAATGTAAACTTTTAACGAAAATTAGTTTGAACGAGATCGGGTAAGCAGTTTTTGAAATAGCATATTTTCTAAAACCGCAAATATAGCTTTGTAATTCATACAAACACTATGAAAAACAAAGTTATTTGGCGTAGTTACTACGGAAACTTTCATGGGCGAGTCTGGCTCGCACTTGGCCAATTTTTTTTCTAATCCCACTTTGTGTCTCACTGTTGAGCACAGGCCCCCCTTTTTTTCTTTCCAAACCTCTCTATCTTGAGCAATTTCGGATCATGTTTACCCCGCGAACATGACCAGATCGTCACCCAACCTGCGCCTTGTTCAACCTCGACGGCATTGTCCTCCTTCAGGCATCCAGTGGGTGACGATGTTTGCCCACCTTTCCGGGTGCGTTCATGCGATGCCCACTCCCACTTCAACTAATAATAAAAAAATATATTAATTTTATAGATCGACTTGAGAAGCTGTTCGTAGTTAGCCATAAGCTCCTCAAATAAATATCATGCATTGTTTTTAAATAAAGTTCTAAATGCCCAGTGCTGCGCGCGATTACATGTTTTACATAGTAATGGCTTATTTATTGAAATGCATGATGATAAAATAATGATATATTTCCAAAGTAATAAGCAAACTCGCCATACAATACTTAGTTATATATATTATGGTTTTTGCAAATGACCCTTGAAAATGAAATGAAAAGGGGTTTCTCGTCAAAATGTTTTCTAAATTTCGTGGGAAACTATAAACCATCATTTTAGTATGTAAATGGCTTTTAGTGACAACGAGGATTAATTGGTTCTATTCCTAGCGTTCTAGACAGACTAGTTTATTTCAATAGTAATTTAATTTATGGCATACATTTGCAATATTCTGTAACGAATATGAATTATTTATAGTTGACATTTTTAAGTGCTAACAGTGAGTAATTCTGGGTGAGCTTTTAAACATTTACTGATGACAAATAAGCCATGAAAATTGCTCCGCTTTGAAGGAATAATTACTACAGATAAGTGGTTTCATGAATATTAATATGTCCGTAAGGTTTGAGGAGCCACATCAGATTTTTAAAATCTGATCTCACCATTATTTAGCAGCAATGTAGCTTATTTTGCAGCACGAATTCTAGATTTAGCAGCAAAATATATCACTAGTTATTTTAATGCAAAAGTGGCTCCTCAATTCAGACGTTTAGATTGAGGAGCCACTTTTGTATTAATTGATCGCTCACATCCAATAGAAATTCACCTCTTGAGTTTAGATTGAGGAGCCATATTAAAAGTATTGTAATTTCTTTCATTTTAGCGCTACAGAAGCTAAATTTTTAGACGGTAATATGCAAAATTACTACTAAATAATACAAAATTTTCATAAATATTCATCCATTACTTAACGAGTTCCAGGTGGCTCCTCAATTCAGACGTTTAGATTGAGGAGCCACTTTTGCATTAAAATAACTAGTGATATATTTTGCTGCTAAATCTAGAATTCATGCTGCAAAATAAGCTACATTGCTTACAAGTAACATTATCTGTTACACATTTCTAAACGACTAAACTGAATTTGATCAAATTCTACACAAAGATAGATTAGATCTTGGAAAAGGACAAATGTTACATTTTTACTTGTGTTCATGCGAGCGAAGCCGCGGTCGGTGGCTAGTCATCTATAAAACACATTCAATTTACCCCACATTTTCTATTTCCAAACTCTCTCACACTTAGCAGGATTACAAGTTCTTTTGTTTTTTGCAAGCCCTCTAAGCAATCAACTGAATAGGTAGACCTAATGCGCTCACATTAGCGCGAATGCGGTTAAAAGGGTGTTGAAGCTTGCTCGTAAATTCTGCCCCTGTGGTCTCTGAAAAGTATTGGAAGGCTTTGTAGGTAAAAATTCTTGGACGTGCGTTTGACGCTTGTTAATATTTGAAAGCTGCAAAAGCTAATGTTTAAGTAGTGACTGTCACACAGATTTATTTATTTATTTACACTTCATGTACATAGATACAAAGGCGGACTTAATGCCATAGGCATTTCTTTACCAGTCAACCATGAGTCGTGGAGAGATATTGTGGGAGGTGCAAGACGTGAATAGTGAAATTAATAAAAAAATAACACAAATAACCAAGTAATATGTACCTGATCTTCTAGATCAAGCCATAGTTTCTGAGGTCAGGGCGTTGATGGGTGACTAATCATATATCATAAAAATGTCTTCAACGTCAAATACATCATTCATTTTGTCATACATAGGTATAACACTGCACAAGCTTTAAACGTAACATGCTACTAAAATTAGAATATATGTATATGGTTCTTGTTAGGTCAAGTAAGCAAATTTCATTACGATTAGGTATAAATTAGTGTTATGAGTGATCAACTTGTTTTAACATGTCACGTTGAAAATTAGAGCTGTTTACAGTGTTTACTTGCCTGTCTTGTTTGTTCTTAGGGTCGGCTTACATCAGCCCAAACAGCTGAGACTTCGTTCATTATGATAAATATGAATAGTTAATTACGCACATGAAAACGCTCATATTATTTGCTCGTTTTTCCACGTGTATAATTCAATTAAATTCATTTATTCTCAAGTATCGTGTCATGACGTGTAATTGATAATTTGTATGAAGACTCATCAGTCACAATAAAAAAAACATAAGGTAAAATATATTATTCAAATTAATTTTTTAAAAGCTAAAATATAAGAAATAGGCCAAGTCCGAGTCAGACTCGCCCATGCCATGTTTTGAGAGTTTTATTTATTGATTTTATATAGATAAATATTACACCGTGGACTACCCGCGTATTTATTTTCTCCTATGTGTCAAATCCATCCAAAGGACAACCTTTGGATGGATTTGACACATAGGAGAAAATAAATACATGTTTTACAGACAACACCGCCCATTGTATCGCCCTTTTTAGTTGTAAAGTCCTTATTGTTTTACTGTTATGTTGTAGAATAAAGAATATATCTATCTATCTATCTAGTGGTTTACATTAAGTGACTGCCTTTTTGACCTCCACAACTCAGCAGCTATACTGGTGTCAGATTTTCTGGTTCCTGACTACCCATAACGACTGCCCAAGATATAGATCTTACAGCCAGGGCCAACAGCTTAACGTGTTTTTTAAAAGCCAGGCCATAAGCGGGCCAGGAATCTTCATTCATAATTAAAAAGTAAGGAAAGAATCACGATATTTTGTTGGCCTATTTTCCATTGACATTTATGCAGCTATTCCTCACTTAACTTTATCACAGTTCTTTCCTTATTTTAAAAATAAAAAAATGACCTAATTTATGTCAATTGACACAAAATAATGACGTAGCTAAATTGAAGTCTCCTTGGAGTTTTCGTAGATAATGTACACTCTTTTCAAACATCCTATTATATCAGCGTTTTATAGTACAACGCATAAAAAAATATTGATGTCAACTGTTTGAATAGTTTAAAATTTAACGGTTATAGAGTTAACATAACATAACTAGAATATAAAGTTCCCACTGTTGGTTGGGACAAAGACATCCTCTTCCTATCTGTGAGAGGGAATTGGCCATAATCAAATCCAAAAATTTCACAAAGTAATTTGTCTGCCTGGGTATGGAGCCACGACCTTACTACTTTCTTTCTAATAGTTATTAACTTGAGTTGTTAGAATGATGAGATCATCGGACAATTTGAGACTTTCAATGCCTGCACATTCCACTGAATTCTATGGCTCGCTTCTAGTGGAATGTGCAGGCATTGAAAGTCTCAAATTCTCCGATGATCTCAAATTTCTAACAACTCAAGTTAATAGGCTCGCATTTAGCCACCATCTCACCTGATGGTAAGTGATGATGTGGTCGAAGACGGAGCACGCTTACCTAGAAGACTACTCGTAAGATGTGCTTGTAATCACTGAGATTAATGCTTAGTTGTCTATAGTTAAATAGATTAGCCAAACCCAAATAATTACAAAAGAATGCCATACACTTAGATCGCAATTGATGCAAAATCATCATTGAAATCTTCAAACACGTATTATATTCAACTCTATCGCCACAAAATGCCGCATTACACATTGCTCACGTCTTTAATCAACTATTGACGATTCCCCTTTCATATCGAGTGCATCTGACCGATTTAACTATTTTCAATACGTGGCCATTCAGGCTGCCACCGCTTCCTATTAGTTTCCGACTCACATTACCTCGGGACTTTGCTTGCCTTTGAAACTTGGCATTCATGGATCTGCTTGATTTCGTATGTTTTATGATAGTTGGAGTTTAGACAGGCAAACTGCTTTTAATATTTGGGTATCTACTGATGTAAACATTTTTTTATTTGCATTTATGTGTTTCATTCGTTTATTAAATGAGTATCTGGAGAAAAAGCTTTATGCAAAGAAGATATTTTTTTCGAATGAGCTCGGTCTTGACCTCAATTACGCCTAGTTGGTACGCGATAGTTAATTTCTATGTTGAAACGGACATGTCAAGAAGATGCATGTTGCTTTTGCTTTAAAAGCTGATGCAGGCCAATCTTTACGGTAGAAAGTTCCACATCTGGTGCGCATAATAATTGTGGACATTCTGTCTCCTGTAACATAGCGAAGGTGATTGTCAAAAATATAGGGAATTGAGGAACACTGTTGAAAAGTCACGTAACGTGAATACATTTTATTTTGTTTATTTAGAGTTACCAACATTTGAGCGATCGTCGAAATATAAAGAACTTGCTTTTGCCCGCGACTTCATTCGCGTCGAAGGTTTCTCCCGCGTAACTCCCGATCCCGTGGGAATTCCGGGATAAAAACTATCCTATGTCCTTCCCAGGGTCCTAAACTACACACATCAAAAGTGTCTAGGGATCAAGCATTTTTATGCGGATTTCTTGAGATTGAGATGTGGCTTTGTAATAAATTTATGATTTTATAAATTTATATGGATCCTTTTTGGTGCATTTCATAATTTGAAACAGGAACTGTTAATCAAATTCGAGTAAAAGATGAAAATCAGCTGTCAATATTTTCCCTATAAAAACATACAACGCATTGAAGACATTATTAGTGCTACTGTTTCCCTACTACTGATTAAAACCAACGTTATTATGGAGCGGCGACGTCATTTAAGCAGGGAAGAAATGCTCAGAGCCGTGGGAATGATAGAAGCTGGTTCCCGGCAACGTACTGTGGCTTTAGCTCTGAATACAAGTCAGAGTGTTATCAGTCGACTTTGGACACGTTACCGAAGCACTGGTACCGTGGCTGAGCGCCATGGAGGACGGTATCGCTGCACCACACGGAGACAAGACCGATACATTCAAATCTTAACTCGAAGAGCTCCAACAATAACCGCCATGATGTTAGCCGTGAGGCTTCATCACTCTTCAGGGAACTTAATTAGCGACCAAACAGTCAGAAACCGCTTGCATGAAGTGAACCTTCATTCCCGAAGACCGCTACGGGTACCACCTATAGCAATGCACAATCGTAGGATTCGATATCAATGGGCTCTTGAACACAGAAATTGGGCAGAAGAACAATGGCGTTTCGTGTGCTTTTCTGATGAGTCTCGTTTTGGTATGAGACCGGATACAAGACGTATACGACACTGGAGAACCCCTGGACGCCAACAGCCATTAAAATCCTGCCAGGAAGTCCATCCTTATAGTGGTGGAACCATCATTGTATGGGCGGGTATTTGGATCGGCGGAAGAACTGAGTTGATTTGGATCAGAGGCAACCTCAACGCTCAAATTTATGCTGAGACGATTGTATCTGACGTCATCGTTCCTCTACAAGTGCAAATCGGTCCCTTATTTCAGTTAATGCATGATAATGCACGACCGCACACCGCAAGAGTTGTAAGACAGACTCTCGCCGCAGCTACCATCAATGTCCTGCTCTGGCCTGCTCAGTCGCCAGACTTGAACCCGATTGAGCATGCATGGGATATGCTACAGAGAAGAGCTCTGCCGAATATGGAGGGTATCCAGTCGCAAGAAGACCTTTTTTTGTTGTTGCAACGAACATGGGCGGCCATTCCACAGCGTGATTTGGATGAACTCATTTTGAGTATGCCAAACCGATGTTCTTGTGTTGTTAGTGTTCGCGGTAGAAACACGGATTATTAATTGTTTAAGTTACCCAATAAAATTTTAAAGAAAACTGTTATTTCAGTCTTTTTTTCGAACTTTAATGTTAGTGGTTCAAATGTCAAAAATCCCTTTATTAGGAAAATGGCAAATTTCTTTATTAATGCAAAGGTGACTTGGTTTATCGTTACTGTGACAAACGAAAACACTTTATTTGATGAATCCTTAAAGAAAATTTTAATTAATATCAATCAGGAGAAAAGTTATTGCAAAAATATATGTTGATCCCTAGATACTTTTGATGTGTGTATTTCCATGCCAAATTTAATTTAAATCGGTTCAGTAGTGATTGCGTAACACACAGACAGACAGAGTTACTTTCGCATTTATAATATTAGTAAGGATTAGTAAGGATTGATCCTTATATTGGCTTTTTGATACTGACAGTTTTTTTAAGAATTAGCACTATGGGTAGAATTCACATTACTAGCAAACCTCTAAATAAGCTAAATATGCTTGTGTCTGGAGTAGGTTCACGGCAATACTGTAATGGGTGAGGTTCGAACCCGTGACCTATCGATCACAAGTTTGACACCTTATCCATAAAGCTTTGGTTTCCTAGGAAAGCGGTGCCGTCATATAGCGGCCGTAATATTACGGACGCAAAAAGGCGGCCGTCTTTACGGTGACGACATGTGGAAAGTTCCACGGCCGTTTTAACACAGTCTGCTTCATCGCTATCAATGAAACGTTCACGAAACCATCTGACACCGACAAGACGGCTGTCATGCAAATGGCGGCACCGCTTTTTGACGTTACGGTGTCAGTTACCGCTCTTTAGGAAACCGCACCATTTTGTTTTGTTGTTTTGTTTTGTTTCCTTCTTTCAAAAACATGGTAAAAGATCTCTATCTCTCTCTTTAATATGTTACTATTTTTATTTTATTTTTTATATATCTCAGCTTTGTTATTTTTATGTATGTATATGTATATGTGTATTGAGTATGTAGGTTATTACTTATTTATTGTATATAAGTAAATAGTACACTATGGACAACCCGCGAATTTATTTTCTCCTGCTGTGTCAAATCCATCTAAAGGTTGTCTGTAAAAGATCGCTTTTAGCGATAAGACCGCCCATTGTAACACCCTTTGTAGTTTTTAAGTCCTTATTTAATTCTGTTATGGTGTACAATAAAGAGTATATCTATCTATCCATCTATCTAGTGACGTCATTCACCGCTGTATTACGGCCGCTATATGACGGCACCGCTATCCTAGGAAACCAAAGCTTAACGCTATTGACGCTTAAAACTTAAACTTGTTATCTGAATTGAGACTTCAGTGTTATTTTAAGTCCACATCGAGACGATAAACATAATTTTAATTTTGTTATTGTTTTTTCTTTCTCTTAAAGGTTGGCATTACTTGGCTCTGTCTGAACGAAATATGTAGCGGAGTATTTCTTTTTAGGGTTCCGTAGCCGAATGGCAAAAAACGGAACCCTTATAGTTTCGACATGTCTGTCCGTCTGTCTGTCTGTCTGTCCGTCCGTCCGTATGTCACAGCCATTATATTCCGAAACTATTAGGACAATACATGTAAAACTTGGTAGGTAGATGTATTCTGTGAACCGCTTTCCGATTTTAAGAAAAAAAAATTAAAAAAAAAATTAAAATAAAGGGGGGCTCTCCATACATAGAACTAAAACTAAAAAAATATTTTTTCATGAAACCTATGCGCGTGTGTTATTTATAGACAGGTCTTTAAAAATGACACTGAGGTTTCTAAAACCACTTTTTCATAAAGTAAATTTTTTTGTCAAATATATATATACACTAGCTGTACCCGCGACTTCGGCCGCGCAGAATAGTGACTTTCGGCAGCTTTTTGAATTTTTTTAGGCTAATTATTTTGAAAATAAAACTCATACATAATTTGAATGTCGTATTTATTAATATCTAATCGTAAGTCTAAAAAATAAGTTTCAAGCTTCTAGCGTTAAAAATTACGTTATTTCCATACAAATTTTCATCCCCTATTCCAACCCCTTACAGCCCTTTTTTCGCAATAAAAAACAGCCTATGTCCTTTCTCAGGCTCTAGACTACGTCCGTACCAAATTTCATTAAAATCGTTTCAGTAGTTTAGGCGTGATTGCGTAACACAGAGATAGACAGAGTTGCTTTCGCATTTATAATATTAGTAAGGATATTATATTATATTATTATAGTTACTACGGAAGCCTTCATGGGCGAGTCTGACTCGCACTTGGCCAATTTTTTAATTTAGCAAAGAGTTGTCCTTACTATGGATTGTTTTTACTAGATTTAATAGATAAAGGATCTCATTTTAATAATTTTCCGTTTTTTCTTTGAGCGACTTGTGTTCAGTTCAACTGTTTTGTTATTTTAACGGTTGGTTTCATTATTTAGTTAAAATCATGTCCAAACTCACCATAAACAGCACTTGATCGTCGCATAACTACTATAAAGGGGTCACCACATAATAGTTTGAGAAACTCTAAAAGTTATAGAGCATGCGTCAACTTGAGCTATTCCCAAAGTTTTCTGCCCTCTTTGGGGGATACCTCGACAGATTGTTGGGAATTAAATGTGTTTAGTATCATTCTTGCGCAAGTATTCGCTTTGATGAAGGAATTTTGTTTCGTATGACGTCATAATAATATTTTAGTAAGTTAAACATAGTACGGTCCAGAATTTGAGTATTAGCTAACTTTTAGTCTCTTTAATCTTCAATGGGAATTTCAAAACTCTTTCATTTTACTCATGGAGCTACAGGTTCCATTGTCAATACAAGATGTCCTTGAAATCGGCGACACGGTTAGCACTGTAGTTGCGCTTCATTTCTGATTTTGATTCCTGCACCAGAACAAATATTTGTTTTACCTAACAAAAGTTGTTTTGGGTCTAGGTGTTCGTAAAAATGCACTCACGATACAGGATTACAGGAGAAAATCGTAAGTGTGGGGATAAGTGTAAAAACATTTTGGTTACTCTATAATGGAGTTCATACTTCGATGATAAATATGTTGATGTATTTTTTTCTTTTAAAATACATATAACAGCAATATACCATATATATATATATATATATATATATATATATATATATATAACCACTTGTGAGTTTTTCACCAAAACAAGTGAGAACTATAATAAAAAATATGAGTACAGGTAAATCTCCCGGGTACGATGGACTCAGTATCGAGCATTTTAAAAACGCGGGAATACATCTACCGAGAGTACTGTCACTGTTTTACACTATGTGCATGAGTCACTCATACTTACCAGCGGAACTCATGAAAACAATTGTTGTGCCGATAGTTAAAAACAGGACTGGAGATATATCTGATAAAGCCAACTATCGGCCAATCTCTCTTGCGACTACCGCTGCAAAAATTATGGATAGTATGATTGATTCATGCTTGAAAAAATACCTTTGCTTGCACGACGCGCAGTTTGGGTTCCAACCTGGGCTATCGACGGAAACAGCTATCGTTACCCTTAAAAACACTGTCCAGTACTACACAGATCGAAAAACGCCGGTGTATGCCTGTTTCCTTGATCTTTCTAGGGCTTTTGACCTTGTCTCATATGATGTACTCTGGAGAAAGCTGGGAGACAGGCATATACCGACGGATGTCCTGAAACTTTTGCAGTACTGGTATGCGAACCAAACGAATCACGTTAAATGGGCTAAAACGCTGTCTATTTCATACGGGTTGGAGTGCGGTGTGAGGCAGGGGGGGCTAACATCTCCACTGCTCTTCAACTTGTATGTTAATGACCTTATAGTGGAGCTCAGCAGCATGCGTGTAGGATGTCGGGTGGGTGGCGTCAGTATTAATAATATCAGCTACGCAGACGACATGGTGCTGCTGGGCCCCACTGCGGGATCTATTGCGGAAATGCTTAGGGTGTGTGAGAGATATGCGGCTGAGCATGGACTTGTGTACAACGTACGTAAAAGTGAATACATGGTCTTTAAGGTCGTCGGTAAATGCCTAGATTATACACCTAGTTTTACCCTAAATGGCTTGCACATAAAGAAAGTAAATAATTTTAAATATCTCGGGCACATAATTACCGACGATCTTAAGGACAATGTAGACATTGAGAGGGAGCGTAGGGCACTAGCGGTCAGAGGTAATATGTTGACGCGCAGATTCGCTCGCTGTACGGACCAGGTCAAAATAACCCTATTTAAGGCTTATTGTCAGGGCCTGTACACGGGTGGTCTGTGGATCGGCTACACCAAAAGATCTCTAGATGCCCTACGTGTCCAGTACAACAATATTTTTAGAATGCTGTTAGGACTGCCCCGCTACTGTAGTGCATCTGAGATGTTTGCGCAGTACCAAACCGATGGGTTTCAAGCCCTCTTACGCAAAAAAACGGCATCTCTCGTGACCAGGTTGCGGGTCAGTAATAACAGCATTCTGAAAACTGTTGCGGAGAATTTTTACTCCCCTGTTTTGAGACATTTTGTATGGGTGATGAACAATTAAATACTTGCCTGTTCATCGCTCATGCAAGATGTACTCTTTATATTATTATTATTATTTGTAATCGTAATTAATTTTTCATACTAACATTAGTTTTAAGCGTGTATATTTACTAACATCATGGATTTATGTTGTCCGAATGGAATAAATAAATTAAATTAAATTAAATTAAATATGGATAGAATTCATATTACTAGCAACCTGGTTAACCCCTCCAACTAAGTGAAATATGCTTGTATTTGGAATGGGTTCACGGCAATAGAGTATTGAGTGGGGTTGGAACCCGCAACCTTTCGATCACAACACCGACACCTTAGCCATTAGGCTCTTGCCGCACCCACATTGTACTGTGGTGATTGACCTCGCTATCAAGCATTACCACTGTCATTTGTTTTACCTTAAAGAACTTCTTAGTGATTAAATTAAGCAGTTGTTCCTACGTCTTCTCTTTATGCGATCGTGGTGAATTGGTGTCCTATGGGATTATAAGTTTCAAAAGAATTAGTGGTTGCGCCAATATTTAAAATTCGATTGACATCCGCTTTCCTAGACCAATCCCTTTCCGAGGGCGATAAGTAGATTCGCCGTGCTATTTTTGAGTCACGTTTTCACTTCCGTTTCGAATCGTATCGCGCGCGCATTGCACCAGCTTGCTCTTAACAAGAACAATTGACAATTTTAGATTCACTGTATTTTCACAGACTAAGTAACAACAATTTGTGTTTGTGTTTAATGTCTGATTTTTGTGAGGACAGCGAATTGAGGCTGCGTCGTCACCTCTGCACCGGTGACGACGAAAGCACGTGGCTCCAGTAAAAGGTTTGTGCTTTCCCACCTTAATTTTCGGGTTGCATTTTACTGTTTAACACCCTCGCAACTTGTGTACCTATCGCCAAGCATTTTGTCATTCGTCTTGTTCCACATCACAAATATAATCCACTAAAATAAACTAAATTAGCCCTCCGCGCCACTAATTATTGATACACGAACTTAGGTTTTCCATCGCTGCTACGATCGAAACTAGCGAAGCTACCTATTGTCGTTCGGCTAACATAATACTTAAACCATCGATTTACCATTGACTCGAAGAAGATAAACACAGATTTATTAATTCATCGAGTAACAGTATACTAAATATTTTTACCCCAACTTTTTAACAGCTCACAATTTAAGATCACTATTTTACAGGTAGACAGAGAAAATAATAAGGATAAATAAAAATAAATAAAAAAACATAAAAATATCAGACATAATAAAAAACGAGGAAATTAGAAATAGAACCAAAGTAACTGATATCCTGAAAAAGATCAGGAATCTGAAATGGAAATGAGCGGGTCATGTATGTAGAATCATTGAGATAATATGTATACGTACTAGAGGAGCTATCCTAAGCAAAGGATATGTTCCATTTTGGCAAGAGTTTAAACTTTAGTTCGCTGCAGCGCTGAAACAATAATTAGTCGTATAACAAAACAATAAAAACAAGCAGCGCTAAAGCGCTTCTAAGGCGTAGTTTACTCGCGACCAAAAGGTCGGAAACACCGTGATTTACCTACGTGGCGCTTACGGATTTTGTTCAACGTTCTGCTACAACATGTCACTTATATATATTAAACTGATGACTGATTACAGAAGTGACATAGCTTTATACCTAGCAATCTTCATTCGCACTCTTTTTTCATACTTTATTATTAATTGAATTTAACCTAAAAATACTTAAAATAAAACAAACTTTTATAGAATAGAATAGAATAGAAGTTTTATTAGCTCAAACATGTGTACACATACAGAATTTAATATAATACACACATCAAAAGTGTCTAGGGATCAAGCATTTTTATGCGGATTTCTTGAGATTGAGATGTGGCTTTGTAATAAATTTATGATTTTATAAATTTATATGGATCCTTTTTGGTGCATTTCATAATTTGAAACAGGAACTGTTAATCAAATTCGAGTAAAAGATGAAAATCAGCTGTCAATATTTTCCCTATAAAAACATACAACGCATTGAAGACATTATTAGTGCTACTGTTTCCCTACTACTGATTAAAACCAACGTTATTATGGAGCGGCGACGTCATTTAAGCAGGGAAGAAATGCTCAGAGCCGTGGGAATGATAGAAGCTGGTTCCCGGCAACGTACTGTGGCTTTAGCTCTGAATACAAGTCAGAGTGTTATCAGTCGACTTTGGACACGTTACCGAAGCACTGGTACCGTGGCTGAGCGCCATGGAGGACGGTATCACTGCACCACACGGAGACAAGACCGATACATTCAAATCTTAACTCGAAGAGCTCCAACAATAACCGCCATGATGTTAGCCGTGAGGCTTCATCACTCTTCAGGGAACTTAATTAGCGACCAAACAGTCAGAAACCGCTTGCATGAAGTGAACCTTCATTCCCGAAGTCCGCTACGGGTACCACCTATAGCAATGCACAATCGTAGGATTCGATATCAATGGGCTCTTGAACACAGAAATTGGGCAGAAGAACAATGGCGTTTCGTGTGCTTTTCTGATGAGTCTCGTTTTGGTATGAGACCGGATACAAGACGTATACGACACTGGAGAACCCCTGGACGCCAACAGCGATTAAAATCCTGCCAGGAAGTCCATCCTTATAGTGGTGGAACCATCATTGTATGGGCGGGTATTTGGATCGGCGGAAGAACTGAGTTGATTTGGATCAGAGGCAACCTCAACGCTCAAATTTATGCTGAGACGATTGTATCTGACGTCATCGTTCCTCTACAAGTGCAAATCGGTCCCTTATTTCAGTTAATGCATGATAATGCACGACCGCACACCGCAAGACTTGTAAGACAGACTCTCGCCGCAGCTACCATCAATGTCCTGCTCTGGCCTGCTCAGTCGCCAGACTTGAACCCGATTGAGCATGCATGGGATATGCTACAGAGAAGAGCTCTGCCGAATATGGAGGGTATCCAGTCGCAAGAAGACCTTTTTTTGTTGTTGCAACGAACATGGGCGGCCATTCCACAGCGTGATTTGGATGAACTCATTTTGAGTATGCCAAACCGATGTTCTTGTGTTGTTAGTGTTCGCGGTAGAAACACGGATTATTAATTGTTTAAGTTACCCAATAAAATTTTAAAGAAAACTGTTATTTCAGTCTTTTTTTCGAACTTTAATGTTAGTGGTTCAAATGTCAAAAATCCCTTTATTAGGAAAATGGCAAATTTCTTTATTAATGCAAAGGTGACTTGGTTTATCGTTACTGTGACAAACGAAAACACTTTATTTGATGAATCCTTAAAGAAAATTTTAATTAATATCAATCAGGAGAAAAGTTATTGCAAAAATATATGTTGATCCCTAGACACTTTTGATGTGTGTACATACAATTTTGTTTTTGTATAGGTATTTATATAATAAAACACGCGAAAATACAATGAGCATATATATAAGTATGACTGGATGGTAACCAGGTCTCTTCACTACGATTGTTTTGGACAAATTTTATCCAATTTTATTTATTTATTTTTACACTTTATGCACATAGGTACAAACGCGGATGCGCGGTATGCCGTAGGCATTCTCTACCAGTCAACCATGAGTGGTGAAGAGATAGAGTGGAAGGTGCAATATGTACGTGAAAATTATATAGGAAAAAAATAATGATAATAATAGTGATAACACAAAAACCTAATATCATAAAATCGAAGTATCATAAAAATCTACATAAATAATAATCAAATAATCTACATAAATAATAAGCAAATGAAAATTTAATATTTCTTTATCTTTACGGCCCAAACGTGGAAACCTTAAATCAACAAAATGTATAACAAGTTATGTCTTACAATATGCAATAATTATTTTAATGTTTCAGCTTTTATATGTTTTCGTTGAATAACTACAGTCAGTTTTTTTTCCAAATATATGTTAGATTATTATTTTCCACTATATAAAGGTTTTTAACAAAAAGTTAAACCGACCTCCAAAAACACTGCAAAGTGAAAAATAACTTTAATTTCGGTAGTCGGTGTCTTTAGTTTTGTATTTTCTTTTTTGGCACCGACTTCCGAAATTAAAGTTATTTTTCACTTTGCAGTGGTTTTTGGAAGTCGGTTTAATTTTTTGGTAAAAAATTTTTATATCTCTCTTTATAGTTGGTCGGTTTATAATTTACCTAGTTACAAAAGCCTAAATGTCAACTGCTTATAACCTTTTACAAAATATTGCTTTTCCCAATGCTGGGACGTTAATTGTTGAGGAGTTCTCCTGTTACTTCACCATCAGCTTCACTTCACTATATGTATTGTGACGAGCATATTGTGCTTAATAACCATGTTCGAGTAATCGAAGCGGAACCCATGAAATATTTATTATTTCTACTAATATATTGAGTAGTTCCAGTGACCATCTGTGGTCTTCATCATCAGGTTCACTTCACAAATGGTGCTTTTCGAATGCAACTACACAAGTTACTATAAAAAATACTCAAATCACTATAGGTGTGCCTGTAATATTTGTAGAGTTCCCTCGATTTCTCCAGGATCCCTTGGTGACAATGGAACCAATTTTGAAGTATACCCTTTCAAACACAAAAATAATTTTTCAAATCGGTTCAGCCGTCTTCGAGTAATTGGTGATCATACTTAAAAAAAAATATACGCATTGCCTTGAGAATCTCCTCCGCGTTTTTTCGTCGGTTAAAAAAGAATTCCCAGCTTATCCTACCCACGCTTATTACACAAATTGTCACATCTTAATTTTTAGTCTATGACACATGACGTTTACCAAATATTTTGTTTCAAATAATATTTTAAAATGAATATCTAGTTACTCGCCGATGAAAAATTATTTCTTTGCACTTTGCCGTATTAATTGAACGATTAGTGCAATATCGGAAAACACACGATGGCATATTTAATGCGTTTGAACGTTTTTTTCCTTTAAAACAAATAATGACTTACAATACAATAGTATATATACAATAGTATATTGACCTGATTTCGACATTAGATTATCACCACTCATCTCCTGCCCAGAACAAATGTCGATTACCTACCTGTCTAGTCCACGGTTTCCATCACGGAATGTAGACCTTTATCCAACTTTGGATGGACCAGACGGGAGTATCAGAACTTACCACCCACACTTGGTTGATATACCGTCTCGTCGTACCAAGCGCTTCTCCTCCACATTTACTGTACACACAGCCAAGATGTGGAACTCTCTGCCGGCTTCTGTGCTCCCTGCCACTTGTGACTTTTCAGCCTTTAAAGCAAGAAGGAACATAATCCCGCTCGTTCGTTGTTAGACCTCATATTGTCGTTTATCATCAGACGGAGTACGAGGTCAAGAGTGGAATCAACCGGAATAAAAATTAGCAGAGTGCGAGTCAGACTCGCATGAACTCGCATGAACGCACCATGAAGGGTTCCGTAGTAACTACGCCAAATAACTTTGTTTTTCATAGTATTTGTATGAATTACAAAGATATATTTGCAGTTTTAGAAAATATGCTATATCTCAAAAACTTCTAACCCGATCTCGTTCAAACTATTTTTGTTGAAAGTTTACATTAAGATTTACAGCATATATTTTTTCCCTCCATTATTATAGAAGTTAGAGGGGGGGACACATTTTACCAGTTTGGAAGCGTATATCTTTTGAACGATTGACTTTATGAAAAAGTGGTTCTAAAAATCTCAATGTCATTTTTAAAGACCTTTCTATAGATACCACACAGGTTTCATGAAAAAAATATTTTCAGTTTCAGTAGGTACCATGTATGAAGAGCCCCCTAAATTTTATTTTTTTTCTTAAAATCGGAAAGCGCTTCACAGAAAACATCTACCAAGTTTAATGTGTATAGTCTTAATGGTTTTGGAATAAAATGGCTGTGACATACGGATGGACGGACAGACAGACAGACATAACGAAACTATAAAGGTTCTGTTTTTTGCCATTCGTCTACGGAACCTTAACAAAAAGTGATTAAAAAAGCTAGCTTATTACTTTAGCTGCCCTTCTGTTTCAGGGCCGGGGTATCTCGATAGAATATTCCCTAAACCAGGGCAGGTAATGGCCGTAGGGCCGGTCTATACTGCTGACGTCTCCTGCGCCACCGATAAACGGAATTTACATTCCATTAAAACTTGAGCATTTCAACAAACCAGAAATTCATAAAACTAAAGCTAACATTTCCGTATTAAGTTCCTGGATGGCATTTTGGTAGGAATTTACTAAGAGGTAAAAATGTCCAACACGCAACAAAGCCAGGATAACAGAACAAAAAACGGTAATCCTGGCTTACAAGTGGCTTCGTTTTGTCGAGACATTTCTATGAAAAGCGTAACGAGTTGGAAAATTCCCCGGTTTTTAGGTTTCAGTGCAAAATAATATGTACAATGTTTTTTTTTTTGTTTTTAAGTAATTTAATTTTTTAATTTTATGAGGTAAAATTTGAATTGAGTGATCATCAGCTGCCAGCTTTTCCCAAAATATGCTAACCAGTTGCAACTGAGTACTAATGTTTAACATAGAGCGACTGCCTTTCTGACTATAGTAGATGTGATGACAGTATTCTCAGTTTACATAGATCAAAAACAGCATTGATGCACAAGAGTGTTTTCTGCATGGCCCCTAAAATTTTCAATAAGCTCCCAAATAGTTGGAAAGAACTTAATGTCCGTAAATTAAAAAAACAATATACTGCTTGAAGGGAAAGCATACTACTGTATTCTAGAATTTCTCAATGTCAACTTTTAATATCATGTAGTAACAATACCTATTATCAATACATCTTTGATATATTCTGTAAAAAAAATTGATGTGTAATAATTTTAATTGACATTTAATAATTGTTACGTAATAAAATTATGACCATATATTTAATTTATTTGTGTTCAAAATTGACATTTTACTATTTTGTTCTTATTTAATCTATTATTATAATTATCCACTAATTTATATCAGTGACATTTAAATATTTATACGCCACTAAGGCCAAACTTGCATGCTGTGTATGTGTACTCATGTTTTAACAAATAAAAAATCTTGAATTTTGGCCTCCACAAATCAGTAGCTAGTTAACACAATACATACAAACATATTCTTGATGAAACTTGTGTCCAATTGCAATTTGAGTGATATAACAAATTAATTAACCAAGTAGCTAAGCTTACTATATGTTTCACTCATTTTACCGGGTTTTTAGAGTTCCGTAGCCGAATGGCAAAAATGGAACCCTTATAGTTTCGTCATGTCTGTCTGTTCGTCTGTCCGTATGTCACAGCCATTTTATTCCAAAACTATTAGGGATATACATGTGAAACTTGATACGTAGATGTATTCTGTGAACCGACAATGATTATTATAACCGACAATGATTATTATAACCGACAATTAAAAATGACATTGAGGTTTCTATTTTTCTAAAACCACTTTTTCTTAAAGTCAATCGTTTAAAAGGTATACGCTTCCAAAGTGGTAAAATGTGCCGTCGTCTAACTTTTATAATAATGGAGTGAAAAATCTGAAAAAATATATGCAGTAGATCTTCAGTATTCTTTCAAAGAAAATTAATTTGAACGAGATTGAGTCAGCAGTTTTTGAGATATAGCATATTTTATACAACCGCAAATATAACTTTGTAATTCATACAAACACTATGAAAAACGAAGTTATTTGGCGTAGTTACTACGGAAACCTTCATGGGTGAGTCTGACTCGCACTTGGCCAATTTTTATTAAATATTAGCTGTTACGCCACTGGATCGTATGGACCTGAAACTCCCTCGCGCCTACTCAAGTTAGAACACCTCTCTAAGGTTTTATCACAATCTGATGCGTGATTTGAGTACTCATGCAAGACAAGACCGGTAAAATATGGCTGAACCAACATTGTACCCTTACACCACATTATCACTATGTTTTTGTACTACCCATATTTGCAAAATAAACTATCTTATCTTATCAAACATTCAAACAATTATTTATATTTATATAGAGAACTAGGTTCTGCAACTTCGTTCGCGTGAGAGGGATTTCCCGCGTAAATCCCGATCCTGTGGGAATTCCAGGATAAAATGTAGCCTACGTGTTATTAAAGGATGTAAACTATTTACTTACCAAATTTTATTCAGATCCGTTCAGTAGTTTTTGCGTGAAAGAGTAACAAACATTCATCCATACATCTTCACATACTTTTGCATTTATAATATTAGTAAGAGTAAGATTAAGTGCTAATTTAGAACCAATTTTGCGTAAACCGAAAAATATGATTCTCTATATAAATTATTTCGAACTTACTGTGTTAAATTTTCTCTGAAACCATTGAGGTTATTATTAAAAGTATAAATTCTTCACAAACATTAGGGGAATCCTATAACATTTTATTATAACGATTATGGGGTAAAACTTCACAGGCAAAATGAAACATCAAAAGCGAACATTCTCGAATATTTCCATTTATTTTCGTTTCCCAATAGTTTAGTGAAAACATTCTGACAGTTAGAAAGACTCCATTTTAAACTATTTACAATTATTTAACGTACAAACTTAATTGTTTTTTTATTATAAAATTATTAACTAGCAACAGAACAGGATATTTTATATCCGCTAAAATTAAAAGTTGCAAAAATTAAAAAATTTAACTAATATTGTTATTGAGTATGTACCCATTGTTCGATGATTCCCGTCTAAGGGCGCCGATTATTAATTGACAAAGTAAAATCTAACTGTGTGTTCAAAACATATAAAGATAATCATTGTTCACATACTTACAATATAACTTTCTCTTAACATAAAATTCCAAAAACGATAAACTGCACGATTTTTTTAACAAGTCAAGTAAAAGTGTCAGAATAATAGAAAAAATACCAACAGATATTGCAAAACATGATACGCGGTACTGAGAATTATTCATAGTAATGCTCTATTTATTTTGTGCATTTAAGCGCCACTACACAGAAAAACCTGTCTATTTTTTTGATATTCGTACCGAACCAAGCCATTTGGTAACAGCCCTATTTCCATTTAGTTCCAATTTATTTGGTTTTCAGAAAAACAACGAGTTTGGTTCAATGTGCCTTTAAATTTCAACATAAGTCTGAGAGTTTTCAAACTCCAATATATTCTCAGTACAACGTATTCCATCTTATCCAAACAATTTGCTTTGACATGTAATTAAGGTAAATAGAGACACCCACAGGTAGATTTCACAAAGTCATTTCACGTTTATAAACGGCATTTACACCACTTTAAGACACAAATAGGATTATAACCGTTATAATACAAAACATATTTACATTGTTATTGTTACTGTATGTACAAAACCCTTAATGGACAAAGTAATATGAACTATATTGTTAATGGCCTAAGTCTTGTGTTCATTTGATAGAGTTTGCTGTTCACTGGAATATGTTACCTACCTACAAATACATGTATGTAGTATATAATTATGCAAATTAGTTTGAAGAATTTTAGTATTTCAACTGTAGCCTAGTTTAAAATGATTGCGTTATTTATTTATCTAAAATCTACATGCTTGGTTTTCATATGATTTGACCAGTACTGATTATATGAACTTTAAAAAGACGCTGAAATCTAAGTTTGTTTCGGTGTTTATTCTCAGGAGTAGATAGCAAGGAAACACTGACCTCATCTAGTTTAAATTTAAAACTAAAGAAAATCACTTTTCAAGTTTTAAATAACCAAGTAGCAAAATAAATATAAGTTCTCATCAAAAACAAAAACCTTTTAAAATCTATGACGATCAATTTTTACTACTTAGATACTTAAATCAGATTGCAAATAAACTGATTCTTTACGAGAGTCAACGAAACTTTAATACCAGTGGATATTTAAAACTTTGCTGATTAAAAGCGCAGACAATCTTTTTATTACTGTTCCTATTAAAACTACAGGCATCTAGCTAAGTTTTAATCAAAAGAAGAAAATGGTGTGTAACTAGAACCGTAGCTTATAAAACAATGATTGTATCTTTATAGCATTCTGGCTCATTTAAGTCTAATAATAATATATTGTAAGTATCTATTTTATTTGCTAAATTAATTAAAAAAAGTAATATACATGAGACAAATTGAGTGCGAAAAATCTATAAGTAATCACATAATTTATATAAGATAAATGAAAAAAAGATAAACATAAAAAGACAGATCATACAAATAAAGATAAATACATAAGACTATGAAAGATAAAAATAGGATAAGAAATAAAGATAAATATTAATTAATAAGAAAGATGCCATCTTAAAAAAAAAAATGCTTACTTAACTAAACGTTAATACTTGCAACTTTTCAGGTTAACTAGTGTAGTATTTATTGTAAAACATGCTCTGTAAAAGGCTTCTCATAATAATTTACAATGAAATTACGCCAACAAATTCACAAATCATTTTCAATAGGTACCTACGTCAATATAGGTAATTGCACAGCACATAAAACGTTAGCAAAATTGAAAATGAACTGAATTTTCCGACTTTATTAGAATCCGTGAGTATGTGACCCGTTTCAGCAAACACTACAACGAACAAAAGACATGAGGCTCACCCCTTATTCATAAAAAATGTGCAAAACGCTCGAAAAATCTTACCTGATATCGACATTTTAATAATGCGAGTTATTCTATTGCTTGATTTTGATTTCACCACACAATTTTATCCAGGTAAACCAAAAACTTAATTCAAGGACATAAACATAATATTAATATATGTATTTCTGTATTTTGGTTGAGTAGACATCTATATTAACCATCTTGACCATATTATCATATCGAGACGTATATAGGAAAGCCCGTTAAGGTCCTGACTGTCATTTATTACGAAATTAAAACGAAATCAGAGCTGTGGTCAAATAACTCTGTTTGAAAAAAATTCTACCAAAGACATACACAACATTGGGGGACTCTGTTCCTCCATATTCTACAGTTGCACGCTGGGTCAAGGAGTTTAGGCTGGGCAGAATATCTACTGAAGATGAATATCGCGAGGGACGCCTATCCACGTCTCTCACTGAAGAGAACGTTAAAATAGTTGAAGATATTCTAATGGCAGATCGAAGAATGACCATCAGACATATAGCTGAGGTCACAGGGATCTCATATGGCAGCATTCAAAGAATGCTAACGGATGAATTGCAAATGAAAAAGGTCTCTGCGCGTTGGGTACTGAGAATGTTAACCGAAGAGCAAAAGAAGAAACGAGTCAACATTTCGAGGACAAATCTCGGAAAACACGTTAAGCTGTTGGTCCTGATTGTAGTTTGTACATGATCTTTCACAGTCCTTACGGAGAGGCAGATGCCAGAGAATCAGACATCAATCTTGCCAAAGTTTATTGTGTTACCCAACTACTGAATTGTGGAGGCGAGATAGACAGTAACTTCAAGTAAAACACTAGTACTCAACTGCATTCGGGTAAACTCGAAGCCGATACCAATATAGTATAAGGTTCATTCAAAAAACTGACATAGAAAAAGTCATCATCTATGAAGACGTATGCTACCATAACTTGAATGCATATCTCTTAAATAAACCTCCAACCGGATTGTTAATTGCCAGATTAGAATTTTTATAAATCTGCGTAAACATGATCAATAAGAATTATAAGTGCATTGGTCGCATCTTATGAGGTTGTTGCCTAGCAACGAACTGACCCGGTTTTTTCAAAAATCGTTTCTTTGATTTCTATCCAGAACAAAAATAGATGGTGATAAAACACAGTCTGTAAATTTTAAGAGCGTTTTTGTCAATTGTCAGGAATAAGGGGTTCAATTATCACATTTTAGTGATTATGTTTAATGACTAGAATATCAGTTTTATGCTTACTATAGTACAGTAGGAAATATTAGACCAATCTTCAACACATTTTTAATTCCAAACTTTAAATGGTATTTTCTGTAAACAGTCAAAATTTGATGAAATGAAAAGACTGTTAAAGTATCCGTAGATGTTTATATGCATTTTTACTCTCATAATCTCTCAATGTTTGATCAAAAGGCAACTAGTATGTGAGTTCATTTTCCAATAATAACTGTTTACATTGGGTAAGCAAGTTGTTGATTTACTAAAACATTTTATAAAACTGCCTTACACTATGCATTTTTCCTGCATCGTGAGATATTTGTTCTGTTGCCGGAATCGAACCAGCAATAAGCTCAACAAGTGCGTCTACCGTATCAAACATAAATATGCTAACATAATATCTTGCCCAAAATACAAACAGGTTTCGTTTCTTGCGAGAGTAAATTATAAATAATATATGTGAACGGACGCCAGCACATAAAGCTACTAGAATCTGTCAAATTTCTTTAATAACTTTTCATCTTTATCGCTAAAGCATAAGGTTCAAAGTTAATTGGGAAAATTTGATAGTTTCGGGTAGCTTTATGCGCTGGCATCAAGAATTAAAGGTGTTTTAACTATGGCAATCTCCATCAAATTTTGACCACACACAGATTACATAATATATTGATATTCATACAAACTAGTTTACAAACGTGGCTTGTTTACTTTCACAACCATTTATAAACAGAAAATGAAAACTTTCAAAACAACGACAATCCGATGTACACTGTTTTACATTTTTGAGTATAAATATTGTTTTTTGAATGTATTTTATATTATAACTAGAGTTAATATGCGTTATATTTACATTTCTTGATTTACAAATGAATTGTAACAGAATTTTTCAATTATTTTTATCCTACCTAATCGGAATTTGACTAACAATAATATCAAGTAGATGCTTTAAAGTGCTGTCATTTTTATTATTTATTCAATTTTAAAATACACGTTTACACGTATCTAGTGTTTAGTTGAGGGACAAGTATTCAGAGCCATTTTTTTTTGGTCAAGCTGCGTGTAAACACAACACCTTTCACTAAACTTAAATAAAGAATTATTAGTGCGTTTATTGATTTTATTGAAGGTGCTGATGATAAACTTGAGTGATCACTTGTAACAGTATATGCGCTGTTTTTAAATTTGTCGAACTGAAAAACGAACAGAGTCAAGAGAAATCGCTATGAATATTTTCAAGATCTATCTAGCGAACGCTCTAGTCGATGCTCGTCAAAAAAGTATTCTTCACGAATATATCAGACTTAAAGCTCGGCTCGGCAAAATGCTCGAAGCAAAACTGTCCTTTCGCTAGAATGCTCACCAGAACGCTCGATAGAATGCTCGCTAAAACGCTCTCGTTTATTTTTCTGTAACGTAACATTCGCAAGAATGCTAATTACAAATGAATACTCATGATTTTCTTCGTTTTTGAGATAGTAATGTTGTATTTTTTTTTTACATTTTGTTTTAATATGTATTATTTGGAATAATTGTAATTTGCAACTGAAATTCTGATGACATTAATTCATAATTTTGTTGAAAAATTTATTTAAATTTTACTGACTACTTTGACATTGAATTGTAATGATAACTAATCTTTAATTAATAATGATGATTTAATAAGTACCTACATAATCTGTCTATGTCTGTTTATGCACTATCTCTGCATCTCTTTCTACCAATTTGTACGCCACGATATGCGTCTGAACATGTTAGAACATAATATCTGCATCACAAATCATGTAATGTATCATGTACTGGTACATATTACAAGATTATTTATAACAAGAAAAAAATCTTATTTGATCTTGTATTTTTATCTCAAGTTTATCAGCACCTTAAAGTAAACACAGTAAAGTCTAAACTCGAGTAATGATTAGAAATGTATGAATAATAATAATAATATAAACTTTATTTCAGACCTTGATCCATAGTTACAGATACAAACTTACACATAATAAAACACTTCACTCATCAAAACAGACAACAAAACATACATAAGACACCAAAACATACATAAGACACAAAAGGAACATAATACAAATAAAAATATAAAAACTAATAGTCAGTGTGTAGGCGTATCCAGTGGCTCAGCATGAATGGCCCCTGAATAAATGCAAAGATAATCTTGTTAGGTTGACAAATCCGATAGCCACATTCCAGTTCAGTTAGCCAATCAGACGTGTCAAGATTAGAGTACTGACTAACATCTAAACAAAATTTGGCAGTATGTCAGCAGTTTTGCTGGGAACGTGAAGGCTGAATCTTTTTAATCTGCTGTCAAGTCTCGTGAACTGGGATGAAGTTTGGATATTTCAGTAAATGGAAAAAAACGATGACGTATTATAGAAGGCGATTTTGTTTGGGAACTTTATGGTGTGAATTATTACTATGTTTCACTGTGGATAGTTATGAACGTAAAATTTAATTAAGTTTTTAGAATTTCATATAATTATGTCACTAAGAAAGGTTAATGTACTTTAGTCATGATCTGGTCCGGCGTCTCATTCTGCTAATTCAGACAATAAGGTACTAGTGTAATAAGATAATAAGGCCGCTATCCCACTGGCGTTTTACAAGCGTTGGCGTCTCTCGAACGTCTGCGCAGCGTTGACGCTGCGCAGACGTTCGCGACGTTGACAGCGGACGTTAATGCTTGCAGCGCGACGACGCGACGTTGCGCAGACGTTCGAGAGACGCCAACGCTTGTAAAACGCCAGTGGGATAGCGGCCTAAGGAACTAGTGTACAATGAGTGGTGTCATCGCACATGGCAATATATTACAGAAAATCTTTGGATGGACAGAAATTTTAAGAGATGACTTATATCTATCTGTATGTATGTGTTTGCCTACTAACTCTATTTTATGTTTTGTAGAATTTGTTGATTTTTTGACTGCGTTAACGAAATAATATTACAAACAAGTCTCTAAACAAAATATTAGATTAGAATACATAAGAGTAAGACTTCTTTAGCGTTCCACAATAAAGATTCTTTGTGTAGTATAGAGCTTTCTTCGTCGTCATCTTTTATATCTGTTTTAATTTCAGTTCATGAAGTCATTGCACCATTGCAGTGGATTTTATTACGTACTTGGTTTTATAAAGCTTCAGATGCCGAGAGAAACTAATTGGACTATTTCTCTTTAGTAATTTTATACTATGCGAAATGTAAAATCAAGTCTAGTTTTTTTTTATATAATTACGCATCGATGTTACTAAAAGCAAATATATTCTTCATTTGTTATTAGGTATGAATGTGAAATTTATAAATACGCAATTGTTCAGGTAACTTAAGTTAAGATTTTATTTTTATTTCAGTCTTTCTAAAAAATTAAATCATACGACAGCTCATTTAGAGCTTTAAAAGTTCAATTTTACAGCACTAACAGCAAGTACTTGATATTAAGAACAAAAACACTAATCACTCGATTTAAAAAAGTTTTGAGCACTTGAATAACACAGTCGTATTTACATGTCCTATAGCTGCGTGGTCTGTCAGAGCGGAGTGTCACGTGGGGGTAGGCGGGGCCCCGTTGCGGGGGCCCCAGCCGGGGGTCCCTGTGGTCCCGGGGGCCCCTGCGGTCCCGCCGGCCGGGGGAGCGTCCGCAGGTGCTGCATGGGAATGCCCCCCGTGGGGCCCAGTGTGGACCCCCTCGGGAGGGTGCAAGACCCTGAAGCGAACCGCGCGGGCGGCGGAATGCCCGATGACGCGTTCTGGACGAACAGAACACCATAAGAATATCCTTCTTCGATCTGCTGGAGAGATTTTTGCTTGTACATTTATTAGTCTTATGGGTCATGCAATCTTTTTAAAGATTATAATTAATAATACACAACGTGTAACAGAATAAACGCAATTCTTAAAAGTAGTTTGTTGTCGATTTCCATCATAAAAAGTAGGTGTTAAAATTGACGGAAAATCTTTCATTTAACTTAAAATTGAAACAGAGTATCATGAATTCATGACAAATTAATACAATCCTTAATTCAAGGAAATGCGCTCGTGTACGTGTTGGCCACTAACATTGCATGAGTGTATGCGTCTGCGTAAAGATATTGTATGACGTACATACGTTTTGCGTTTAATAAAAAATGTCTAGGTTTGGTTTCAATTTATTTAGTTACTGATGTTGTTTTAGACTTATGATTAAATATTCTAATAGGGGTGTCTGAGATATTGCGCTTAATTTGTTACACCTTGATATACGATTTCTTTGGACACCAATTTAAAAAAAATGTTTTATTTTTAACATTTTGATTTACTCACAAAGTTTTCAATAACGAAAGTTTAAAATATTACAATACAATGTCCAGGATCATGCATTCCAGAAATAATATGACTATTCAGTCATAGAGATTTCGAAAAACTAGATTTAATTTCGTTGTGGGATCACTTTATAAAATTTTTGAGCACTCAACACATTTACATCCTATTTCAACCTGTTACTAGTTTTAGATAGATAAATTAAAATCAGTACACTATTACACTCACCGTAGGTTGATCATGCATGGCTGCATGGTTAGACGGCGGGGCAGTCCTAAGCGCGCAGTACGCAGGTAATCCACCTCTCACGCCCGCCACACTACCGCGGGGCCCCCGGGACCCCAGTGGGGGCGATATTGTCGACACTTGCTGTTGTCGGTAGTAGTCCATCTGAGGAGACATCGCTTGCTGTAGATAGTCGAAATTTAAATTTAAAATGGTGAACTAAATTAAAAAGTAAAAGAGGTGTCGTAACTCGACGAATGATTTGATAAATCATTCCCCTTTTATTTCTGTGGTACTACGATAAATCTCTTCAAACTAGTTGAGGTTGAGTTTTTGCAGTATTAGTAAAACGGTGGAACAACTAATGTGTAAGGAAGTATCACAGGAAAAGAGGCAGTCTTTAAGAGAATAATGAGGGGTGGAAAATAGTCCATAAGAAGAAAGGGAAGATTCAAAATAAAGATGTAAAGAGAGGTCAGAACTCTAGCCTTACGGAAATTCAAGCAATGGAGCTTAAGAATAATAAAAAATATTATTTCAGCACTAGCAAAGGTGACAAATTCCTAAAAATTATTTAAGTTGCTTCTTTATCTTATTTTTAATCAGCATCATGTCGTCATACAGGTTTAACTGACTAGAAATGAATTACACTATTTAACCTAATTTATATATCACATTCATACATTTTTCCAACAGTAAATAAAACATTCCGACAGTATTATCTTCCATTCATCCGCAAACATATCCAGATCTGAGTTTGAGTCCAGGAGACGGGATTGGATCCACGATTACGACCCTTTGCCTTTCATAAATGGAAGGCCTGTTTCATAACAGTGGTCACGTTATTAAGTTATTCTTCATTATAAACCTAATAATTATTATTCGTTATAAATCTTTATTTCAGGTTCCTACCTATTTTAGTACGGTCGGCAAGAAAGTGGTGTACCAGTTTTGATTTAGTTTCCCGGTCATCGAAAATTACAACAAGGTTCGTTATAAAAAGATATTACTGAAAGAGACAACATTATCATGACGTAAACCTATGTATTTAGTATTCATACGTCATATGTCACATATAAGTACATGACATTTTAACCTTTAGTATAAATGAAAAGGACATTAGTTTCTACAAAGCAATTGAAATGTTTCCAAACAAAAGTAATAAAAACTATTTAGACAACCGAATTCCATTTGAAAAAGAAAACTGACAATTGACATTTTGTCAAATATATGCAAAAAATCGATATATTTTCCGTGTTATTTTTCAATCAACTGCATATAAAATCATCTCAATGCCTGCCAACTTGACCATTGCCGAAAGAGCACAAATAATTGCCCAATTTAATGAGGGAAGCAGTATCAGTGCGATATCCCGGAATTTGAATATATCGAGGCGTTCTGTCCGCTTTTGGATTCGTCGTGAAGGAGAGGAGGGAAGTTTGTTGGATCACAGAAGAAGTGGTCGCCGGCCTGCACTCTCCAATAACGATAGAGAATTCATGAGACGGGAATATGAAATCAATGGTTTTAAGCCCACAAAACATTTTGCGGAGATGTTCGATGTGAGTGCCCAAACAATAAGGAATCATCTACATTACATGGGGTTGCACCACAGGCATTACGCCAAGAAAATATATTTGACGGATGTTCACAGACTTGCTCGTCTGAACTTCGCCAGAGAGCACTTAGAGTTTGATTGGTCTAATACAGTGTTTTGTGATGAAAAAACGTTTAAATCCAGTCAGCATGGACGTCTTCACCTTTGGCGATATAATTCAACACGGTATAAAGATGATCATGTAATCCCAAATAGAGAATCAGGTCGAATTTCCGTAAATATTTGGGGCTGGATGAGTACGGATGGTGTAGGAGAATTGTGTTCTCTACCTCCTCGAGCGACGGCCGTAAATTATATCGACGTGCTTCAGAATGCAATGCTACCGACAGTCCGTAATGTTTACCCGGAGAACGAAGTGCCACAATTTGATTTTGTTCAAGATAAATGTTCAATTCATAATGCGAGGATCGTAAGAGCCTGGTTTCGTTCACACACTGACGTAAGGGTAATTCAGTGGCCCTCAAGATCGCCGGACCTCAACCCGATAGAAAATCTTTGGGGCCTTATGGTCCAACGATGGTCGCATCAAAATGAAAGAACCAAACAAGCTCTTATTAGTCACTGTAATTATATCTGGGAGGAAATGCGGGGAACCGATATTTGCTCACGGCTTGTTGGTTCAATGAGGTCTCGTCTTTTAGAGGTTATAGAGGCCAACGGCGGTTACACCCGTTTCTAATTTTTTAAAATTTTCAATATCTTCTAAATATTACTATATATGCTATGTTTTTGTTTGTTATAAGTATTTTAAAATTGATTGTAGAAATTTAATAAAAGGATAAATCTATTTTTAGCTTGTTTTTTATTGATATTGTAATTACAAGTTTACAGAAATTGTAGGTTTGTGGACTCGCCTTGTGCCTTTACAATTTTATGTAACTTGTTGATTACAATTCTGAATTTGTAGATACAATTTTGTGATCAAAATCTACAGCCCCCCGCCGTTGATTTTACGACGTCATTGGTTCCATCAAGTTCAAACTAAGAACAGCTGTCACGTTACAAACAGTAATAGTCGTTATCAATAATCAGATAAAGACAGCAATAGAAGTTGTCAGATCGATCTGCAAGCGAAACTAATCTTTATCACCTATGAATCTGCAAGCGATATTCAACCTTAGGGTGGTACACCACTTTCTTGGCCGACTGTACGTATAAACGATAAAAACTTAATAGTTAAAAAAACACTCGAAAAATACACTTTTATAAATGCACGTAAAAAGAAATGTTGCTGTTCTTTTTTTTTGTAGTTTTTGCCACATTCTTCCCATGAGTAGTGAACAATTAAACGGTCGATCCCCCCAGAGGATTTGAAAGTGACATCTATATAAAAATTATTCTATCGATTACGCGGTAATTTAAAAAGGTTAAGAAAACCGATAACGGATTTTCTTTAGGTTTGTTATAATCTTGAAACCTGATAATGTTCTAAGTCCATTACGTGGCCTTTCTCACAAGTGCAAACACGACTATGATACGATATTCCATCATGCAATGCCAGTGCCTATCTTCCGGCTTCATCATTAGACCTTGCAACCTAATCGTGGTCAAGTTCATTACAAGACTTTTCTAAGAAATCCAAAACAGCTATGATACGATTTTCCATCATGAAGTTCCAGTTCATATCTTCCGGCTCTATCATCAGATCAATTTGACAGTACCATATTATTGTATTGTCATCAAAACTACATACAGCTGCCAATTTTCATTTCGCTACGACCCTTGGAAGATGGTTAAATTAGTTACCTTAGATTCCATTACATAGTTAGTTACATACAGGTCGACCTAATAAAAGCGTGTTAAAAACAAGAGCACTTACTAACATTTTCTGGAAACACAAGGTAGCAACACATACATTGCCCCATCAAGTTGCCCTCGGTCTTACTTACAATCACATTCATGAGAACGTTGACGCTGTCACGCATACGATGCAGTAGTAATGCAGAAGTGATTTAAATGCTGATCTATGTTATAATCTAATTATGAAAGTGACCTGCATCTGATCAGTGTCACAGGTTATGATGGCGGTCTTACTTACAACTACATTCAGTAGTCTGTTGGCGCTGTCACGCATACGACGCAAAAGTGATGCAAATGTAATATAAAATCTGATCTAGTTTATAAGCTGATTATGAAAGTGATCTGCATCTGATCAGTGTCGCAGGTTATGATGACGGTCATTCAGGAGTCTGTTGTCGCTGTCACGCATACAACGCAGAAGTGATGCAGATGTAATTTAAATGCTCATCTAGTTTATAAGCTGATTATAGATAGATAAAATATACTTTATAATACACCAAAATTACTATATAGTAATCTGCATCTAATCAGTGTCGGAGGTAATGATGATGGTCTTACTTACAACTACATTCAGGAGTCTGTTGGCACTGTTATGCATACGACGCAGAAGTGATGCAGATGTAATTTAAATGCTGATCTAGGTTATAAGCTGATTATAGATAGATAAAATATACTTTATAATACACCAAAATTACTATATAGTAATCTGCATCTAATCAGTACCGGAGGTAATGATGACGGTCTTACTTACAACTACATTCAGGAGTCTGTTGGCACTGTCATGCATACGACGCAGGAG
Organism: Tholera decimalis; assembly: GCA_943138885.2. Taxonomy (NCBI): domain Eukaryota; kingdom Metazoa; phylum Arthropoda; class Insecta; order Lepidoptera; family Noctuidae; genus Tholera; species Tholera decimalis. The sequence continues at coordinate 34,710,117 of OW964565.2, forward strand.
TGATGCAGATGTAATTTAAATGCTGATCTAGGTTATAAGCTGATTATAGATAGATAAAATATACTTTATAATACGCCAAAATTACTAGATAGTAACCTGCATCTAATCAGTGTCGGAGGTAATGATGACGGTCTTACTTACAACTACATTCAGGAGTCTGTTGGCACTGTCATGCATACGACGCAGAAGTGATGCAGATGTAATTTAAATGCTGATCTAGGTTATAAGCTGATTAAAGATAGATAAAATATACTTTATAATACGCCAAAATTACTAGATAGTAACCTGCATCTAATCAGTGTCGGAGGTAATGATGACGGTCTTACTTACAACTACATTCAGGAGTCTGTTGGCACTGTCATGCATACGACGCAGAAGTGATGCAGATGTAATTTAAATGCTGAACTAGGTTATAAGTGGTCAGTGGCCCTGACTGCTATGCAGACGGTCGTGGGTTCGATTCCCACCCAGGACAAATGTTTGTGTGATGAGCACGATTATTTGTTCATTGTCTGGGTGTAATTTATCTATAATATGTATGCATTTAGAAATATATATGTATGTTTATCAGTTGTCTAGTACTCATAGCACAAGCTCTGCTTAGTTTGGGACTAGATGGCGTTGTGTGAAAGTTGTGGAATATTATTATTATTATAGATAGATAGAATATACTTTATTGTACACCAAAATTACTAGATAGTGATCTGTATCTAATTAGTGTCGGAGGTTATGATGACGGTCTTACTTACAACTACATTCAGGAGTCTGTTGTCGCTGTCACGCATACAACGCAGAAGTGATGAAAATGAAATTTAAATGCTGATCTAGGTTATAAGCTGATTATAGATAGATTGATAGAATATATTTTATTGTTCACCAAAATTACTAGATAGTGACCTGCATCTAATCAGTGTCGGAGATTATGATGACAATCTTACTTACAACTACATTCAGGAGTCTGTTGGCGTTGTCACGCATACGACGAAGTAGTGATGCAGATCTAGGTTATAGGCTGGTTATGAGAGTAACCTGCATCTGATCGGTGTCGGAGGTTATGTCCGTTTTAGTTAGCGCCAGAAGCCTTGTTGGCGCTGTCACGCATACGACGCAGCAGTGATGCAGATCTAATTTAGATGCAGATCTAGATTATAGGGTGATTGTGATAAGGACCTGCGTCTGGTCGGTGTCCGAGGGTATGATATCGGGGTTTCTATCATTACTCTCACTATCATCCTTGTCTCGTAGCTTGTCGGGGCTGACAGGCTGCGAGCAGGGCGGCGGCGCGAAGCGAGTCTTACGACGAGCACATCTCTGACGTAGGGCCACGAGGAACTATACCAGAACTACTGTGAGGATGATACCACCGCCTACGGCTATGCCCATTCTACTTACAATCATATTCAGGAGAGTCTGTAGGCGCTGTCACGCATACGACGCAGTAGTGTTGCATACTGATCTTCGTTACAGGCTAGTTATGATAATTACCTGCATCTGATCGGTGTCGGAAGGTATGATGTCGGGGTTTCTATCATCACTCTCACTATCATCCTTGTCTCGTAGCTTGTCGGGGCTGGCGGGCTGCGAGCAGGGTGGCGGGGCGGAGCGAGGCTTGCGACGGGCGCATCTCTGGCGAAGAGCCACCAGGAACAGTACCAGTACTACTGTGAGGATGATGCCACCGCCTACGGCTACCGACATCGGTCCTGTCATTTGGAATGCTGTTCGCGGTAGATCTGTTGAAGAGTGACCTACTGTTATTTGAAAGTGAAAAAAAAAACCATTTACACAAAAGCTTCATATAAAATTATTTGTGTTAAGAGCCTCCTTAGGCAAACAATGCCTGTGTGGAGACTGAGTATTTGAGATACGAATGTTTTATTCTCTTTGTAGGAGTTTTTTTGAGACGGTGTTAAACAGAGGAGAGAGCTCGTGCCAAATTATTAAGAGTTATGCGACTGCCAAGGTAAAGGAACAGTTGCTGAGGTCGGACCAAGGATGGGTGAAAATTTTACAATGTCGAGATTCTTTCGTGTCTCAAAAGCGTTGTCCGCGCTGTCATTTGTACATCTGAAGTCAGAAAATTTGACACAGATCTTGCCTAGGGCGTTGTTACCAAGCTACTGGATTGTGAAGGTCTAATAAGCAGTCTTTACATGCAAAACCAAATCCAACTCCGATATAGTTGAGAAAAGGCTAAGCAGATATATCTCAATAAAATATAGCTGGCCATATAACTTTAAGTACGAAAAGTTCTAAATCCTCAGTAGGTACGATTTCTATGATATGCAAAGAAAGGAACTATAAAAATTTTTTTTTTGCAAAAATGGAACCGACTTCTTTAATAACATTAATTTCGGAAGGCGGTGTGAAAAAAAAAAGAAAATACAAAACCAATAACACCTCCTACCGAAATTAAAGTTATTTTTGGCTTTGTAGTGTTTTGATAGAGAAGTCGGTTCTATTCTTTGCAAAAAATTTTTTTCACGCTTTTTAGTTGGTCGGTTTGTAATTAATTTAGTTACAAAAGCCAAAATGTCAACAACTTATCACATTTTACAAAATATTGCTTTTTTCGATGCATAGCCGTTAATTTTTGAGTTCTCCTGGTACTTGACCATCAGCTCTACATCACCATAATATGCATTGTGACGAGTAGAAAGTGCTTAACATCCGTACTCAAGTAATCGAATCGCAATCCACGAAATACTTATTATTGAGTAGTTTCAGTGGCCATCTGTGGTCTTCATCATCAGTTCAACTTCTCCAAATGGTACTTTTCGAAAGCAACTGCTCAAATACCCAAAACGCGATAGGTGTGCCTTGTGATTTCTCCAGGATCCCATCATCAGATCCTGATTTCGTAACAATGAGACCAACTAGAAAGTATACCCTTTCAAACGCAAAAAGAATTTATAAATCGGTTCAGCCGTCTCCGAGTTATGAGGTAAGATACATAAAAAAAAAGTTCAAGATGAACTGAGAACCTCCTCCTTTTTTTGAAGTCAGTTAAAAATATGACAGTACTACCAATAATATAATAATACCAATATTAGCTTAAATTATTAGTCTTTAAAGCAAAAATGAACCGGCATCTTCAGAGCTACGGTGGAACGAGCGTCCACCGTAGACCTCATCTAAAGCTTTCGACTATCAGGCTTGATTGGGTAATTGATTGATTTGGTAATTGTATAAATGTTGACTTCCAGCAAATACCTGAAATTGTACACAAATCACTCACCTAAACTCTTATCGTGTACATGGTGTTTTTCGGGGGGCCTCAAGGTGCTAGCTCTCAAAGGATAAGGGTCCCCTCTGCCCTTAGCGTTGTATGCTAGAACAGCGGCCGCGTACGTCCGTCCTGGTGCAAGACCGACCGCGGTGAAGCGGGGAACTGCGCTTGAGACGTTGGCTACGATCTCCTGTATGAGAAAAAATTGTATGTAGATGACTTGGTAACAGGTAGTAGCTTGACTAATGATACATTATAAAATAATAGCACTTCGCCCGCGATTTAATTTGCGTAAATATTGACATAATTTTTAGCTTACTAGCTGCGCTCCATGGTTTTACCCGCATTAGTCAACATTTCAACAACAGATACTATTTTTGAAAAAAAAAAAAGTAACCTATGTTTGACCTTAGGGCTTCAACTGTTCTCATTCCAAATTGCAATCAACTCGGTGTAGTGGTTCAGCCGTAACAGACCGATTGACAGACAGACTGACTTTCGCACACACCAATGATGTACCTTAGTACCAATGTATTTTTTTTTATTAAGAACCTTCAATTGTTTTTGTGCATAATTTAAACGTGTAAATTAGCTATACAAGGATCCAATTTAATATGAAACATTTATTATTAACTATATTTCATTTTGACATAATTTTTTAATTGTTTGAAATGTTTGCATGCATTATTTAAGGTAGATTTTAGAAGGATCTCGTTTTTACCCGACTGCAAAGGAAGGGTTATGTTTTTCGCGCGTATCTTGTATGTATGTATGTATGTAATATTCTTTATTACCTCATATCTCCAGAACCGCTGAACGGATTTACATAATTGAGGTATAATTAGATTCGTCTTAGCAGCCCAAGTGTTCTTAGATAGGTGACATTTGAAAAAATCAAACATGGCGGCTGTGCGAAGCCATTATACATAGTGAAAAAAAAATGTTTTGTTTCGAATACTACAATATGGATATCATATTAAAGGGCTTATTGCAAGAATTTCAAAAACGTATATCATATGTATCAATAGTGTAATACTAGCAAAAATAATACAAAGAGAATGTTTAAAAATATGGACTTAGAGCTCTTTCACTTTCTTAATCCGGTGGGGTGCCAATGTGACATGACCGGATTTTTTTTTTTTAATTAATATTTTAAGTAACTGAAAAGTTGAAAAAAAAAGTTATTTAAAAAATCTAAAAAACCCGACGAGAACTGAAATGCAAGAAACAAGCACATTTTTATTTTAAAAAGTGACAAGCAGGCGGACCCGCAAATTTAAAAAAAAAATACGTTCAATTGGGTCCCGCCTGCTTGTCACTTTTTAAAATAAAAATGTGCTTGTTTCTTGCATTTCAGTTGAGCAGTCGGGTTTTTTAGATTTTTTAAATAACTTTTTTTTATTTAGGTAATTAAGTCCAATTATGTACTGTACCTACAATGTAAGCAAATAAATTTATATTCTATTCTATTCTAATAAAAAAAATATATAAAAAGTCTTTGAAATTAAATGAAATATATATTTTGTAAATTGGTTATAAATAACTTTTACACGTCATGTGTTTTGCGTGTTATGTTTAGCTAGATGAGGCCGGTGTTTCCTGACTACTTTGAGAAGAAACACCGAAACATACTCAGAGGTCAACGTCTCTTTGAAAGTCCATACAATTCTTATTGGTTCAATAATATGAAAAGCATGTAGGTTCATGTCTGTGGTACTTTTTTTGAGGAAATAACCACGCAAATTTGAGTGGACCTGTCCATACAGTGCAAGTATTTGTCAGTTATCGTGTAGCTCAACTTACAACTAAGGGAGCTCAAAGATTTTAATACCTACATAGATTATAATAGATAGATGCGTCCGCACTACGAAATTGCTACGTATAATAATAAGGTCTTATATCTACCACGGTCTTATACCTCTCGCACGTATACTTAGATATTATCTTGGACACACACACATACGGTTAGTAACGATATTTTTAAGATCTATAATGTTGTTGGACGCGCCTATATAGTATATAGAGCTATTTTTAAAAGAATGTGAAGGCACTCTTTCTTGAAAATCTTGTTTTTTCCATTCCACTAACAACACTATTATTTAAATTTAAAGATTAAATTTACCTGCGTGACGATTTCCCGTACTTCTAGAAGAAAAGATTGGGGCATGCCACCGTTGAAGCCTTCGGAACACCGCACCCCAAACGATGTTAACGAAGCATTCACCACCGTGCAGTTGTGAACTTGATCGGGACGGCCTGTGTAAAAAAAAACCGTGTACATGACCTTGACCTTGACATTGACAAGTCAGAATGACCTTGAAATTTATGAAAATGTTTCTTTTTTGTCGTTAAAATCTACATTCACAATAATTACTTTCATATTTATAATAAACTGTCTGTATCCCATATGATACAAACAGTTTATCACACCTTTTGAAAGTAACCGTGTAAAAATTACCTTTACCTTTCAAAAAATAACAATGTTCTGTCGTTTCTGTCCTAAATATAATTGTAACGAAGTGGGTTTTCTACCTGTAACTCAAGTTAGCTCTCAAGTGGGGATAAGTAAGTTAAGGCTTAACTGAGTAAACTGGCGTCCGTGTTGATTTTGGAAATGAAAAAATAACTGAGTTGGCGCATTGTTATTAAAAATCTATTTAAGGTTATAATAAAACTAGTATTTGCGTGTTGCGCGAGGTGCAAGCACCTCGCGTGCTTGTGGTGGTACATTGTTCACTTTAAAAAAAAAAAAAATGGGGGGGGGGGTGATGGGGGCGGGGTTGCACAATTATTTTGACTACAGCATTGCCCCTCTAAATGAATCTGAAAAAGAAATGTTCCAAGTCTCTTAATTTCCGAGATCCGCCTAAAGGGGGTAAGAAGGGCGGCAAGGGGGGCGACTTTGAAAAATGGTTTTTACTTTACCGAGCCTCCTCTATACGAATCCGTAAAAAAAAATACGGGTCTCGTAGTTTCCGAGATACGATAGGGAGGGGGGAGAAGGGGGGTGAAAAGGGGAGGTTTGGCACTTTTCCCGTAGGTTTGAGAGTTACTTGTTTACGAATCTGTCAAAATATACCCACCTCCCCATCCACCATCTGGGAGAACAATTCTGCCGCCATAAGGTAAAAGGACGCATCTACATGAAGTACGAAACGGAGAAAAAAAATAAAACGTGTTTTAAAAATTAAAAAATTCGCTGTGCGAAAGGAAATAAACCTTATTACAATTTTATTATGCAAAAGTGTGTATTATTGTTTGATCTTTCAGAAATTATATGACAATTTTAATTAATTTAATTTTATGTATTAATTAAATAACTTTTTCCTTTTCTTTTTAGTAAAAAAAATATAAGAAAGTAAGTTTTACTGCAATGAAAAGACGCTTCTGGCTAGAAACGTCCTTTCAACGTAGTATTTTTTTTAAACGCCTTTGCTACTTAGTGATGATGTGTTACCAGGTTCTAGTTAACTAAATAAAAAAGACGCTAATAGCCATTTGCTGCTTTTCAACTTAGTAATACTAATACTCATTTAACTTAAAACTACCTGCCCCTTGTGGGATCCCTAACAAAACATCTTATGTTATAAACTGAAGTACATTTTAACACGATAATTATCTTGTGTTAAATGAAACACAAAGTATGAGAAACTGACTTAAATTCTTTATAAAAAATAACAATTACACACCTTTCCCAACATTAAGTTTTAAACTCTTAAAAAAATAATGTTTAAGTATAAATAAAACTACCTAAAATTAAACTAATTATAGTAAACATTAATAACATTAATAATAATTATCACAGCTTTGTAAGGAATCTCTTAAAATGAATAAATTTTCGACATAAACTTGAGTGAGATCAAACTAACACTACGACTTAAAATATTTCATGAATTTTTTTCATGAAACAAGTTTGAATGTTAACACAGTAATCAGAGCTTTGTATGTATATTTGTATTATAAAGAGGAAAGAAAAGCAAAAGGAAAAATTTGATTGTTTGCATTGAATTGGCTCCGAAACTACTGGATCAATTTCAAAAATTCTTTTTCCATTACAATTTTTCATTATCCCTGATGAACATATGCGATAGAATATTTTCAAAAATGTTAGGGATCCGTATGATATTATATATTATAAAGAGGTACAATTTGTTTGTGTGAAGAGGAAGACATTTAAATCAAAACTAAGATGGTGCCAGAATAACCAAAATAAAATGAAAATGGACATCTTAGCCGAGCATCACAAATCTAAAGATTTAATACAGATAAATTGAATCCAGGACCGGGCATCCCTGTGAGTGTAGCCAGGCAACATGAATCTGCTCCCGTAGCTAACTTGTTTGTAAAACATTTTAAAATTGATTCTACTTATAATCCAACATCGCAGATATTGGATACTGAGGATTTTGTGATGGAATTAAATTTGAGATTCTCAGCGAAAAGTGTCGCTACTGTAATAAAAAGCATGGTAAGGGGCAAATCTCCAGGGTATGACTACCTCTGCCAAGAGTGCTGGCGATGTTTTACTTACTCTCTTTAAATCACTCTCATCTGCCCACCAACTTAATGAAAACGATAGTTGTACCCGTTGTGAAAGATAAGACCGGGGAAGCATCAGATCAGTCTTGGCCAAGGTACTAGATAATTTTCTTGATAGATATATGGCGACTCGTATCGAATTGCATGATGCACAGTTTGGGTAAAAGCCTGGTTTATCTACAGAAACTGCCATACTGTCGCTTAAGCAGACTATCCAGTACTACACGTCTAGAAAAACGCCTGTTAACGCGTGTTTTCTAGACCTTTCCAAGGCGTTTGATCTAGTGTCGTATGATTTGCTGTGGCAGAAGCTTATGAATGATACGTCCGTGGATAAGGAAGTCATATCAATACTTCGGTTCTGGTAAAACAATCAATGGTAATCAAAAAATGGTAAAAATTGTGTCAGATGGGCAGGATCGTTGTCGGATGAATACAGGCTGAATTGCGGAGTGAGCCAAGGTGGCTTGTCGTGAACCGATTGATCGTTGAGCTCTGTAGCACTTATCAGGGTTGTCACGTGGATGGAACCAGCGTTAAAAATATTAGTTATGCTGATGATATGGTGCTGCTGAGCCTTTCGATCAATGCGATGAGAAGTGTGCTTTCGATGTGTGAAAGGCACGTGGAGATCCATGGGCTTCGATACAACGCGAAAAAGAGTGAGTGAGCTACTAGTCTTGTAAGGCAGGCACAAGTTCTATCCGATTGTGCCTCAGTTAAAACTTTGTGGTATTGCATCAAAGCAAGTCACTACTTTCATGTATCCGTGCCACTGGGTTTCTGAAGACCTAAAAGTCGGTCTGGACATTGAGTGTGAGCGTAGGGCGTTGTCTGTTCGTTAGGACTACGCTGTTTACAGTGTATTGCCATTCTTTCTACATATGCAGTCTGTGAGTTATCTACACTCAGGAGGCATACAATTTCCTGCGGGTACAGTATAATAATACGTTCAAGGTGTTGGTGGGGTTGCCGCGCTACTGCAGTGCTTCGGGCATGTTCGCCAACGCGGGAATAGATGATTTTTATGCTATCATGCGTCAACGATGCACTTCCATCATGCGCAGGGTACATGTCAGCCCCAACAGCATTCTAAATTCGGTAGCAGACAGATAAGACAGCCCTTTTTTGGGACATTGGGTACACCTACATGCCTATGTGGTATAGTTGTTAAGTATTTTATTTTATGTTTCGGGTAGCTTCTAAGATTTGTTTGTATAATAACCCAAATGGATCTAACGTCTGAAATAAAAGATTATTTATTTATTAAAGCACGAAGGGCCGCCCGCGTTTCTCTGACTGCCTGGACGCAACTGAAGGGCGGTATTCTAACCGCGAGCCCCACTTCACCCCATATAACTAGCAATACTAAGTAGAAAGGGCAGAATTGCCACTTGCGCCTGCTTATTTTTCGTAATACTACGTTAAAAAGTCACATCTACGCAGAACAGTCTTTTCTTCTTATGACTATGCAGAAGTGTCTTTTAATTGTATGAAGAATTAAATATTTTGTAAAAAAATAAGACGTTTCTACTGAAATGCGTCTTTTCAACTTAGTGTACGTCAGAAATGTCTTTTCTATTTAGTAATATTTAATTAATATGGTAGATACGTCTTATTTAACAGTGAGATTTATAGGGTTCTGCTTAATTTATGCGAAATATTAAAATACTGGCAGATGCCATTTTTTTTTCTGATTAAGAATATATAGATAACTCAATTTCGAAAAAAATGTTAGATGCGTCTTTTTTCCTTATGGCGGCAGAATTATGTCAATGAGTGAGTGAGTGAGTGAGTCAGTCAGTGAGTGGTAATTTAGCTTTATATAGTATAATTGTATGTTTTTTTCTAGTTCATTTTTTTAAACTAGTATTGACCAGTGACTTTGTCCATGTGTAATAAAAGTATGTGATATTTTTTGTCGAGGACAAGTATTACAGTGTAATGGGAAATTAACAAACAGACGGACTAAATTACATTCACAATTAAAATTACAATCTCGCAATTATAATTATAATTACAATAGTATGGAAATTTGGATTAAAATAAAAATGTTTTTAACCTTGACATTTCGAAAACCAAAGCTTTTTTAAATTTTTGATTCACGTTTGAGAAATGTATGGGTTTATTCCTCACAAGCCTTAATTTTCTTTGCCAGAAAACTGAGCCTTCATTACACATGCATTTTCACTAATATCACCTTTGTTAGCGGGCCATTACTTTGTGAGTTACCGATTCCTCAACCGCACATCGCAATGAAGTGCACAAAAATGTCATCTGGTTTGTTTGTTAGGAATTGTCTTACTGTATTCTTTCTGCCTACGTATCATTCTACATAAATTAAAAATAATTTAATGGAAAAAATCTAATGTCAATCAGTCTAATCAAAGAAATTTCGAAAAGTTTAGTTGACATTTCCTATGACCCAAGGGCTTTTTGGTGAGAATTTTTTTTTTTTTTTTTAATTTAGAATAGGTTCGCGTTTGACCACCATCTCACCTGATGGTAAGTGATGATGTGGTCGAAGATGGAGCACGCTTACCTAAAAGTAACCTATTCACTCTTGACTTAAAGACTCCTAGGTTATAGCTATCGGGAAACACAGACTCCGGCAGGGAATTCCACTCCTTAGCCGTACGCACAATGAAGGTATTCCCAAAACGTTAGGTGCGTATGGGTGGGATGTCCACCATGTAACGATGGCGCTTCGCCGTTTGTCTCGTAGTCCGATGATGGAACGGGCTTGGTGGAATTAGATTGTGTAATTCCATCGCACACTCCCCGAAATGTAACCGATAGAAAACCGACTTGCAACTCGTCGTCGATGTTCAAGGCTCTGGAGCTTTGATTCGACCAGTGCATCGTCGCCAATGAGTCTTTTGGCCCGCGTCCAGTTGGTATTTAGCAGATCCATCCCAAAGATGAGAGCAGTACTCCATACACGACCGAACCTGGGCTTGATAGAGATTGAGCAACTGTTCGGGTGTGAAGTACCGTCTCACCTTTGCTAGGATTCCCAACATTCCCAAAATCATCAAATGACTTTTCCCGCTGTAGGTGGAGCGGAAAGGAGTGTCAGACTTCTACTGACTAAAAACCCACCCAGTTCCTTCAGCTGCCCTTAAGGTCCGGGGCTGCGGTAATTCGTTAGAACATTCCCGCGACCCCAGCAGGCAATGGCCCTATCGGATCGCTTTGGTCAAAAGCTCTTATGTACAGACTCCAGAACATGAAGCTACCCGAAACTGTCAAATTTTCCCAATCAACCTTGAATTTAATTTCTTTATCAATAAAGTTTAAAATCTATTAAAGAAATTTGACAGATTGTTGTAGCTTGATGATGATGTGCTGGCGTCTGTACATAACCAGCCGACAGCGTCAAGGATGTTTTAATGGTATTTATTTCAGTTTGCAGATTAGTTTAGTTCCAGTAGTTTATGAACCGTGTACTAAATTAAAAATAAACATGGGAGTAATGTTTCATAGAACATATTATTTTCTATTCATACTTTAACAAACAGATTACGTAGAGAGAAATATACTATTTGTTGTAGTCTATTTATTCAGATAATGAAAATTCTCACAATCGTTTTCAATTTGAATAAATGAAAAGCTTTCTTTTACAAATCCTTTGTTTCGTATCATTACTAAGAGCTAGACTCGTGTTTACCAAGACTGATTTAGTGCTGCTAAAAACTATAAATACTCTGAGAAATAAATTGTTTTTAAAAATAATAAGCATTTAAGCACTGAAAAATAATTCGTAATTATTTTTTAAAGTTTATTCTAAAACTTGTTACATTTTTTTTTAAATATGTTCCTCAGACTACATTTTTAAACGATTTCAAAGTAAGAGGAGATTCTCAAATTGACTGTTTTTTTTATGTGTGTTACAAGAACGTCTCCAAAAACGCATAAATTCTGATTTACACGTTCTGAAAAAGGCCTTAGTTTAGTCACCAGTCTCCAACATATTATTTCTGAAACGCACTTATTTGCGTAGACTGGTCAATAACCTCTTTTTGTAATTTGTGGTGTCAAATTATACATAAATTCTTGTCTAATTTTTTGGTGAACAATAAAATTAGGTGAGCAATTCTATTCTATATAATCCTAAGATGAGCCTTCGCGTAGATCAAGGGTTCGTTTTCACCTTGTTTAGAGGTAAAACGTTGTCATTCAATGAATAAATGTGCTAGTCTTTTGAGCACATTACCACGGACTAGTAGAAGAATTGTGTGACGTCATATTTAAAGTTTTATGCCAGGATTATGTAGACTGACAGTTTCAGCGTTGTAAGATAATGACGACTACGAAATTGTGATGTTACCAAATGAATCGATTCGGGAATAAAATCGAATAAAGATGCGATCAATTTTTTTTTTACAATAATGTGTAATTTTAACAAAAGTAAATTGTGATTATGAAGGGACGTGACACATAAAACATCTTGTCATGATCATGATAATATATTTTAAGTCCTGGCATTTAGATAAATATGAGTTACTAGCTTGTGCCAGCGGCTTCGCCCGCGAGGGAAGTTTTTCCCTTGTAAATCCCGATCCCGTGGGAATTTCGCAAAATCCTTTCTTAGAGGATGCCTACGTCATAACATCTACCTGCATGCCAAAAGAGATTGTTCCGGCTCCATATATGTCACGCCTAAGAATCGTTTGAATCGAAAATGACTTAGATAGACTCTAAATATTTTATGGAATCATAGTAAATCAATTTTTACTAACGGACACTTGAATATACAAAAATAATCAATTCATCGAAATGAAGTCCGAAAATAGCCAGGTAGTAAGACTCACAGAGTCCTTTATACACAGCCGAGTCTACCAAGTATGCAATCTGATCAGAGTCCGTTATAATGCCAAAGTTGTAAGAATAAAACCATAAAACGCATAGAAAATCGCAAAGAAAAGAACTTTGCAATAAAAATTGAAACGAAATGAAATATAAGCACACCGGTGTTGCCAATTACGAAAAGCCATGTTATCCGAATGCCATGCCAGAAATTCCCGATTTCAGATAAAAAATAATGGAATACATTTTCTTCTCCAGCTAGTCAATTCAAGTATTTAAATGAATAAAGTGTTAAATAAATATTTTTTTAGATATTAATTTATTTATTGTCAATAATAGGATACAGTGCCTATTTGATTTATTGAATTCATATTATTATGTACCTATATGTGATCAACTCAATTTCAAAAATAATCAGTCAATTGAACAAACGAATGTGAGCTTCACTAAGTGAATGAGACAAAGCGTCAGACTGAAGAAGCATGGATTTCCCGTCCTCAATTAGTCGACGATTATATATTATTTATTAGAGTTAAATTAATAACGTAACTTCAACCATTCAATATTTTATTATTATTTTTATTTCTATCTATACGTTGAAAATAACCGAAATAGTCCGAATTTTATCAATTTCTGATTTAATCCAGACAACCGTCCATATTTCTTGAAATCGGAGAAAATCCCGTAAATCGGCAACACTAGCTGGCCAATAGACATTTTTTACGGCACCACGCATTCGTTAATCGTGACCCAACTTTTTATTTTGAATTTATTTACTTCAAGTTTCCGTGGAATACTAAAATATGTTTCAATCAGTATAAAAAGAAATGAAAATTATCATGTAATTTATATTCACATCGGTTATCGGTTAAGTCTATCGGTTTTCTATCGGTTACATTTCGGGGAGTGTGCGATGGAATTACACAATCTAATTCCACCAAGCCCGTTCCATCATCGGACTACGAGACAAACGGTGAAGCGCCATCGTTACATGGTGGACATCCCACCCATACGCACCAAACGTTTTGGGAATACCTTCACTGTGCGTACGGCTAAGGAGTGGATTTCCTTGCCGGAGTCTGTGTTTGCCGATAGCTATAACCTAGGAGTCTTTAAGTAAAGAGTGAATAGGTTACTTTTAGGTAAGCGTGCTCCATCTTCGACCACATCATCACTTACCATCAGGTGAGATGGTGGTCAAACGCGAACCTATTCTAAATAAAAAATTAAAAAAAATATGTAGGCCAAAATCGAACAATGTCTTTTCAGCCCGATCCGTCCATTGGTTTGGGCTGTGCGTTGATAGATCACTATGTCAGTCAGTCAGTAACCTTTGGGTTACATATATTTAGATTAGGGTTCCTTTCCATAAAAGGAATAATGGCACCCATATAGGATCACTTTGTTATCCGTCTGTCTGTCTGTCAAGACACTTTTACTAAAAAACGCGAAGAATATCAAACTAAAATTTATACCAGGTATTTGGAATTACATTTTAGCCGTTTAAAAATTGAACCTCATCAAGAAGAAGATGTATAATAGTACACTATGTAAATAAGTTCCAAGACTTTTCAAAGTCAAAGAAACACAAGTTACATAAATATATAAACAAATACACGAACAAAGGCCCTAAACAATTTGATTTCTAATGAAGTAGTCTCCAAAGAAAGCCCTAGCAGGCTACAAAAAAAACCTTAAATTGAAAAAGATATATTATGTTTTACGTCTGCTAAGAGATAATATTTTACATGTAAAATGAGATTGTTTTAGTGTACCTAGACACCCACAAGTATACCGATCAGAACTCGAGACGGCTCAATTTTGAGCCGCCCCTAGGCGATATGAAGCATTTGCGGGATAAAATATACATACCTATACAAATTTTGGATAGGTATTACATGAACTATGTATGAAGTGATAGATGGTATTATAATAATAATAATAATATTCCACAACTTTCACACAACACCATCTAGTCTCAAACTAAGCAGAGCTTGTGCTATGAGTACCTACTAGACAACTGATAAATATACATATATTTCTAAATACATCACACAAACATTTGTCCTGGGTGGGAATCGAACCCACGATCTTGTGCATAGCAGTCAGGGCCACTGATCACTAGACCATTGGTATGTTTTTTTTAGTAATTAAGTAGAAAACAGTTTTAAAAATTTGAAATTATTGCAATGAAATGGTTTAATAAGTATTAAAGCTTATTAAACATTTTTTGCAACTTCATACGCACATGTTTTGATAGAAACTTTCATCTCCTATTTCAGCTCCTTAAGAGTTGTCAAGGAGATGAAATAGGAGATAAAAGATTTGGGTCAAACTTAGAATATTTTATTTGCAAAAATGACCCTGTAAGGAACTTCTTACAGGCTAATTTTTGCAAACAAGTAAGGCCAAGTTTGACACCGGGTTTTCAGCTATCTCCATTCCTCATCATCAAAATTGAATCAGTGGTTTAGCCGTGAAAGCGTATCAGACAGACAGACAGATACACTGTTGCATTTCAATTTAAGTATGGAACTGAAACATAAAGAATGAGTAACATTAGAACTTGAAACAGGTTATGTACCATGTGTACTTATGGTTTCAAGTTTCCGATATTTTGGCACTGTTATAATGTAACTCATGGTAATTAGCCGGTGTTAAGTTCTAATGATACTGCTAGTGACCATGTTAGCTTTAAAACTTATACAGGGTGGCTACCCTGTAAAAAATCTTTGGACCACTGTAAACGGGCCCGTTTACAGTGGTCCAAAGATTCTTTTCAGCTTGAGAGCATCATAAGTGATCATTTAAAACATACTTTAGTTAAGCGAAAACTTATATGGTTTCGAAATTATGATTTTTTTTAAAATAATCTAATCTAGTTATTTACACTAGATGAGCCTATAGTACGATAGGTAGATTATTGCACTATGCTTATACCAAATTTCATATGATTCGGTCCAGTACTTTTCATAACAGAGTGGTTTTATGACAAAAATAATATACTTTCGGGTAATTTAAAAAAAAAAACATAATTTCTAAACCATAAGTTTTCGCTTAACTAAAGCTGTGACTAAAGTATGTTTTAAATGATCACTTATGATGCTCTCAAGCTGGAAAAAATCTTTGGACCACTGTAAACGGGCCACCCTGTATAAAGTAGGAGTGTTAGGAATGAGACTATAAAATATATTAGGGATAATCTTACCAGCTGCAATGATATGATAGACACACGGCACCCGTTGCTTGCCAATTCTGTTGTGTGCCCAGCAAAGTAGAGTACCATAGTCCATCTCTGTATGAGGAGTGTAGGTGACAGTGGAACTGGTACCAGCTCGCGAGACGTAATTGTCGCTGACTTCGTTGCTGTTAGCAGTGTTGTTGAAGGTCCATCGGAACTGCGAAAGAAGGGTAATGGTTACTTAAAGAAGAAAGTAGGGTAGTGAATGCTGTTCATAAGTCTAATGAGTAGAATTTACTGCCGAAGTCTGACTTTTCTGATAGCTATTTACCTGGAGGTCTTTAAGTCAAGAGTGAATGGGTTACTTCTAGGCAAGCGTGCTTCATCTTCGACCAAGTCATCGCTAACTCAGATGAGATGTTAGAAAGCTTTTTTAATGTTGCCCTACACTGGGAATTTTACGTGTAATAAACGTTTACAAACACATAGACCTGGAATAATATAGACCATAAAAACGTTATTTTGTTCTGTAGGGCAATCAAACCCGCGATATACAGCACAGCAGACAATCGATCAACTACTGCGCGGTTGGTACAGCAGAGTTGGGCAAAATTTATTCGAATAACGAATAACAAATAAATAAATTATCCTTATAGTTATTCGCGAATAATAAATAATTTAATTTATTCAAAGGAAAATTATTCGAATAACGAATAATTTTTTTTATTCGTTATTCGATTAATGAATAAAAATAAAACAAAGAATAAATAGCAGGGGTAGCTCATCGACCGGTAAGGACCAGGCCCAGGTCGGCGGCGTTTCGTGTTCCCCGCGCGCCTCTAAGAATCGCTTGCCGGGGTTGCGGGAATATTCTAACGAGATACCGCGGCCCCGGAACTTAAAGGAACATAAAGGAACTAAAGGAACATGGTGGGTCTTAGGCAGTAGAAGTCTGACACTCCCTTCCGCTCTACCCAGAGTGGAAGAAGTCATTCGATGATTTTCCCACACATAAAGAAGTACTGTAACACGTTTTTTATGATTTGTATTCAAGAAACATACGAAACCGATAATTTGGTATCAATTCTTTGAGTTGCTTTTTATGAGCTGAAACTGTGCATAGAAACTCCATACCAGATGTTGTCTTCACTCTTCAACCCTATTGGATAGATTAAGGTTTCCGTTACACGTTGCATACATTATATATTCTTTTTATAACTTATTAGTAATAATATTTTTCTTGTTTGCCGCTACCCACTACATTTCATCAAATTCCAGGAATCAGGTAGATTATACCTACTAATTGTACCAAATCGCCTTATTCCCTTTTCTTTCATGTATTTGAGATCCGTAAAACAAGAGTCTCCAAATATTGGTAATGTGATATAAATAACCTGTAAAAGTTATTTAAAATAACGAATAAAATCACGAATAAATTATTCGTAACTAATTTAGTTACGAATAAATTATTCATGAATGAATTATTCGCGAATAATTTTAACGCGAATAAATTTTTATTCGAATAATTATTCAGATAAAAATTTATTTGAATAATGCCCAACTCTGTGGTACAGTACTATGTCGTGGCTCGCAGAGGCGGACTGGTACCAGTCGTAAAATGTATAAAAATGCTCTCGAAGCCCTCGGCGCAATCCGCGAGTTGACAACTTTATAAAAATTGTTTGAAACGCTTCGAAGCGCTTCATGTGTACTTGTAAAATAATATTTTATTCATCACTTAACCTTTCAATTAAAATATTAGTAATTTTTTAATTTATTAAAAAACTATGGCCTAAATCGTGGCATTGTGGTCACGTGACTACGTATGACGTCATCGTTCAAAAAACAACTTTCCTGGCACTTGGCACATAAATGTACTTCGGGTATTTTATGATATTTTACTCTATTATGAACGTGAAAAATTATTATCAGTGCTGTGCAGTACCTTGTTGTGGGAATACTACTATAAAAACGCCAACGAAACTATTTATTCATATCCCTTTAAAAAGAGATATTCGCAAGAAGTGGTTATAACTTCTGTGTCAAATCAATCCAAAGGTTGTCTGTAAAAGATCGCTTTTAGCGATAAGACCGCCCATTGTATCACCCTTTTTAGTTGTTAAGTCCATATTTGTTTTACTGTTATGGTATACAATAAAGAATATATCTATCTATCTGCTTTTTTAAAAAGTCAAAAAAAGGAACTCATCGAACAACTATTACAGGACGATAAGACAAATGAACCAGAAG
Source organism: Tholera decimalis (assembly GCA_943138885.2). Classification (NCBI taxonomy): domain Eukaryota; kingdom Metazoa; phylum Arthropoda; class Insecta; order Lepidoptera; family Noctuidae; genus Tholera; species Tholera decimalis. The sequence continues at coordinate 34,728,125 of OW964565.2, forward strand.
AGAGAGAGAGTTAGTTATGAAATGAAATGAAATATTTATTTGTAAATTGGTTATAAATAACACTTTTACACATCATGTTTTTTAGATGAGGCCGGTATTTCCTAACTGACTACTCTGAGAAGAAACACTGAAACAAACTCTCTCTGAGTTTGTCGTCAACGTCTCTTTTAAAGTCCAGACAATTTGTATTTGTATATGAGAAGCATGTAGGTTCATGTCTTTGGTATTCTTTTGAGGAAATAACCACGCAAATTTGAGCGGACCTGTCCAGACAGTGCAAGCAGTTAGTTAGTTATTTTTTTCTTATTTTGTCTTACGCACCAACCAAAGATAACCAGTCAGCTGTCAAAATATTGAACGATGACGTCTCGTTTTCTGATTGGTGTTTCTAATCACGTGACTCACAGATAAAAAGTCTCATTTTTCTCAAGGGAAAATAAAATAAATAATTAATAATCTTTTCCTCATTTGTACTATTTTGTGCTTCATATCAATAGATTTACATAATTAAATAGTTATTTTAAATTTTTAAACATACTGTCAACTCGCGGATTGTACGAGGGAACATGGGTTGGTTTAAGTCAGTTAGAGCCTGACAGACTCCTTCGCCTGTCCCAGGGCGGAAGACATCCATGAGGATTTTCAACTCGAGAAAATGAATTTCTGTGTGTCGTAGCAATCGACTGGTAGGAGTAAAGTAGAGGGAGTAGTTTGCAAGGAATAGCGTAGGTGTTTACATGTGGAAGTATTTAACACCTACGCTACACCGACACTAGGTCAGCGTAGTGGATGTTGTACTTACGCTCTTTTTCACACTAGAGGTCATTGTCCAAGCCATGATTTTATTACTAGAGCGATTATGTTTATTACGATATGTTAAAGTTGCCACGTTTTAGATTGACTATCGTTAGTTTATATAGCTTTGACGAAGAGCTTGCCATGTTTAATCGAGAACCATCTTTACCAAAAAGCAACAAAGATATCAGAATTGTCTTTTGATGCCTAAAGTTATAAGAGGGACTACATTTTTAAATTGAAACCTGAATCAAATGCCCGAAATAGACAAACTAGTACGTAATTGAATTTAATTCTATTTAAGATAAAATCTGGCCATTTACCAATTCTCCAGTTACAATACTAGTGTGAACTTTTAATGGTTTCAATATAATGATTAAATTGATATCTATTTTATTGATTTACTAGAGATAAGTGTTAATTTTGACTTGATTAGGTGAAGTTCAAGTATTATGAATAAGAATTTTGTTTAAAAAAACTTTTAGGCAGAAGTTGTTGTGGTTTTATGTCATTGTTCCTTAATCATTGAATAACCCTAAAAAAGTATGGTACAATAATACAAATATCGTCTAATTAAAATCAATTTTCAACCCACGACAAAAAAAGGAGGGGTTGGTTATCAATTCGACGCGTATATATATATATTTTTTATGTATGATCATTACTTCCAATTTTGTTATAAAGACTAACAACGGTCAGAATGGTCAGCTACGTGTGCTCCATAATTGTAGCAGATAATTGTTACTTTTTAGCTTACACCTTCATTGTAATTTTATTTGCGACTCAAGTAACTTCTAAAGCTGTTTACATCATGTAGTCGATGATTTTGGTGCACGGTAAAGCTAACGAGTTTATGTTGGCACCAACTTAAATGTCAAATGTTTGTGAACTATGGAACTAATAAATAACAATGTTTGTCTGTGTTTTAGTGTCACGTAAATAACTGTTAGCACTAGAGAATACAGTTATTTTGAAATGACAGATAACCTACATAATACCTATATTTATGTATGTAGAGATATAGATGCATAGAAAAGTTGGACATCGATCGCTAATCAGCTATCGCTATCATTTTGCACTGCTCCAATTACTGAAAGTCGCAACGACGGCGCAAACATCCCTAATCGCAGGTCAATGTCAATAAAACTTGAAGGGACCTATCCAGACAATGTAGCAGCATTAGTCAGTTATCATGTAGCTCAACTTAGAACTTCCAGTAGCTCAACATAATGCTAATATGACGTAGGTACCTACGCTACAGATCCTACACTTTTAATCTCAAACAACTTCGAAAGGGATCAAAATCCAATTACCTTCGCTTGAGCACGAAATAGAATGTTATTTAAGACCTTACACGTGCTCGTTATACGAATCCTTACCAGGAATTTGCAGAATAGCTAATTTTCCTAGACAAAGGTGCTTTGCGTGTGCGTTAAATATATGAGTAGGTACTGCGATGAGAAATAACAAACCTCACTCTTGAAATAAACTAACATAAAAACTTTTTACCAAAAAATTGAACCGACTCCCAAAAACACTGCAAAGTGAAAAATAACTTTAATTTCGGTAGTCGGTGTCTTTAGTTTCGTATTTTCGTTTTTGGCACCGACTTCCGAAATTAAAGTTATTTTTCACTTTGCAGTGTTTTTGGGAGTCGGTTCAATTTTTTGGTAAAAAGTTTTTATTTCACTCTTTTTAGTTGGTCGATTTTTAATTTACCTAGTTAAAACAGCCTAAATGTCAACTACTTATAACCCTTTACAAAATATTGCTTTTCCCAATGCTGGGCCGTTAATTGTTGAGGAGTTCTGCTGGTACTTCACCATCAACTCTACATCACCATATGCATTGTGACGAGCATAAAGTGCTTAAGATCCATATTATACTTATTATTGAGTAGTTTCGGCAGCCATCTGTGGTCTTCATCATCAGTTCCACTTCCTCAAATGGTACTTTTTGAGAGCAACTGCACAAGTTACTATAATAAATATCCAAAACGTCATAGGTCTGCCTATAATATTTGAAGAGTTCCCTCGATTTCTCCAGGATCCCATCATCAGATCCTGACTTTTATAAAAATGGAACCAATTTCGAAATATACCCTTTGAAACAAAAAAAGAATTTTCCTAATCGGTTCAGCCGTCTTCGAGTAATCGGTGACCATACATTAAAAATATATATATATATATATATACGCGTCGAATTGATAACCTCCTCTTTTTGTCGTCGGTTGAAAATGAACGTTATGACCTAGTGATTAAGAACATGCAAGACCATGAATATCTGAACAAGTGTCAAAGCCACTTCTGATCTTATCATCAATTAATCTGTCTAAACTTAACCCTTTCCATCATCGTACTACAAGACAAACGGCGATGCGCCATCGTTACATGGTGGACATCCCACCCATACGCACAAAATGTTTTGGGGATACTTTCATTGTGCGGACAGCTAAAGAGAGGAATTACCTGCCGGACTCTGTGTTCCCTGATAGATATAACCTGGGAATCTTTAAGTCAAGAGTGAATAAAAGACTTCTTCATCTTCGACCACATTATCGCTTACCATCAAGTGAGATGGTGGTCAAACGCAAGCCTATAATCAATTTAAGTAAAATATTAAGCTACAACTGGTTGTAGCTGTATGTCAATGCAGAACATGCATGTTAGAAGACCTCGTAAACGCCACTGAAAACGCGACCAGCGTGGCTACCAATTGAGCCCAATACACATAAAGTACGCGATTTAACATCGATACGAAGAAGAAGAAGAAGAGAAGCGTTTCACATTGATCCACCGCCTATCTAGCCATCATTAACTAGTAACAGAGTAACAAGATACCTCTTGGCGAAATCGGAATCACATTTTCTGACAGGAAATCTTTCTGAAGTGAAGAAGTTTCGCAAAATCTGTCAAAGATATAATAAATGCAGCTAGGAGCGACGGTTTACCGTGTTTTACGAAGAATGCAGCACGATAATTAATGGATGATTTTCAGAATTGGGTAAGGACCTCTCGCTGCCGGCTGTAATTATTTATAGTCGGTAATTTGAATTTGGCACGGTGATCTCCTTCTGTAAAACAGTCATGGTACAGAAGAAGGCTACGGAAAGGCCGAATAATACAAAGGATAGTTAACTAACCGGCCTTAGCAAGAGTCTCTTTTTAACCCCCAACGCAAAAAGAGGGGTGTTATAAGTTTGAGTGTCTGTGTGTCTGTAGCATCGTAGCTCTTAAACGAATGGACCGATTATGATGCGGTTTTATCGTTAGAAAGCTGAAGTCATCTAAGTGGTTTTTAGCTACAATTTATTAAGATCCGTTCAGGTGTTTCAAGGTTGTCGGGGGATACTTAAATTTAATTTTTATAATAATATGATCACTTAGGTTCTGCTTGTCACTTTTTAATGTAAATATAAATTTTTTATTGCATTTCAGTGGAGCAGTCGAGTTTTATAGATTTTTTAAAGTTGTTTTCTTTTAGTTGAATATCATTGAACTACTAATACACGCATGGAATATTCAAGATCTCTGTCAACATTTAAATGTAATTCACACTAACAATAAATATCATTATCTAAGTACAAATCTCTTAAGTCATAACACAGGAAAACAACCACAATGAGATTTATAACATGATAAAATATTGAAACGGTGGCCTGTTTTCATAGCTAACACTAAAGGACAAACATTATTATAAATACTAGCTTTTGCCCGCGACTTCGTCCGCGTGGAATGGTTACTTTGGGCTAACGTTAAATTTAACCCCGATTTTGAAGCATTCTTCAGTGGCGCTCCGCTCCTATTGGCCTTAGCGTAATGATATAAATTGACTATTTAATTAAAAAATATTTTTTCAATTCGAACCAGTAGTTCCTGAGATTATCACGTTCAAACAAACAAACAAACTCTTCAGCCTTATATTATTAGTATAGATAGCTGTTGCCCGCGACTTCGTCCACGTTTCCGTCGTTTTTCGTAAAAAAAGAAGTAGCCTATGTCCTTCCTCACGGTTCAGTGATTTTGATGTAACAGACAGATTAACTTTCGTAATTTAGTAGGGAAATATAATATGTCAATCTATAATACTGTTGAAAACTGTCGCAATACCGAACCTCACAATATTATTGTTAATAGCTGTGCCCGCGACTCCATCAGCGTGTAACTCCTTGTGTGTTATTAAGTTTATGTATTGGTAATATTGTTTAGATCACGTTCACATGAGGCTTAAGTACCTATAGAACGAAAATACTTTAGCGCAAAGCTTCCGGGTAAACTATGTTGAAAGTTGACCCGTCCGGCACGTGAACATAAAGATTTCTAGAACTGCTAACCTGGGAAAGAGCGACGTACAACTGACCATGCGAGAAACAACAGACACCCGAGATCTACTCCAGCAACACGAAAAGTCTGCCCTTGAGCCTTATTAATTGTCATTGCATAACACACTGATACTGGGAATTGCGTTCTTTTAAATTGGAATGGAAAATTATTTGGTATTATGGGAATTCTGGGAATAAAGACTGTTTCTCCTGCACCGCAACCTGTTAAAATTTGAGCCTCGATTATATTTTGTTGCAACTTGGTTACTTTTAGCCGAGTTCCATTGCAAAGTTGTGGTGGTTTTAAATTTCGGAGCAGAATAATAATCAGAAAGCTTCGAACTGCTAAGCTATCGGGAGTTACACGTGTTATTGTGAGTCAACCATAAAAGATAGATATATGCTGTCGTGGGATATTTTTTATATAATTTTAAGGAGAACATTTCCGTCATAAATGATTTCTGTGTAGCTTTAACCATCAAGGTTGCACTCGCGACGGAAGCTTAAAAAATGGAGTAACTTCTCCCGTTTTCCCAACATTTCCCTTCACTGCTCTGCTCCTATTGATTGTAGCGTGATGAAAAGTATACTATAACCAGCTCAGTAGTATGAAAAATAATTGTGCCAAGTTTCGTTAAAATCCGTCGAGTAGTTTTTGTTTCTATAGCGGTTATACAGACAGACAGACAAAAATTTTACTGATTGCATTTTTGGCATCAGTATCGATCCCTAATCACCCCCTGATAGTTACTTTGTAAGTATATTTCATGTACAGAATTGACCTCTCTACAGATTTATTATAAGTATAGATAACCCACTATTTGAGCAGATAGAGATTAAAGATGTATGCGGGGAAGTTGGCGTAATGCCATGTGAGGCAGTTAGAATTTAAACCTTTACGATAGAGGCAAGATGGGTCGAATGAGTTGTCTTTTCCAATAATGTGCGGGAAAATTTAGGCTAACAAATATTTCTTCAAGTGATAGACTTATATTCTGTTCAAAACCGAAAGCTAGAGCTAATTTTTTTAGAGTTTTTATTTAATCACATTATTATTATCACATTATTATAATTGTACAGTGTTATTACAATCTTAATTAGGAATAACAGTTTAGAATTCTGATGTCCTATTTAGATTACAGAGAAATCCGTATTAAGGACCATCAGCCTATTTCTACAGAGAGAGAGAGAAAAGAAAGAAGATTGCAAATCCATAGGTACTGCTAAGAAAATAAATACAAACTAAACAATCTTAAAAATAAAAATAATGAGCAATTACAATCTAAAATTAAAATAAAACTGAAAAACATAGATATATATATAATAATACTCAAGCATGATTCTTGTACTTAAGCGCGTGTGTATGCGTGTGTGTGTGTGTGTGTGTATATGTGTGTGTAAATGTGTGTGTGTATGCGTTTTTTAGTGTGTGAAAGTGAGTGTGATGCCCAGCTATTCCGCCAATTTCTACGATAAGTCACTCGCAGTTTTTTTTTATTGTTTTTTTTTAATGCGCACTTGCAATTTGGGTAGAACTCACATTACTAGCAATCTTGTAAACCCCTGCAACCAAGCAAAATATTCTTGTGTTTGGAATAGGTTCAGGTCAATAGTGTAATAGGTGGGGTTCGAACCCGAGACCTCTTAATCAAAAGACCGACACCTTTGTCATTAAGCTATTGCCACTTGTTCAAGGTGTACGGCTATGAAATGCTCTGTACATGTCAGTAAGACAACATAAAACAGAAGTAACAATGAATTTAAAAAGGTATTAACTACGTAGCTAAAGACAATTGATTATACTGATGTAGAAAATCTCTTAAAATTATAATCACTACAAATAATAAACACACGCACACCTACTCACAAACACACATACACTCACTCACTCACTCACTCACTCACAAACACACACACGCAAACACGCACACACAGGCATGAACAAACGCACCAGCAAACAGACACGAATATACATGAGAGCCCCTTATCTGATCTTCCCCTTAATACTAGTGACAAAAATCTTACGTCATACAAAATAATTTAGAAAACAATATAATAAAAAACATAATGACAATCAAAAATAATTAATATAAACTTACAATTTTAAACTTACGGCTAAAACTCATGCTCTCATCATTCTATCTCTAGGCATGAATATCATTGCCATATTTCCCTGCTTTCCTACTAACCTGCATAACTAGTTATGTGTGTCTTCGACCATGTGAGAGGTTTTTTACGGGTATTATAGAAAAGGTGATTATAATGGTGCCTTCATGTACGAGTATGTATATTTTTTATAGGCCTTAGTTGCCTGAAATAAATCAAAATCTATCCAAAGGTTGTTGTAAATAGGTTGGCGTTAGCGATTAGGCCGCCCAATGTAACGACCAATTATTATTTACTATTAAATTTCTAATGAGACCTATTAATATTATTTTAAGCTCTTATTATATAAATATTGTTACAGCAATGGTCAATAATTTTTCATTATCAATAAGCTATATATATCTCAGATAAAATTAGATTGAACAACTACTATCAAATAGAAGTCTAAAGCAAACAAAACAAATATTTTGTTTATTAAATGTTATTATTTCTAGCTGCCCAGCGACTCATGACTTCGTTTGTGTGGGAGTTTTTTCCCACGTTGGTAAATTTATATACCGTGATAAATTAAGGATAAAAAGTTGCCTATATGTTGCCCTATGACCTTCTTTCATTTTTCCAGTTAAAGTACCATTAAAATCGGCACAGGCTTTCTAGAGATTAGCTCGGAAAAACAGATAAACAGAGAGACAGATCGATGTACTGACAGATATTAAAAATGTGTTCTTGTATTGTGTAAATAATTAGAAGCACAGTCATTTTGTGACTCACGGTTATTTTGAAATCACAGAAGGAAAAATCTATTTTTTTTTTGCCTATTTTGATCATATACTTACTTAGCAAATAAACAATCTATTAAATACCTTTGATTATGTAAGAAATTGGAAGCTAACGACAATATATAAGATGAGATATGTAACAAATATTTAGCGCTCCGAATATTTCGGTTATTATTTCTCTCATGATATTACCATTAGCACAATGGGTAATCCGAGAACAGTAAAATATTATCTATAGAGACTCAAGTCAATAAAGACTCATAATATACAATTTATATCTATAATACACCACCTATATCTATATGAGGAGCTCGTCGCTTATTAATAATAGCCAAACAGGTCGAAGTCTTCGGTTGAAGCTCTTAACATAAATAGATAGAATATACTTAATTGTACACGTAACTTAAAACACACCTATTTAACATAATTTCTTACTTCTATGGTTACAATGGCGGTCTTCTCGCTAAAAGCGATATCTTCCTGACAAACTTTGGAAGGACTTTCAAAACATTAATTAAAGTGGGGAGAGCTAAATTGGTGTACCTACTACATAAATATACTCATAAAACAGAAAATAATATATATACAAATATATTAATACATATATAAATATAATGTGTTCATTAACAACATGTTGAGAGGAATCAAAGGAATGATCATAAATTTTAAAGAAAATGATTAGCAACCGAGCTCTTAAAATTAGCGAGTGACTGAGCTTGTCTTACTGACACCGGCAATGTATTCCACAAACGAACACCCTGCACCGTGAACGATGAGCCATAGAAAACACCTTAAGCCGTTGGTTTTGTAATTTGTACATCTTCGATGGTCGCTCTGGACAGACAGAGCCAGAAAATCTGGCAAGGGGAAACGTATTACCCAGACAATAAGTTGTGAAGATTAAATAGGCAACCGCTACTTGTAAAACAAGTACCTAGCTGCTACCGGGTAGACTGGAAACCGATCCAGAGATAGAGAAAATGCTAAAACGATAAATATACTATTTCTATCAGCATTCTAGGACTTATTCCATCTTGATAATGAGTTCACATTATTAATTCATACTTGCTTTTAGCCAAAACTTTGAACTCGCTGGTTTTGATCGAGTTTCTTACTTTAGAGTGTCTTAGTTGTATATTTTGAATTATCTATGGACCGTGGATTATTTTATAATAAAAGTTATATTTTAGAGTTTTATAGGCATCTTCTGGGCTCGCTCGTTCTATCGTAGACCTTATCTATCGCTTACCATCAGGCGAGATTGAGGTCAAGATTGGGCTCATCGGTAATGAAAAACATTTGGAAAAATTGTTCCGTAAAAACCAGCAAACTTGCATGATGTGATCATTAATAAGTATTGCAGTTCGCTATAATTTTAAATCCGGCCGGATTTTACCGGATTTACATGAATCAAGCCGGATCCTGGGAACATACTTAACCATAGTGCATATTCCTTAAAAGGTAGCGTGTTATGATTAAATGGCATATTATTGTGATTAACTGTGATTCTAAATCTATACTATAATATTATAAAGCGGAAAAGTTTGTTTGTTTGAACGCGCTAATCTTCGAAATTACAGGGTGGATTTGGATGAAATTTGGTGTGGAAGTAGCTTGAAGCTTGAGGAAGGTTATAGGCTTTACTTTTTACGCGACTGCGAAAAAGGAGAGTTATGTTTTTACCGTGATAGAATCCACGGGAGCGAAGCCCCGCGTGAGTACTAGTAATAATTATACAGCTTCTTTGGATGATAACAAACGAAATGACAAGAGTTTGGTAATCCTATGTCTTCATGTGTGGAACAAATTAGAAATTTCAATACATTGATACCAAAGATTGAATTTTTAAAATTAAGAAGATTGAAGAGAATTATCCTGTTATAGGCAAGTGACGTGGAAAGTTATTGACCCTCGTAGTGCTTTTATGATTGAAATATTCAAGAAACATATGAAACCGATAATTTCGTATCAATACTTTGAGTCACTTATTTTGTGCTGAAACTGGGCATAGAGATTCCATACCAGATGTTGACCCCATATCAATCCAAAAGGACTGAAAAAGCCCTTTTAGATTGATATGGGGTTTCCGTTACACGTTTTATAGACTGCTGTTGCCCGTGACTTTGTTTGCTTAGGAAAGTCATGCAATATTTTGTTTTATCATTTGCTACTACTGACAGAATATCACTTGAGAAGAACCTGTGACACTGTTAATGATTTTTAGTAATAATTTTTTCCTGATATCTCTCATCTGCTTTCTAGATATATTCTTTTTTGTACACCATAAAAGTAAAACAATAAGGACTTTACGGCGGTCTAGCATTTTTTTCTACAGAAGATTTTTCTTACCTTTCTATAATTGAGTCAATATTTAAGACTGTGACAAAGAAGGGTAAAGGAAGGGCTATAAGGAAAACCACATCGCAATTCTCCCTTGATTGCTAAATTTACCCTTAAATTTAATCTACAGAAGTCTACGTATAGTCGGGTATTGTATAATTTCTAACAAATTTATCAAACCATAAATGAACTGAGCTAGCGCCTGCCAATTATGCAGATTGTAAGATGGAATACTAAATTGATCTATAACTTTCTTCGGCCTGATTCACATGGTTTGCCGTGGAATAAAACTGTATTCAATCGTGATTTTTTTGAGGAAATTATTAAATCCCTTAGGAATTATTACGATTACTAGCCAGTACTGTCCAGGTAGCCAGTAGCAGGGAAAAGCTTGTGGCTAAATAATTACATCGTCTGCCGAGGTCTGTTCACGGATGGGTGAACATATCGAGACTCAGCAAGAAAGCACGTTAACCCCGTTTAACCCAGCTGTCATTTGTACAACTTTGTGAGACATTACGCGTAGTCAGAAGTCAAAAAATCAGACTAGTGTTGCCCAAACGAGAGTCTCGCAAGAGTCTTGCAATTAGCGATTATCCTATTGCTATTTATTAAACGGTAGTTGAGATCTCAGAACAATGTAACAGAAACGGTACGGTAATTGCAAGACTCTTGCGAGACTCTCGTTTGGGCAACACTAAATCAGACATAATGTTGGCCAGCTTCAGGGTTGTGGAGGTCAAATGAACAGTCACCCCATGTAAAACATTAGTTCTCAGCTGTAGATGTAGCTGTTAGATGTGAAGCCGACCCCAAAATAATGGGAAAAATCTAAGCTGACGACGATTTTTTTTTATTTATTTAGTTAATTTATTTACACACATAGGTATCAAAGACCGGTTAAGTAGTACATTAGCCATAGAGAGCTAAACTATGAGTGGCCCTACCTAAAAAAAAAAAAAAAAACATAGGTATCACTTAAATCTAAACTCGCCAAATTTTTACGTTTGATGGCGAGAGGCGCGCTCTTTATACATTAACATTAATTAACCATTCCAATTACTTCTACACAATATGTTTTTTTTTTATTACTGATGGGCCCACTCGTGACCTCGATCTCGCCTGATGGTAAGCGATAGATGAGGTCTACGATGTGACGAGCGAGCCCAGAAGATGCCTATTTACTCCTGCTTTAAAGGCTGAAAGGTCATAACTGGCAGGGAACACAGAAGCCGGCAGAGAATTCCGCAGCTTGGCTGTGCGCACAATAAGCGCTTGGTACGACAAGACGCTATATCAACCAAGTATCTCAATATTTTTGTTCTAAGGGGGTTTCTTTTAAAGCGAAAATTATCACCCCATTATTCAATACAAATAATAATATTGAATACTAAAATTACAATTTTGAACAGCATCCTGGGCTCATCCGACAATGGACAGGACAGGATACTGTTTTAAAATCCTAAATTATAAATAGGTATGATCTCCAAAAATTTAGTGTCTCTGTGGCCTCGTCCGCAGAAGACGATGAGCAAGATTAATTTATTTAACTGTTGGTCTCCCATGTAAATAAATAAGATCAGTTAAACCGGCGTCAGCTCAGTCAAAATGAGTAACAACGATAGTAGGGCAGGGTCTAGGAGACCCGTATAGGAAATTGCCACAAATTCAATAATTAAAAGAAATTTACTAATATATTCTAATAACTGGATAAAACTACTATCGCTTAAGAGACTGGTTAAATAAAAATAAATTGATATGAAACTATATTTTTAATGTTTTTTTTTTTATAAAAGTGTTGCAAAAAACTAATAAAATTAACAAGCTTAGTTACAAACCTTGAACCAAATATAGAATTTTCTTCAAAAGTATTAATGAATAGGATACATGTCAATCAAATTAAAAAATAAATTATTTATATACTTTTTAATGAATGGCGCGAAATTACGACACGAAACTTAATTATTTAATTGTTCGGTTATATGCACATTTTTCAGGTTTAAACGTGTTTATGCACCGATGCGGTTGCAACACGACTAAACGGCGATTTCCTGCAGGGAGGACCGACAGTTAAGTCCAGCTACTGAAAAGTGTACTACTGAAAACATAAGAAATACGCGAATTTCAAAACGGAGTGGGTCTAATAGACCCAACTGTGCGGTTAAGCAGCCAGCAAACTCCCAAAATGAACTATAAAAGGTTAAATAAGACTCACCACTACTTCTGGAGGGTTTGCATCCACATGGCAGGTGATGTGGGCGCGTTCTTGTTTCGCTACTCCATGCACCCTTTGTTGAGCACTTCTGCAAGTTGGTGCGTCTGTTGAAAAACAGACGGATTAATAAGGATCGGATTAATAAGAAAACAAAGTTCCGAACTGACATGAAAGGTCAGTAGATCATTCAATATATTAACACGTTCACTGTTCAGCGGCAATATCGAAATTATGTCTCACGTCCAATTTAGTTTTTCGTTCCTATTTATAGCTGAGATAATTGCCTTTACCACTTCACTACATAAGGGCTATAAAAGTAGGGGGGAACCCTTTACCCCCAATTTTCAGAGTGACCCACATGTTTGTCACGGACGTAGAAGCAGATAATTCAGTGACACACCCGTATGTCATGGACGTTAGAGGTTAAAAAGTTATGAAAAATTACGTTATCTATGGCTAAAGAAAGGATTTATGACTATTTCCTTTTCTTTCAAAAACGAGAAATTGAGTTGATAAAATTAGAAAGGCATTTGAATGGCAGAATCCACCGAAAAAGGTGCAGTGGATGTTACAAAAAACTGAAAGACGAAGGTCGTTCAGTTACTGAGACACGTCTAAAATCAAAAAAGACAGAAACAGAATGTCTTTTCTGCAAGAAACCCCTGTGTCTTGCACGTTTTAATGAAGCTCATTAGAAAAACATCATGCTTCATCGGTTATTTTTATGTTCATTTTTCAGAGCATTGTAAGTACCTACTAAATAAATTTAAAAAATCGATGGCTAATTGTTTTTTTTATTATACCTATATCACTGCTCCTACGTTCATATACAATATTGGTATGTTTTTGTTACGTCCACGAAGTTAGAACCCATTATGTATGAAAAGAGCAGTGACCCACACCACAGTGTGGCACGGATGTCTTATTCCAACCCAAAATGACCCACAGGTGGGTCATGGATGGTGAACGTGTTAAGTACAAAGAAAGGTCTCAATAGAAAAGACTATAAAATTTTATTTATAATCATGGCGCTTGCAACAATGCTGAAATATCGGAAACTTAAAACAATTAGTATACCTACATCGTAAATATCCCACTTTAAGTTCTAAGAATTTAAGTCTACAGTGTTCTCACATCTATCACATATTACTAGCAGTTGTGCACGGCTTTGGTCCAGTGGACTTTAACACAATGGAAATATTTTTTTTTTATTAAAAATGGGTTCGCGTTTGACCACCATCTCACCTGATGGTAAGTGATGATGTGGTCGAAGATGGAGCACGCTTACCTAAAAGTAACCTCTTGACTTAAAGACTCCTAGGTTATAGCTATCGGGAAACACAGACTACGGCAGGGAATTCCACTCCTTAGCCGTACGCACAATGAAGGTATTCCCAAAACGTTTTGTGCGTATGGGTGGGATGTCCACCACGTAACGATGGCGCTTCGCCGTTTGTCTCGTAGTCCGATGATAGAACGGGCTTGGCGGAATTAGACTGTGTAATTCCATCGCACACTCCTCGAAATGTAACCGATAGAAAACCGATAGACTTGCAAGTTGTCGTCGATGTTCAAGGTTCTGGAGCTTTGACTCGACCAGTGCATCGTTGCCAATGAGTCTCTTGGCCCGCTTCTCGATAGACTCAAGCGCGTCCCACACACATAACCCTTCTTTTTAGCCTATAACCAACCTTAAGCTTCATCAAATTACTTGAATTCCAAATTTCATCCAAATACATTCAGCACTTTCAAAGATTAGCGCCTTGAAACGAAAAACTTTATTTCGATTATAAAGCGGTAAAGTTTGTTTGTTTCAACGCACTTATATTTGAAAGTACTAGGTCCATTTGAATGAAATTTGGTATAAAAGTAGCGTCTTTCGTAGCTACTTTTTTCCCAACTGCAAAAGAGAAGGGTTATGTCTTTATTGTGATAAAGTCCACGGACGCAAAGCCCAATGCGAATGGTAGTTACATTACAAAAAGGAAGGATTTTTCTTTTTTGTTACGCTATATTGTTAGTGCGGGATAAAGAACAAAGACATCCCCATATTTTTCCATCCAGTTATGTCTGCTGAGTTTTCCAACTATCCCGTCAAGAATACGCCAATCCTACATTTCAAATTAACAACATATCCTATTATAGTAATAACATTGTTCTTTACACATAAGTAAATGGAAACATTTGTCAAACATCATGTCGACGGCTCCTGAGAATACTGAGTCAACTATACTTCTAACAACTTTACAGGAAGGCGATAAGAAGATCGAATAATACAACCAAGAAAAAATAACTAATCATAGTGAATTAAATATAATAAAGCCTTTCATCTGCACAAAATAAATTTCGTATTATTTTATTAATTTATGAGATAATGTAGAAAGACTAGTATACGGCGATTATTTGTTTATTAAAAATGGATCAAGTACCACTTATATTTATATACGTCGCATTATTGAATCTACGTTATGGGGAAAAACTACTTTACAAGTGTGGCAAAAAATATTTTTATTTACTTATTGGATTTTTTATATATTATACTGTCTGTGATGGATTCATATTTTGTTAAAATATAATAAGTTGACTCACTATACATGGACATAATTTTAAAAGTGTACCATACTAAAATTGAGTCAAGTGTGGTACAAAATAGTTAAAACAATAAAAAACGCCTGTAATGTTTAATATTTTAATCAAAGAGATCTCAAAATGGTATTGGTAACATTAACACAACTTTAGGATATCCATAAAAATAACAAAAATCAACAATACTACCAATAAAAACAAACGCTTAAGTTGGTCTAGTCTTAGGTAATAAAATACAAAATAAAGATTGTATCAATTGCACGTTTCTGTAAAATAGGAGAATTATTTATTAATTGTTTGAAATCGCTATAATTTAGGAACAATACAAAACAAACAAACAGAAGTAAATTTTCTTATTTTTTTTAAGAAAATCACTATTCTTAATATCCTTATATTATTGCTGTGAATAAAATCAGTCTCAAAAATTAACTTATGAGGTAAGTACTTAATAATTACGAAAAAAATCAATCTAGACAAAGAAAAAAGACAAATTATTATTTATTCTTAATCGCTCTCATTTCTATTGCTGTCAATCTTAATTACACTAGAAAAAAACAAGTGATATTCCTTAGGTGTCACTAATTTGTTGCACATGTCCATTAAATCTTTGTGTTTATTTTTATCTATTGGGATTGGCCTGTTGTAAGCTGGGTGAAGATCATGAAAATCTATATTAGGGACAGTTTGATTACGTGTTGCTTTAGGTTTATTAGCACAGTCAATACAGTAAAAAATAATTTGTAAGGATTTTCTGGCTTAATTTTTAATTCAGTGACTTTATTCTATTGCATCTTAGATCCATCACAGGCAAAACTCCAGTTGTTGACACAAACATTATATTCGTAAAAATGCTTACAAAGGTTTATAAACATCTTTACGAATATAATGTGATTCCACAGGCGAAAAACTTGCAACGTGATCAAGTACACTTCGTTTCATGTCATCAGATTTTTTTTTCTGATGGTGAACATGCTTTCCCCGCTGATCAGACTGTACAGCTCCTTGTCCTTTTCCTAGTTTTTCTAAAGCTGTATAAAGGAAATGGAAACTTATAGATAAGGTATTTAAAAACATGGTTTTACATACAGGAATATTCCTTATAACAACGTTGTCTGCTTCATAAATAGGTAAAGTATAAGAAATAGTACTGTCTTTTAGTATTCTCCTTGTCTGTTGTTTTCCTCTTCTTCATTTCTTTGGTAGCATACTTCGTCAAAAAGTCCTACTGCCTGGAATGATCTCCAGTGTCCTAAAACGTTTTAAATATCTTTGATCTAGTCTCTTCGGATATTTTTTCATAACATTTCTTTCTACACGTTGTAGGACATGAAGGTTTCAGTAGTTTTTTATTATGCACTTTTCCATTTCTACTAATATATTGTAAGCCTCTGTTGACATTTCGTTTCCTTACCTCATCCTTCCAGTCCCTCAAACAATGTTCTCTTTCTCTACTTTTGCTTTTCTTAGTTCCTGAAATTCGTTTACATCTCTAAAAAGTTGGAGTAGTTACTGAAGAGTCTGTATCATTAACGTTAGTTGCGGGCGTAGAGACAGGATTATCAAGACAAAGGACGTCAACGCAAATAGGTGAAGGACAGAAATCAATATAGGGTGATGGCATTGGAGTATCATCGTCTGATTTTTCATGATAGTTACTGAGGCTAGGCTTTTCTTCTATATTCGATTCAAGAGCTTCTGAGTTTTTATAAAAAATATATGGGTCTTATTAACTCTTCAGTGTCATCAGTAATTGAAGATTTTCAGCCAAACATCTTTATTAACGTCATAATTATCATATTTTTCATTCACTAAATTAATGATTTTTCGAGACCTAGTACTCATCAACACTTTCTATCTAATCTAAATTTAAATAAAAATAATACAAGAAAAGCAACTATTTCTTGATAACAAAAAGCACACAATAACGACCGCACACCGCGCTGTTTCGCCGTATACTGAGCCAGTTTGACCTTGCACCGAAATGAGCGCATTCGCGTCCCGCGTATATTGGTAGCAAACAATTGACTATTTTTAAAATAAATTACTATACTTGATCCAGTCTACGCTATTTTTTTTTTAGTTATTTATAAAGATATGATTTTTTTTTTCTTTTACAGGTAAATAGGAAATGATTTAATTATTGTTAATATACAAAAAAGTGCAATTCTCAAAATTTGTTAGTTGACTCAGTATACTTAGGAGCCGTCGATGTGTAACTAAATTAGAGCGTTATTCGTTTGACATGTTTCTATAACAACGCAAATGTTTTTATCAAATGTTTCTTCATTCTCTGTAACTTTAGTTTCAATCATCGTCAATAGCCTAGTGGTTAAAGTGTCAGACTTATTATCGTGAGGTCGTGGGTTCAAATCCCACCCATCACACTATTGCCGTGAACCCACTCCAGACACAAGCATATTTAGCTTATTTGGAGGGGTTAACAAGATTGCTAGTAATGTGAATTCCACCCACACTGTTAGTTCTCGTTATAAAAAAATGTAAAGAAACGGTAAAATAACATAATAACTTTATTGGCAGTCAAGATTTAAGATACAATTCCAAAGAAAACAATAGATATTGTAGATGTTTGAAATTTCTAACGTAATTCACTCGACCAAAGTTAAGTAACTTCGTACTCTAAAATATAGTTCAATTATCTGAGGTTTAAATAAGGATAAGCAGGGTATTAATGACTAATTTACGCATTAGCCACTCTCAATTCATTTGATTTAGAATTTTACACAGAACAGTTGAATAAAATCCATCTTAATATAATAAATACGAAAGTCTGTCTGACTGTTACGCTTTCACGGCTAAACCACAGCACCAATTTGGATAAAATTTGGAATGAAAATAGTAGAACTCAAAAATAGCCAATTTTTTTTTTTAATGTCGGCCTTTAATGGGTTGGGATAGGGAATTAAAGTTTTGAGAAATCTAAACCCCTTAGCGGGTTTAAGCAAGTATTTTCCTCATAAAAAAGGGTGAAACCACAGGGCACAGCAAGTCTCTATATAAAACTCAAAGCTCTCTCTTGAATCATCACAACACTTCATATTACTAAGTCCATTTAAAACAATTTATTATTATTATTATGCAGGGATGTTAAGAAATAATTTAATGAACACTTTATCCATATGAATAAATGCATGATCGTGTTAAAATCGATCGATATCGTGGTAAAATATATTGGGAATTGTATTTTTTTAATATTTATATTGTAATTAATCTTTAATCAACATAAATTAACTTATTTAAAAATATTAGTATAGTAGTATTAAAAGTAAGAATGTCTAAGATAATAATGTATCTTAGACATTCTTAATTTTGACATTAGTATTATTTTATTATTGACCCTATTATTTCGGGCCAAATTGAATTAATGATGCTGGAAAAAGCTGTATTTAATTGTATATTTTAGGATTTGATTTAGATATACAACGTGTAACGGAAACCCCATATCTAACCAAAAGGACTGACGACAGCATCTGGTATGGAGTCTCTATGCAAAATTTCAGCTCAAGATATGTGACTCACAGAATTGAACCCAAATTATTGGTTTCATATGTTTCTTGAATACCAGTAATAACAAACGTGTCACAGCACTATGAGGATCATCACTTTCCACGTCAATTGCCTATAAAACGATAATTCTCTTCGTTCTTCTTAATTTGGAAAATTCGGCCTCTGGTGGGTATCAATGTATTGAAATTTCTAATATGCTCCACACATGTACACATAGTATTAGAAAACCCTTACTATATCGTTTGTTATCATCCACGGAAGCCGTGCACTTGGTATGTATATACCCTTTAAATTACACGTTGCATACAATATTGTAAAACTTAGCACAACGTAATAGTAAAATGTATTGAGACTCTACTAAATCTAACCAACTTATATATATACCGGTATTATGACTAATAAATGATCTATTTCTTTCTTTCCAGATATTGTATTCATTTTGTCATAATTTCCATTCCAAAAACCCTTAGCTTGAAGTGTACAAAATCTATTTTCTATAAAGTTTAAACAACAGTATACTTACATAAAACATTCAACGGGAACGGTTTGCTTTCCCCATCGCCTTCCGCATTGAACCCCACACACGTATAGTTCCCAGCTGTCCTTCTGCCGACTCCTTGTAGCACCAGCGACTGGTTGCTGATGATCACACCTTGACCCACGTTGTGGAGAAGAGTTTTACCCTAGTATACAAAAAGAAACAGTTTTCCATTAAACATATACAACATACAGTACGTTTCAACTAATAACAGAAATGACACAGCGCCATATCGTGACGTCATAACTGTCAAATCGAACAAACTAGGTAGAGTAAGCAAATAAGAATTCATTAAAATAAAAACTATTTACACCGAAAAAAATAATCAGACTTCAAGTCTTCAATTCCTTAAACTTTTATTTAATAATTTTGGCATGGATATCTGGGCTATTGCCAACATTGAAAATAAGAGAGAAAAAAGCGTAGTTTAAAAAAACTAATTTTGACTTTAAATAATTATATTTAGCTAATGTTGGTTAATTAATAACGTTTTATTTAAATCAGATATAAGACTTGATTAAACAAAGAAAAATAAATAAAATAAGATTTCTTTGCTAACCATACTTTTCAAGTGACATTTGACAGATAGAGGTCATTGACGTTTCTATTAGCATTTGAAACGCATAGTACCTACATATAAACATAATTATACTTTTCTGTGAACGTCTTAAAAAATAGTGATTATTTCTTTAATACACACAATATTATCTCTAACATCAATAATTCTACTAACTCAAGTATAAAATAAAACCATATTGTCTAAGCTAAGGACAAGATCAAATATTTTTCTACATGTAACAAGTCGTACTCGAACTTCGAACCCACGACATCTTACCCATTAGGCTATTGACGCTTGAATTCATGAGACTTTAAGTCCGGCTTTGAAGTCCATGAAGTGTAAATAAAATACGTTTTTAACGCGAATTCAGCTGTTCCTTTAAAAATACTTAAAGCTTTCAACAAAACTTATTTCACTAAAAAAATTGATACACATAATATGTAATTGAAGACATGACTGCTTGGCGATGATTCTTTCCATCTGCACATGTTGCTTCCCTGGCTTATTGTAATTGAGTTATCGACTAGTGTATTAACAACTTCACTTTCGTGAGTGTCCTTTTATTTTTCCCTACAATAATCCAGGCGATTTGACAGATTTTCTTATATATTATTAATTTATCCTTCATTATTGAAGTCTAATGTTGTCGCTTCTCAAGTTTATTTTAATATAATATAAAGCTTTTTTGTGCAGACTCTTAGATTTGTTTTACATTTTTTTATTTGTAATTCCATTGTGCTGTATTAATTGGTCTATACTGTCCTCTCATACCTAATGAACCTGTATTATGGATACATTCTAAAAATGATATTTTGATTTGAAAAGAGTAACTGTGGAGTTTCTTGCCGGTTCTTCTCCATAGAAAACTACTAATTTCGAACCATGAACTGCTGACGTTTTGTAAGTGCCCATGTAGGTCTATGTGAAATAAAACATTTTGAGTTTTTTTTTAGTTGAGTTTTTAATTGTTGCACCAATAGCCTAATGGATAAGGTGTCGGACTTGTGATTGAGAGGCGTGACCTCTGTGACCTCGCGTTTGAACCTCACCCAATACATTATTGCCGTGAACCCACTCAAGAGACAAGCATATTTAGTTTAGTTAGAGGGGTAACAAGTTTGCTAGTAATGTGAATTAATATCCACAGATACCCTTAAAAAAATGTATAGTAGCATCATAGAGCCTAGCCAGTCGTAGAATTTTTCTAGAGACTATGCTTTTGTACGACTTTTGTAGTAATTCCCTTGATTGTTCTGGTATTTGTAACAAAATTTGTTATTTGGTTCCTAGTAGAGTCCACATCCGTGCTGTGCGTAAACAACCACTGTTCGCTATAAGGCCATGTCAAACAAATGCCGGAGTACGAGCACCACTGCGTCGTCTAACCGACAACTACAATAGGTACTTTCTCGATATTGATATCTTCCATTTAAGTCCAGGAAGATTTAGGAATTCTACTCTCAAAGCAATAAAAGGCTCAAATATGCACATAATAACAAATAATTTATAAGAATGTTAAGTCAAGTAACGTATTTATTTATAATTGATTTTTATTGTTTCCTTAAATATCCATTTTTTTTTTCTTTGTTGTATTTTAAGAAACCTTGTTTGATTTGTTTAAGATATTTACATATATTATATGTTTTAATTAGTTTTGTCTTGTAGTCGAATCTTAGTTTTAATTATTGCATTCATTGTATGTTAGTGCACTATCTTTCTTAATCTTGTTTTTTGTTTCATTTCATTATTATTTTTATAGCGCGTACTATGTTTCTCATGTATATGTTGTGGATAACGCTGTTGGTTACATAATTGTAGTTTCTTTGTAATATTTTGTATATGTTTTATTATGTGACTGTTTGTTATTCCTAATAAAAATAAAATAAAATAGAGATACAGTGCATTCAAACTACCTGTATCTCGGAATACAGCTGCAAATTGCCTCTGTGATGTCTAAAAGAAGTTTTATTTTACTTTTAAAAAGTTCAAAGGTAAAGGGATGGTACATCGCACAAAGTTCCCAGCTGTACATGATGTTATGGCACTGCTTAAGTTAGTTTCTGAGTTAAGTCGCTGTTTCAACCCTTTCATGTGCCCCATGGGGTTGAAACTTAATGTTATGTCTCCTCACTACAAGATACATGGCTTGAGTATAAGTTTGACCCTTTCAAAAGGACACAGTTGAGGAGTTTGTCCTGTTAGGATAGTTGTGAAAAATGTAGTGAATTTTTTTTGTGTTATTTGTAGATGTCGATGTATTTTTTATTAAATAAATCTAATCCATAGTCTATGAACGGAAATGGGCTATAATTCATCACGGAGAGTGCAGGGGAGCACTAAGAAAGAACTTTTAGAAATTCCCCCCTAAAGGGATAAAAAAGGGGGTCAAAGTTTATATGAAACTTTTTATTTCTTCGATGGATTCACTTGAAACTTTGTATATAGATTCCTCAAGGGATATTTAATGAGCACTAATATAGGACTTTTGGAAATTCTAGGAAAAAAGTAAGCCCGAGTTTATAAGAAACTTTTCATATGTTATTAAAATTCATTTCAAATTTTGTACACAGGTTAAACGAGCCCTAAGAAAAGATGTTTGGAAAAAGGGTTAAAAGGGGGTAAGAATTTTTATGAAACTTTTCAATTTTAATTTCAAAGACTCATTTGGTGATTTTTCCACCAGAAAAAAAAGTGAGTGGAATGAATTTCTCAAATTTCTTATGAAACTTTTTCTCAAATTTCTCATTTTAATTTAACTTTTTACCTATTTAACCGATTTTGATAAAAAATATTGGATATGAAAATTATACCCTATCAAACAAAAAACAGATATTTTCGTCTAAAAATTGCAAAGTGTTTGCGGGTGTATGAATGGATGTTTCATACTTTTTCATGCAAAAATTGCTGCAGAGATCTGAACTGAATGAAATTTTATATGTACATAGCTGAAATTTTAGAATAATACATAAACTTTTATCTTGAATGTCCCACGGGATCGGCATGTACACGGGAAAAACCTCCTATGCGAATGGAGTCGCGGGCAACCGCTAGTAGTTTATATACTGCTATAAAGGTATAAGTCACTGTTAACTATAGTTCAATAATTGTTTATATTTTTTATAACCAAATGTAAACGTATTTTCATGCTATTTAAATATTCATTTATTATTTATTATTTATTATTATCATGTATATGAATCTTAGTTTTTCTTCTTGAAACGTTCAAGTAGGTATTCTAGTAAAGTTTAAAAAATATATATTGTCATGTATCTGGAGTATCTTTGATGTCATATTTAGTTCAGAGGTGCGACCATATTGATGTAATGCATATTGAAGTCTTAACCGTACTGCCTTTAAATAATTTAATATAAGAAATTGTTTAGATTATACTTAGAACAATTTGATTTGTATCAATAGTAACTATATTTACTGTAAATTACTCACATTATGTCTCCATTCGACTTTATAAACATATGGATGTGCTCTAATGATGCAGTCAAAGTACACGTCAGTGCCTTCTCTGATGTTTGTCGGGTCCAGGTTCGTTCCTAACCGGACGGTCGTTTCGGGGACATCTGTTGAAAAAAGAAAAAGGAATTAACTTCACGAATAATTATAATTCCTGACTTGTGTAAAAAACCCTCACAATATTGAAATAAATAACGCATATTATTTCAAATTTTCATTAATATCTGAACCTATATAAACTAACATATTATTTATGAGACTATGAAAATAAGGGTCATCATCAGGTCGTGGTCCTTTCCCAACTTTGTTAGGGTCTGCTTCTAATTAGCACGGATGTACCGAACTGCGAATGTTTTATATGTAGCGTCTGCCTATATTTGACCTCCACAACCCATTAAGTAGACATTGACCCATTGACAGGACAACTTCTGACTTCTTAAAATCTTTAACAGTCGTTACTGTGAAAGATATCTTATGACGAGACTCCTTCGATATGTTATGATGGACACTAGACAACCCACTCTCAAGCTAACCTTGGCAATCATTGTATAATCTTAAGGGGAAGGGAGAGTCAGATTTCTATTCTAATATCCGATAACTACAAATCCACCGTGTTCCTTAAGTTGCCCTTTGCTTTATGGGGCCAGAATATGTGTTTATATATTCCCGCTAAACATGTCATGTCATGCATGTAACAAGATTCCGAGATTCATATATTCGTCCAGTTGAGCGGGTGTGAAAATATATAATGTAGGCAGTCGGAACTCCGGAGTCACGAGCGAGGCTCAGGGAGACCTCTTTACAGTATCCCCAGGGATGTGCCTTAATTGGCGTTGCATAGAACCGGAGTTGTCTGTTAAGATGTAATGGGACCCTTTCTTTGTGCTGATGGTGATCATCGAGTTGGTTTAATTAGGTAGAAATCCAAAACTCCCTGGTCTTTTCTTTTCCCCAAAAGTCTAGGCGCCTTTTGAAGGTTTCCCCTCGATAACAAAAAAATAGTAATAATAGTATGACAAAAGCATAATTATCTGAGCATGAACAATATGTTAAGAAATCTGAAAGATTTCATATTAAAGTGAGCGTATTAATATAGGTATACTTCTCCTGCCTCAAAACAAGCACATATTTATTAGAAAACCCAACTCATACATATTTAATAATTGTTAACCAAACGTTCTCAAGTTTTCTAATAACAAAATAATAAGTAGGTACATTGTTATTTCAGTCTTCAATACCAAAAACTTTTTGTACCCTCGCTAAATTTCTTATTTGCACATAAAATCTAGAATTCTACAAAAACAAACTTGTGTAAAGTTTCAAGGTTTGTTCGTAATAACATTCGGATGGGAATTTCCAATGAGTTTAATTTTCCTTTACCGTTTTTATTTCCTCATGGGATCCTTAAGATTCGGATGTTTTAACTTTATAGAAGCCTACAATTCTTGAATCAATGAGATAAAAGTCTTTATTTATCACGTGTTTTAGTATTTAGCACCTTGAATAACCCAACGGCTGGCATTAACGAACAAAAAATTAAAAGTATTTAGGCTGTAAAAAGCACTATGCTAAGCACTTACAAAATACAACATAATTATGATCAGGCAGACGAGTTACTTAAAAATATATCAAATATAAAATGTCTACTAAGAACGCAATTTTTTAACGTTTAATATTCCGTTTTATTTACTTAATAGAATTGTATACCACAAGAGATAATATGTTCTTTATTGCCTAAAGCAGAGGTTTTAACCAGAAAAATATGTTAATATTCCTTCATAATTTTTTAAGATTTTTGTTGGAAATGTATAGTTTGTTCTACATTTTAGATACATTATTATACACTGACAAATGCTTGCTCTGATTGGCAGGCACAGAAATCAAAAATACATTTATCTATGTTGGCAGGCCTGCTCCAATCTGAAAACATATTTTTTGCATATGACTTTAAAAGAGATGTTAACCTCTCAGTTTGTTTCGGTGTTTCTTCGGGCAGGCCTCATCTAATTTGTATTTATGAAAAAAAACAAATACGTGTAAAAGTGTTATTTATAACCTACTAGCGGCTCGGCCCGGCTTCGTTCGGGTAATAATGTTTATATTTGCTTATATATGATTTTGCTTAATCAATTTCTCGTCCAGTAATTTGCCACACTCATATTTTGGCGATAACTCATAAGTAATAAATAATAAAAAATAATTTTATTGATATAGTTTAAAAAGCAATTTTGATCTACATTAAATCCTCAACATACCTGACGTATTTAATTGGATAAGGAATAATAGTGTACTGTTAAAAAAGATCCGTATATAATCCATCATTTTAATGTAATTGGTAAAAGAAAAAAAATGCCATCGTGAACTTTTTTGTAAATCTATAAAAGAGAAACAATCCCGCAATACATTGTATTTTTATAACTCAAAAGGTTTTGGCAGCGTTTTCGATTAAAGCTCTCGATAGGCTTAATTCTTTCCGACATGTTGAATAATATCGTCGTATTTCATTCAATCTACACAAAACCTTAACTTATTATACACTAAAACCTGACTCAGGAATCACTATCTATTAAAAAAACCCGCATCAAAATCCGTTGCGGAGTTTTTAAGATCTAAGCATACATAGGGACAGACAGACAGGGAAGCGACTTTGTTTTATACTATGTAGTGATTTGCAAAATAAACATCATGATTTTTTCATAATTATTCCGAATTCAAAGCCTCGTTGCTTTGAATTTAGAAGACATACACAAAGTTTACTTACATTGTATATCTAAAGTCCAGTCGTCTTCCAAAGCTGGTACCAATGGCATCTGAGGGTTGGACGCTCTGCAGGCAAGTTTAGCTCCGGCATCAGACTTCGTCAGCTGCAGAGATACTGTTGATGTGGTCGTGTTGCCATCTGTCGATAACTGTGAAAGACGACGAATTGTTACTTTCATGTTTTTTATAGCATAAATAATAAATAACTGAAATAAATGAGACGTAATTCTAGTTTAGGCACCAGTCTCCCACAGTATAATTTATAATTTTTTTGTTGCTATGTCTTGTGACTGATATCTTTATACAAGGTGTATCAGATTGAGCACAATATCTCAGACACCCCAATTAGAATATCTAAATATATATAACTCAAAGGTGAATGACTGACTGACTGACATAGTGATCTATCAACGCACAGCCCCAACCACTGGACGGATCGAGCTGAAATTTGGCATGCAGGTAGACGTTATGACGTGGGCATCCGCTAAGAAAGGATTTGGCGAAATTCTCACGGGATCGGGATTTACACGGAAAAGCTTCCCACGCGGGCGAAGCCGCTGGCACAAGCTAGTTAAATTATAAGTCTAAAACAACAAGCGCAACTAAATAAATTGAAACCAAACCTAGACATTTTTTATAAAATAGTTATCCTTACTAAACGCAAACCGTATGTGCGTCATACAATATCCTTACGCAGACGCATACACTCATGCAATGTTAGCGGCCGACACGCACACGAGCGCATTTCCATTAATGAAGGACTGTATTAATTTGTCATTGTACTGTATTTCCATTTTAAGTCAAATGAAAGATTATTCCGTAAAAATTTAACACCTATTTTTATGACGGAAATCGTTTCAGAAGCCGATTCTGAACCCACTACTTTCAAGAATTGCGTTTATTCTGTTACACGTTGTATTGTGGTGAGAGAAATAAAATTATATTAATTAATATATTAATTATAATATAGCAGTCTTGCCAAGGGAGTATTGTGTAGCCTAGCTACTGGAGTGTGGAGGTCAGATTGGCTAACCCTATCACATCAAGTACATCTGGTTGTACTAGACATCAAACCCGATATGGTTATGAAAAGGCTTTTTCCCCTCAACCACCTGTCAACCAAACAACCAGCTTAAGTTGACCTCTTAATTTTTTTTTCCCCTATCGATTTTAGAGGTCAACTTAAGCTGGTTGCTTGCGGCCGCCGGCGGCCTTCCGTCAGTAAAAGGGTTAAGGATGGGAAATCATTCAATGACTGTCTTCCGATCTGGACGAAGCAGGAGGGTGTGTCAGACTTTTACTGACTACAATCTATCCATGTTCCATCATTTGCTCTTCGTATTCCGAGGCCGCGGTAACTCTTTCGAACAATCCAATCTCTAGCAGGCAACTCATGGTTGTGAAAAGGCTAAGACACGATGATTAATCTTAACGGATGGACGGAAAATAATAAAATAGATATTATTAATATTATGCAGGTCAAACACTTGATTTTAAAACAAAATAACTTTGATATAGAAATATTATTAAATACCAATATTTGAATTCCTGAATTGCATTCAATGCATGGATGTTTCATTGTTTTTTTTTTGTTCATGCCGAAGTCTGTCTAAAATCCATACTAATATTATAAATGTGAAAGTAACTCTGTCTATCTGTGTACCCTTTCACGCCTAAACCGCTGACCTGATTTAGATGAAATTTGGCATAGTAATAGTTTAGGACCCTGGGAAGGACATAGGATAGTTTTTATCCTGGAATTCCCACGGGATCGGGATTTACGCGGGAAAACCCTCCCACGCGAACGAAGTCGCGGGCAGAAGCTAGTCATTTATCTATAATTTTAAAAGTCATGGCCCATAAACCAATCCGCTTTCCCACGAGTGAACTCTATGCTCTATGTGAGGTACCGCGAGTGAGACACTCATTTGTACTTAGTGCCATACTACGCAAGCACTCCGAACTGCCGTTCGACCCTGACATAAGACATGAACATAGACGAAGACCTGTTAGAGTCTGTTCAATTGAGCCAGTCAGCACCGAAGCAGTTAGACGACAGTATAAATACCTAAGCCCTATTTTGTATAACCGAGTCAATGAAGTATGTGACATTTATTCACTCAATCTAAGAGATTGTCGAGTCACCGTTGACAAATGGCTGAATGGTTTAACCTATGAAACACTTGAAAACCTTGTTAAAACGTAAAATTCAATTTCTTAAATCTCAACGCATACTTAAATACGCACTCACACGCTAACACTTGCACATATCACAACACCAGTATCACGCACTCACACGTACAACACACCACACGCACAACACATCACACACACGTACAACACATCACACACCCATAGAACTCATGCCACATACACGAACACACACACACATGCACGCGCGCACATTATAGGTAACTTTATGCATGTTAATTATGTATTTTGTTCTATATTATTTTCTTCCATCTTTAATCTTTGTTTAAACTTACCTAGAAAATTTTATTTACGATGGAACGCTGACGCGTTAACTACTTGTATGGGCGTTAATGGCTGCAACACAGTTTATAACTAATGCAGTCATTATCGTACTCTAATTTATTGTATTTGTGTTTTTAGTTCCAATTAATCTTTTATTTATTTATTTATATAAATATCTGAATAGAATTTTGCACAGATACAGATTATAGTCTGATACAACGTACATATAGGTATAAGTTTTTAACTGAAACGGTCACTAAAAGTACCATTAAAACAGGACATTTACTATATGTACGTATTATGTTATTGTTTTGAGTTTCCGATATTTCGGCACTGTTTCAAGTGCCACGGTCACGGATAAACTGAAATTATTGAGGGTGGATGTATATGAGCAGACGAATCAGTCTACCCTCTTTCTCGTTCGTTTATTTGTGATCGACACCGGATGCCACTGTCACTGTTAACAGTAATAATAAATAATAAATTTATTTCATCAAAAGTACAAAAAATAGATATGTAATAAAATTATATGGTTAAATCATTGTACAGTGTAGCAACCAAACATAGCACACTGATTCCCAAACTGAGACGAACTCGTATTTCGGGATTCGGTGGCTCTCCACTCTACCTACTGTCATTACAATAATTATGACCCAAACATTTGCAACATAGAACTCCTTTAATTAAACTTGTTTATACTTACTTCACTATTTCTTAATTATATTCTATTTTCTGTCTATTTTAATTATCAATTAACATGAGCCTTTCTGTCTCTTCGTAATTTAAGGACTTAAGCCAATTAGTTTAAACAGTGCTGAAATATTGAAAAAAAAAAATCCATAATTCGCCGTCCCCGAAGAACAAAATGGTAACTACAAAAATGCAACTTTTCAGGAAAAATAAAAAACATGTTGTCGTTGATTTCTCCTTTAATACTGGACGTATAAAGAAGGTAATTTTTTGTTTGTTCTAAATGTTTTAGTGAAATACGCCTAAGTATCAAAATAGAGATATTATTTCAAAAATAAGAAGTCTAAATTAATCATCATCTAAGTTGTATAACGTCGATTATCATTTTATTCTACGGGTTTTATGGCGCAAGTGTTACTGACAATATTTTAATATCGTCTTACTCTCGTAAATATTGTAAAAATGAAACTGATAAGGTCTATGAATTTGGCTTCCTTATTAAAAAATGACATGGTAAACACATACAAAGCGACTGGGTGGTTTTGAACGAGAATAAAATGATAACTGCATTTATCATTATCTAGTTGAATATTTTTTCACGAGAACATAATTCTATGACTATTTGTCATACTAACACGTGGGAACAAATTTTGACAATAATATATTAACACTTTATTCTCGTAATTTAAGAATTGTTTTAAATCTTTTAATACTATTGTAATATTTTGTAACTTCGTAAATACGTGTATAAAAATGAGGAAAAAAATTGGACGGATGTATTAGCACCGACCGATCCCAAAAATGACAAAACACGTAAACTAAAATAATGGCTGTTATCATTTTGTTCTCCGGGGACGGCGAATTATGGTAAATTTCACGTTTTAAGTTTAAATGATAACGTATAGGTACTACTACATATTTTTTGTCCCAGGAAAACATGCGAAATTACCACTCGAACGAAGTCAAGGGCAGCTGCTAATCTACTAATGAAACTTCAAGCATCAAATTTTACTTGCGGAAGATATTAATCGGATACGTATAACAGATTTCAAATTACACTCAAACCCCTTTGAACTCCCGTTTGTGAGCACAATTGGCTTCAATGAATATAATTTTGAAATTCAGAAACAAAATTCAAAATGAAAACGGCAGCTGATTAATGTCGGAGACTTTGAAAGGTCATATTCATAGTACTTAGCAGGTAAATTGGACTTTAGTGGCAAGATTTTATCAGTTAGAAGTACATAATGCCGGTGCTAATCGACTTACTGTAATCTTTTGGTCGCTTTTAGAGTTTCAAACAGAATGGGTGACTTACTTAGCTTGACTTGAGAAATAATGGATTAAGCCATCCAAACAACAAGTTAAAACACTTCATAAAGAAGCGTTGGTAAATATAGAATCTAAAATTTTAATTCTGCAATCAATGTGTTTTGAAGAAGCCAAGTCTAGAATTATGCCTTGTAGGGCGTAAAGGGTTGATGGATCTGGTGATCTGTTATACAGGTATAACCCAACTCAAACACCAGCTCCTCACTTCTATAAAGACCTATAAAGTTTTTTGTTTTATTGATAACTAGTACTCTCGCGGGGCTTCGCTCCCGTGGATTCTATCACGGTAAAAACATAACTCTCCTTTTTTGCAGTCGGGTAAAAAGTAGCCTATAACCTTCCTCAAGCTTCAAGCTACTTCCATACCAAATTTCAACCAAATCCACCCAGTACTTTCGAAGATTAGCGCGTTCAAGCAAACAAACAAACAAACAAACTAACTAACAAACTTTTCCGCTTTATAATATTAGTATAGATAGGCTCGCGTTTGACCACCATCTCACCTAATGATAAGTGATGATGTAGTCGAATATGGAGCACGCTTACCTAAAAGTAACCTATTCACTCTTGACTTAAAGACTCCTAGGTTAAACACAGACTCCGGCAGGGAATTCCACTCCTTAGCTGTACGCACAATGAAGGTATTCCCAAAACGTTTCATGCCTATGGGTAGGATGTCCACCATATAACGATGGCGCATCGCCGTTTCTCCTGTAGTCCAATGATGGAAAGCGCTTGGCGGAATTTGATTGTGTAATTCCATCGCACACTCCCCGAAATGTAACCGATACAAAACCGATAGACTTGCAACTCGTCGTCAGTGTTCAAGGCTCTGGAGCTTTGATTCGACCAGTGAATCGTTGCCAATGAGTCTCTTTTGTTTATTAACTTCCGTTACTACTACACACATCAAAAGTGTCTAGGGATCAAGCATTTTTATGCGGATTTCTTGAGATTGATATGTGGCTTTGTAATAAATTTATGATTTTATAAATTTATTTGGATCCTTTTTGGTGCATTTCATAATTTGAAACAGGAACTGTTAATCAAATTCGAGTAAAAGATGAAAATCAGCTGTCAATATTTTCCCTATAAAAACATACAACGCATTGAAGACATTATTAGTGCTACTGTTTCCCTATTACTGATTAAAACCATCGTTATTATGGAGCGGCGACGTCATTTAAGCAGGGAAGAAATGCTCAGAGCCGTGGGAATGATAGAAGCTGGTTCCCGGCAACGGACTGTGGCTTTAGCTCTGAATACAAGTCATTATATATATATATAGTTATCAGTCGACTTTGGACACGTTACCGAAGCACTGGTACCGTGGCTGAGCGCCATGGAGGACGGTATCGCTGCACCACACGGAGACAAGACCGATACATTCAAATCTTAACTCGAAGAGCTCCAACAATAACCGCCATGATGTTAGCCGTGAGGCTTCATCACTCTTCAGGGAACTTAATTAGCAACCAAACAGTCAGAAACCGCTTGCATGAAGTGAACCTTCATTCCCGAAGACCGCTACGGGTACCACCTATAGCAATGCACAATCGTAGGATTCGATATCAATGGGCTCTTGAACACAGAAATTGGGCAGAAGAACAATGGCGTTTCGTGTGCTTTTCTGATGAGTCTCGTTTTGGTATGAGACCGGATACAAGACGTATACGACACTGGAGAACCCCTGGACGCCAACAGCGATTAAAATCCTGCCAGGAAGTCCATCCTTATAGTGGTGGAACCATCATGGTATGGGCGGGTATTTGGATCGGCGGAAGAACTGAGTTGATTTGGATCAGACAACCTCAACGCTCAAATTTATGCTGAGACGATTGTATCTGACGTCATCGTTCCTCTACAAGTGCAAATCGGTCTCTTATTTCAGTTAATGCATGATAATGCACGACCGCACACCGCAAGAGTTGTAAGACAGACTCTCGCCGCAGCTAACATCAATGTCCTGCTCTGGCCTGCTCAGTCGCCAGACTTGAACCCGATTGAGCATGCATGGGATATGCTACAGAGAACAGCTCTGCCGAATATGGAGGGTATCCAGTCGCAAGAAGACCTTTTTTTGTTGTTGCAACGAACATGGACGGCCATTCCACAGCGTGATTTGGATGAACTCATTTTGAGTATGCCAAACCGATGTTCTTGTGTTGTTAGTGTTCGCGGTAGAAACACGGATTATTATTAATTGTTTAAGTTACCCAATAAAATTTTAAAGAAAACTGTTATTTCAGTCTTTTTTTCGAACTTTAATGTTAGTGGTTCAAATGTCAAAAATCCCTTTATTAGGAAAATGGCAAATTTCTTTATTAATGCAAAGGTGACTTGGTTTATTGTTACTGTGAAAGTGTGAAGAAAATTTTAATTAATATCAATCAGGAGAAAAGTTATTGCAAAAATATATGTTGATCCCTAGACACTTTTGATGTGTGTATTAACGGTTTGTTAACCCCTCCTACTAAGCTAAATATGCTTGTGTCTGGAGTGGGTTCACAGCAATAGTATAATGGGTGGGGTTCGAACATGCAACCTCTTGATCACAAGTTCGAAAACTTAGCCATTTGGCTATTGACACTCTAAACTCAAACCAAATCTCAAATCCAGACGAATATATTGAAATCAAAAACACCAATCAGAAGCCAACGAACACAGGGCTTACCCCTCAAATCTACGTTCATAATTGATTTTAATTAAGCGTTGTTAATATTAATTTCTAATTGGCATGTTGGCTGGTTTAATTAAATTACGTACGACAATCAAACCATGGTATGAATGGCGTATGTAAGACTTGATTGACGTTCCAGCGTTGTGTCATAATCAAGGAGTTTGATATTTTGGCTTTGGTGATGTAATGTTGTTAGATCGTCACAATTGTTAAAGGAAGCGGGGATGTAAGGAATTTAATTTTAGTTACGCGTTCGTTGTGCTGATTAGAGAGAAACGTTTTTGGGAAATGTTTTGTACTCGCTATGCCCGCGACTTTCTTTTGCATGGGAAACTATATTTATACGCGGTTTTTCCGCGTATATCCCGATCGTGACGGAATTCCGGAATAAAAAGTATTTACCCTTTATTACTTCCTCTATCTTCCGATGAAAGTCCCATTGAAATCAGTTCAGTCGTTACAGTGATTAGGCCGGAGAAATAGAAAGCCAAGCACAGAAATTTAAAAAATGTGGGATTTTAGTATCGTGTAAACAATCAAAAGAACTAGATAAAACACAGCTAGTTTGAAATCATAAGTAGACACTTCAAATTAATTTATATGTATTTATTCAGCAAGACTGTCTTTATTTATATGAGACTTTAATCTGTTATATAAGTTTTATAGATTAAAATTCAAAACGACGATCTAGTCTCATTTCTCTTACTAAACACTTAGGACTAATACATTAATTTGTTCAGCTTGCGAATTTGAAAATAACTAAATCCTCTCGTCCAAACTTTAGTCCCAATGACCAATCTCATCGTAGATTCGCGAAATATGTAGGAGATATTAAATTATAGAATACCAAGTGGGCACAATGGCATCATGGGAAAGCAAGCTGTGCGATTTTGTTAACTTCAATAACATATTATTTTTATTTTAATAGTTATTTTTACCTGTGGAAATGTAGTGAATTGTACTTTAACCTAGTTTTTTTTAAATATGTATTTAGATGTAAGACACGTTGTACAATTGTTGGTTTTCCCAAATAAAATAAAATTAAATGAAAAAAAAAATTATGTAATATTTAAACTGCTGAACTGATTTTGATATTATTTCTATGGGATTATTTCGAAGTACACTCTATCGAATAAAAAAAATATAATATCAGTCACCGCTATAAGAAGTAATTCGTTGTCATACATTAAAATCTGTGATTAAACGCTCAATTATGCCGTTTTCTTATTCCTACAATTGGATGTTTTATTCAGTATAATAAAATTATCAAAATTGAATTAATTACACAGAAAAAGTTACGCGTGATTAAACATGAACGACTAGAGAACCTTCTCCGTTTTCTCGTTAATTAAAAATATAATATGATACACACCAAATAAGAAACGATTAGATAGACCGTACGTACGATTGACTGAAAAAATCATAGAGACTGTAATATTTTCGAAATTTCAAACAAAATTCTCTGGTATTAGTACGTACTATTTGGCCCAGATTTGACGATTGATTGCCTCCCAGTGCAGTACGTAATGCGTAAAGGAAAACTAGCACGAAATGCAACTTCAAAGGATTTTTTGTTAAAGCGAGTCATATGTTAGGTTCGTTAGAGATTGGGGAATTTCGAATTCCGTTGAAAAAGTTTTTCATTGAAATTTATTTGTTACAAGATTTCGTGGAAGCCGAGAGATATGTTTTTTCTTGTCGTAGACGTTTCGTGAAGTAACACCTCTTCCATCATCATAAATCATAAACAAGTCATTCTAGAATCTTCCACTGTTTAGACCTCCATTCATAGGTTTCTGTGAATTCGATTGTGTGTAGTTGACGTTACCTAAGCCGTTTTTCCGCGTTAATCTTAATACCCCGGGAATTGTGAGGTACGAAAAAGTACGAGGTACGAGAAAGTCTTCATGGTGCCTTATAGCATCCTTTTCCAGTCAAATTCTCATTGACACGTTGAACGCCAACGCGGTCAGTGCTGACCGACAGTGAGTTTTCCCTTTAGGTCAAGCAAAAATCACAGTTCTATCCAAATTTAGACCATATGTTTGTTAATTGTTGGTATGACGGAAAGCCAACGTCAAAAAAAAATTAGATACTTATATCTAATGTCCAAATGTATGTTTTCATTAACAAAAGTCAACTTTAGTTATTAATTAATTAATTATGGAGATATTAAACGGTCAGTGGTCATGGTCAGTGCTGCCCGGCGGCAGCACTGACCAACGCGGCCCGAACGGCAAGTCTAGTTGTCGGCCATCACTGACCGACGCGGCCCGAACGGCAAGTCTAGTTGTCGGCCATCACTGACCGACGCGGCCCGAACGGCAAGTCTAGTTGTCGGCCATCACTGACCGACGCGGCCCGAACGGCAAGTCTAGTTGTCGGCCATCACTGACCGACGCGGCCCGAACGGCAAGTCTAGTTGTCGGCCATCACTGACCGACGCGGCCCGAACAGCAAGTCTAGTTGTCGGCCATCACTGACCGACGCGGCCTGAACGGGAAGATGCATTTTTTTCTTGGCGTTCAACGTGTTAATATGAGTTCAGCTGTTCCAGAGATTAGTCCGGACAAACAGATTGACAGACCAAAATTTAGGTATTTTTGTATTTTGAGTGTCGTGTGTATGCATCTAGATTCATATAGATGGACGTGTTTCTTCTTGGCGATATTATATTGCAGTGACGTCGACACGCTGTGCCCTCACCGTAATATAATACTTGGGATTATCTATACTAATATTATAAAGAGGAAACCTTTGTATTTTTGTATGTTTGTATTTAATAGGCTCAAAAACTACTGGACCGATTTCAAAATTTCTTTTACCATTACTTAGAGGGATTCTTCCGAATCCGTATAGGCTATATTTTATCCCGGAAAATAGATAGGATTTTTCGTGGTAGTGAAAATTGTGGAGTAAGGCGTCGAAAAAACTGCCGTACGTTAACGATTCTCGCGAACGCTGCCTATATTTAATAGAAACATTGCACCCGTGCGAAGCCGGGGCGGGTCGCTAGTACAAAATATATCAGAGTGGACTTGCGCTCTGGAGATCATCGTAACAGTATAGCTCTGTTACCTAATTCCAGTGCTTACGTAACAGGTACATCCTATTGTCGGGCAAACTTCTTGTATTATTTCTGAGAATAATTACGATTTGATTAAATTCTCTGTTCGGAAGTATCTCTGCTAGAAGTCTGACATTAATAATTTAGTGTGTTGGTGCTAAAATTAGTAAACCGGCTGACAAAAAAGACAAAATTAGATAGATAGATAGAATATACTTTATTGTACACCAAAATTTAAACACACCTATTGAACAATATTACTTATTCTATGGTAACAATGGCGGTCTTATCGCTGAAAGCGATATCTACCAGACAACCTTTGAAAGGACTTTCAAAACTTTAACTTTTTAAAACATTAGTGTTGGGATTAATGAATATCTATTTACCAGTACGTTCCAGGTCTTCAAAATTGCTAACTATTTTTCGTTTCCCTTTCAATAATATCACATGTATCTACATCTACCTATATTAATAATATGTGAAGCAAAAACTTTGATCCTGGTTTGAAAAGTATGAAAAGCTGTCGGTTATGCGCCTGATCTGTACCCAGTTGTATCAGATTGCCTTCTCGTCGGACTATGAGAGTAAAAAAAATCTGTACTATAAAATTCCCTACGTACTTAACCTACTTACGCTGGGATTGACCGCCGTGACGGAAATTCCAGCGAGCGGGTAATATTTACTATTCCGAGAAGAAATCTTAAAGTCAAAGACAATATAAAGGACATTGACCTTACACAGAAAATTATGTTATAAAAAGCTGAGATACCAGATAAGATTACTTCCGCCAAAGAAAAAAATGTTTTTCTACTTTTTAGGGCACGGCTAATCATGGCACCGAAGGACCAACTGACAAATTTGCCTGAACGTAACTTAGCGTAACATTCACTTGAGACAGACATTCACAACAGGAGCCTTGTTGCCCTCTTACGACCGATTTGTGCTCGCCGTAAGTATTCTCCGTCCCATTCAATCTACATTTATTACTTTTACGTGTCCCTATTTCAACTTGCTACACTCAAGTATAAGATTGGCTACTTTGATTAAATTTCTATGCAAAATTAGCTTTCCCTCGAAAAGTTTTTGAATTGATGAGGTAGTCGGTCTATCTGTATTTGAGTTTGTTTGTTGTCAATCTCAATAAACGTGCGACTTGATCGAAATTCTTTGATCGTACAAAACGAATTGGTAAGGTGTTATAAGATTACACAACCATAACAAGCCACTAACGTTCTGTTGTCTTTTATCTTTACCGTCACTCTAATATAGTTGTAGCAGTCGCGTAGGGCTTTGCTGTTTGTGGACTTTATCTTGATAAAAACATAAACACCTCCTCTTTAACGAAATAGTCGGGTAACCTATTGCATTCTTCACACATTATATTTATATATTTTATATAATTATGTATTGTATTTATATGTCGCATCAGGGGTGGCCGAGGTGCGAAACATCGGGTCTTCATCACGATCCGACATAGTTTTAGATAAATGTGGGCACTGACTAGGGTACTCGAACCAAAGATTATTTAAATCAAAATAACTTTATTTTACTAACGGTTTTTCACAATTTAGAAACAAACACGTGCGTTGGTACTGAGCTTCTCCCAAGACTGTCCGAGGTAGTCTATATCACTCCGTCCTCCCGCCAGTCCTCGCTACATCCCTTCTACCGACGATCGTGTCCAAGCGGAAGGGCTCCGCTTGCGTTTCCGGTAACGATTTATTAGTTCACCAAACTAATTGTTAGATGGCGCTGCCCGTCGCACCATAGCGCCATCAATCCACGACACGGCCATTCCTGACTAGCACCCGTCCTCGGGTGTAGTATCTGTGGACAAAATATGCTCAGAGAGTAAACTAGCTCGGCTATCCTGCCAATAGAAACAAAGGTAGCAGTTTCTCATTGGTACCTTATTTCTCCTAAATCTATGTACAGTAATCAACTTTCATGACACAAAATGCCTTGTAATTAAGCTTACATACACAGTGCTTTCTGCACAATATCATTAATTGGAAAAGATCCGACCAACAAGTTAAAAAGACTAAACAAGGTGATTCTAACAGTTCTGTTACTATTTATCATAATTCATAAGCAATGTATACTCAACTCATGAAACTTTCACTATCATCTGTGCACCAACACAGACCCGAATCGCACCAACGATTCGTTACAAATCTACCGCCACATATGCTACAACACATGAGGGGCTCCGTGCACCAACACGGACAAGAATCGCACCAACGACTCTCAAAAATCTCACGCAACATGTGCTACAACACATGAAGCGCTCTGTGCTCCAACACAGACAGAAATCGCACCAACGATTCCTTGTAGACCCATCGCCACATGTTACTCATGAGGTGCGGTCTAGAGTTTCGAGTATGAGTATACAAGCCATTCTTAATCAGATGTGGTTTCGCTACCACTCATCAACTATGACATCTAATTCGCGGGGAACTTGGTGATCGGGGATCTTCCTCACACGGTCATGGGGGTATTTGTATGTTCGCTTAGAGTCAAGCGCCTTTAGTAGGTATCTATCCCCGTCTAACACATCAATAATCTTAAATGGACCTTTGAATTTAGGATCTAATTTGGTTTGATTCCTTTCCTCATTTTCTATCAAAACATAATCATTAATAGCCAACTTAGAAACTTGAGCCTTACTTTGATCAAATCCATTTTTAACATAATTTGCATTTTTTAAATATTCTGTGTCGCTTGCTCTCTAATCTCATCTAAATTAATGTCATTCAAATCATCATCAGCGGTCACTAAACCAAGCGGCCGTGCTACCCTTCCTATCATCAACTCGAGAGGGCTAGATTTAGTCACCCTATTAATAGTAGAGTTAATAGCTAACTGAACGTCTCCTAAAGCGTCCTGCCAAGAGCGGTCACGACTAGTCTCTACAGCTGTCAACATACTCTTCAGAGTACTCATTACCCTTTCGACCTGACCGTTCGCACGACTACCTCCAGTAGCTATCAAGTGCAACTCTATATTGTTAGAAGTACAGAAATTGGAAAATTTGCTAGCGAAACAACGACCCTGATCAGCTATTATGCGCTTCGGCGCACCAAACAACGCTATACAGAACTTAATAGCACAAATACTACTGTTAGTATCGATATTAAGCGAATGACGGAGCAAAACAAATTTGGTAAAATTATCTATGATGACAAACACGTACTCTTTGATGTCGTTTTTACCAGACAGTTTACCAGAAGCGTCAATATGAATTGTGTGCCATGGAATATTGAACTTGGGAATGGAGTGAAGTTCTGCTTGAACTCTACCAGAGTGGGGCTTCGCTATTTTGCAAGTGATACAATTGTCTACGAATTTTCTCACATATTTTGACATACCTTCAAACCAATAGTGCTCGTAAATCTTTTCGAGAGTTTTCTCCCATCCCAAATGCATGACAGACTCATGGATGTTATTAATTACAGACCACCTAAGAGATCTTGGTACAATAGGCAAACAACGAGTGCGACCGTTACGCTGAATCTTACGGCACAGAATATTTTTACGAATTTCGTAAGTTTTGCGAGTTTCCTCAGGAAAAACTTCATTACGAAGATCAGACACAATCTTACTGATTTCTTCGTCCTTTTCCTGTTCAGCTTGCAACCAGTTACTAGAAAGCTCAGCTAAATCGACACGCTTTTGTTCTACCCGTGTGAAAGTCCCTTTAGGTGTCGGGAGAGGATTTCTAGAAAGGAAGTCCACATGGCTCATCCTACTGCCTTCACGATAAACAATATCAAAATCAAATGATTGCATGTAGGCCCACCAACGATGAACTCGTGGAGATAAGTCAGTTTTGTTTTTAGAGGCTTTAACAGAACTGCAGTCCGTCACAACGGTGAACTTACGACCTAGCAAATAGTGTCGAAAATGATTTATGGCACAGAAGCATTGAACACTGCTAACATTTCTAATTCGAATGAATGATACTTCGATTCAGCTGGAGACGTACGACGACTATAATAAGCGACTACATGTTGTTTCCCATTAATCTTTTGAATAAAAATGGCACCATCTAACCTAGATACAAGATCCTCTATCAACGGCAGTGGAAATCTATCCGACACAGTGTTGCTTCCTCTGATTCACGAACCTTAGTAGTAACAACTTCGCGTTCATTAGCACTAAGCCAATAAGGACGACGATTAACTGTACGACTAGGATCTACAAGCCTAATTTGCAACTGACCTGTTGTTACCCGGGATCTAGAAACACCACTAGAAAACGAAGAAGAATATTCTGAGAAAAGATCAATTAATTGAGAACAAAATTCAAGCGGAATGACTGTATCAACTTTGTCGAAAATAATATGACAATTGGAATCGTTTCCGAGCTTATTTGAAACATCGCATAACCTAACAACCTTATTGCGACACAAAACAATACTATCAGACGTCATACTAACGTTAAATCCTTGATCTAAAATCTCACGACCAATTAAAATATCATTTTTAAGGCAACTATTGGGAACAACATGAAATAATATCTCTAATCGTAAATCGTTAATCATAACCTCAGATAAAATTTGTAGGGTACTTTGCACACTACCATGACCGATACCTATCAAGTTGACAATGTTATTAACACGCTTGCCACTAAGCTTTAACGCAACAGAATCTTTGATGAGAGAGCATTCGGCACCAGAATCATAATAAAATGGATATGACTCACCAGTGTTCATCAGCGTACCGCTGGGATTGCTAACATAGCAAACTTCAACACGCCTCTCGTTGCTCGTCGCTGCTGCAGGCGCTGCTCCGGAACTGCTTGGGCTTCCTGCCGCGCCGGCGCCTCCACGGTTGCTACGTGGACATTTCGTAGCAAAGTGTCCGGCGTTGCCGCATTTGAAACAGATGATGTCCGAACGCTGCTTCGGTCCCGCAGAGCTTGACGCTGAAGTGGCAGCATTGGTTGCCTTGCCTTTGACCTCACTTCTTGAACGGCAATCGGACGCTCGGTGGCCTATTTTACCGCAGTTGTGACATTTCACCGTCGCCGACTGAAACTTCGATCGCTTGAAATCTGAAGCGGCCTCGGTCGAGTTACCCATCGAAGCTTTCCTTTTCAAAAACGAAAACGCTTGAAGTTCACACTGCAGCTTGTTCCTGTTGCTTACTTCGGTAGTAAACGCCAACCTCTGTATACGCCCATCAAATTGCGCCATATGAGCAAGCACCGTAGATATGGCTATCTGCTCAGCGCTCATGTTTTGCCAGCGTGATGTGAGGGTAGACAACAACCGGGCAGCGTATGCAGCATAGCATTCACCTTCCTTGGGCTTGCTACTCATCATTTTGACAAGAGTGGCGGCTGGTGTGTCCACGGAATCGTAACGGGACAAAAACAAGTCGAAACAAGTCAAGTTGAAGTCACCCCATGTCATACCCGCAAACGACACTTGCGCCAACCAACGTGAAGCACTTCCTTTCAGAGCCTTGCTTAAGATGATGATCAGGGCACTTCCTTGAAGCGTTACTTCCGATAGGCACAGGTCTGCAGTAGTACACCAGGCACGTGCGTCTACATCCGGCATGTCCGGGTCAAATTCCGGCAAAGAAATATGCTTGGTACCTGCCGGGCCCTTGATGGCTTCTATCAGGGACATCATGTTCTGATTTTGAGCAGCCAGCAGCGTACGAAGTAAGTTCTCGTCCCACCGTGACGTCATGGCTCCATTCTGCAATATTTCTTGAGTTTCTTCAGCTCGAGTGTATCCCACTTCTGATGTCGCATCAGGGGTGGCCGAGGTGCGAAACATCGGGTCTTCATCACGATCCGACATAGTTTTAGATAAATGTGGGCACTGACTAGGGTACTCGAACCAAAGATTATTTAAATCAAAATAACT
Source organism: Tholera decimalis (assembly GCA_943138885.2). Classification (NCBI taxonomy): domain Eukaryota; kingdom Metazoa; phylum Arthropoda; class Insecta; order Lepidoptera; family Noctuidae; genus Tholera; species Tholera decimalis. The sequence goes on from OW964565.2 coordinate 34,770,242, forward strand.
TTATTTTACTAACGGTTTTTCACAATTTTGAAACAAACACGTGCGTTGGTACTGAGCTTCTCCCAAGACTGTCCGAGGTAGTCTATATCACTCCGTCCTCCCGCCAGTCCTCGCTACATCCCTTCTACCGACGATCGTGTCCAAGCGGAAGGGCTCCGCTTGCGTTTCCGGTAACGATTTATTAGTTCACCAAACTAATTGTTAGATGGCGCTGCCCGTCGCACCATAGCGCCATCAATCCACGACATATATATATACTTATATATTTTAATTAGTTTTTTTCCGTTATGAGTATTTGTAGTACACAAATTTAGCCCTCCCCAATTCAATTAAAGCTTTAAAAGTCCTTCCAAAGGTTGTCTGGAAGATATCGCTCTCAGCGATAAGACCGCCATTGTAAACAAAGTTATAGAAATAAGGTTATGTAAGTGTGTTTCAATTTTTGGTGTACAATAAAGTATATTATATCTATCTATCTATCTAACTCCAAGCTAATTCCATACAAAATTTTATACAAATCCACCCAGTAATTTCAAAGATTAGCTTGTTTGAACAAACAAACAAATTTTTCTGCTTTATAATGTTAGTGTATAATTATGTTATTTTATTTGCTGTAAAATATGTGTGTGCACGGCTTGTATTCAAAATACAATCAGCCTATCAAGTTTCCACTATTAACACATAGGCTTCCTTTTTATAATAGCGAATGAATCAAAATCCACCACGCGAACGCAATATCATCCTGAATTAAAAAAAAAATACGAGTTGGTGGATGTGGCATATCTTTAGATTTCTCGATCTCATGACATGCCAGTTTCCTCCAGCAATATTGTTATGGGAACTTAACCTAAGCCAAATTAGTAGTATATACTACTGCTACTAAGTAATCTAGAGATAGCCGAACTAGCGTGCAAAAAGCTTCCTTACGAATTCGTAAGGAAACAGTAAGAGGACAGTAATTACTGTCCTCTTACTGTTTTTCTATGTATTTTAAAATATATACCATACAAGTCACTGAGATATTTAAAATGTATTGAGTCAGTTAAGCGTCGGAATCACAGCTAATTAGCTTTGACTGACAGCTGGAAAGACAAACACACAAGTGCTCCAATAAAAGTTCCGCTATTTTTAAATTATCAATTAAAAATCTCTCCCATGAATGTCACTCACCGTTTCTTTAGCATTATTAATCCTATGTCCATTCTTCCACCACGTGATTGAGGCCGGTGGTCTTGAACCTGAACTCTGACAAAGGAGGTCGTATCTTCTACTGGCTGAAAGAGGCTGATTGGACCCGAGTATGTGGACTGTGAGAGGTGGAACTGAAAAGAAAGAAGGTTGAATTTAGATAAACAAATGCAATATAATATAGCTAGTTCAAATATCCAGTTTCATTATCTAATTTGAAGTTATTTTTGAATACCAGCGGTTTATTGTTCGGTTTGGAGGTAACTTTGGATTTTTTTCTATCAAGAAAATTTTATGGATTAGTATTTTCGTCAAACATAATACCAAACATTAATCCTCAAATTTACCATATATTTATTTCAAAATTATTGCTGCAGTATTTTCGACATAACGGAGGATCATGCTAAGCCATTTGAGGTAGTATAGGCCATTCAGAAAATTGTATATCAACTTGATTTTGATTTCTGTTTGACATTATCATTAATATGACATGTAACCTTTATTTGATGTTTATTGAAATTGATTATAATTTAAATTTGTACTGATAAACATATTCCTATTATTATTGACTTGTTGACTATTAAAATTGTACATCACCTTAGACGATTTTGTATTTTAGATATTATATGACATGTAAAATAATCTTTTTAAATTTATTAACCGACTTCGAAAAAAGGAGGTTTACAATTCGACTTGAACTTTTTTTTTTTTTTTATGTATGTTACCTCGTAACTCGGAGACGGCTGGACCGATTTGAAAAATTATTTTTGCGTTTGAATGGGTATAGTTTCTAGTTGGTCCCATTGTTACGAAATCAGGATCTGATGATGGGATCCTGGAGAAATCGAGGGAACTCTTCAAATATTATAGGCACACCTATAGCGTTTTGGGTATTTCTTGTAGTACCTTGAGCAGTTGCTTCCGAAAAGTACCATTTGGGGAAGTTGAACTGATAATGAAGACCACAGATGGCCACTGAAACTCCTCAATAATAAGTATTTCGTGGATTGCGATTCGATTACTTGAGTACGGATGTTAAACACTTTATGCTCGTCACAATACATATGGTGATGTAGAGCTGATGGTCAAGTACCAGGAGAACTCCTCAAAAATTAACGGCTATGCATCGGGAAAAGCAAAATTTTGTAAAAAGTGATAAGTTGTCGACATTATGGCTTTTGTAACTAGATAAATTACAAACCGACCCACTAAAAAGCGTGAAAAAAAAAATTAGCAAAAAATAGAACCGACTTCCATATCAAAACACTACAAAGGCAAAAATAACTTTAATTTCGGAAGGCGGTGTCTTTAGTTTTGTATATATTTTCGTTTTTGACACCGCCTTCCGAAATTAAAGTTATTTTTGCCTTTGTAGTGTTTTGATATGGAAGTCGGTTCTATTTTTTGCTAATTTTTTTTATTTTTATCTTAAAATTCATGAATATGCATGTATTATTAACGTTGACTAGACTAATACTGTAAAAGTTTGTATAGATACCCTACGTCGACAATGTCAATTAAATCATATTTGTAGGCTTCTGTGCAAAACGTAAAGATTCTATCTGTAATCTACATGTAAAATCTTGCCGCCAATAGCAATATGGAATTCGCATTACTAGCATTCTTATTATATAACTATAATCTATTGACTATATTCCCTCTCCTTCCTTTTATCTCCTGATAAATGGGTCAGTAATTAAAAATGTACCATCTTTTAAATATTTAGGGCATTTTCTTGCTGATGACCTTAGAGACGATGCAGACATTGAGAGAGAGCGGAGGGTTCTAGCGGTCCGAAGCAATATGCTGGCCCGTAGGTTTGCACGGTGTACAGACCTAGTGAATATTACTCGTTTTAAGGCTTATTGCCAGAGTCTGTACACGGGCAATCTATGTGTCGGTTACGCGAAAAGATCGCTAGATGTGCTCCGCGTCCAATATAATAATGCTTTCAGAATGCTCTTGCGACTGCCTCGTTACTGTAGCGCCTCAGAAATGTTTGCACAAGCTCGTACGGACGCGTTTCAAACGATTACACGCAAGAAAACGTCTTCACTTCTGAGGAGAGTAAGGGACAGTCGTAACAGCATTCTGAGAATGGTGAGTGAGAGTGTGTCCTCTCCGATTATGAATCAGTTAGTGCGGAGGGTGATGGGTACTAACACAAGATAGCTATTTAGGTATAAGTTACTAACATTTTATGGATTTTGTGGTCCGAAATAAAAAGATTTTATTCTATTTCTTTTCTATATTTACGCCGCTCAAGATGTTTTGAAGTCAAAGCCGGAGTGTCTGTACAACATGATGAACTAGGAAGCATACCTAATTTGCTATAATGCCTTTGATTAATTTACTTTCAGTGGTAGATTCAACTCCAAAACATGTTGAATAGTTTTACGCTACTTTTTTGCAAACAACTGACCTAAAATATAGTAGGTAATACGAACGAACAAAGTAGCAGTACAAGGCTAAATAATGATAATGTATTAATTTATTATGATGAGTTTATGATAATCTTCTTGTCAAGTAAATAATGAAATCTCTTTCTAATCTTGTAAACAACTTTTCGTGCTATTACGATTTCATTCCTTAACGAGGATGAGTAGAGGCTCAACTTAATACTTGATAAGTTATGATTTAGTTGTTCATAATACCTTACTAGCTGTGCCCCGCGGTTTCACTCGCGTTAATTTTAGGAAAACTTTTCTCATACAAACTTTCATCCCCTATTTCAATCCTTTAGGGATTGATTATTGAAGTAAAATTAGCTTAAGTTTGTCCCTGGGTCTTCAAGTATTTTCGTTTCAAATTTCATCCACATCGATGCTGTGGTTTAGCCGTGAAAGCGTAACAGACAGACTGACTTTTGCATTTATAATATAAGTATGGAAGTATGGATGCGGTCATTGGTCGGTATGGTGAGGCGCTGCTTGCTACCATTTTTACTTTAATACAGCAGGTAAAGCTCGGTATAGTCCAACAGGAGCCATTGAACCCAAACATAGACGGCTATGGCCCAACGATCATCTATACCTTCTAAAAGATAGCTTGATCTCTGCGACATTTGTCAAACTTACATTCTTGTCGATAGAAATTATCGACGTTTCTTAATATTATCGATGCTAGTTTAACATATAATTGGGTTTAATTTAATTACAAACGTTACTAAATTACACAGTAACACGCCCTTTGAGCCAAAGGGCGGGGGCACACGATGCGTTGCGGCGCCGCACCGCAAAGATTTCACCGTGTCAGTGGGCACACGAGCGGTGCGGCGCCGTAACGTTGTTATGGTGCAGTGGCGCCGTAGCAGCGTTGGACAGTCTGTTGACAGACAACCGAAACGAGCGAGCGTGTGTCCTTCCTTGTGACGCTAAACAACTGAGCGGTGCCGCTCCGACGTCGCAACGCATTCACCCCTCCCCGCCTCGTCTTGGTGGTTGCAAGTCCGGTGCGGCGCCGGAGCGCATCGTGTGCATGCCACAGATATTTCTATGTAAGACGACGCAGCGACACCGCTCCGGCGCCGCACCGCCGCCGCAACGCATCATGTGCCCCGGCTCAAACGCAGCGTGTCATCTCTCGAAATGTGATGTTGACGGATGGAAAGTTACATGAGTAGGTGAGAAATTGGATTTTATTTACTCACTATTATTATATATCAACTATGTACAAATGTAAATAACTTTATGATATTAAAATATACGAAAAACTTAAATTAATTTTAAATTAAGTTTTATTTAAAATATCGACAGTTTATAGTCTGTGGTAGCGATGAATCATCGCTCATCACTAATTATGTCAGCATGCCCATAAAGTATGACATTGACAGGTACTATCTCTACTATTGTGAAATTCAGGACTTCATAGGCGTGACTTTATTGACAGCTGTCGCAGAGATTAATCTATCTTTTACAAGGTATAAGAACACTTATGCAATGGGCCGCGCTCACAGCAACTGACTTGATTTGGTCAGTCCATCACATGGGTGATCTACCGCACGGCTTGGTGCCTTCAATTTCACCTTGTACAACAAGGCGTCCGACGAAGTCATTGTCTCGCCTAGAACCATTTCCAAGGACTTAGGCTTGTAGGTACTTCAATAATAAATACTTAGAATCACTACATAGTATAAAACAAAGTCGCTTCCCTGTCTTTCTGTCCCTATGTATGCTTAGATCTTAAAAACTCCTCAATGGATTTTGATGCGGGTTTTTTATAATATTTAGGATATTACTTCAACATGTCGGAAAGAATTAAGCCTATTGGGAGCTTTAATCGAAAACGCTGCCAAAACCTTTTGAGTTATAAAAATACAATGTATGGCGAGATTGTTTCACTTTTATAGATCTACAAAAAAGCCGCTATGGTATATGTCTATCTCCGAAGAATAACCCACAATAACAATTTTTTTCTATTACAAATTACATTAAAATGATGGGTTATTAACGAATCTTTTTTTAACAGTACAGTATTATTCCTTATCCAATTAAATACATCACATATGTTGAGGAGTTAATGTAGATCAAAATTGCTGTTTAGACTATATGAATAAAATGAATATCTTATGAGTTATCGCCGATATATCAGTGTGGCAAATTACCGGACGAGAAATTGATTAAGCAAAATAAACTTTATTATCCGAGCGAAGCCGGGCCGGGTCGCTAGTAAACAATAATTGAACCATATGTTACTATTTCATATCTAATCTTTATATTTTAATTTAATTTAATTCATCCGCGTGGATTTCGAAATAAATTATAACCTAAAGCACTCCCCAATAATGACCTTAATAACAATGATTTTTTTTTAATTGGATTATTAGTTCCGGAGATTATTCCTTACCTACAAACTTACAAACATATTTTAACTTTTTATAATATTAGTACAGATTCAAAAAATAAATAGAATTCATAGACCAAAATTGTCTTGAAACTGACTAAAATTCCAGTCAGAGTGAGAAATGAAACAGCTATACTAAACAACATTATTTTAATTACCTTGTTCCCCAAAGAAAATAAATTAAGATCTCTAAATACATTATTCATTTCTCTTATAACGTAACATTTTCATAATAATATGACTTAAGCATTTAAGTACTCACGCAATATTTCGTGATAAAGTCTTTCTGTCGAGTGAGGCTGATATGGTCAAATGTTTATTTGGAAAGAGGATTATACCAAGTAGGATAAAACCTCTTTGGGAATAAATAATAAAATATAACCTTGCTTGTCATCTTTGTGAGATAGGTAAACCTTTTACGTAATTTTACGTAATAGGTATATTGTTTTTTCTTTATAAATGCTATGCTATAGTATCGTATTACAATCTTGATAAGTGAAAGAACATTTTCATAGGGAAACGGTAGTTGCTCTAAAGTATGGGGACAGATTTCAGTTTTCGAAGAAGAATGTATTACAATGTTTAAGTCAAAGAAGAGTAAGAATCTGATATTAAATCAGATTCTAACTCTATAAGTTTTAAACTTTTACATATTTTAGTGACATAAACATTTAGAAATGCCCGTTGAGATGACAATGAAGATGATCTGTCGCCTGTTGTTAAGAGGTTCATGTCATGTGTCAAAACTAACAAAAGTTTTGACGTAATTTTACGAAAACGTACTCTCACAGTCATTCAGATACATTAAATAGTAGTTAGTTTTGAAATATATTAATGTTATTTTTTTTTAATAACTTGATTTTAAGTTGTGCCTTACTGTAACTTTTATGTATAGACTCATTGAACATGGTCATCAGACCATGAAAAAAATTAATAATAATAATACTTACTTAATAACCATAAATAAATAAATTAATAAAACTTTACTATGAATTTAAGTTTTAGTATTGTTTTTTCTTATTACAGAATCACATACCGTCACAAATATAATCCCAGTTTTAAAATCGTTTAATAATTTAATAACGTTACTTAATTCAAAGTCAAAGTCACTTGCAAAACTACTATGACTAATTCTATGCAAAAAATCATACGCATAGCATATATAAAATTGGCCAAGTGCGAGTCGGACTCGCCCATGAAGGGTTCCGTGATCCGTAGTAACTATAATAAATATAATATACTTAATATATTTATAAAAAAAAACAAATAACCTTACAAATTTCTTAAAACTAGATTATTTACAATTTTTACAACTACGCCAAATAACTTTGTTTTTCATAGTATTTGTATGAATTACAAAGTTATATTTGCGGTTTTAGAAAATATACTGTATCTCAAAAACTGCTGACTCGATCTTGTTCAAACCAATTTTGGTTGAAAGTTTACATTAAGATCTACAACATATGGCTATTTTTAGATATTTCACTTCATTATTATAGAAGTTAGAGGGGGGGGGACACACATTTTACCACTTTGGAAGCGTATATCTTTTAAACGATTAACTTTGTGAAAAAGTCATTTTAGAAACCTTAATGTCATTTTTAAACACCTGTCTATAGATACCACACACGTATAGGTTTCATGAAAGAAAATATTTTCAGTTTCAGTTCCATGTATGGAGAGCCCCCTTCATTTTAAATATTTTGTAAATTTTCGCTTAAAATCGGAAAGCGGTTCACAGAATACATCTACCTACCAAGTTTTACATGTATAGTCCTAATAGTTTCGGAATAAAATGGCTGTGACATACGGACGGACGGACAGACAGACAGACGGACAAACATGTCGAAACTATAAGGGTTCCGTTTTTTGCCATTCGGCTACGGAACCCTAAAAAGCATAAAATACTTACAATTCATATCCAAAGTAAGCGTGGTCTCAATAGGATGGGCCCGCGGATGGTTTGATGCCCTACAAGTGAATGCGGCCCGAACATCGGCGCGAGTTAGGGGCCCAATGTGAAGCACGCCTCTCACGCCATTCGCCGTGAGCGGGGTAGCTGGCGTGTCTGTTTCGACCTCGTCTCGAAACCATTTCACCCATGGTCGGGGGCGACCTGTAGAGGATACAAGGATTAAGGCTTCCAGAGGGATTAGAATGAGTTTGAAATACTATTATCGTTTTCGATAAGTATAGCTATGTGTCTTTAACACTCATCTACAAGTTTATTTATTTATTTACACTTTATGCACATAGATACAAAGGCGAACTTAATGCCGTAGGCATTCTCTACCAGTCAACCATGAGTGGTGAAGAGATAGAGAGGAAGGTGTAATATGTACGTGAAAATTATATTGGAAAAAATAATCATAATAATAGTGATAACACAAAAAAAACCTAATATCATAAAATCGAAGTATCATAAAATAGAAATCTACATAAATAATATATATGAATAAATACTTATATAAATACATATACATATATGTATACTTAAGAAGCAAATGAAAATTAAGTGCCGAAAATCTGCTTATTGGTGAAGAAAGTGGATCAGCAATTTCTTTTTAAATGCATAGCGATTGTCAGCCGTCCTGATCTCTAAAGAAAGCGCATTCTAGAGGAGAATCGACTGGATATGAAAAGAAGAATGAACAAAGTCAGAAGTATGAAAAGGATAGAGTAAGAGAAGATTATTGGATGAACGTGATTCTTAAGTTTGTTGCCTGTGAAAGAAACAAAGCGAAAACGACAAAAGTATTTGAAACGCATACTGAACCCACTGTATGCAAAGCGTACTTGTCTATACCATAGGTAAGTATACCTGTCTTCCGTGAAAAGCAAACTAACTTACTAAACTTAGTTTGTTTGTTGTTATGTTTCTTTTACATTGCTCTAGTTTAGACTCATCTTAAGTGGCATCTAAAGTTATCATTGATCCAGTCTGAAATACTTTGTTTGAAGTCCCTTTTCTATGTGAATGATAGATTCGTTTTTCATTTGTAAGTAATTACATTGTATGTACTAAAATATTAATTAGCTTAGCTTTCAGAGCACACTGTAGACCATACGGTGCTCTGAAAGCTAAAAAAACTGTATCTCTATGCTATCTATATGGGTTTCTTACATTCTGTTTTATCCAATAAATTAACTCTCAAAATTATTGTTGAAATTGTTAAAAAGAATTAATAAAATAAAGAAACTAATTTCTGGTTATAAAACTAGGCCATTCAAAGTAGCTGAACCTGTATGGATGAATTACATTTTCAACTGACCTCCGCTGACGTCACATTTCAACGTGAACGTGTCTCCCTCGATGTAGGGTCCAACGATGGCTTGCTTCACGTCACCTTTGTCATCCGTGATCACCATCTTGTTTGGTGGTACTGTTGACAAAAAACATGGTTTGTTACATGGTTGACTTACTTACTTGACTTAATGTTCTAAGTTCCCAAGGTGGAGCAGAGGGCGTCTACAGTGCTCCGCCATCGTGTTCTGTCTTGGGCTACGCGCTTCACCTCGGGTCACGTTAACCGTATCCTACGTGGTACTTACCTATTTTTATAGGTAGGTAGGTAAGGTATTAATGTTAACAAATATTATGGTTAATAATTATGTTACATATTGTTGTCTCTATTGGCACACTATTCGTTGAAGCGTAGTGTGATTTATCGATCATGGTCTATAAATTTAATTAAAAACTGAATCACTATGAATAAACAAAAAACATGTGTCAAATATAACGGTCATGATAATGATCCAAATCCGGTTAAAATGGTGATATTAAATGAATTACACACACATAATTAAGTTGAGGTAGTAAAACCAGTGTACAAATCTAGCCGTAATCACAATTACAAAGTTCACTAATTGCTTTCAATTGGTGCCAGAGTAATTGGTTTACATTGTTGGTTACGCCACCGTAATGAGCTCGAAGATGAAGCGCGCTTACCTAGAAGTAACCTATTCGCAAACAAGCCCGTTCCATCATAGGACTACAAGGCAAATGGCGATGCGGGATCGATACATGGTGGCCATCCTACTCATTCGCACAAAACGTTTTGGGAATAGTTTAATTGTACGTACAGCTAAGGAGTAGAATTCCCTACAGAAGTCTATGTTTCCTGATAGCTATAACTTTAAGTCAAGCATGAATAGGTTATTTCTGCGTAAGCGGTCTCCTGCTCTATCTTCAACCAACCTCATCGCTTACCATCAAGTGAGATAAAAACAACTACTTGTAGGTCATACAAACGTTTATTGTAATCAAAACCTAGCGTAGTAGCAAATTGCTCAGCCACTGCGCCAACTGTATGTCATATAACATTAACATAGAGATCTCAAAAATCTCTGTTAGATATCGATATCCAACCAAAAGCAGCATTGATAAAAGCGAGAGGCATTAACTTTACACCTAAAATTTTTATCAAAACTCGTTTAAAATCCTTAGTGGTAAACTCGCAAGCATATGCCAAAATGTATTAGTTTTCAAGCAAAAAATTAAATTAAATGGCCCAAAACTCTTCGACTTTTACTCTACCAACATTCTGCTGATCGTTCTTAAAGCATAAAATCTCGACTAAGAATATCGATAATAGCCTTAATATAATTTTCATAGCCCTATTCCTTTACATTTTATTATTCATTAAGCATTAATTCCATTTTTATTGGACAACTTTTATGTCCAATTATTTTATAATGCTTCTCGTTGATCTGCTAACAGATTTTGCGTAATTTTTGGAGAGGGTTTTGAAATAGAATGAGGAAACTTTAAAAAATGTTTGGTTTGTCGCTAAGACTATGAGGGTTTTATAACAGACTAGATTTTGCAGCGAACAAACTTTCGGGGTCAATATTTTATGTCCAATCCCAGTATATGGTTAACACTATTAATAACTAAAGAAGTAAGAAGCAGACAGACCGACGGAAAGGTTTCCTTTTGATTTTATAATATAATAAAAATTATGTAGAAATTGATTCATTCAAGGCACAGATACCGAGTATGACGAGTTGCAAGTCTATCGGTTTTCTATCAGTTACATTTCGGGGAGTGTGCGATGGAATTACACAATCTCATTCCGCTAAGCCCGTTCCATCATTGGACTCCAAGACAAACGGTGATGCGCCATCGTTACATGGCGTCCCATCCATACGCACTTAACATTTTGGGAATACTTTCATTGTGCGTATGGCTATGGAGTGGAATCAAGAGTGAATAGGTAACTTTTAGGTAAGCGTACTCCATCTTCGACCACATCATCACTTACCATCAGGTGAGACAGTGGTCAAACGCGAACATATTATGAAAAAAAAACACAGATGTGAAATATGTTAAAAGTAAGTAAAAGATACACATATGTATAGTTAAATATTATATTAAAGTCTACTGACTTAGTAAACTTTTTACTAGTTATTTCTAGTTTAAATAAAACAAATATATTTCGTAAATTAATTACAGGACCAGATTATTTCAATATTAATTTTAGCCCGTTCAAACCAGAATTCCTCAATTATTTTCATTTATTATTACATTGATTAGTACAACGAATATAGTATTTAATTTTATATCAACAATCTTAAGCAATACAAAAACAAACGGTAATTAAACTAAGGCAAAATTGATTATATATATCACAATATTACTAAATTGAAACGGATAACATGAAAATAATTTAAGATTTTCCTTTACATTAATTATTTACTGGACATCTAAAATTGTAAGATGTCCCTATTTGAATAAGGGCAAAATAGGATCAAAGGAATATTTCGAGATCAAAGTGTATCGACTAGATACTCGTTTATATCGAGGAGGAAGGCCGAATGAAATAAAAACAAGACTGTTTACTAGACGACTTGTAAACTTATAATGGCGGAAATGGATCAAGATGGCGGTACGTAAAGTGGTTTAAAATTGCTGTTTTTCTACAAAAACGGCTGCAGATAGCAGTGAGGTAGTCCTTAATATGGATTAACCTGTTTTCTGCAAGAAATGGAGGCAGTTTGTTACACTGTTATAAATAGTTTTTTTGTTAGCCAATGTTGACTAGTGGGCAAATGCCGCCCCCACATTTTTCCAAGCAACTTTGCCTGTAGTCTTAAATAGCTGCGATGGCCATAAATAGTTATTATTAAGGTTTATTGTTTTGTACATGTTCCCTATGATATTAATTTTGCAGTAAAAAAACCCTGATGTAATAGAAATTTTGATCCTTTAGAAGATACGCCGTTATATCTTCCTAAGTCCGTTCCATCATCGGACTACAAGACAAAAAGCGTTGCGCCATCGTTACATGGTTGACATCCCACCTATACGCACAAACCGTTTTGGGAATAGTTTCCTTGTGCGTACCGCTAAGGAGTGGAATTCTCTGCCGGAGTCTGTGTTTCCTGATAGCTATAACTTGGGAGTCTTTAAGTCAAGAGTGAATAGTTTGCTTCTAGGCAAGCGTGCTTCATCTTCGACCACATCATCGCTTGACATCAGTTGAGATGGTTGTCAAACGGAAACCTATCAATAATTAAAAAAAAAGATACAAAATTTCAAAGTATACTTGATACCATTTTTAACCCATTTCTAAAAAAGGAGGAGGTTCTCAATTCGCATGTTTGTTTGTTTCTTTTTTTTATATTTGTTCGAGCATAGCTCCGTCGCTTGCCAACCAAAATGAAAAATTCTTTTTTTGTTGTAAAAAGTATACTTTCCAAATGGTCCCATGAAAATTTTATCGAAATTGGATAAGCCGTTTCTGAAAAATCAACAAAAGTCTAAAAAAAATATTTACGTTGATGATCTTTTCGTTTACTCTGCATTGCGCTTTTTGTTCGCGCATAAATCCGTCATTTACGAACCGATTTGGAAAATTCACTGACCCACTAAAAAGCGCGAAAATAAAAACCTAAAATAATTTTAATTTCGGAAGGCGGTGTGAAAAAAAAGAAAGTACAAAACCAGTAACACCAACTACCGAAATTAAAATTATTTTTGGCTTTGTAGTGTTTTGATACGGAAGTCGGTTTTATTTTTTGCAAAAAAGTTTTTTTGAATTTACTTTGCATTCATTACCACGATTATTTTATTCCAGCAACGTGCAAGTAAAACATAAGTTATTTACTAAAGTTAAAACAAAATCAAAGATTCATTTGAACTAGCAAAACTTTGTATCGTATTCTCCTAAGACTGAAAAGATTTAGAATTATTACAGATATTGCAGGGACGATCAAATACTGAAAAAAGTACAGAATGTAAAAATACAGAAAGATACCTAATCTTTTTATTTTGTTCGGAGAAAAATCACCTGACAATTCCCTCCCGCTCTAGGTGGAGATAGAGGAAATGACAGACTCCTGTTGAATAATAAACCACCAATAGGGTGGTTTATTATTCAACAGGAGTCTGTCCTTCAGTTGCCCTCATGTTCCGGGACCGGCATCTCGTTAGGACATTCCCGCAGCCCCACCAGGCATTAGACCTATCGAGCTCCATCAATGGCGGCGACTGCTATCTCAGACACGCGTGGAACGTGACGCGGTGTCCATCCGGGCCTGGTCCTTGCCGGACGGTGAGCTACCCCTGCTCGACGTCCGCAAGCCCGCGCCTAGGGTGACTGGAGATCGTTTTGCGGTCCCCGACGCCTAGGGAGGGACGCCTAGAGTCGCTCGCGGCAGCTATGTGTGAGAAGAAGTATTGTCCCTAACTTATTTATTTATTTATATATATAATAAAATACATATATATGCTAAAATAATATACTAATAAATACGGTGCTTTATAATAATCTTTCTGACTAAGAGAATTATAATTATTGCGAAATCTAAAATAAGAATGACCGGCTATTAAGTAGTGGTTTCTCATTTAACGCTTAAAAGAGAATGTAGACTCGGCCTTCTTGATGTCAAGAGGTAGCATGTTCCAGAGTTTAATGGTAGAAATAGCATAGGAATTAGCCAGAAATCGTATGCGTTTTACCTCTCCTTTGCTAGCATAACTGCTTTGCAGAAGGAGGCTACTGCATCCTATTAACCCGGGGAGGGTTACCATCGTTTGGACCAGGGCGAAAAAATTTCTTCTGAAATGTAATTCCTATTTTTGTGTGTTAGAAGTCTAGAGCACTAGCCACCTGTTACTTATTATTCTCTCTTTAGATTTTTCTAAAAGCGAGCAGATTTAATTTCTGGATAAATAACGAAGTGCATTTAATAAGATTCTTTTCGCCAAAAATAGGTTCGAACCAATGTACAATTCAGAATGCTTTTTGCTATTCTTTTGCACTTCATGACCGAAAATGAAACAACCCCGACGACTTACAGTTGCAAATTGCACGTCTGATATATGTTTGTATATTACATTTTGCTCTTTTAGGGGACTGCATAAATGAGTGTGTCATGCACAGCAAAATGGACCTTATGTTGATAACATCAAGAATAAAGGACATCGTGGCACTTGCAATAAATATAGGTAAGCGTGTTTCTTTGTCTTTTGCTGCAGTTACAAAGTAACGTATAGTTTTAGTATCATTTAAATTGCCAATTTGCATTTTAGTATTTTTGTGTAGCGTGGTAAGAGAATTTTGTTGCACTATGCTAACTTTAAGTTGCCATCAAAGGCTTCTGTTGTTTTTTAACATAAAATTGTTTGAACTTTTCGATATACATTTGAAATATAAATAATAAAAAGTGCATATTTCGTTGCATATTAACTTTTTATCTGAAAGTGTAACAAAATTAAGAAAACCAATGTACCCGCAAAAAATGCAAGGATTAATCTTTACTTAATATTTATCTACACGATACTAAAGAAAAACTTTAAAAAAATGTCTTTTTGTTTGTCCGGGTTAGTGTCTCATGAGAAATATAGGCTACTTAATATCGATAAATTTGCAGAAGACGGGATATACGCGGGAATGAACTCGCACGCAGACAAAGTCGCGGTCATATTTTGTTTACAACGTGTAACGGAAACCCCATATCTATCCAAAAGGGCTGAAGACAACATCTGGTTTGGAGTCTCTATGCATAGTTTCAGCACAAAATAACGGACTCAAAGAATTGATACCAAATTATTGGTTTCATAATCTATATATATAAAAATCAATTGCTGTTCGTTAGTCTCGCTAAAACTCGAGAACGGCTGGACCAATTTCATTCATCTTGGTTTTGAAATGTTCGTGGAGGTCTAGGGAAGATTTAAAAGTTGAGAAAAATTAAAAAAAAACCGGGAAAACCCTCAAAACAGCCCTTTTCTATTTCCTATACAAACGTTTTCTAAATAAAATGGAGAGTAGGGTTGGGGTAGGGTAGGGCTAGGGTAGGAGTAGGGTAGGGGTACGGTAGGGGTAGGGTAGGGGTAGGGTAGGGGTAGGGTAGGGGTAGGGTAGGGGTAGGGTAGGGGTAGGGTAAGGGTAGGGTAGGGGTAGGGTAGGGGTAGGGTAGGGGTAGGGTAGGGGTAGGGTAGGGGTAGGGTAGGGGTAGGGTAGGGGTAGGGTAGGGGTAGGGTAGGGGTAGGGTAGGCGTAGGGTAGGGGTAGGGTATGGGTTAGGGTAGGGGTAGGGCAGGGTTAGGGTAGGGGTAGGGTAGAGTAGGGGTAGTGTAGGGTTTGGGTTAGGTAGGGGTAGAGTAAGGTATGGGTAGGGTATCAGTAGGATAGGGGTAGTGGTATCGGTTGGGTAGGGGTAGGATACCACGCGAACGAAGTCGTGGCGGGACAGCTATTTATAATATATTTCTTGAATACCAATCATAACAAACGCGTCACAGCACTACGAGGGTTAATAACTTTCCACGTCACTTGCCAATAATACGATAATTATTTTCGTTTTTCTTAATTTGAAAAATTCGGTCTCTGGTATTGTTTATTGGAATTTGTAATAAGTTCTACACCCGTAGACTTAGGATTACAAAACCCTTGCCATATCGTTTGTTATCATCCAAAGAAGCCATGCACTTGGTATGTATATACCCTTAAAATTACGTGTTGTATAAATATTCTTTTTTATATTCCAATGTTTTATGAGCATACACACCTTTTTTGCTGTTGGGGGAAACCTTCAAAAGGCGCCTGGGTTTTTGGGCATAAAATCCTATTTTTAACCACGAGCTCCTCTTACCTTGGAATAATCACTAACTACCCAAAGATTTTGAGATCACTCAGTTAAGATCTAGAAGATATATTAAATTCTGCTTTGTAGGGGTGGGGTATATACTAATCTATACTTATAATAAATCTGTAGAGAGGTCAATTCTGTACATGAAATATATTTACAAAATAACTATCAGGGGGTGATTAGGGATCGATACTGATGCTAAAAATGCAATCAGTAAAATTTTTGTTTGTCTGTCTGTATGTCTGTCTGTCTGTATAACCGTTATAGAAACAAAAACTACTCGACGGATTTTAACGAAACTTGGTACAATTATTTTTCATACTCCTGAGCTGGTTATAGTATACTTTTCATCACGCTACAATCAATAGGAGCAGAGCAGAGAAGGGAAATGTTGGGAAAACGGGAGAAGTTACTCCATTTTTTAAGCTTCCGTCGCGTGTGTAACCTTAATGGTTAAAGCTACACAGAAATCATTTCATGGCGGAAATGTTCTCCTTAAGATTAAATAAAAATATCCCACGACAGCATATGTCTATCTTTTATGGTTGACTCACAATAACACGTGTAACTCCCGATAGCTTAGCAGTTCGAAGCTTTCTGATTATTATTCTGCTCCGAAATTTAAAACCACCACAACTTTGCAATGGAACTCGGCTAAAAGTAATATTTGTCTACTCTTACGTTTATAACACTCTCAGTCACCCTTAATTGAAAAAGTTAACATTATTAACTATTCCATAAAAAGAGTCATATAAATCGGTATAGAAACACCAAAGTTATACATGAAATACGCTAATAATAAGCCATCGCGCGTGAATACTGAATCATGCTATAAGGATTATTTTTGAGAATCGGTCTCCGCGCTCGACGCGTCTCGCGGCCGTAGGTATAATATTTCGTTCTATAGGTACTTAAGCCTCATGTGAACGTGATCTAAAGTATATTACCAATACATTAACTTAATAACACACAAGGAGTTACACGCTGACGGAGTCGCGGGCACAGCTATTAACAATAATATTGTTCTGTTCCGTATTGTGATATTTTTCAACAGTATTATAGATTGACATATTATATTTCCCTACTAAATTACGAACGTTAATCTGTCTGTTACATCAAAATCACTGAACCGTGAGGCAGAACAAAGGCTACTATTTTCTTACGAAAAACGACGGAAACGCGGACGAAATCGCGGGCAACAGCTATTTATACTAATAATATAAGGCTGAAGAGTTTGTTTGTTTGTTTGAACGCGATAATCTCAGGAACTACTGGTTCAAATTAAAAAGTTATTTTTTAATTAAATAGTCAATTTATAGAGAAAGGCTATAGGCTATATATCATTACGCTAAGGCCAATGAGAGCGGAGCGCCAATAAAGAATGCTTCAAAATCGGGGTTAAATTTAACGTTAGCCCAAAGTAACTATTCCACGCGGACGAAGTCGCGGGCAAAAGCTAGTATATAAATAAAATATCATCCGACTAAAGACCACACTCTCCGCCATCTATCTCTAGAAGATCCTTGAATATTTCGGTCACATCGCAAGAAAGCAAGGCGACAATCTTAAGAAACTGAGTGACCGGAAAGATCGAAGGAAAAAGAATGCAGATGCTCTTACTTTCTGGTGCTGCGGTATCTTGTTTGAATGTTCGTGCAACCCTGGCAGGCATTGGCCCGACAATCGGAAAAGATTTTGATCCATACGTGACGTTTCTTGGTCTATACCTTAAATTTACCCCTTTGCAAGTGCAGTCCTAACCAAAGATATATAATAAACTATAGATACGTTGTCCGCGCTCTAAAATGGCAAGTTCAAATCAAGGTAAGTGCCTCGTGTCTGTTTAGTTACGCACAAACCTGTGTCGCGATCACTACACTACACATCTTAAGAAAAAATGTGTTTTAAAAGAAAATTAGGAAAAAAGCATGTTTTTGTGTGTTTTCAGACGTTGAAATGAAATGAAATGAAATGAAATATTTATTTTTTAAATTGGTTATAAATAACAATTTTACACGTCATGTTTTTTTGCGTGTTAAGTTTAGCTAGATGAGGCCGGTATTTCCTAACTGACTACTCTGAGAAGAAACACCGAAACAAACTCAGAGGTCATAGTCTCTTTTAAAGTCCAGACAATTTGTATCTGTATATGAGAAGCATGTAGGTTAATGTCTGTGGTATTTTTTTGAGGAAATAACCACGCAGATTTGAGCGGACCTGTCCAGACTGTGCAAGCATTTGTCAGTTATCATGTAGCTCAACTTAGAACTTAAGGAGCTCAACAATTTGACAAAAAAAAACCAAAGGAGATTCGGGTAGGCCACACAAGTACTCAAACTGCTTGACATCATTAAATAAATTATAGTGAAAGTAAAAACAACGAAAAAAGAATAACCTACATTGTCCTCACATTAACAATAATGAAATAATCTATACTAATATTATAAAGCGGAAAAGTTTGTTAGTTTGTTTGTTTGTTTGTTTGTTTGCTTGAACGCGCTAATCTTCGAAAGTACTGGGTGGATTTGGATGAAATTTGGTATGGAAGTAGCTTGAAGCTTGAGGAAGGTTATAGGCTACTTTTTACCCGCCTGCAAAAAAGGAGAGTTATATTTTTACCGTGATAGAATCCACGGGAGCGAAGCCCCGCGTGAGTACTAGTTATATATAAAAAAAAAAAACAAAATAAATAGGTATATACAATACTTAACAAAACAAATATTTTAATCAATAAAAAATAAATCAACTATCAAAAATTAGAAAATAAAAAGGGCTCACGTATATCACTGGAGCATCTCATTCCCAAGCCTTCTTGTCCTCAATATAATCTTTAACACTGTAAAAAGCTTTCTGACGTAGCTTACGTTTTATAAACAATTTGAATTTATGAATACTTAGTTCTTGAATATGGCTAGGAATTTTATTATAAAAACGTATACATTGGCATCTAAACGAACCACCTATTTTTTTCAACCTTGTTTTAGGAATGACATATTGCACTAATTATACAGCTTCCGTGAGAGGTCAAAATGTGTCATTTCATAGGTAAATATCAACAGAAATACATTTTTTATTTTAATTTTTCTACACGGCTAATGGTGGCTAGCGTATGAATGAAGTCAGTCACGTGACGTTAGGGGAGGTTGTTAACTAAAGATGTATATTCATCTCTCTCTAACATCAGGTGTACCTAAAGATGGCATTTATTTTCTGTCCCTTTCTTTACACGTATTAGATAGTAATTCTCTATGTGTGTGTTTCGTGCCGTTTTTGAGAGGTGTTTTGTGGGAATATGACGCGTCTATTATAATACGTCATTGGTCCTAACTATCAAAATATTGACCAAACAGTCTTTACATAGTTTTTTCATAAATATGGATGAGCCCATAGGTCTGTTTAGGTATCGTTAAGACGAAGTATTGCGAAGCTTTAACTAAGAGCTTGTATCTTTGTAGCTATACTCTTGAATACAGGCATCCATGTTTTCATTTTAATTTCCTAAATTATATCACAAGGACCGACCAGATTACAAAAATTCTTTAACCTTAAAAACATCAGTTTCTTTGAGTCATAATAAGCTAATTCTTATTGTGATAAAAATACACGGTTTAGTGTGGATAAAGGCGCTGAAAAAACGGGCTTATTATAAATTAATTTACATAAACTAATTTTATTTTATTTCATATAAACGAACTTTTTAATGTAATCTAAACTAAAATATAGCAAAAAAAATCCACAACGCCAAGTTGTATGGCAATGCCTCTAGCTAAAATTAATCAATAAAATTTATCCGGCTTCTGTGTTCCCTGCCACTTATGACCTTTCAGCCTTTAAAGCACGAGTAAATAGGCATCTTCTGGGCTCGCTCGTCCCATCTTAGACCTCATCTATCGCTTACCATCAGGCGAGGTCGAGGTCAAGTGTGGGCCCATCAGTAATAAAAAAACCGTCTCATTACAACGTGTAACGGTAACCCCATATCTATCCAAAAGGGCTGAAGACAACATCTGGTATGGAGTCTCTATGCACAGTTTCAGCTTAAAATAAGTGACTCGAAGAATTGATACCAAATTATCGGTGTCATATGTTTCTTGAATACCAATCACAACGAACGTGTCACAACACTACGAGGGTCAATAACTTTCCACGTCACTTGCCAATAATACGATAATTCACTATGTTTTTCTTAATTTGGAAAATTCGGCCTCTGGTATCAATATGTTGAAATTTCGAATAAGTTCCATACATGTAGACATAGGATTACAAAACCTTTGCCATATCGTTTGTTATCATCCGAAGAAGCCGTGCACTTGGTATGTATTTACCCTTTAAATTACACGTTGTATATCATAATACTATGTAGGTAAAATGTAAACATAATAACAAGAAGACGTTTTATATAAATTCTTGGAATGTTATTTTCATAAGGCAAATTTTAATTAAATTAAATACTAATTAATTAATGCTTTGTAGGCTTTTTGGAGCTACGAATAAAGACTTCAAGAAATCAATACGTAACCGTTTATTTATTACTAATTATCTAAAGACAAAGCCGTCGATCTAAACTCTTTTGCAAAAAAAAAACGGGCACTTTAGATTTTTTTCTCTACTTACTCTACTAAGAAGAACAAGAAATAGGTTTTATTAATTTGACGATGTATTGGCATGTTATTAGAAGCATCCTGGCATGATTCTTTACGTTCCAAATTTAGAAATTAATAAAAGAAAAATAATGATTATTGTGGATTATTCTAAAATTGCTTTACTAATGGCGCGAATTGCTGAAACGATTTTTAACTGATTACGATATTTTAAAACTTTTTGGATATTTTATGCAAATTAAACAATTTAATCTTTCTTTTTACATTAAATAACACTTTTTGTTATGAGTGATAAAGCGATTAGGCCGGTAAAATTATAGCCCTACTTGAAGAAGGTTGTTCGCAAACTTACGTGTCTCAGCGGCTAAATGTGAGTCATTCAACTGTCCAGAGGACTTGGCAACGGTATCAAGAGACCGGTTCGGTCAAAAGAAGACCCGGTTCGGGAAGAAAACGATGCACAGAACCAAGAGATGACCGCTTTTTGGTGAGTCAGGCGTTGCGGAATCGTAAAGCGTCAAGTGTGGACCTGAAGAAGAGCCTTGAAGAAGTACCTAAGAGGAGTAGAAGTTAGCTTGTGGACGGTCAGGAGGAGGCTTTTGGCTACCAATATCAGGAGTTACCGCCCAGCTCGGGACCCTAAATTACTCCGTGAGCACCGTGTTGCTCGACTTCAGTTTGCTCGGAACTGTGCTTCATGGACTCTGGAGCACTGGAATAAAGTATTCTTTTCTTATGAAGCTAGAATCTCTTTATGTGGAGAGGACCGACGCCGGCGAGTGCTGTGAAGACCACGGGAATGCTATGCGGAAGTGTGTTTCGAAGAAATCACTCCTTATGGCGGAGGCTCCGTCATGTTTTGGGCAGCAATTAATTCGATGGAGCGTACGGAGTTAGTTTTCATAGAAAATGGAACATTAAATGCACACCGGTACATAATGGAAGTCCTAATGCCATATGCACAACCCACATTGACTGCACTTGGGGAAGATTCCATTTTTATGGACGACAATGCTAACCCGCATCATTCTGGCGACGTGGAAGCGTACATGCAAGAAGTTGGGATACGTCGTTTAGATTGGCCAGCTCGAAGTCCTGACCTGAATCCAATTGAGCATGTCTGGCATGTTCTAAAGAGACGGGTAAGATCAGTGCAACCTGCTCCACAAAACATCAGGGAGCTAAAAAGAGTCATTGCAGAAGAGTGGGAACGTATTCCTCAAAACGTTGTTAAAAACATCGTGGAAAGCATGCCCAGAAGGATTCAAGCTGTGATTTTGGCAAGAGGAGGTCACACTCGTTATTAGGTTTTTACATTTGTAGCTTTATTTAATTTAAAAAAAGTAAAAAAAAAATCTTGTCTTTATTGCTGACCACTTCTTATTGTTTGGGCGTGTACATCGGTTTTAAAGAATCCGTCATTTTTTTTCTTTTAATTTCCCGAATTCACTTCACGCGCATTAATTTACACGATTATAAGTTTACAGACTACTAATAATAAATTTATTATCTAATAAATTTCATTTAATTAACTCAAATCGACCTTAGAACGTAAATTTCCTTAGGTGCCCGTTTTTTTTGCAAAAGAGTGTAAGTAACATAAGTGTAAAAACATAAGTTTTGGTTGTTAAGGGCCAGTATTGAAAAACACAATTATGTGTGTATCGACTTTTAAATTGGTAATTAAGTTTTGTTTGCCCGTTTGGGATCTAAGAGCTTTTTTAATTCAAATCTTTTGTTTGGATAGTTTACAAATGCTACACTAAATGTGTCTGTGAATATTTGATATATTTTTAGATACAAAAGTTATTATACTAAAGTAGATACAAATATTAAATATTCACTAACAAGTAAACTAAAGAGAAAACATTTTCATTATTCTTTTTAAGGTTATTTTAGTTAAAAAACTAAGTATTTTTATCCCTCAATAATGCAAAACAAAGCCATCGTCTGCCTCTGTTTCTTAAAAATGAACCGACAGATTCAAAATTCAAAGAACTTTATTTAAAACAGGCTTAAAATCCAGACCAATTAATTGAACGTCAAAAATTTAGATAGACAGTCCTTCGAAAGGCCGCCCGATACCACTTCCTAATGATTTAGCTGGGAAGCAGTGGCGTATCAAACTCCCGAGTGGCACATGTACGTGTAATGTTTGTAGAACTTGAATAATTCAGAAACGATAATTACCTAGTTATATCAGTCAGATATGATAGAAATGTAGTTCTTTTCTTTCGCCCTTAACGGATCTAGGTTGACTAATGAAGGCGCAACACATGAAACTTGTTGTCTATGACGTTGGAATAGAATGACAGCAGGAAAAATGCGAGCTGTCATTCTAGCGGAACGTCAAAGCGGTGGGAGCGAGGCCGCCATCTTGGGGCATTGAGGAAGCGAGAACCGCGAACGCACTTACGCGCTGGCGAATGTTTTATCGAGATACGCTTCCCTGGATCATGAGAAGTGAAGGAACAGGGTTGGTTTTTAGTCAGTAGAAGTCTGACACGCCCTTCCGCTCCAGCCAGAGTAGTAGGATTTATTTGAAGATTTTCCCACCAGAAAAAAAAACTGAACGATTTCGGCCAAAGCGGCCAATCTCAGCGGAGTTAAGGCCACTGCATACGTGACGGGTTCTTTCACGGACGGGACGGAACGGGAAATTTTGGAAATATCGTTTCATACAAAATGTATATGGAAGCGCATATGTCACGGAGACACGGACGGGACGGGAATGTGGCACTGACGGCGGGAAAAATATCGTCGCCAACGATGTTTAGCACGTCCCGCCTCGTCCGTGTTTCCGCTACGTATGCACACTTGCACAGTTACTCCGTTCGTTCGTCATCTAGAGCAATAGCAATTAAAGCCAATTCTTGAAGCAAATGAAAAATCCATCTTTCCTTCTTCACAACACTGCTAGTGTTAGCGTTAGATCCGAATCACTGTTACGGTACGTATGCATTAAGAACACGTTCCCGTCTTTAACGAGGCAGTCACGTCCCGTTCCCGTTCACGCCCCGTCCGAGGTATTATCTCGTTACGTATGCAGCGGCCTTTAGCCGCCTGCGCAGGAGATATCATAGTGCATAAGTATGGGCGCAAGTACCTACAGGTGCACCCTCTGTTCTTTACTCTCATAGTTCGATGGGACGGTAATACGGTCCGACACGACCGCAGAGAGGTGAGCCGTAGGATCAACGGCTTTATGTGTTTACCGAGGCATGGGTATCACACTGCCAACTTCCTAACTCCGGACTACCACTGAGAATGTTTCTATTAGAAAAACCCTATAGGACTTTTTGCCCAACCTGGAAATCAAACCCGAGACCTCTTGCACAGCAGTCACTTGCAGCCACTAGGCTGCTGAGGCAGTCTTTAGGTAGGTAAATGAAAATTAAATATATTTATAGTCTTAAATAAAACTTGGTCTATTGTTTGAGGCCCTAGATCCCACACTAGGATTTTCTGCGTTCCATTTACAATATAATAAATGATAAATGATCTTTATTTTGCAAATTGGTTATTGAATAACACTTTTACACGTCATTTTTTTTGTAAATGTTAACTAGGTGAGGCCGGTGTTTCCTAACAAACTACCCTGAGAAGAAACACCGAAACAAAGTTAGAGGTCCGTCTCTTTTAAAGTCCATACAATCTATACCGTTTAAATCATATGGTAACCTTGTAGGTTTCAGTCTGAGGCAATCTTTTGAAGAAAGATGTTCACAGATTTGAGTGGGCCTGTCCATACAGTGCAAGCATTTGTCAGATGACGTATAGCTCAACTTAGAACAAGGAACTTAACGATTTGACGAACAATACCAAAGTAAGAACATTTGCGTAGGCCGCAAAAAGCACTCAAACAAAATATTATAATAAACTAACTTACCAATAACAGTCAAATTGACTCTTGAGTTTCTCGTCTGCGCTTGCTTGAAGTCCACCCTACAGCGGTAGACTCCCTGATCTGAAGCCTTCACTCGGTCTACTCCAAGCTCTGCCGGTCTTCTCTCGGGGAGGAAATAGGCTCTCGACGCGAAGACGCTTTCGTCTGACCAGCGCTCGGCAACGCCGAAGTCTCGCTCCCTGGCATCAACGCTGAAAAAAGTTGGCAAGTTAGAGAAATCAATTCCAAATTATTCTTTTTTTAAAAGAGAATGTTGGTGGAATGCACATTACTAGCAATCTTGTTAACCCCTCCAACTAAGCTAAATATGCTTGTGTCTGGAGTGGGTTCACGGAAATGGTATGTGGGGTTCAAACCAAGCAATTAGTAGTTCAGGGTGTGGGTGGGATGCAATTCTTTATAACATAACATTATCAGCATGTGACTGTCGAGACACGGGGCCTACTCGCCCCACATCTGAGCGCTCTCTGCGCGCTCGGTCACTGCGGGTTAGTTTTAAATATTCTAACACGCTTTAAATACACTTTACCCTCCTTTGCACCGCATTTAAAACAAAAACTGCGTGACTGTAATTTTTATTTTTTTATTGAGTAAATGACGGGCTTACAATATTCGTATTATTGTCAACTTACTCAGTTAAATCATTTTAGAAATATTCATTTAAAAAAATACTTGTGATCATTCAACAAAATGGGAACAGCAAATTTTAAATGAATATTCAAGGTTTGTATAAATATTTTTATGTAGAGTGTAGTGATACAAAGAACACAATATGGAGAATGGAAGAAGAAAACGTGTTGCGTCGACGCCACGTAACTGGGATAAGGGCAGGATGATGATGAACTGGGGTTGCGGGAATGTTCTAACAAGATACCGCAGTCCCGGAACTTAAGGGCAGCTGAAGGAACAGGGTGGGTTTTTAGTCAGTAGAAGTCTGACACTCCCTTCCGGTCCACCCAGAGCGTGAGATCATTCGATGAATTTCCCACCCAGGAAAAACAGAATGATGATGGGTATCTATCTATCTATAGCTAATGCCAAGTCAATGGTAACTATAGAATTTAATGTATCTATATTTTGTTGCAATAAAGAAAACTTTTCGGTAGGTATTGCAATTCATTAAACCAGGTTAAGTTTGTCTTAGTATTCATTTGCCATAATATCCCTTAAATATAATCCGAAAAAAATCAATAATGGAATATACACTTAAATAAAAACCTAAACTACATAGGTATACAACGTTTAACGAAAACCCCATATCTATCCAAAAAGACTGAAGATAACATCTGGTATGGAGTCTCTATGCAAAGTTTCAACTCAAAATAAGTGACTCACAGAATTGACCCCAAATTATTGGTTTCATATGTTTCTTGAATACCAGCAATAACAAACGTGTCACAGCACTATGAGGGTCATCACTTTCCACGTCACTTGCCAATAAAATGATAATTCTCTTCATTCTTCTTAATTTGAAAAATTCGGTCTCTGGTATCAATGTATTGAAATTTCTAATATGCTTCACACATGTACACATAGGATTAGAAAACCCTTGTCATGTCGTTTGTTTTCATCCAAAGAAGCCGTGCACTTGGTATGTATATACCCTTTAAATTACAGGTTGTATACATCTAAACATAAACTGGAATATGGCATCCAGAAATTCGTGCGCATCGCTGTCCACTGGTAATATGCCCAAAAGACTGGCGGCGTTGCCACGCTGTATGATAATGCTTAACCGCTGTCCAAGGTAAAAGCCATTTCGGTATTTAAGTTTTGTTACGGCTGACCTAAAACGAGCAATTGGCTTTACACAATCAAAATAAACAATACAAACCATCCCAACTATCTAAATTAAACGAAGAAAGTCTTATTCCAAATATACTCGTATATACAGTAACACAAGACCAGCAAACAGAAGACCATTTGTACAACTAATTGAATAGACTAAGCTCTGCTCGTTTCAATTATTTATTTAACTCCTTCAAGGTTCCCAAAGAAAGTATACAAATGGCCGAATAATTTGATTGTCTTCTAATTAACAAAACAAGGTTAACACATTCATTAGCCTTTAGTAGAAAATCGTCCAATACGTGAAAATGTTCTACATTTGACTTACTTACATTTGAGCATATAATCATATGCTTTTTTTTAAGGATGGAAAATCATCCAATGACTACCTCCCGAATTGGGTGGAGCGGGAGGGTGTGTCAGACTTTTACTGACTAAAACCTATCCGTGTTCCATCATATGCCCTTCGTGTTCCGAGGCCGCGGTAACTCTTTCGAACTATTCCGCAACGCCGGCAGGCAACGTCCCTCTTGTGGGCCCCGACAACATTGCTGACACTCTTTGAGGCGCGCGTGGAACACGACGCGCCGTCTATACGGGCCTGGTTTCAGTCGGGCGGCGAGCTACCCATTGCTCGCAGCCCGCAGGCCCGCCCGGAGGTGGCTGGGAGTCACCGTGTGATTCCCGGCGCCCGGAGCGTCTCAGACGCAAGGGCTGTGATGGCCTTGAGACCTGCTATAATCTTATGCTAAGATAATTCCAGTCTAACCGTATTCAGTGGAGTATTAGTTTTTTACATGGAGCGACTGCCTATCTGACCTCCAAAACCCAGTAACTGGGTAACACGATACCCCTTGGTCAGACCAATGTCAGATTTTCTGACTTCTAACTGTTCTAACTATCCGTAACGGCTGTCAAAGATGTCCAAATGACAGGGAGCAACGGCTTAACGTGCTTTTTAGGGTTCCGTAGCCGAATGGCAAAAAACGGAACCCTTATAGTTTCGTCAAGTCTGTCTGTCTGTCTGTCCGTCTGTGCGTATGTCACAGCCTTTTTATTCCGAAACTATTTGGACTATACACATGAAACTTCGTAGGTAGATATTCTGATAGATAGTAGGTAGGTATTCTGTAAACCGCTTTCCGATTTTAAGAAAAAAATTAAAAAATATTTAAAATTAAGGGGGCTCCTCATACATGGAACTGAAACTGAAACCCCTCTAACTTCTATAATAATGGAGGGAAAATAAAAAAAATATGCTGTAGATCTTAATGTACACTTTCAACAAAAATTAGTTTGAACGAGATCGGGTCAGCTGTTTTTGAGATATAGCATATTTTCTAAAACCGCAAATATAACTTTGTAATTCATACAAAGGCGTAGTTACTATGGAACCCTTCATGGGTGAGTCTGACTCGCACTTGGCTAATTTTTTTTTTGAGCACAATCCGAAAAAAATATTTTTTTCGAGACAATCTCTATAAAAACAAGAATATACAAATCAAACTCAATTGCTATTGCTACGGATAATGGGTTATTAATAGCTGAGGAAAAGTTGTGAAGCCCGAGCCAAAAATAAGAACAGTAAAAAGGAGTACAAAGATTTTACTTATAGATTTATACAACTTTGATAAAAGCGAGAGGCATTAAGTGAAACCACATTTACTAGCATTATCAAGCTACACACAAAAATCAAATCAATAGAAGCAATAGTTAAGTCACAGGATTTTTTTGAAGTTTTTTCTTAGTTAAATACAATGTATCTTCCCGAGCAGCTGATTAAATACTAACGCATAATTACCTAGGGTCATTACGATCTTTATACTGTGGTCGTTCACCTTGAAACAATAAAATTCACGCTACGATGTCATTCTGCATCATAAGTTCGCAATACAAACAAGGAAATTTTACTTTGATTATTCTGCTATATAAGTTCTTTGAAAAAAGTTTTGTTGGTATTTTTTTTTGTAATTTTTTTATATAAAAAGTTTTTGTAGTTTAGTTGATGCCTCTCACTTTTCACAATGTATCGATCATCACTTTATTTATCTAGACTTGTACATGCAACTACGGAAAGATAGGAAAATGTTTTTGTTATAAAATCTGTAATCAAAGCCATTCTATTTATAACTTGAAATCCAATTAACTGATTCGACTCAAGCCCTAGGCAAATATCAAGTTGTTCTTGTTCGGGTTTGAGAAGGAAGCCTTCCTAGTTTAACTAAGAACTTGTATCTGGGTCTACAGTTTGAGTTACAGAAACCTTATTATTTTATTGATTAGTCTTGTTGTTATTTCAGTATAATTTCGACGGCGACTTCACAAAAGCGTGTGAGGCTCGGTTTACGCCGCCGCGGAATGAATTTATACATAGCATAATGAACTTTATGTCAATTGTATAACATACAAACTAAATAGGATCCAAAAAAAGGTCGCGCGTCTTCCGCGGAATCCTCGCGCATTCTCGAGAATTCTCCTAGCTACTGTCGTTTGTATGTTATACAATTGACATAAAGTTCATTATGCTATGTACAATTTCGTTGCAAAAAGTCGCTTCTATTCCATTCCGTTGCGGTATAAATTGAGCCTAACATCATAGCGAAACAATAACCGCCTATAACGTTCTTACTGCTTAGATATAAGCCTCTTTTCTATGAGACAGATTGGGCCGTAATCCCGCGCGGGCCCAGTGTGAGTTAATCACTGTCTCATGTCGTCAGATTTTCGGTCGTAGAACCTTTCTTCACGACGTTCTCCATCACCGTTCTGAGAGCAGTGGTGATGTAGAAAATTACACAAAGTAGTGTGCCTGTCTAGCTTGTAAGTCGTGGCTGTATACTCTGGGTCACCATTGCTGATACTTGCCCTAGTAACAGCCAAAGAAGAAAATTCTCATATCATAGAACTCCAGATATCACGACTTTTTTTTTTATTGGCTTGCGTTTGACCACCATCTCACCTGATGGTAAGTGATGATGTGGTCGAAGATGGAGCACGCTTTCCCAGAAGCAACCTATTCACTCTTGACTTAAAGACTCCCAGGTTATAGCGATCAGGAAACAGACTCCGGCAGGCAATTTCACTCCTTAGCCGTAGGCACAATGAAAGTATTCCCTAAAAGTTTTGTGCGTATGGGTGGGACGTATTTCTAGTAGTCAGGTGATGGAACAGACTTGGAACAATTCCATCGCACACTCCCCGAAATGTAACCGATAGAAAACTAATAGGCTTGCAACACGTCACCGATGTTCAATGCTCTGAAGCTTTGTCTCGACCAGTTTTTCGTTGGCAATGAGCCAATAACACTTTTTGCCTTACCGGGAATCGGGTTTGATTCCTTAATCAGCTCAGCAGTCGCGTTTGCGATCAGCGATTCAGGATGCGGGTTCAATAACAGGTATCTACGGAATATCAGGTATTTATATTATTTGCGTCTCCAAAATACCCTTCACTACTCACAACTGCTTGGGTCTCGAATTGCTTGATTTTATTGGATTACGTATCTGTATTCTCTTTCCGGATAGGAAAACAGTAAGCTATATTTATTTTCAATTCATTTCACATTAGATATATGAAATGGATTGAATGGAATTGGTGACCGTTGCTAATCACAAAGCGACTTCATAAAATATGTATGTATATGCGCAAAAAGTGTAATTAAAACTTGATATTACTAACAATAAATACACATGGTAAATAAATATCCCGTTTTAAGGTCTAATGATACTGGTAAATGACCATATTAGCTCAAAAAAAGTGTTTATATAAAAAAAAACCAAACAGCACCATTTCTATGAAAACAAACGGGTTGTCGTATTGACGCGTCGTGACTGTCTGCAGGAGCTTCAAGAGAGAATATTCCAAGTTTCCTTTTACTTACAAATCAAAATAGCATACTGAGCTCCTCAACTCTGCATTGTTACAAAAGTGCAGTGCGAATGTTTAAAAATCGCTGGGAACATTCACGCTGCCTCCTCAAGAAAGTTTTAAAGGCGATATTTGTTTTGAATTCTTTTATGTTCAAGTGTTCTTTGTCTAAGTGGAGGAACGTTTTTATCTATACTATAATATTATAAATGCGAAAATTTGGATGTTTGGATGGATGTATGAACGTTTGTTACTCAATCTTTTTTTTTATTGATAATAGGCTCGCGTTTGACCACCATCTCACCTGATGGTAAGTGATGATGTGGTCAAGGATGGAGCACGCTTACCTAAAAGTAACCTATTCACTGTTGACTTAAATACACCTAGGTTATAGCTATAGGAAACACAGACTCCGGCAGGGAATTCCACTCCTTAGCCGTACGCACTATAAAGGTATTCCCAAAACGTAGTGCGTATAGGTGGGATGTCCACCATGTAACGATGGCGCAACGCGCAAAAACTATGAACGTATCTGAGTTAAATTTGGTAAGCTGACGTCCTGGAATAACACACTTTTTATCCCGGAAT
Organism: Tholera decimalis; assembly: GCA_943138885.2. Taxonomy (NCBI): domain Eukaryota; kingdom Metazoa; phylum Arthropoda; class Insecta; order Lepidoptera; family Noctuidae; genus Tholera; species Tholera decimalis. Next base: position 34,801,120 of record OW964565.2, read on the forward strand.
TCCCATGGGATTGGGTTTTACGCGGGAAAACCCTCCCACGCGAACGAAGTCACGGGCAGAAGCTAGATTGTTATATTTATTTTACATGTAAAAACATTAAGTTTATCTCAAAACATTTATCCCCTAAATAAGCACAACTGTAAACACAAGATAATAGATTATATCCATAAGCTAAACTATGACGGGCATGCGGACAGCGAGTAAAGGGCAACTCGCTGTCCGACCATGGACCATGCCCGGGTCGACGCACAGTGGTCTGGAAATCGAGCTCCATACTCATAGAAACTTAAAGTAAATAATTTAAAAAACAAAAATTGTAATGGCTCTGGTATACCTCCCTTTACATAATATTAACGGATGGATGGTACAAGTCACAGTACGCGTGAGAAAAAAAAGATTTATGTTTTTTTTGTATGGGAGAAAACACTAAAAGTACGTTTTTTCGAAACTTAATGGAACTGTTAGGCTGCTGCTTACACGAGCTATAGTCCCATACACGGCGATCAAGATGAGATACAATTCATGTACCTTTAGGCACCGCTTCGCACGTAGCAAATTTTTGAAATTTTTAATTTTCGAAATGTGATTTTTCAAATCTTTCCCGTTAAATGACGTTGCCGATCTATTAACTTATATTATAGTTAGATTTAGGCTGCTTTATGATGACAATCATTAAAAAATATATTGATTGTATAGCTTTTTTTTTAATTTCATTCCAAGAACTAACTCATTTGTTAATCACCGTGATTAAGGTTAAGGTATTATTAGATACTAATGACATGAGCATTAACTAGCTCTAGCAGGGCCAAATGGGTCCTAGTCACAATACAATTCTAATGTCTGTAATATAGGTAACTAATTAGAGAATAGCGAACGATAATGAGGGTAGTTGTATAAAAACAGGACATTTGAGTCTAATTTTATCAGTAGCTCTCAGTACTACCTATTTGTTATTGTGTTGTGATAGGTTTTGGTACCAATTTGGATATTTTCATGTTTGTGGCAAACAACAATAGTTTTTCATAGCCCAATGTTTTATTTGAAGCTTTTGAGAATACCGTTGAATTGTCGGAAAATGAAAAGAAGGAATTGAAACCATTCTGTCAGAGTTATGTGAGTAACTTGAGGAAGAAATGAATATCGTGTAATCGCACGAGACATACATGTATAAAAAAGTATGTGACATGGCTGCAAGAGAACATCAAATGGCCTGAGGTCGTGAGGAAAAAAATGACTACTTCTGTAGTGTCGCTAGAGCAGCAACTATGTTCTAGTTCCTACTTTGGTGTAAATAAGGGTGCATCAACATCCTACACACCGGAGACGTGCAGTGTTGGAACATCAACATCAGTTGTGACGCCGAGAAAACCATTCGTGGAGCTAAGCCCACTACAGAAGAGAAGGAGAGTGAAAGAGCTCCTAACGCATAGCACTGAAAGCCTTGCTCATGCAATTGGTTTGAAAGCACAAAACAAGAATTTAGCAGATATCATTAAACTGGTATTGGAGCATCCCGAAGAGGCTACAAAGATAAAGAAATTGTTAAATACTAAGAAAACTGTGCCTATATATTCCGCTGACAAAGCTTTAGGTATTTTGACCTCATTGAAGCTTTCGAAGTGGCAGTATATAACATTAAGATCTTGTGCAAAAGAAGAAGAAATACCACTGTATCCTTCTTATACTGCCATCCTTGAGGCGAAGAAGGACTGCTACCCCCCAAAAGATACCATTGCCATCACGGAAAGAGAGGTAAAAGTAAAGCTTCAAGCAATTTTGGACACAACTGTGACTAGGCTTGGAAAATTCTTACGTGTGGAATCTTCGCTGGATGGCAAAGAGTTGACACTTATATGCAAGTGGGGCTTTGATGGTGCTTCAGGGCAAAGTTTGTATAAGCAAACTATGGCAGACGAAGACGATTCCAGTATTTTTATGTGTTCTTTTGTGCCTCTGCGCTTGGTTTGTGGCGATGACAAGGTATGGGAGAATCCAAAGCCATCTTCCACCATGTTTTGCAGACCTGTTTATTTTAAGTTTTCAAACGAAAACAAGTTAAGCATTGTGGAAGAACAGGCTTTGATTGAGGCTGAGATTGAAGCACTGCAGCCTTCTATTATGGGAAGCCATGTTGTAAAGCACTCAATGCTTATGACCATGGTAGATGGCAAAATCATTTCACAGCTATCAAATACCTCATCGCAGACATGTGTATAGACTTCGGAAATGAATAAGTTGGAGAAGGTCTCAAAGTGAGTTTTCAATAATTTAATAAATTAATGTCACTGCAGTACTTCAATATTTATATTCTTTTTATTAATTTAACCATTTTATTTTTAGAAAACCGGTTTCAACAGAAATGTTCAAGTACGGGTTATCTACTCTTCATGCTTGGATCAGGTGTATGGAGTGCCTTCTCCAGATTTCATACAAACTGTACTTTAAAACATGGCAAGCCAGAGATGCAAGCAGTAAAGAGTTATTGAAGATTAGAAAACAAATCATACAGCAGAAGTTCCGTGATGAAATGGGCCTCCTGGTAGACATCGTCAAACAAGGTGAGATAAAATAACTTTTAAATCTACATTTTTTCAAGTAACAATATTCATTTACATATTTTTCCTGCACGGAGTCAAAAATGTTTGTTTTGTTTCTGGTTCGGGAACTACAAATGATGGGAACACAGCTAGGAATTTTTTTAGTGATCTTACGAAAATCGCAGCTATCACAAGATTGGATTCCTGTTTGATCCAAAGATTTTCAACACTTTTGCGTGCATTAGCCAGTGGGGAGCCTATAAATATTGATGCATTTGCAAACTTTGCACACGTTACTGCAGAAATGTACGTGGAGCTCTATGGCTGGTATTACATGCCTTCGAGTGTCTACAAACTTTTAATGCATGGTGCTGAAGTTATCAAACACTTCAATATTATGCCCATTGGCAAATTATCTGAAGAGGCAACGGAAGCCAGAAACAAGGATTTCAAAAAAATCCGAGAACACCATTCACGCAAATTTTGCCGTAAAGCGACAAACGAAGACATTATCAATGCTCTCCTTGTATCATCAGATCCCTACCTGTCCAGCATAAGACCTGTGCTACAAAAGTCCACAAAAAGAGCTGTCACTGATGATATGAGACCTCTTCTCATTAGTGACGATTCAGATGTAGACAAAGAGAACATTGAATTTGTCGATGTTAATGTTAGTGCGTTAATTAGGGACTCCGATTTAGAGGACTCTGATGAGGGCGAAGATACTGTCTGTTAGCAGTAGTTTTTATGTTTACTATAGATAGTAGTCAAAAATATGTAAATAATTATAATTAAATGTAGTAGTCAGAGTTGTAATAGTGGTAAAAGACCGCTAAAATAGTAATGAATGAACTAATGCTTATTTTACTACTATTTGAGCTATTTACCTATTTTTATAATTTTAATACTGGCTTTGTTATTTATTTTTGTTGTCCTTGCTGTAGACATTTGTAGTGGATCATAATATTATTGATGTATTTTGTTGCAATGTCTAGATATAAGAATAATTTTATAATAAACAGTATTTATTTATTTCTACAAAATCGTTTATTTTTTCGAGATTTTTAACTTTATATTCTTTGAAAAAATTAAAATCAGTTTACTACGCATTTTTTTCTTTTAAAATGAATGTTTATAAAGCGATCGAAAAAACCACATACTTAAAATTCATGACCTCAAAAACTGCTACGTGCAAAGCGATACCCAAAGTTGCATTACATTAATGCTCATGTCATTAGTATCTAATTATATCTCAACGTTAATCACGGTAATTAACAAATGACTTAATTCTTGGAATGGACAAAAAACCTATACAATTAATATCTTTTTTAATGATTGTCATCATAAAGGTCATTAGCAGGCTAAATCTAACTATAATATAAGTTGATCGATCGGCAACGATATTTAACCACGGCAAAGATTTGAAAAATCACATTTCGAAAATTCAAAATTTCATAAATTTGCTACGTGCGAAGCGGTGCCTAAAGGTATATGAATTGTATGTCATCTTGATCGCCGTATATGGGACTATAAGCTCCTGTGAGCAGCAGCGTAACAGTTCCATTAAGTTTCGAAAAAACCTACTTTTAGTGTTTTCTCCCATACAAAAAAAACATAAATCTTTTTTTTCTCACGTGTAGTGTGACTTGTACCATCCATACGTTAATATTATGTAAAGGGAGGTATACCAGAGCCATTACAATTTTTGTTTTTTTAATTCTTTACTTTTAGTTTCTATGAGTATGGAGCTCGATTTCCAGACCACTGTGCGACGGCGCGTTGTGTTCCACGCGCGCCTCAAAGAGCGTCAGCAAGATGACGAGGCCCCCCCTGTAGAGGGTCGAAGCCTGCCGGGGTCGTGGGACTTATCTCACTACCGTGACCCCGGAACGTAAAGGGCTATTGAAGGAATACCGTGGATTTTAGTCAGTACAAGTCTGACAGTCCCTCCGTCCCTGCCCGGGGCAGAAGGACTCATCTGATGATTTTACCACGTTAAAAAAAAAAGCTAAACTATGAAGAAACGGAAAAATTATTGACCGTAGTACAGTAGCTTATAACACCCTCCTACATACACTCACTCATTTTCACTTTACACACGGGAGGCCATTACTCTATTACTATATAATTCAAATTTATTATTTTTATTAAGAATGGTTGTATATCTAGTTTCTTTTTCCATTAAATTTCCTCATCAATATTAATTGTAATAAGTTACCGTTTTAGTTTTAGTTACTGTTTGCTATTATCAAAATTTTACTGTACAGTGGTGAAACTTAGTTTATAGTGAAGTGGTGCTAAAGGAAGAGCGCTGATGTCTGAAATACAGATATTCCTCATCTAGTTCAGACGCAGATGTTCCTCATTCTGATCCTAGTGTAAGCTTTAATAATAGTATGTTATATTTTTAGCTGTATGTATCAAATTTGAACGAATAAATTATTATTATTATTAAAAGAGCACCACAGATATGAACCTAAATGCTCCTCATATGATTTGACCAGTATGAATTGTATTTATTTTGTTATTATATACTTTATTGTACACCTTACAATATTTCTATGGATACAAAAAATGTAAACTAGTGGCGGTCTTATCGCACAGGGATGTATGGACTTTAAAAACTTTTTTGCAATAAATAAAACCGACTTCCATATCAAAACACTACAAAGCCAGAAATAATTTTAATTTCGGGAGTCGGTGTTATTGGTTTTGTATTTTCTTTTTTTTCACACCGCCTTCCGAAATTAAAATTATTTTTGGCTTTGTAGTGTTTTGATATGGAAGTCGGTTTTATTTCTTGCAAAAAAGTTTTTATTTTCGCGCTTTTTAGTGGGTCAGTGAATTTTCCAAATCGGTTCGTAAATGACGGAGTTATGCGCGAACAAAAAATGCAAAGCAGAGTAAGCGAAAAGATCATCAACGTAAATATTTTTTAGACTTTTGTTGATTTTACAGAAACGGCTTGTCCGATTTCGATAAAATTTTCATGAAACCATTTGGAAAGTATACCCTTTTCAACAAAAAAGAATTTTTCAATTCGGTTGGCAAGCGACGGAGCTATGCCCGAACAAACGTTAAAAAAAAATCAAACAAACATCCGAATTGAGAACCTCCTCCTTTTTTAGAATTCGGTTAAAAAGAGACGTTGACCTCTGAGTTTCATTCGGTGTTTCTTCTCAGACTAGTCAGTTACGAAACACCGGCCTCACTGGTGTTATTTACAAAACAAATATTTAATTTCATTTACACGAACACAGGCTTTGAATGACGTTATAATAAAGTTCTTTATTTTTTGGATCAATATGACATTAAAAAATCCATCCAGCATAAATGACAAAAAAAAACTAATCACCAAGTCAGTAATAGTTACGCAATCAACTATTATCAAGACAGCATTTTTTTTTAATAAATTAATGTGTGCAGTCTGTCAGAGATTTAAAGCATGGACAGATTATATACATATATATGTATTAATAATTACATAACTTCATAACATAACGAGCCTTAGTGTTCGCATTGCTGTGACACCGGCCTTCTTTATGAGAGGTAATGGGCAGTAATCCAGCACTCAGCCCCGATGCGAGTAGATGTTGTTGACGAAAGGGTCTGAAAGTTTCAATTAAAGTTTATATGGGGAATAAGTGCGGAAAGCTAATCTTTGCTTTCGAAATTAATCAAATTTATTTTTTTTACCATTGCCCAATGGTAAAAAAAATAAATTGATGAAAATGAACACCAGTAAAAGCCATTTAATTTATTATTAATCATTAGGAATAAGATTATTGTACTAACAAATGATCCACGAAACACTAATGATGACCCGTCACTTGTCTGCGTCTAAAGCAACAGAACAAGCACCTTCTAGGCTCGAATGTTTCATCGTAGACCTCAACTATAGCTTATGATCGAGGTCAACAGGATGCTTGAAATAATAACAAAAAATGTGTTATGCCCCTAACAAGCACAATTCACGATAAAGCGTTCAAAAAGCAATGATATACCAAAACTATGTCTTTTCCTTTTACTCAAAGGGTACCTTTAATCTACAAATAGGGTTCAATGAAGCGTGTTTGAATCACGACCCTTTTAAGGTACCTCATCCATAGTGGAAACACGGACTCTTTGGAATTTGCTCTCAGAGTAGTGCAAGCTAAGTCAATCTTGTATATTATATAGAAATGATAGATGGTTCGTAATTTAGGATTGTAAGTATAAAGGTTGGCCCACAGTTGAAACTAGAAGGTACGTGTATTATATGTGCCTACAGATGTACAGCGACGCATTTTTGTAACTACATAGGTATACCCACGACTTTGCCCGAATGTAATTTATAAACGTGGATATTTTCATCGCTTAGAAATCTAAATGTTTTAAGTTAATCGTTAAGACAGACGAATTTTATATAGTTTACAATAAAGACATATTATTTATACAGACGTTCCTATATTCTGTTCTCAATTATACTCTTGTTACTTGAGAAAACTATTTGAAAATCCGTTCAGCAGTATTAGAGATGTGCGCTAACAAATTAGACCCAACTCCACGGTTTGGGGCAGCTTGAATGATGAAATATAACCCCCAAAACCTAGTTCAGAAGCAAAAGCTGATATTTCACATAACTATTTTCTTTAATTTTATTATGTATTTTTTGGGAGTGGCATCTCGCAGGTCAACTTCTGAGGTTGTCGGCTGTTTAACTGCACTTGCCTGTGGCTTCCTCAATTAATTATAATTAAAACCTCCAGCCAGCGCTTATTAAAAACTTACGAAGTAGGCGAATACAGGCTAAGGGCGCCCCCTGTGGGGGTAAGGAACTCAGCTTAGGCCATAGCAGGTGGAGAGCAGCAAGGGACAGGCTGGATCGGATCATAATGATTTGTTTATTAAGAATTAATTGAATTTATAACACTAGCGTACATTCCATTTTTTTAAACATCATATAAATTTAAACTACATAATTATATAAGTAATATGTATAATAATTATAAATGTGAAAGTTTAGAAGGAAGGTTTGTTAATCAATGACGCCAAAGTGGCTGGACGGAACTGGATATAATTTCACGCAGAGATAGACTATAGTCTTGGAATACAAATACGTTTATTATTTCACCAAAAGACAATACAATATATTGTAGTAAATAGTGGTAAGAATAGCACATAGGTTTTTTATCCAGGGGAAACGTGCCAAAAATCACCACTAAACAAGTCGTAGGCAACAGCCAGGAGACACTAAAAATTTCGAAACCAACTCTAATTGGTTTAAAAAAACAGTAACCTTAGAACGCCTTTGCAAGAAGCAAAGGCGACGAAGCAAAGCTTTGCTTTTACAGCGCTGAAGCGACAAATGTGTACCAACCTTAAGCATAAGTCACTTCTACCGTTAGCTTGGAACGTCAAAGGAAACATTTGATACTTTTTGCAGCAATACATTCGATGCACTTAAAACTTTTACGTATGCGCGGAGCGGAGTAAAAAGTAAGCTCAAAGGATAAAATACTTTTTCAAAGCTTTTTATCAAGTGTATTTCAGGAATATTTGATTACAGCTTTGAGTGGTGTTTTTTTTTAATCTATATAATATCGAATAGAATCGTTTTAGTTCTAGATTTTGGAAGTCATAAATGATATATATAGGTGCAAATAAATATGTGAATATAATTAAACTTCTTCATGATGGCTTTCCTATAGCGAATACAGTAATTAACAGTTAAGTAGTAGTATCACTGTTTAGGGGAAAATTATGTTATTATTAGTTTTACGCAAGTACTTTGTATTTCTTTAATCTATTAAAAATAACTATACTGTACTCTTTTAAGTACTTAAGCGGCAAAAAGTTTTTTAGGCGGTTTTGAAGCTCATCGCTTCTGGTGTGTTTCGGAAGAGATACTAAACCAGAATATTACCATTTTTCAAAGATATTATTAAAGATCGGTAACTGCGATTACAAAAGTTCAAGCAAAACGAGTGTTTCCCAAATTAAAATGGTTATTGAAATGACTTTGAACTGACTTTAAGATGAACTTAGGCAACTTTTGCCCCTCCGTTCTAAGTTCATCCAGAATTAGGATTCAAATTTATATATTAGACAGACTGTTGGAAAGTTTGATATTATGGGGTACATAAATATTGGTTTTATGTTAAAATAAATGGAGTTTACCCTTTAATTGTTAGAACGGCAACCAGTCGGTTCTCTTTTAAGATGAAGGCACGTAAACAAATTCGCTCGGTGCCTTGGTTGGTCTTGGCTGAGATATGTATATTTTTGACAATCGTTACGAGTAAACAGAAGCTGCTAGAAAATCTGACATCAACCTTACCTATCGGTATTGCAGGTTATTTATTTATTCAAAAAATACAATACAAGCTCACAGTAAAACCAAAACGCTTATATGTTAACAATTAATTATTCAGACATAAGGGAAAAAAAAAGAAAAAAAAATTATTCTAAGTAAGTGACTGTTAGGCGGAGACCTCTCGCACCCGGCATTGGTCGAGGCCATGCTGCGGGGCGAGACGGAGTGGGAAGCGGTCGCCTCCTTCTGCGAAGCAGTCAGGCTATCGGAGGAGGAGGCGCGCCGCGTGAGGGAGAGGATAGCGTCCTCCCTCCAGCCCAGTCGCAGTGATAGACGCCCACGGCGTCGGACGTCGGCCGACGATCTCCGGCCACCGTAGGCGCGGGCATGCGGACAGCGAGTAAGAGCCGGGGCACACGATGCGTTGCGGCGGCGGTGCGGCGCCGGAGCGGTGTCACTGCGTCGTCTTACATAGAAATATCTGTGGCATGCACACGATGCGCTCCGGCGCCGCACCGGACTTGCAACCACCAAGACGAGGCGGGGAGGGGTGAATGCGTTGCGACGTCGAAGCGGCACCGCTCAGTTGTTTTGCGTCACAAGGAAGGACACACGCTCGCTCGTTTCGATTGTCTGTCAACAGACTGTACAACGCTGCTACGGCGCCACTGCGACATAACAACGTTACGGCGCCGCACCGCTCGTGTGCCCACTGACACGGTGAAATCTTTGCGGTGCGGCGCCGCAACGCATCGTGTGCCCCCGCCCTAAAGGGCAACTCGCTGTCCGACCATGGACCATGCCCGGGTCGACAGCGCGTTGTGTTCCACGCGCGCCTCAATGAGCGTCAGCAAGATGACGAGGCCCCCCCTGTAGAGGGCCGAAGCCTGCCGGGGTCATGGGACTTATCCCATTACCGTGACCCCGGTACGTAAAGGGCTATTGAAGGAATACCGTGGATTTTAGTCAGTACAAGTCTGACAGTCCCTCCGGCCCTGCCCGGGGCGGGAGGACTCATCTGATGATTTTACCAAGTTAAAAAAAAAAAATGTAAGTGACTGTCATAGTTACATAACTAATTATACAAATCCATATAAATATATGTAAGAAAAAAAATAGGTACATGTCAAGTTATAAAATTCAAATGTCACAGAAATGTCAAAGATTAAATTTATGCAAAAACAACATTACATATTTCCTTGAGATGTTAATATTATCTACAAATATATCGGCATTTGGATTACTGTCAAGGTAACTATTAACTAGAGAAATTGCTCTCGCAGTGGGGCTGTTGATACACTGATGTGTACGCCATGCCGGCGGACACATTATAATTGGACGTAGTTACGCGAAAAGGATCCAACCCACAGTATGGTCGAAAATGAGCTGAGTATGCCAAATTATTCTATATGGTCTATATTTTCGATTAGTAAAAACACCCTAGTCAAAATATGTGAATTTGACCTTTTTATTAGTATGGAGTACCAACCCACATCTTTGACAGGTTTATATTTTAATTCCGCAAAAACGATCCAACCTTCTTGGGTCATTAGAGAAATTATACAATATTGAAACTGAGCAACAAATAATAACTCAAAAAAGTAATACCAATCTTCAAGACGATTTTGAAGGGTTTGGGGGCGAACCAGACTTTAATAGTGAAATGGAGAAAGTTGAATAAAGTTAAGTGATGAAAAATCATTGCAAACAGAAGAATATATAAATAGCTTAAGCTTTATATAATGTAAAACTGATCTTAAGTGTTTTTTTTTTGTATTCAGACATAACAAAAAATTAATAAAGAAAATTTACTGTTTTATTATATAAATCCATAATTACGTAACAATTTGCCATGCTGGACCGTTATTGCGAAATTCAATATAAGCTTAGCACAATTGAAAATGGCTTTTAGCTAAAACGATCCAACCCCATATTTACTTAAATATCTCTAAAAAAAATTATTTATTCCCAATAAAACATATTTCTATAAAAAAGGACACCAATTTTTACAACTACACACATCAAAAGTGTCTAGGGATCAAGCATTTTTATGCGGATTTCTTGAGATTGAGATGTGGCTTTGTAATAAATTTATGATTTTATAAATTTATATGGATCCTTTTTGGTGCATTTCATAATTTGAAACAGGAACTGTTAATCAAATTCGAGTAAAAGATGAAAATCAGCTGTCAATATTTTCCCTATAAAAACATACAACGCATTGAAGACATTAGTGCTACTGTTTCCCTACTACTGATTAAAACCAACGTTATTATGGAGCGGCGACGTCATTTAAGCAGGGAAGAAATGCTCAGAGCCGTGGGAATGATAGAAGCTGGTTCCCGGCAACGTACTGTGGCTTTAGCTCTGAATACAAGTCAGAATGTTATCAGTCGACTTTGGACACGTTACCGAAGCACTGGTACCGTGGCTGAGCGCCATGGATGACGGTATCGCTGCACCACACGGAGACAAGACCGATACATTCAAATCTTAACTCGAAGAGCTCCAACAATAACCGCCATGATGTTAGCCGTGAGGCTTCATCACTCTTCAGGGAACTTAATTAGCGACCAAACAGTCAGAAACCGCTTGCATGAAGTGAACCTTCATTCCCGAAGACCGCTACGGGTACCACCTATAGCAATGCACAATCGTAGGATTCGATATCAATGGGCTCTTGAACACAGAAATTGGGCAGAAGAACAATGGCGTTTCGTGTGCTTTTCTGATGAGTCTCGTTTTGGTATGAGACCGGATACAAGACGTATACGACACTGGAGAACCCCTGGACGCCAACAGCGATTAAAATCCTGCCAGGAAGTCCATCCTTATAGTGGTGGAACCATCATGGTATGGGCGGGTATTTGGATCGGCGGAAGAACTGAGTTGATTTGGATCAGAGGCAACCTCAACGCTCAAATTTATGCTGAGACGATTGTATCTGACGTCATCGTTCCTCTACAAGTGCAAATTGGTCCCTTATTTCAGTTAATGCATGATAATGCACGACCGCACACTGCAAGAGTTGTAAGACAGACTCTCGCCGCAGCTAACATCAATGTCCTGCTCTGGCCTGCTCAGTCGCCAGACTTGAACCCGATTGAGCATGCATGGGATATGCTACAGAGAAGAGCTCTGCCGAATATGGAGGGTATCCAGTCGCAAGAAGACCTTTTTTTGTTGTTGCAACGAACATGGGCGGCCATTCCACAGCGTGATTTGGATGAACTCATTTTGAGTATGCCAAACCGATGTTCTTGTGTTGTTAGTGTTCGCGGTAGAAACACGGATTATTAATTGTTTAAGTTACCCAATAAAATTTTAAAGAAAACTGTTATTTCAGTCTTTTTTTCGAACTTTAATGTTAGTGGTTCAAATGTCAAAAATCCCTTTATTAGGAAAATGGCAAATTTCTTTATTAATGCAAAGGTGACTTGGTTTATCGTTACTGTGACAAACGAAAACACTTTATTTGATGAATCCTTAAAGAAAATTTTAATTAATATCAATCAGGAGAAAAGTTATTGCAAAAATATATGTTGATCCCTAGACACTTTTGATGTGTGTATATCCCAAATCAACAAAATAGAATATCAAAGAGCAAATACAACTTAAACTTCAAATTTCATTATCTCAAAAGTGACATTTTGTGGGTTGGATCCTTTTTGCGTAACTACGTCCAATTATAAGCACGGCGTTATATGGGCAGTGTCTCAATGTAAAACTCTAGTACTCGACTGGAAGTCGCCAGCTGAGCTAGCCGCTCTTGCCAAGAGGTATGTGTAACCTAACTTCTGGGTTGTGAAGTAGTGTACATAGTTTGGAAAAGCAAAGCTAATGACGTATGTTTGTATCTATTGTACTAGCAACCAAAAGCCGACTCGTAGAACGTTCCTTAGGCATTAAGGCCATTATGTCTTTGTAGACTGTTTATACAAGTCCATGGACTAAGTTTGTTATTGAGCAGCACTTGCTATCGTACAAATCTAATAGACGTAGATGTAAGACAGTCCGGATGTGTTTCGTAAATATTAACACTCACAGAAAACACCAAATGTTTATAAAGAGAACAAGTACTGTGGGTAGAATTCACATTACTAGTAATAAAGTTGAATATCGCGTGCGCTCTTTCACCATATTGGGGTTCGAAACTAAATGTCGTAAGTCCCAATTCTTATTTCGTTTATAACTAAAGTGATAATTGATCTAGAGAAAAAAAAATCCTATATTTGGATAACAAACTATATTTTCTTACTATCAATACTAATTTTAGACATAAAAGCCGAGTAATCTTGATTAAATTTTGAATAATCTTTAAAAAATACATGATTTGTGATTAAAAAATGAATTGGGCGAAAATGTTCCAATTACCAAACTGGTCTAGACATGGAAAGAAAAAGATCCAATAAATCATATACTAAAGTTCCATTTTGATTGTATGCGTAATTGTTTCAAAATATTAATACAAAATTATATACAATTTAGGGAGCCTCATCTTAACCCCTCTAATTAAGCTAAATATGCATGTTTCTGGAGTGGCTTCACGGTAATGGTGAGGTTGGAACTCGCGACCTTTACTATTAAGATATTGTCGCTTTACTGATTTGGAATGAAATGGAAATCATGCATCCTCACCTGTAGATAGGCGTGCCGAGATCTTCTCTATACCACAGTACCAGAAGTACGGCGTCTTCTTCATCCTGAGTCGCGATGTCGCACGGCAGGTACACTGGCTCGCCGGCCACGGCCACGACTTGCGTCATCGGCACTGTGGACAAAGAGATAGAAATATATTAGGATTATATTGGTACTGGTAATCAAACTTGGCAAATGATCTAGAGACCGCCCGGCCGTAGACTAAGAATATGGGTAGATCAGGACAATTGCACACTTTTTTCTGGGAGGGAAAATCATTAAATGACTCTCCCGCTGTGGATGGAGCGGAAGGGAGTGACAGATTTCTACTGCCTAAAAACCCGTGATATTTGATTAAATAGAAATATTTTTACAAACAGGGTTGGTTTAGGGGTGATTTTTATAGTACACACTTGGTTGATATACTGTCTTGTCTGTTGTCTGTGGAACTCTCTGCCGGATTTTGTGTTCCGTGCCACTTATGACCTTTCAGCCTTTAAAGCAAGAGTAAATAGACATCTTCTGGGCTCGCTCGTCTCATCATAGACCTAAACTATTGGTTACCATCAGACGAGATTGAGGTCAAGAGTAGACTCATCTAAAAAAAATATAGTAACCTTGTAAACAATGCTGATGTCTAAAGATCAGAAGATAACACTTGAACTGTAATCACAAACATTAAATTTAATTTACAAGTAATATACAACGTGTAATTGAAAGGGTATATACATACCAAGTGCACGGCTTCTTTGGATGATAACAAACGATATGGCAAGGGTTTTATAATCCTAAGTCTACGTGTGTAGAACTTATTATAAATTCCAATACACAATACCAGAGACCGAATTTTTCCAATTAAGAAGAACGAAAAGAATTATCGTGTTATTGACAAGTGACGTGGAAAGTTATTGACCCTCGTAGTGCTGTAACACGTGTTATGATTGGTATTCAAGAAATATTTGAAACCAATAATTTGGTATCAATTCTTTGAGTCAGTTATTTTGTGCTGAAACTGAGCATAGAGACTCCATACCAGATGTTGTCTTCAGCCCTTTTGGATAGATATGGAGTTTCCGTTACACATTGTATTATATGTATAATATTATTTGTACTTTTTTTTTTAACGTGGTAAAATTATCAAATAAGTCCTCCCACCCCGGGCAGGGTGGGAGGGACTGTCAGACTTTTACTGACTAAAATCCACGGTGTTCCTTCAAAAACCCTTTACGTACCGGGGCCACGGTAACGGGATGAGTCCCACGACCCCGGCAGGCTTCGGCCCTCTGCAGAGGGGGCCTCGTCATGATGCTGACGCTCTTTGAGGCGCGCGTGGAACACGACGCGCCGTCGACCCGGGCATGGTCCATGGTCAGACAGCGAGTTGCCCTTTACTCGCTGTCCGCATGCCCGCGCCTACGGTGGCCGGAGATCGTCGGCCGACGTCGGACGCCGTGGGCGTCTACCACTGCGGCTGGGCTGGAGGGAGGACGCCATCCTCTCCCTCACGCGGCCCGCCTCCTCCTTCGGAAGCATGACTGCTTCGCAGAAGGAGGCGACCGCTTCCCACTCCCTCTCGCCCCGCAGCATGGCTTCGACCAAGGCCGGGAGCGAGAGGTCTCCGCCTATTGTCGCCGTGAGGACACGTCGGTGCTCTGCCCAAGCTGGGCAGTCCTGCACCGTGTGCTCGACTGTGTCCTCAGGGCGACCCTCGCAGTATATTATTTGTACTAGGACAGTACTGTCATTTAAACACAGTAATACAAGTATAGTACGTGTTTCAGCTGTTCTTATGTACCGGGGCCGCGGTATCTCGTTACAATATTTCGACAACCTCGGCAGGCAATGGCCCTATCGGTCCACGTCAATACTGCTGACTGTTCTTTAAGGCGCGTGCGGAACACAGCGCGCCACCGCCAAAACGGGCTCGCTCCTTACCGGACGGTGAGCTACCCCTGTTCACCGTTGGCAAGCCCTCGTCTGCGGTGGAGGACAATTACACCCTAAGCGTCCAACTGTAAGTCGCACTACACTATGCTAAGAACAGGCACATAATACGGTACATCATTAGAAAGAAGCTGTTCCCACTTCACGACTCTCAGCATTGCTACGTGATATTTGACAAATGCTTGCACTGTTAGGACGGGCCTGCTCAAATCTGTGTGATTCTGTCCTCTAAAGGGCACCACAGACATAAACCTATATGGCTCTCATATGATTTGATCACTACAGATTGTATGGACTTTAAAAGAGACGTTGAACTCTGAGTTGGTTTCAGTATTTCTTCTCAGAGTAGTCAGTTAGGAAACACTGGCCTCATCTAGTTTACATTTACGAAAAAAAAAGACCTGTGAAAGTGTTATTTATAACCTATTTGCAAAATAAACATCATTATTTCATTATTGAAGAACACGACGTGAGGATGAAGAGTTAATTAAACATAACACGAATGCTGCACGAATGTGAACACGTCGTGACTTATTGCGTAGTGAACAGATATAATTATTTTTAAATTGACCGAAAAGATAATAAATTTTGTAGGGCAGGTAATAATTGTATAGGTCACACCGATATTTTGTAAAAAAAATATGGATACGTATCTACAAATAAATAAAAACGCAAATCAAAAACGTTGATCAATAAAGATTTCAACGGCGAAATGCGATTGGCTGTTAAAATCCGCGTTAAATAATATTGGTTACATTAAATTTTCGATAATCATCAAAAACTGGTCCACAACCATAACCTAAGACGACACCCTGACCTAAAAAACTCAGCCGAGAAAACACAAAAAAAAATTTTGAACACACATTATGCACCTATGTAATCTTATCTTGGCGCCATATTGCAAAAATCAAATCAAGAACGGTAATTATTATTTTACTTACTCATGAAAGTAATTTTCTTCTATTACCAAACATCTTGATTCTATTAACTTATTAACATTATCCATAATTCCCTTTACACAAACAATCCTTAACTTTTAATTTCAACATCTAAATTCGTGGTTTACCTCAAAATTTTCATTATTCTTTTGTTATAAATGTCAAAATTTTATTTTTTTATACACAAATCACGTAAGGTAAAGGCATCTAATTGTACAGCCCAGCCGGGCCTAATAAAGAACCTTTTTAAAATTGGTCCACCTCACTCCAGTTACATTTTGTGCGTATAATTTTCATAATTTGAAATTGGAACATTGAATATAAAAAGTTGATAGTTGTACCGGAATATTTCGTGATGAATGGTCAAGGTATTCTATCCGTGAGCCTAATATAATATTAATTTAAAAAATTTGAGTTATAACATCGATATCGTGTTACAGTTTATTTATGATTTTGAAATTGTAACATGAGACATTAAAATTCGCAGTAATACTTTAGGGTAGTAGGTATATATAAGATCCTTGTACTTTAGTTACTTATTTACTTGTATCATTGTAACTACAGATGGGCGTATAAACAAAAAGCATATAATATAACATGTTATTTAAAATAAGCAAATAAGCAGACTATTTTATAAAAGCATTTAACGCTATCTGCTTATTCTGCTGTTTGTTAAAATTAAAACGCAACCGCGTTTTGATTATTTCATTTTATAACCACTTAAGTAAAAACGTGCTCAAATGAATTACGCAACAACTGATAGATGGCGCCTGATTCAATTTTAATCGATAGCTAAACAGTTATTGTGCAAAAATCGACCTTAACGTAATTATTTTAAGGTTTAAAATATTTAAATCTTTTGTTAATTTGCTGAATCGCGTTGACTAACTCGACATTGGTAAACCTACCAAATTAAATATGCTTTAAATGTATTAATGATACATTCCATTGTTCACTTTTAAAAACGACAATTTAATTGAAACGGGTTTTTGTTAACTGCTTATTGCTTATTTTCCGTATACGTTTAGTAGCGTTTTCTCCACCCGGTTAAAAGCTGTGTTGTGAATTCCCGAAACAATTTGTTTTGAAGTTGTAACTTGGACTTGTTTACGTAAACATAAATACTGTAAAACATTTTTTCATGTGATGAATTGTTTCTTACCAAGGAAATAATTCTGTGACTTTTGGACTTGTATATAATATAGTTTTTAGGTGTACTTAATTGTGTTTAATAGGTAATTGTGTTAATAATAGTGTAAATAGTTTATAGTGTAAGTAATTGTGTTAATTTTGACTACTTTTTCTATAAAACAAATTGGTGAGCTAATGAAACTGTAAACTCGAATAACTACTGTATCAAAATGACGAGTAGAAGTTCAAATAACATAATTTGGAACTTTTTTTTTGAGAAATCATACGACTAAAACAACTGAGTGTAATTTTTTTTTAAACCTTTTCGTATAAATCTACTGTGACAAATCTTAAACAACATTTAAGATTAAAACATATTGGTGTCTATCAAGATTTTCTAGCCAGATCCACCCAGTCAGATGACTAATTGAATATAAATGTGCATGGCAATGATGGTGACGGGGGTGGTGTAAGTGGTGCAGCATCTTCCATTAGAGCATGTGGAGCCGGTGTAAGTGGTGATGGAAATAATCCCAGTAATTCCATTATCAGTGGAGATGTAAGTGTTGGTGGAGGTGTAAGTGTTGTTGGAGGTGGTATAGCTGTTGGTAGAGGTGGAGCTGTTCGTGGAGGTGTAGCTGTGGTTAGACAATTCCCGAGGCAGATGCAAAGGCAAATGTCCACGTATGTGCCGAGACAATTGCGAACGGGCGAGAAAAAAGTCGACGTGTCTGTTGAAACTCGTAACTGATGATTTCCAGCCCTTCAGCATCGTTGAAGATAGTGCATTCAGACAGTGTGTAACGGCGCTAAATCTAAGCTATCAACTGCCAAATCGGAAAACGTTGTCTACAACACTATTAGCCGAGGAATACACGAGTCACCTAGCCAAATACCAGGAAATGGGATGATGGTGCAAAAGTGTGTGTCTAACTGTCGATTGTTGGACTTCCAAAACAATGGAAATGTACATGGTAGTCACAGGACATTTCAATGATTTGGAAATTTTTAATTTTTTTAGTATCTTAGTACAATGCGCAGGATTTGATGGCCACCACACCGGCGAAAGAATAGCGGCTGAACTTAATCAAGTTGTCAGTTCCTGGGGCGTGATTAATAAAGTTAATTTTACTGTCACGGATAATGCTTATAATATGACATCAGCTGCCTGAATACTTGGGTGGCCGCATTTCAGGTGTTACGCTCATAAACTCAACCTCATCGTTCAAGCTGCAATCACTGATCCCTGCATCTCTCAGACAATAGGTAAATTTCAAAAAACGGTTGAGCACTATAAAAGAAGTGCTATGGCCAAAGAAAAGCTGCTAAGATATCAGGCCACAGCTCAAGGCGTCGCCCAGCCAAAAAGTTTGCTGCTCTCGGTTCCAACACGTTGGAACTCGACATTTTTAATGTTACAGAGGTTCTCTGACTTGCAAGAAGCTCTAAGAGGTACTATACCTAATTTAAACGCAGATTTACCACTGCTTCCCGTGGAAGAACGGGTGTGCATTGAGCAAGAGTGCAGGATACTGAAACCCTTTGATGAAGTCACCAAAATTATGAGTGCCGAGACATATTTCACCACCAGTAAGGCTATAGTATTAACGGCTGGGCTACTCACAATGTGTGAAGAACAAGAAACCCAAGAAGTTTGTAGGCCAGTGAAAACGCTAATACAAAAATTGAAAACCGGTTTGAAGGGTCGATTTGGTGATATTGAGCATAAGAAAGAGATAGCAATTTGCACATTTCTTGATCCGAGGTTAAAACAGCATGCTTTTGAAGAGAAGGTGGGAATTCTATGGACTAAGGAAATGATTTACGAGAAAATGAAAACTGGTGCTGCATCTTCTGAATTACCTACAGCGACAACGCCTTTACCATCAACAAGCACGTCTACGAGTACAAGTACAAATACATTTTCACTGTGGGGGCGTTTCGGCAGTAAAGTTGCTACATTAAACCAATCTCGAACCAACGACGAAAAATATAAGGATGAATTGGACATGTATATAGCCGAAACCGTAATCCCGCTGAATGTCCCATGCCATGGTGGAAAGAGCGACAATCAATTTATCCGATTCTAACAAAATTGTTGTCACCTTAGTACCATGCGAACAGGCCTTTTCAAAGGCGGGATATACCATATCGGAACGGAGGACCCGGTTGCTGACGAGCAAAGTGGAAAAAATTATGTTTCTGAATGACTTGATGGTTTGAGGAAATAATGGAAATTTTGTAAAAAATTAAAATATTATATTAAAATATTAAATATTATTCATTCAGACAGTCTGCCAAGTATGAAGGAAAATTCATTGATGTCGTCTAAAAACCAATACTTACTAACTTAACCAACTAAAAAAGCAAACAACATAATTTCGTTATTTTTAATGTAAGACAGTAAATATGCAGATAAGCAATTAAGCAATTGAGCAGTTAACGTAAGTGACTTTTGATAAAAAATAAACGAATAAGTTCGTTAAAAGTTTTAAGTCGTTTACCACATCTTTAATTGTAACTATAGTGTATGTGACAATGTTGTGGATTCTTTTTTATTAATAATTACATTGTACTATATTAATTGGTGTAAACTGTACACTCATACCACACATAGTCAAGATTGAATAGGAACCTATAAAACATTCTGAATATAAATTAGATTTTGAAAAGATAAAACGATAAGATAAAACATTGATTTTCATTTATACATATACTTAGATAGATTAAAATACCAAGTGTGTCTAATAGGCTATTTCGAACGGTGCTACACGCAAACAATGTTTTATTCTTTCCATCTTTTTTTACTTTGACTCACTTTGATCCTCGTCGCCAATTCTCCGATAAAATACATTTTGCACTCTCAGGTGGATATAGGGTATAAGAAACCCTGAACACGCTCGCACTTGGCCGCAGCCGGTGAGCAACTAGCTGGCCACGTGCTTGCGCATATTCTAAAATAACCTTTCATAATTTTTACGTTTTAGTTTTTTTTTTAATATATAAGTAAGTACCCTAAGTAAGTAGCTGTTCCGGGAAGCTTGTAGTTGTTAAAGTCGGCGGACAAACAGTAAGAAGTTTTATAGTTAAGAGCGTTCGTTCTCAACTATAGACTATTAAATTGTCGTTTAGTTCTACAATAAATTTTACAATGTACAGTATTACTCCGTAGATACAAAGTTTTACTGCAAGCAGAGTAAAATTATTATAATGAATATGTATTTTTTTAGCTTAATTAACATATTTTTTGTGTTCATGTAAGTAATAAAACTGTTGATTATTGTACATTTACATTGGCAACACTATTTGTTATCTGTGGCCATGAGCTATGGCTAATAGATTCTGGAAAATCCGCATGGCGAATATGTAGTGTTTTAGAGACATAAGTTAAAGCAATGTATCTAATTAAATAAAACCAGACCGATCAGATTCAAACACCAGGTTCTTTTAATTAATTCTATTAACATGAACAAAACAAAATGTCACTATATGTTGGCTAAAATTTGTATCTAATCTTACTCTTATATATACTAACATACCGTAAAAAATGTATGAAACATTTTAATTAAGAATATTGTAGTATTTTCAAAAGCTAATAACAGTCTGGCAAGATTCCTTTGTTTAAAAATCTTCCTAAACCTTTTTTTATTTGGAAAATAGTAATGGGCATCTTCTAAATTCAAATTCTCTATAGAATATTTTGAATTTAGAACCTGTCAAGCAATACTTGAACTAATGTTTAGATTTTATCTATACGTAAATTATAAATCAAAAATGTTTGTTTCTTTAAATGCGCTAATCTTCGAAAGTACTAGGTGGAATTGAATTAAATTTAGTATATAAGTAGCTTGAGGAAGATTTTAGGCTACTTTTTACCCGTCTGCAAAAGGAGAGTAAAGTTTTTATCATTATAAACCCATGGGAGCGAAGCCCTGCGACTGCTACAAACAAAATCACGAAGCGAAGCGAAAACACCGAAATACATTTTCGCGAATAAGAACCGTTTGTCGCACTAGTCCTCACTCGCTCACTCTCGCTGTCACTCGCCCTCACTCGCACTCACATCGCCGGAGTGGACACGAGAGCTTTTTGCGCTCAACTGAGCAAAAGACTTCCAACTAGCACAAGCACATGTCAAGAAACTTACAAGTCCTTTGGAGTTTCTGTAAGGAGGTCTTAGAAAAGGATCCAGCGTTGGAAAAAAAAAGAAAAAGTGGATGGACGACAAATGATTTTTTTTTTATTTTTTACGTTGGTTTAAAGTGAAGTTACTACCAATGTATGTTTTATTATGGAGTATAAATTATGCCAAGGCCAAAACTGCTAAATAACAATATATCTTGTTACTTAGCATCATCTAAAATACTAAACAAACTTGGCATGTATTTATGAACAAAACCGACGCAAAAAGTATGTGTACAGTAATAATGAAAAAAATCCGCAAATATATACAAAAAAAAATATTATTAAAAATGGTGATTTCATATAGGCCGGACATTTCTTTCACATTTTATTCCGCCTCTTTGGTCATTCCATAGACAAAGCAGAGTATTGTTTTGTCTTTGTATAATGGAGGTTTGAATCCGAGTAAGCCATCATTTGAATAATGGCAGTTCGATTTTTCAAAACGATTGTTAAAACATTACACCCTATCAAATTAAGACAAATCAAGGATCTTCTACCTACTAACTGGATTGCTTACGAATGATTCAAAGAATACAGAAAGTCTTTCTTAACTGTTAAATAATAGAGTATAAACTTGCACGCATAAAACTGAAGGAACTATTCGTTCCGAGCGAGACAGTGCCGTGTGTGGACTGTGTCCCTTTCTTCTGTGTGGCAGATTAAAAATATTTATTTCAATAGTAATTTTTTCGCCCTGTCTGTGTAGTAATAAAACCTAGTTTTAAACTTCTTTGGAATTCTATCTTTAAAATGAATTACCATTATTACTGTATGCATATTAATGAAAATTAAAGTTATTTTACCATGCAAACACAAGATGTTTAAACCAAAAAAAAAATGGAATTTGTAAGAATTAGTAGTGATATATTATGCTATACCTGGCAATTACTACATTGCCGTCTGACGTTTACTTGACATCTGTATGTTTGTAAATTTGAATTATATTTAATTTTGTGAGTTTTCGTAATATTAAAGTGCAAGTTATTGTAACCATGGTAAGAACGTGTTTTGTGGTTAATTGCAAGAGTGAAAAGTGTACCCCGGGTCTGGAATTTCCTTTTTTAAGTAAGTTTTGTGACTTTGTTTACAAATTGCATTTAGGGTGACTATGTTTTCAATGTAAAAGTGGATGTTCTTCTCTTTATTCTTCTTATTTATTATTTTTCTTTCTTCTCATTATATATTATTTTTTGTTATTTTAAGCTTTCCTAAAAATGATGATCTTCGAGACCGGTGGCTCAGTGTTCTACACAGAAAAGGGTCAGAAACGGTTCTAAAATTTGTAGCCGCCATTTCAAGTCCTAAGAAATATTGCATTTCGAAACAAGATCATATGATGCAATTCCATCCATTTTCCCTAAAGTAAGTTATCAGTCTTTACAAATGACATGAAGATAACGGTTTGAAATAGAATATGAGCATAGCAAGATGAATTTTCATTTTGAATCTATCTTAACCATAAATACTAAAATTTTGTTCTCATCAATCTATTATTATGTTAGATTCCTGTTAAAGCGAAACAAATAAATGTTTTAAGTACTATAATATTGAAACCCACTAAAAAAAGAATATACAACTTGTACTGGGCACATTCAAAGATCAGTAAGTGAAAGTTATGAAAGGAGTCAAATTAATAAGCATAAAAGTCGACATTTTTGTTGATTTATTTACTTTTGCTTAGCAAATTGATGGCAAAAATATTTTATATCATTTTGGCCAAAAACTCAGCTACGCAAACTTGCTTACAAGTGTAGTTTATTATATTAATAATTACTTATAACTTAATTACTTAACTTTTATCCACTGCAGTTAGTTAATGTCGACAAATAATAATAATAATTCATAATTTAAAGATTATTTCCATACTTTTAACTAATAATAGTGTAATACATTTTTTAGGGTTGTGTGTCAAGCCAATCTTGTAATAAACCTGCAGCTGCAACATATGAGGAACTAGAAAATATAGAACCAACCTAATAATAATAACCTTATAATTGTCATTCGATCTGCCTCCTTCATGTTTAGAATTATGTATGTTAATAATATTGATTTCTAACCTTAAATAGCACATGTGGTGTTAGCCTGTAATTAATTGTTACACTTATAAATGTAATATGACTGTTTCATACAAATGTATAGTGTAAACAATTGTAGGTTAACTAACCTAAATAAATATATACATAAATAAATTATATCTCTTCTGTTATTTTTTCTATTTATAATCATCGTTTTTCATGAAGGGTTTTAGTAGTTTTAATTATATATAAACATTGCATCATTTTATTTTTAGTCTACTGGTTCTGACCGTACAAGTGTCGAATAAACGTAGATTACCAATTAATACACGTTTGTATGGACGTCTATACCACTGCCTATCAAGGCCAAGCCTTCGAAGAATTGCCAGCTGGTGATTCTGTTATTAATTCTGTATCTGCAATAATTGTATTTGTATCACGGGTCTTAACCACTTTGAAAGTTTATAATTCCACGCAATAAAGTCTGCTTAACAAAACCAATTTTGCGTTTAGCCCGTATAAGGAAGGGTTTATTATAGAAATTAGCGCGCTCAATATAAGTTCCTCAGATATATATTGAGAACTAGCTTTTCACCCACATGGAATTCTGTTATATCGCGCTACCGAGCAATTTTTTTTATTTATAATTGAATTTATTTCTTTCTTTCTATGTAATACGTTATTAAGAAAAAAACCGGCCAAGTACGAGTCGGACTCGCGCATGATGGGTATTTTTATAGGTAGGTAATGAATGGTACGGAACCATTACCTATAAAAAGCGCCAAAAATATCACAACTGTTGTATGGGAGTCTCCCTTAAATATTTATTTTAATTAATTTTTAGTATTTTTTGTTATAGCGGTAACAGAAATACATCATTTGTAAGGTTAATAATAAGTGTCTTAAAAAACCTGCAAATATTGCATCAAATAAAATTGTCCTTACGTTTATCGCGAATTGATATCCACACTACTAGAAAGAGATAGCTAGGTCCTTCGAGGGTATACTCTTCGGAACGGATTTGAGCTTCGCGTCCGCATTCCAGTTTAGGTACAAGTTCCTTGAGACAAATAGATATTCAACCTCATTTGATCTAACTTGAAGTTGACCGACATTGTCTGTGTAGGTGTATTTTTCCTTCATTCATTCTCTCTTTGAATGTAGCTGTCATTTCAAATTATCTATCGCTGTCTTGCTTACTCTTCGACATACAAATGAAATGTATTTTCCACACATCACTTTTCCGATACAAAAACTTAAAAGGAACATCAATGTCAATTTATTTCTTTATATCTCTGTAATATACATTTGAAACAAGCCTAGAGAAGGCGTTCCACGTACTTGTATGCCTAAAAATAAATCAAAGTATTCACCAACTTATTTTTTGCAATAAAAACATAGTGAGGAACTTCAATTTCCTTATATTTTGAAGCTTGTATTTTTAGGCCCGACCAACGGTGTTTTCTAAAGGCATATTTATCCCAGTTTTGTTTCGCATCTGCTAGGATTTCGCCAATCGCGAAGATTTTGAATTTGAATATTATTGAGACTGCCATTCATATTTTTAGCTCTTTGGCTGTATTAAAGGGAGCGGAAGACGTTTTTGTTGCTGTGGGACGAGATCTGTATCTGTTAAATTAATGAAAAGAGATTTTATTTTCAAAGCAAAACATTTTCCTTACGGTTCTTCCTGCAGAATGAATGATGTTTCGAATGAGGAGTGCGTACAATGCTCTTTAAACCTGAGTTGATACATGTATCAGTGATTGCCGCAGTTTTTATCATAATAATCTATTACATAATTATTTAAATTTACAAATGATTAACGTAATCTTTTATGCATAAGGTTATACAATATTTTGTTTTATTGTAATGGTATGATATGGTAAACTAAGAGCTTCATGGAACTTTTACAAAGAAATAGTCTAATAAAGACTCAAATATTAATGAGAAAACTATGAAGAGATCAAAATAAATTACATACAAATATAATGTATCATCTAAAAACAAAAAAGCATCGGCCAATGAAAAATGCACATCGCAAAGAAGTACATACAAACAATAAATCGAGCGATGTAACTGCGAGGATAAGTGACGTCTTCGCCGCCCGGACATCCGGACGTCCGGGCGTTCTTACCCTGTCCGGAACTCCGGAGGCAATGAGACAATGCACTGAGAAAAGCGTACTGTATTTGTGTTAGTCCGGACACAGTTTATCCGTTGTTCACTAATAAGTCTCTGTTCTTTTAAGTGATTTAAAATGTTTTTAGTCTGAATAAAATACAGCTGAGCAGTGAGCTCGCTGCTTGTGCTAAAAATTGTTTGTTTAAAGTGTTCTCTGTTAATCTGAGATGGTAAAGTGAATTGGATATTGTGTGTAGTTCATGATTGTTAAACTGAATCAGTTATTAGAATATGAAATAGATAAACAGATATTTAGAATATTTTTATTGCACACAAAAAATAACACATCTTTATAATAATATTGCTCATGGTAACGCAATAGCAGCCTTATCGTCGATAGCAATATCTTCCAGAAAATCTTTGGAGTTGATTGATGATAATGGATAAGATTTGGATGACTGTTTTGATTTATACGTTTCCCCAAAAAACATTTCACCGTATTAAAGTTTAATCGAAATTCCTATTACTATTTTTGTGTAACTAAAACACGTATACAATCATCAAACTTTTACATTTATGATATTGATAAAACATAACAAAATGAAAGTACATATTATGACACTGTCTTTTTCTTTCAATTCAACTCCTGAAGTTGAAATAATGTCATTCTTTTGTAACGTTGTCCTAACGTGTATGATGTAAAGTCAACAGTGAGGTTACGTCTAGGCAACGCTTCTAGGCAAGCGTGCGTCATCTTATTGGTAGTCAGTCAGTTAGTCATCTCATTGACCACATCATAGCTTACCATCAGGTGTGATAGTAGTAAAACGCGAGACAATTATCAATAAAAAAATGAGTGTGGCACACGGAGACTGCCGCGGTAAAGTTTGCATACATTCGTACAGTCGTACCATATACATACACGTTAAGGTTCATCTAGTCGCGGGCTCGAACTCACTCGTGGACTCAGTTATGAGCAGTTAGCAGCTAGTCTACAGGCATACGTCTAGTCGCACGCACACAAACACCGTGCCGAAGTCTGTCGAACTGAAACGACGTTAGACGATGCACGGCTTTCAATGCCGCACCACTGTGCCTGTCGGAGTGGGGGGTGTTAGATTTATTTTCGTTACGGAATTTCTTGATTCGGTCGCCGCGCTCAAAGCCCGCTATAAAAGCTATGCAATAGCTTAAAATGTATAGAAATAATTTAAATTGATTTTTACTTGAAATACCTTAATCCTTCAAGCATTAAAAACTAACCTCATACCCCAAATCCACTTTAAAAAATAGCTTAGTACACTTTCTACGAATTTTCCTACATTTCAATCTGAGATCATGAAACATGCATGCAACTAAACGTCTATGAACCGCCATTATTGAATATCCTCGGTATATTGGATATGGTTGCAATGGAAATCGGTTCTCGAAGTGTAGCGTCGTGGAAACACTATTAATTTCCGAATGTCGATTCGTGTCGGCTTTGCGTGCGGTACGAGACGGTTTCGGTTATATTTAGAATGTCGGATGATGTGGATGTTCGATTTTGTTGGTGAAATGGATGGGGGTTAATATTGAGTTTGGGGTGGAAGAAAGTAGGTGGGAGTGGGTACTTGATTGATTATTGTATATTTATCTTACTTTACCAACACTGTTTTGGCCGCAACTTTATTCGTGCAACTTTTAATTAAACTACTAATCACCTATTTCAACCTCTTAGGAAAACAAACTTGCTAATATAATTGTATGTGACGCTTATCTTATAATCTTTGCAATCTTCATATCCTCTATAGAGTAAACAAAAAAAAAAATGTAGTGATGACCATTTCAATTACTATTTTTATTGGAGAAACCAAGGTTTTTATTGCTATACTCCTGAAATAAGTTTGAATTTAACAGCTCACGTGCTGAGATCATTCCCACACTTATAAAATGTCGGACCGATGTTCTTCTTCTTCTTTTCGAGTCGATGCTCAAAGCTCTTTGGACCAGTATGCACCTACCTGCACTGCTCTTTAATTGGGCTCGTTAAGATTCTCAAAGGTACGACGTGGCGGCGGCCGTGCACGATGGACATGACAAGAGGTGGACCATATCTTGTACAAGGGCTCCACACTGGCATTGCGTCCGCGATGGATCAAGGGTACTGTTTGGTCAGATTATATTTACGGATGTTAAAACATCTCAATATCATTATGAATGTATGTTATTCTGATTATTTTTATGTTAATTTCTTCTTAAGTCACTTATTATTTGGAACGTCTTGTTTTATTGTTATTATATTTATATAAAGTTTGCGTGCCTTTGTCAGGGCAGAATGTATATGACTCTCTACTTACTCCACCTGTATTTTAAGGTAGGTACCTATTTCGTGTAAATAAATGATTGGTTGATTGATAGAAACTATAATGTTAGCTATTTATTTATGTAACACCAAACAGGTGGTGACCTGGTGGCCTGTATCACAGGTGTTACCATTTACGTCAGGCACCAGCGATCCACATCCACAAATATTTAATGTTCGCTATAGTTTTTTGTATTGTATTTTTTGGCCTGTGTTGAGAAATTAACTTTATTATTGGAACAGTAAACTTTGATATATTACTATGTTTTTATTACAACTTTGTTTTATAGTAATTTTTTTTTGGTTTTGATGTTTTATTTTTGTACACATTACCTATAGATTTTAGAAGAAAGTGTTAAGGAGTACGTTCAACATAACGCCTCCAAAACCGCTGGGGGTTAATAATTATGTTAAATTTTGTAACTCATTTTAAGTAACTAACTTACCCTAAAATTATCCACGTCACCCTATCAAACTAACGTCCCGCAAAACTGTGTTAGGATCGAACTCCGCTTAAAATTAAATCTCTACTAAATCAGTAGACATATTTTCGAAAAATAAACAAAAATTCAAGCGCTACCATACTGTTTTTTTTTCTGTGTCCACTAAATTTTTAAAACTACCCACTAGTTGTTGTAAGCATTGTTTCTGCACTATTATTGAAATCATAGTTGTAATCTATTGATGTTATAATTTTGTCTTTGCATGCTGTGTCTATCGCATCATAATTATTGTACATATTGTACACTATGTTTGTAACATGTTGTATGTATTATGAACACAAATAGTGTAACAATTGCCAGTAAATAAATAAGTGAACCATCATGTCCTTACTTACTCTTAGAATTAATGTCTTTGAACCTTAACCCATAGAATGCCGGAGTTAACCGTCAAATCACAATCAGTGGCCACAGTCTAAATTTTACCAAAGTGTCCTTGAAAATGTGTGAATTTAGATATTTAGAATTAATATAGTTACTACTTTTTTATGTCGTGTTTTCTTTGAGATGCCAAAGAGTGTAAGTGAGAGTAAAACGTGGATGCCAAATAACACAGATTACATATAATCGGTAGGGAAGACGTACGTAGTATTACGTAGTCGGCATCTGCCATTAATACGTAATATTGCGTAGTTGGGTCATACTCAGAAAAAGTGTACATTTTGGATTTGTAACTAAACTGATAGGTGACGATACTGAGAATCTCCGTTACGAAACTGATGTCATAAGGCATCGTACACACGGATTGGGTGAAAAAGCATTATTTTTGGAGTATCACTTTTATTTAGATTACTTTTAAAAAAAGAACACTTAAATCTTACTTATAAACAAAATAAATTTATACCAAGTATAACAAAGGAATAACCTTGTCTTTTCTGAAATGGGAATGGAAAACTTAGTTAGGTTACACACAACAACTTTTTATTCTTCTGAACTAAGCTTAATAATTTCTCAGTTTCGTAACATAACGCAATATAACGAAAATGAGAATAAAATCTGAGAAATTATAATCTCTAAAAATATTTTTACGTTACCCACGTGTTTATCGCACAAGCCCTGAGCTTATTCTTTAAGATAATACAAAAAGCAAGAAAAGAACATAGTAAGTAAACCAGAATATAATAAACTTCACACAATAATAGTCGTTTATAACCCTGAGGTATATTTTTTGTAAATATTGACTTGATACATACACGTCTTAACTTCACGACTACGACGAAAACAAAAATTTTACCACCATAGTGATTTTGACGTAAGTAATAATGATGCTATAATAGGAAAAATAGTTATACCACTTAAATCATTGTGTTTCTAATTTTATTGCGTGTTACTAACCCTAAGTAACGAAACTTCATAATTTTGGGACAAAGATTGTTTAATTAAAATAAATTCTTCTATATGAAATTTAGGAAAAAATATTGTCCCTATTAGTTACTTGATTCATCAAGAATAATATAGCCACAGTCAATATTACATAAAGCGATGACTATTCGTAACAATACATTTCTGAAAAAGTGTAGCGGTCCTTGTGACACTAAAAAAATGTATGAAGATATTTTTAGCAATGTTTTGGCACCCAATAAATATACTCTTTTAATAAAAATGTAAGTTAAAATACGAGGCTAATCTTCATATCAATAGACAGATATAACAACAAAGTGGGGAAAAAGTAAATATATCATAACATTAGATATTTATTTAAATTTGAAGTAGCAGGACAAGAAATAAAACCAAATGTACACTTTTTCTGAGTATGACCTAGTTCGCATTCAATGGGTTAATACACCCTTAATAAAACAATACTATTACTATTTTAAATCATATTTATTAATATATGCAAAACGCCCCCTGCAATCTTCAGCCATAACAGTCATGGTGCCACTACAGTTGAATCCAATAATCTTGTTTAGAAACCTTTCCAGTGGGAACGTGTTCGAATAAATCCTATTTCGTAACTCTGACGCTGGTATCTCTGAAAATACCCCAAAATTTGACTATTCAATGCAGACGTAAAGGAAATCGAGTTAAGCTTCTCTAATTTGGCTTTGATGTTTAGACGTCCTCTGCGTAAATGTTATTTTAAAGGGGCGATGGACATCATTTGTTGGAGATTATTGTGAAGAGATTCGATGACGTTCTAGACAAAATGCATCAGTGTCCTCTGTTGTTAGTCTAACGTCAACATACTCTTGCGCATCAACCAGAGCAGGAACAGTTATTTGATGATTTTCCTCCCGAAAAAAAAAAAAAAAAAAACTATTTTTAAAATTTGCCTGGGCTTTTGGGAAGAAGACCATTCCATCCAAGAAGAGGATTCTTAAATCATTTTTTCATTCGCTAAATAAAAAATTGATGTTAATAGTAAATCAGTTACGTTAAAATCTCTCTAAAAGCTCCCTGGTGATCACAATCAGCACATAGTACTCCGTTGCCTCTAAGAAGACTGCAGGAGAAAATCCTAGACTGTACAACTCCTGTACGTCACATTGCTGAGGATACTGTAAGTATCTATCAAGTTTATAATCTTTATCAATTCAAATGAGATGCGAGACTGAGATAGCTAGAAGTGGTCTGTCGGCGCATCAGTTGTGGCTAGCGATGTTTACGGGCAAGGTGTGGGGTCGCGGCTCTAGTTGTCAATGGCTCGCTTTCACCGACGACGACAGCGACATACTACATTAACGGACACGTAATATTTGCATATAAATTTATTTAGTTTAATTAAAATTTGTGTATGATTTGAATTTGAAGTAAACCAACGGGTGGGAAAACCCTCCCTACATTTTAAGTTCGTAAAGTCCTCCTAAATGTTGTCTGCAAGGTGTGGAACTCTCTGCCGGCTTCTGTGTTCCCTGCCACATATGACCCGTCAGACTTTAAAGCAAGAGTGAATAGGCATTTTCTGGGCTCGCTCGTTCGATCGTAGACATCATCTTACACTTACCATCAGGTGTGATCGAGGTTACGAGCGGGCTCATTCGAATTTAAAAAAATGCTCTCAGTTATAAGACCGCTGTAACTATAGCTTAAACAAAATTTTATTCAAGAAACAGGCATTTAAATTTTTGGTGATCTACACCGACGACCACCGACGACTCTCGTACTCCCCGACGATGCGAATCAATATGGGCATTTATTTGGTACAAATAGTTAATATTGATATTCTATTACTCATTTACATATAATACAGTCCGCTTTATTAATTATCAAGACTCAACTGAGTCCATTCAAATCCATTGAAGCCAACAGACGCGATGAGCGTTGTGTTTTATTTTAGGAGAAGGATGTAAATATGTCATAATAAATTAATAAGGCCTTATTAGTGGGCTAAGACCACCCATTCACTTTAAGCGATGCTGTACAGACAAACTTTGGATGGATTTGACAAGGAAGGAAACCAACATGCAAGGAAATTTTCCAGAAATTTTTACCATAACAAAGAAGTTACGAAATTATAACAAACGACATACCTAAACTTCATAACTAATAAATCGATAACCTTTCTAAATTTAATAGTACCTATTCAAAGTTCCATTCGTTTGAAATTAATGGACTAGGTAATGGTAACAAGATAAAATCTAACCGAACCCTAAAATTACGCCAAGCTCTCGCATTGTAAAAGAACATATAAAGGATAGTAACAGTTTAGAGAATAGCTCTAATATTCTGTAGCACCACCTCGAGCGTCGCCTATTTTGCTAACGACACTATGCAAATTAAGTAATCAACACACCTAATCCAATCTTTTTGTCGTCGTACCAAATTGCTCAAAAACGATATTACTCCCAAACTGCAAGCGCAAACTGGCAAAAAGCTTAATAAAGTACCGATAACACAAAAGGAAATGGCTTCTCTTCTATTCAAAAACGTTGCTAAACCAAATTGAACTTTGATTATTGCATTATAAAGTCCAATTTGCTTCGCCATTTGTTATTCGAAGTTGGTATCCGAGGGCGGTAGTGGGACATCATTTGAATAATTAAAAAGCGGCTTTATCTATTTATTCAGTTTCTCCCAAAAGTTGTTGAGTTGCATTGTGTCCAATCTATAGACGAATTTGAGGGTGCTTTGGTTCACTACAGCGCTGCTCTTCTCTAGAGGGCTTTCGAAAAGAGTGTACTTCGCAGTCGTCAAAATAGATTTCACTGTATTTCAGAATGTTGAAAAATTTTGTCGATTTTATTTTCTGCGTATTATACTCCCGTTTCAATTCCATAAAAAAGATAAAAAATCAAAATGAATACTGGCATTCAAATCCTAGGTATCTATGTTTTTTTTGTGGATGCCAACCGATTACAGGCTTATTTTTGCGAATTCGATAGATTTTCATTACTGAAATTTTTATGCTTAGATTTTTAGAAACAACTATGTTTGTGTATTTTGTCTTTATTCTTTTTATACTCTTTCTAAATACAAGGATCCTATCGAAGCTTCAGACGAAGATACTCGATTATCAATAGTGCCCTTGAAAAACAACTAGAAAATTTTCAATCAAACCAAGCTTTGCAAATACTTAGTATTTCTATTGTAGTCTAGATGGTGTCATGTTCAGATGTTATTCAAGTAAATATTAAAAGACGATTACTTGAACAAAGACTTTGAAAGAATGAAGTGTCTGGAGATCTAAGCTTTCATCCTAAATTCGAAATCTTTGCTTCAAATAGTCGAGTATACAATTGATAAATCCTTTTCAAAATGCCTAATTGCTGTCAAAAATAAATGTCATATCGTTTTTGAACTCTTCAATCATAATCAGCTTAGCCATATTCTCAACTATGTTGGGGCAGCTCCCAGTATAACCATATCTAGCCGAGTACTAGAGTTTTACATTGAGACACTGTCTATCTAACCTCCAAACCGATACCTATTGGCAAGATTGATGTCAAATCTTTTTGCTTTTGACTGCTTGTCACTACTGCCAATGATATATAAATGACAGCTCTTTTTTTTATGTAGGGCTACTCGTAGATCAGCTCAGTAAGGCTGTGCGTCTACTTAACCGGTCTGTGAGCAACGGTATAACGTATAGTCCTCGTCACGTAAGTTGGCAAGGTTTTGGCGTAGTGGGGGTAAGTTCTCGCATCGTGCACTTAGTGGCAGAAAAAAGTGGTCACTTTTACTGCTTGCCATTATTTTATGCTAATAGGTAACCATAGAATAATGGCCATAATTTATTTTTAATCATGTCTGTTCAGAAGAATATTAAAGAAAGAAGAGGAATTCATTCGTTAATTCGGTATTATATCGGTCTGCGCAAAACGGTATTTGGTCCTGGCACTGTAATCAACGTAACAAAAACTAAATTTAAAACAACAACTCGTAACAAAAACACAGGGTACAACTTTCGTGTACGCAAGTGTATTGGGAGCAAATTGAACGAGAACTACTAACGCACCAATCGCGCGCTCGGAGCGGCGCTACGTAATACCCCGCGTCCCGCTGACAACCGCTGACACCTAAAAATCGACTTCTGCGCATTGAACGACTCTTGCCAAGTTATTTAACGAGAACTTTACTTTCCAAAAGAAGGAGAAAAATAAACGTACTTTCTAAAGCACGGAGAAGTATCGGTATTTTGACTGGCATGTTGGTATAGTGGTCAGTGGCCCTGACTGCTATGCTCAAGGTCGTGGGTTCGATTCCCACCCAGGACAAATGTTTGTGTGATGAGCACGATCATTTGTTCTTTGTCTGGGTGTAATTTATCTATAACATGTATGTATTTAAAAATATATATGTATGTTTATCAGTTGTCTAGTACTCATACCACAAGCTCTGCTTAGTTTGGGACTAGATGGCGTTGTGTGAAAGTTGTGGAATATTATTATTATTATATTATATTATCGGTATGTTAAGATCGAAACGCATCAAGAGACCGACCACGGCAATTGTTGCTTAACATTGAAACAACCCTTGCAGATGTTATTATTAAACCACGCTAGCCAGCTCCTCCTTAAATTGCTGAAAAAGATGAAAAAAAAAAATGCTTCCAAGCATTGATTTAAATAGTAAAGATACGGTCGTCAGAACATTTGACGGACGTGGTCGCCCCACAAAACACACTAACGCCATCTATTATAACTGAGATGTCAATCGGCGTGTTCTGCTCCTAGACGTAACCTTATAAGAGCGGGGTGTAGTATTTTTCGAGGTACAAAGAAATAAAAAACAAACCTTTTATTTTCCGAAATTCATATTTTTTTTATAAACAAAAAAAAAATTTTGTACATAATTTAATCTTATAATGTAATATTATTATATCTTTTCATTTCATCGGCTATAAAGCGCGCCGCTGCAAAGTTATGTCGCACTTTTATGCGGCTTCGCGTCGTCTTGTCCAAAGGTTGAGACAAATAAGAAAGAAAATTGTTTTAAATCATGTTAGAAGTTGATTTAATGACATATTTTTAACTTACCGGTGATATGAAATGTAATCATTTTCTTTTTATTGTGCTTTTTGTCGTTTTTCACGCAACCCTTCACGACACAACTCGGCATTTTTTGCTTGTAAAACTTACGACAGCTCCCGAAGGTAGCCGATCGCGTTCTAGTTCACTTCAATAAAGGGATGACCACTTTGGGACCAAGTTCGAGGCTTCATTATAACATGCGGTCCACCTTACGCAATTATATATAATTATGTCAATGCTTCCAAGATATATAATATAGCATTTCAAAAGTGGAACAGAAAAAAGAAAAGCTGCAACATCCAGCAACAATTCCAAATCCATATTCCAAATTTTAAAATCTCCGCAACAATCCAAGATGATTGCAAGTTGAAACAAAGCGTGTCCAAGACTAAGATAGCTTAAGTATCTTGTTCGTGTAACAGTTGCGACCAGAATATAAAACGGTTGCACGTACTACAAACATTGGTTGGCAAACACTTCGTTTGAACATGTACAGCAAACAATTGGCCGTGGTACTGGTTGGACGCTGACCGTGTTTGGTGATTGGTGATCGGTTGGTTAAGAATTTGCTGTTTGCTCGTGTTTATGTTTAAGCAGGAATTCCTTTGGTGGGAACTGAGTAGGGGAATTTCAAATGGGTGCTATGTTTTGGAATTTTATAGTTTCCTTGGGTCTTACTTTTTTTTTGGGGAGAAAATCATCAAACGACTCCCCTCGCTCTGGGTGGAGGGGGAAGGGAATATCAGACTTCTACTGACGAAAAACGCACCCCGATACTTCAGTTGCCTTTGAATTCCGGGGCAGGGGTACCCCGATAGAACAATCGGCAAACCCGACAGGCAATCATGGCCCTATCGCGTCCCATCGTACTTTTATATGCTGATATTGTTATGGAGTAAATAGATTTAAAGATAAAATATAACACATTATTAGTACAGACAGATTACCCCTGGTTACTGAAAAGAGAATTACTATCGATAAGACACAAAATAATAAGACTTTTACTTTGAATATAATACATAATATTATTATGTACTTAGATTTTTTTTATGCACCTGCCATGTTATCTCTTCACCACCCATGGTTGACTGGTAGAGAATGCCTATGGCATTAAGTCTGCCTTTGCACATTTTTGTGTTGCACAAAGTTTTAATAAATAAATAAATAAACGCTACTGAAGCAATTGGACGATGATTTCATTGAATCAGACATGTGACATTAATTTAACAGTATTATTTGTTCCAGAAACTGTGACTCTGTGGGTATACCATGGATGAGACTGGCATAGTGGTGTAACGAATATATTCATAATAGGTACACGTATTCATATTAGGATACGCGAATATCATATATTAGGCTACCTGGATATTAGTCAAATAATAGGCACCCCGATATTCTCGTCACGTAGCAATATTAGTATATTACTTAATAGCGAATATCAGCAATCACTCACTAATACACGATATTAGGTAATATAGCCATATTAGTATAATATACTAATATGACGGTATTAGGTAATATAGCCACATTTTTTTTTTTAGCGTGGTAAAATTATCAAATAAGTCCTCCCACCCCGAGCAGGGTGGGAGGGACTGTCAGACTTTTACTGACTAAAATCCACGGTGTTCCTTCAATAACCCTTTACGTACCGGGGTCACGGTAATGGGATAAGTCCCACGACCCCGGCAGGCTTCGGCCCTCTGCAGAGGGGGCCTCGTCATGTTGCTGACGCTCTTTGAGGTGCGCGTGGAACACAACGCGCCATCGACCCGGGCATGGTCCATGGTCGGACAGCGAGTTGCCCTTTACTCGCTGTCCGCATGCCCGCGCCTACGGTGGCCGGAGATCGTCGGCCGACGTCCGACGCCATGGGCGTCTACCACTGCGGCTGGCCTGGAGGGAGGACGCCATCCTCTCCCTCACGCGGCCCACCTCCTCCTTCGGAAGCATGACTGCTTCGCAGAAGGAGGCGACCGCTTCCCACTCCCTCTCGCCCCGCAGCATGGCCTCGACCAATGCCGGGCGCGAGAGGTCTCCGCCTATAGCCGCCGTGAGGACACGTCGGTGCTCTGCCCAGGCGGGGCAGTCTTGCACCGTGTGCTCTACGGTGTCCTCAGGGCGACCCTCGCAGTGGTGACACTTAGGCGTTTCCTCCTTTCCCATCAGACACAGGTACCTCCCGAAACTTCCGTGTCCGGTGAGGACCTGCGTCATGCGGTAGGTCAGGACGCCGTGACGACGATCTAGCCACTGCTCAAAGAGAGGTCTTACCGCCGCAATTGCGGCGTGCCCGAATATAGCCATATTAGTGAATTAAACTAATATACCGATACGTGTGTTTGAGCGAGATGGCGCAAAAATGGCGAGATTCTTGGCATATTATGATGAAGTGTGATATTGCGACTCGTAACAATAACATGTTATCATGTGTGTTAGACATACGCAGAAAAAGTGAAACAGTTAATGTTTCTTAATGTGAATTATGAATATAATTTTAATTTAAAAAATTATAAAATCAGTGTAATTAGGTGATTAACTTTTTAAATACGCCAAAGTATTCATCGTTGACAATCCTAAGCCTGTATAAAGAAAAATTTAGACACTTTTTCACTTTGTCGTTTTTATTCACGAGAAAACGCTTAACATGAATAATAACTGATATTAGTTAAAAGAATATTTGACTAATATCCAGTAATAGGTATGGTATTCTACACACATCAAAAGTGTCTAGGGATCAACATATATTTTTGCAATAACTTTTCTCCTGATTGATATTAATTAAAATTTTCTTTAAGGATTCATCAAATAAAGTGTTTTCGTTTGTCACAGTAACGATAAACCAAGTCACCTTTGCATTAATAAAGAAATTTGCCATTTTCCTAATAATAAAGCTCTTCTCTGTAGCATATCCCATGCATGCTCAATCGGGTTCAAGTCTGGCGACTGAGCAGGCCAGAGCAGGACATTGATGTTAGCTGCGGCGAGAGTCTGTCTTACAACTCTTGCGGTGTGCGGTCGTGCATTATCATGCATTAACTGAAATAAGGGACCGATTTGCACTTGTAGAGGAACGATGACGTCAGATACAATCGTCTCAGCATAAATTTGAGCGTTGAGGTTGCCTCTGATCCAAATCAACTCAGTTCTTCCGCCGATCCAAATACCCGCCCATACCATGATGGTTCCACCACTATAAGGATGGACTTCCTGGCAGGATTTTAATCGCTGTTGGCGTCCAGGGGTTCTCCAGTGTCGTATACGTCTTGTATCCGGTCTCATACCAAAACGAGACTCATCAGAAAAGCACACGAAACGCCATTGTTCTTCTGCCCAATTTCTGTGTTCAAGAGCCCATTGATATCGAATCCTACGATTGTGCATTGCTATAGGTGGTACCCGTAGCGGTCTTCGGGAATGAAGGTTCACTTCATGCAAGCGGTTTCTGACGGTTTGGTCGCTAATTAAGTTCCCTGAAGAGTGATGAAGCCTCACGGCTAACATCATGGCGGTTATTGTTGGAGCTCTTCGAGTTAAGATTTGAATGTATCGGTCTTGTCTCCGTGTGGTGCAGCGATACCGTCCTCCATGGCGCTCAGCCACGGTACCAGTGCTTCGGTAACGTGTCCAAAGTCGACTGATAACACTCTGACTTGTATTCAGAGCTAAAGCCACAGTACGTTGCCGGGAACCAGCTTCTATCATTCCCACGGCTCTGAGCATTTCTTCCCTGCTTAAATGACGTCGCCGCTCCATAATAACGTTGGTTTTAATCAGTAGTAGGGAAACAGTAGCACTAATAATGTCTTCAATGCGTTGTATGTTTTTATAGGGAAAATATTGACAGCTGATTTTCATCTATTACTCGAATTTGATTAACAGTTCCTGTTTCAAATTATGAAATGCACCAAAAAGGATCCATATAAATTTATAAAATCATAAATTTATTACAAAGTCACATCTCAATCTCAAGAAATCCGCATAAAAATGCTTGATCCCTAGACACTTTTGTTGTGTGTAATATCAGATTACTAATATATTCAGTAATATGAATATCAAGATTTGACCCTAATATAACATCTCTAACGGGCATATGAACGTGGAGCTTGGCAGAAGCGAAGGGAGGCCTACACCCAGCAGTGGGTGAAGTCAGGCTGTGGATGATGATGATGATGATGATGATGTGACTATATTAAACTTTTAGGAATATCCACGGGATCGGGATTTACGCGGAAAAATCCTGTCGCGCGAACAAAGTTGCGGAAGGGGTTAATATAAGTATAATTTTAAATTTATTATAGGTCTAAAATATTAATATTAATTATTATTTAATTAACAATAATATCCCGAACGATGTTGCATCTAAAAATAATAATAATAATAAAACTGCACCAATCTTTAAAAATGCTCGATGTATCTTCTTCCACCTACCACACTTTACAGAAAGCTGCTATTTTGAACACATGTAGAATTGTCAGAAAATTCCTGCAAAACGACACTTCAATACCACATGCACTGACATCAGACTCCTCAACAATAGACTTTGACAGTCATCCATCAGCTAGGTTTATATTTTCAGGGTAGCACTTGGCTTTGGCCCGTGTTATTCTATAAAACCGGCAGAAGACAGCTGAGATACAAAAATGTATACACAAAAATAATAATAATATTCCACGACTTTCACACAACGCCATCTAATCCCAAACTAAGTAGAGCTTGTGCTATGAGTACTAGACAACTGATAAACATACATATATATTTCTAAATACATACATATTATAGATAAATTACACCCAGACAAAGAACAAATGATCGTGCTCATCACACAAATATTTGTCCTGGGTGGGAATTGAACCCACGACCTTGCGCATAGCAGTCAGGGCCACTGACCACTGGACTAACAAATATCCACTACAATTCGTCTCTTAGTATAACAAAAGCCACCTGATCATAGTCTTATCCAAAACTTCCCATAAATGACCTTGTGGTGCCCTCAGGGAAATCTCCACATGTCCCGACTTGTCACGCAAGAGATATGAAAGGCTGACTTTGAGTAATGCTGGTTTTGCCTAGACGAGGCAAAGGCTTTTCCGGATTAAGCGAGACGTGTTATTACTGAGAGCGAGAGTTTGTGTGTAACACGCTTAATTTAGCTTTGAATTTTTGAAGGCGCTTAGAGATAACAGGGACGTCTTGGTAAGCTTTTTGAGACGTTTTAGATCAAAGCATATCATTCTTAAGATATTTAAACGGTTTATGTATACTATACTTAACAATAAATATTTATAATAAAACGTAACTGTCTGTCTATGATTTCAAAACAGTATTTTCTCGGGAACATCTAGCTATTTACACAATAATACAATACAAACAGACTTACCAATTTTTTTGTGGTAATCTATGAATGTCTGATCTAATTTTAATGACATTTACACTGCACAATATAGTAGGTTATAGGGCAACATCGCACGTGAGAAAATCCTCACCCACAAAGGAACTTTTATAACTTTCGGCGGTTGTATTTTTTGCACAAGTACCACAAAGTCAGAGTGTATCCCATGGTGATACCGACACTATACTTGTAACAGACACTTATTAAGTTTTCATTCATGTCCTAAATATATTTTTAGTCTTGAGTGCAAAGTATTCTATAGCTAAGGACTTATAGAAAAGTAGATAGATATACTCTTTATTGTACACCATAACATAATTAAATAAGGACTTAAAAAAACTACAAAGGGTGTTACAATGGGCGGTCTTATCGCTAAAAGCGATCTTTTACAGACAACCTTTGGATGGATTTGACACAGCAGGAGAAAATAAATACGCGGGTTCACTCGCGAGATAAATTAATTTTCACCAAAAATGCCTAAGCGTAGTCATTTCACAGCCCTTCAAATATCTCCTCAACAAAATACAAATTGATCCTTTGCTCCGTTTTAACAAGAATGAAGGACAAACACTATTTCTTCGCATTTGGAATATGGATTTAAGACGTTCTTATTCTTTTAAATAAAATAACAAATTGATTGAAGTCAGTCAGACGTTTTAGTCAATATTTACAAGATTTTCCGAAAGAAATTTCCAAACCTCTTAGATTCTAGGCGAATCAATCAGGAGCGCACCAGTTGGTATCCGTAAATAAGTTAGAAGCTACTCATGTTTACTGCGACCCACACGCAGGCCGACATTGAAAAACAACGGTTCATCCACGTCAGAGGCAGAATTACAGTCGCTAATAATAAATGTAGGCTTTCAAAGATCCCAGCAATTGCTACCGAGCAGCCCCAACAAGAATAACGGGACAAGGAAGCGACGAAAGCAATACAGGACGTAGTCGGAATATTTTTCCTGAATTCCGACAAACATATTTTAGGAACGCAAATAATAATGACTAGAATTCGTGTTGAGATTACACTGGAATCGGATATTTTCCTGAAATATTTTATTAGGTCCGTCATTTAGATTACTAAAAAAATATTGGACACGTTATTAAAAGTGATTGCGTTACAGTGAGTTCAAATTTCACGTGACGTCACACCGTGTCATACTGTTTAGTAACTTCTCCAGTTTTTTAATTTGTTGTGCCTGAAAGGGTCTATAATGATCAAAAACTGTATATCTGTATATATTTTGTACACACCTATCGACTTTTATCGGTGGGAAAATCAAAGGGATTGTCAGACTTCTACCGACTAACACCCCCCCCGTTCCTTTTTTTCTTTTTTTTTTTTATTGAAAATAGGTTCACGTTTGACCACTATCTCACCTGATGGTAAGTGATGATGTGATCGAAGATGGAGCACGCTTACCTAAAAGTAACCTATTCACTCTGGACTTAAAGACTCCTAGGTTGTAGCTGTCGGGAAACACAGACTCCGGCAACTGCTCTTGCATTTCGGGGCCACAGTATCCCGTTAGAACATTTCCGCACCATATGTATCTACAACATAATTTCACATAGTTTACATAGTGTAAATGTGTTGAGTAACCAAGTGACGTCAACAGCCCACTCTAAAATAATCACCTTACATCACAGCAAAATACCGAGAAATACATAACATAATATTTAAAGTCAGTATGAGTATTTATTTTGTATCAGACACATAATTAGTGAAACCGTACTATTTAACTCTTTTGACTTTCAAAATAATTAACAGCAGCATTTTCTACTTTAATAACATACTTTGGGGATGAAGGTACCGAAATACAGTAAAGAAACAAATATAAAAATTGGCCAAGTACGAGTCAGACTCGCCCATGAAGGGTGCCGTAGTAACTACGCCCAATAACTTTGTTTTTCATAGTGTTTGTATGAATTACAAAGTTATATTTGCGGTTTTAGAAAATATGCTGTATCTCAAAAATTGCTGACCCGATCTCGTTCAACCTAATTTTAGTTGAAAGTTTACATTAAGATCTACAGATATATATTTTGTTTTAGATTTTTCACTCCATTATTATACATAGAAGTTAGAGGGGGGACACACATTTTACCTCTTTGGAAGTGTATATCTTTTAAACGATTTACTTTATGAAAAAGTGATTTTAGAAACTCCAATGTCATTTTTAAAGACCTTTCTATAGATACTACACACGCATAGGTTTCATGAAAAAAAAAAATCAGTTTTAGTTCCATGTATGGGGAGCCCCCCTTTATTTCAAATATTTTTTAATTTTTTTCTGAAATTCGGAAATTGGTTTACAGAATACATCTACGTACCAAGTTTCACATGTATAGTCTTAATAGTTTCGGAATAAAATGGCTGTGACATACGGACGGATGGACAAACGGACAGACAGATAGACAGACAGACAGACGGACAGACATGACGAAACTGTAAGGGTTCCGTTTTTTGCCATTTGGCTACGGAACCCTAAAAAGAAACAAAGACATACATAATAACAACAATTTAAGAAGAGAGATAAAGATCCTTTACCAAGTTTTTGAAAGACTATAGGGTTTGTGCTTGTCTTACTGACACTTGTAGATCAAGCAAGAAATCCTGCCACTGGTCTTTGGTTATGGTGTTACATAGCTATTGGGTTGTAAATGTCAGATAGACAGACAGACACTCAAATCCACCCAGTTAGTCTGGAAGCCTACCTCATAATGGTTGGAAAAAGCTAAACAAATGTTGAAGAAATAATTGTAAAACAATATAAAAAAATAAATAAAACTGCACGTTAATCTAGTTAATATTATTTATGATTTAGCTACAATTAAACTGCTTGAAAAGTAGTTTGTTCCAAACAAACATTAGCTTTTTAGTTTCTTGCGGTTGAGTGTTATGAAAATATACAGGGTGGCATGGACATCGACGCACAAACGCTTACCATGGATTCAGTATATGATTCTGG
Organism: Tholera decimalis; assembly: GCA_943138885.2. Classification (NCBI taxonomy): domain Eukaryota; kingdom Metazoa; phylum Arthropoda; class Insecta; order Lepidoptera; family Noctuidae; genus Tholera; species Tholera decimalis. The sequence goes on from OW964565.2 coordinate 34,844,539, forward strand.
ACACCCCTGCATTGAAATTTTTCGTCGGCTTTTTCTAAAATTTGCAGGCTTTTTCTGCAATTTTTTTTTTACTGAAACTTTCATAAAATCATTGTTTCTATCTAACCCAATGAGATTTTAATTAAAAAATAAAATTCACTTGTTTCACTTAAAACAGCAATGGAAATAAAACTCGAAAGGGCTACATAGCTAGGGCTGTTTTGCTAGAGTTCATTTGCGAGGTCAACACAGCTGATCAGGTAGCCATTTCTAGTTTTATTTACATTGCTGTTTTAAGTGAAACAAGTGAATTTACTGTTTTTTTTGCATCGGCTTTTTCTTAATTTTATTAAATTAAGAAAAAGCCGATGAAAAATTTCAACGTTGAAATTTTTCATCGGCTTTTTCGGTCCAGAATCATGTACTGAATCTATGGTAAGCGGTTGCGCGTCGATGTCTCTGCCACCCTGTATTTTCTATTTGATATTGACAATCTTTTCTGTGTATGACATAATACGCACTTCTACAGTGCTCCGTGTATCACCTTAGTTCTAAAGTTGTTTGTGATTGCGTGAGGGAGACACAATTCTCTTTATCATTGCCTGCCAGGGACAGGAATGTTCTTACGACATACCGCGGTCCTGGAACGTAAGGGTAATTGAAGGAACGGGTTTTTAGGCTTTTAAAGATTGGCAGTCGTATCTAATACTCATCATTTTATTCCTTCGTTTTGTTTGTCCCACAAATCCTACAATCACATAATTAGCTCACTCATTCGCACCTCCCGGATCCGAATTCTACCCATGCATCAGCTCGCGGACATAAATAACGGCTCTCATCCTAATCAACAGGACATCACATAAAATCCAAAGTACATACTATGGATACAACAAATATTTTTCCGCCATTTATCCTGCCGGGCAAACGTACCGTCCCCAGTGTAATTCCATTATAGATGGACTCGCCCGTCGTGTATTATTCAACGTCTCACGAATCTTTGTGTAAAGATTCTTGTGTTTCTGTTTTAATATTAGCCTGTTTACTAAGGAAATTGCCTGTTATATATTTCTTTCTTTATTTCTATATCTTAGTTGGATCTGTCTCTGGAGTTATCTGCTTGTCACTTTATATTTTTTAAATTTTTATACGTTCCCTTAGGACTATATTTTGTCGGTTGATTGATGTTAAATATAAGCGGTGGAATTATGCGGAGTTTCGTGACTCCAAAGTGTTTTTGAATTTAGAATGTTGCTGGCGTATATTTTCATAATATAAATAATAAATATGACTTTAAAATACCCCACATTTTGAAGTCATATTTATTGTTTTGGAATGGATATATTACTAAAAGTTGCATAATGGACAAAATTCAAACGTAATTTAAATTATTTCGAATGCGTTATTTTAATAAAATACATGCTTTCAGCACTCCGTCTCTTTATAAACTTATATAATGCCAAATTTCATACTCCACCGTCTGTGTTATTTTCGAAAACCAAGCTCTTATTTTACGTATTAATATATCTATAATAATATTGTTGTTTGAACGCGAGCGCGTGGTTAGATTTGGTTGATCAGGTGTCGAAGTAAGTTGAAGATTGAGAAAGTTTATAGGCTAATTTTTACCCGACTGCAAAAGAAAGGGGTTATGTTTTTATCAAGACCAAGTCCACGGGAGCGAAGTCCCGCGCGACTTTTATGTTGGTTCTTGTTAAGAAAATGGTGACGTCATCAGGGTAAAGATGTTTTCACAATGAAGTAAAAATTCAAAATTAAATTTATATTTCAAAATAAGTTTAATGGATAAAAATCAAATAATTTGTCTTAAATTTATAATATTTTTAATCAGTGCAGTGTCACTAGAATCTTCATTTGTATTTATTAGGTATGAAAAAATGTTGTGCTGCGTTCTCTATGACGTCATCCAAATTTCACATAAGATTTTCTTCTTGTATCACGTGATCGTAGCATTTCTTCCATCGATTAGTATCTATTAAAGTTATTGCGTCACAAAATATATGTTTTTCATCACTCATCTCGAATGTTGAGTTGAGGCCCACACCAATTCAATAGGATTGAACTAAATTAAATTATTTTATGCAGGTAACGCATAAAAGACACAACCGTTTCGCCAAAAGATGTGCAGTCAACTGGTCACTGTGAACTTAGCTTTCTAATTTGTTGCGACCTAATTGGTTGAGAGGCGCGGACAGCGAAGATGTCACTATTTTATTAACGTGAACCAACTATAGTAGATTGTACGAATAAGTAAATCTATTCGAGGCCTTAATAGTTTTCGTGTGAAAACTAATTATTACCAAATGTAATTTGTATATTCACAGAAATATCGCACAGCGCTTCTAAAATTAATTAAGTGGGGACAAAAGTGGATTCGTTAGCGCAAATCGCGTTCGAATTCTATATCTGTATTGAAAGAATAATTGTAGGTACAATACGGAAATAGATATAATTATCGTAAGCCGTACTTTTTTGTTTTTTTTTTTTTTCCGGGTGGAAAAATCATCGAATGACTATCTCCCGCTCGGGGTGGAGCGGAAGGGAGTGTCAGACTTCTACTGACTTAAAACCCACCCAGTTATTCAGCTGATCTTGAGTTCCTTAGCCGCGGTATCTCGTTAAAACATTCCCGCAATCCCTTTAGGTAATGACTTTCTGGGGCCCCGTCACTAGTGCTGACGACTGTGCGCGTGGATCACGACACGCTGCCGACCCGGGCCTGGTCCTTACCAGACTATTATCGTTCTTACGTTCAGTTTATTTAACCCATCTAATAGGGTATTTGCCTGTAGTAGTAAAAAAAAATAGATGTTTTGCATATAATTAGTTTAGATGCCAGGAAATATAAACAACATTTTTATTTCTAAAACTAATTCCACATTTTTATATTTTCATAAAATAAAAATTGTATTTTTAATCTGTGTGTCACGTGACCGCAAACGCTAATCACGAAGTGTGAGTAGTGTGACGTAATTTTTCTCAAAGCTGTCAAACGTATCGACTTGTCAAACAACGTAAGATATCAGAAATCCTGACCTCAAAAACACTTTGTTGTTTGAGAAATATGACGTCATGCGACTTCGTGACAGCGATGGGTTTTTGGGCAGGAAAATATTTAATTTGAATTTTATTTTAAAGTTTTACCAATGTTACCCAGTTATTTTTCACGAAAATCATTTTTTGTAGCTTAAAATTGATCAATAATTTAATCTAAACTATTTTAAAAATAGGCTATAATAATATCCTATTCAAAGCACTTCAGACAATTCGTGTAATTAGCATAATGAGATAAGACACAATAGTTATATTACAATCAAACCATTGATTACCGCAGAACCAACAGTGTGTGGTGCCTTAACTAGTCCATTAGTAAATCACAGGACTGAATATATAACAATATTAAAGGGAATGTATTAAATGTGTTTGATTGACGCGGTGAAGCGTCTGACCGCGAGGTTGGCTTCCGGATGGGTTGGCCGCAATCACTGGACATTTGTAACAATGGTGTTATAGAACAATTACTCGTATTTTGATTTTATTATATGCACAAAACGTCTTGGGAATACTTTCATTTTGCGTACAGGTATGGAGTGAAACTTTATTCGAGTCTATGTTTCCTGATAGAGTTTCCTGGAGTCTTTAAGTCAAAAGTGAACAGGATACTTATAGGCAAACGTGCTTCATCTTCGACCATATCATCGCTTACCATCACATTATGAGCCTATATCGTTCCTAGCTGGGACGCAGGCCTCCTTTCTGTAGCAGAAAATGGACCGTGATGAACATGCGAGCCCAGATGTCACATACTAGCGAATGAGGAGGCTGAGCGCACGAAAGAGAGGCAACTCTCTTCCTCACGCCCCAGCCGCAGCGATAAACGCCCCGGGCGTCGGGGATCGCGAGCTGATCTCCAGCCACCGCAGGCACGGGCTTGTAGATGGCGAGCCCGGGTAGCTCACCGTCTGGTAAGGACCATGCACGGGAGAAGTCATTCGATGATTTTCCCACCCGGAAAAAAAAGGATTCCTTTCTGTGTCAGAAAATGGACCGTAATTATTATCATTATCTTTATTTCAGACCCAAGGGTCCATAGAAATCATTAAAAACTACTAATAATAGTAGGTACAAAAAGCATTATATATAAACTAGTACTCTCGCGGGGCTTCGCTCCCGTGGATTCTATCACGATAAAAACATAACTCTCTTTTTTTGCAGTCGGGTAAAAAGTAGCCTATAACCTTCCTCAAGCTTCAAGCTACTTCCATACCAAATTTCATCCAAATCCACCCAGTACTTTCGAAGATTAGCGCGTTCAAGCAAACAAACAAACAAACAAACTAACAAACTTTTCCGCTTTATAATATTAGTATAGATATATAAATTAGTATGTATTAGTACACAGGACAGAAAAAAATACTTATTATTGGATTGCAGGTGTACACCTGCCCAATCTATATATATAAAAGAAAGTCGTGTTAGTTACACTATTTATAACTCAAGTACGGCTGAACCTATTTGGCTGAAAATTGGTAGGGAGGTAGCTTTGAACCAGGAGACGGACATATGATACTTAATAATTTTAAGTATATAAGATAAGAGAAGTCCATAATTTTGTTTTACTGTTATGATGTACAATAAAGGATATATCTATTTTATTTTTTATTTTATTTTTATTACCGATGGGCCCACTCTCGACCTCGATCTCGCCTGATGGTAAGCGATAGATGAGGTCTAAGATGGGACGAGCGAGCCCAGAAGATGCCTATTTACTCGTGCTTTAAAGGCTGAAAGGTCATAAGTGGCAGGGAACACAGAAGCCGGCAGAGAATTCCACAGCTTGGTTGTGCGCTATCTATTTAATTCTGAAAATTAGACAAAGTAAGGCCTGTCCTAGTTACATAACTCATATAGAAAAGAAAAGAAAGCTTTTACGTTTATTATGCTAAACAACTAATAAACTAAGGTGACTAGACGAATTTCGAGGAACTATGTATCTTCTACGCAGTACATGTTAGGTACTGTTCTATTTGTGTATGTCTCTTAATCGATCCAAAATTCCAAACATTCAAATACTTAGGTGACAGAAAAAAGTTGGAGGATCTCATGTCTAAATATACAACGTATAACGGAAACCCCATATCTATCCAAAAGGGCTGAAGACAACATCTGGTATGAAGTCTCTATGCACAGTTTCAGCACAAAATAACTGACTCAAAGAATTGATACCAAATTATTGGTTTCATATATTTCTTGAATACCAATCATAACAAACGTGTCACAGCACTACGAGGGTCAATAACTTTCCACGTCACTTGCCAATAACACGATAATTCTTTTCGTTCTTAATTTGAAAAATTCGGTCTCTGGTATCAGTGTATTGGAATTTGTAATAAGTTCTACACACGTAGACTTAGGATTACAAAACCCTTGCCATATCGTTTGTTATCATCCAAAGAAGCCGTGCACTTGGTATGTATATACCCTTTAAATTACACGTTGTATATTAATAATTGCCGAGGTTGGGCCATGGATGGGTGAACATCATAACATAATGAGATTACTCTGTGACTTGGAAAACACGTTAAATCCTTGGGCCCGGCTGTCATTAGTACATCTTTGACAATCGTTACGGTAGTCAGAGGCTTCAGCATCTGACATCAGTCGTGCTAATCAGCTATTGGGTTGAGAAGATCAGATAAGCAGTCGCTTGATGTAAGACAATAGTTGTCAGTTGCATCCTGTTATTATTGTTTTCAACCGACGACCAAAAGAGGAGGTTATCAATTCGACGCGTATATTTTTTTTTTTTTTTTTTTTTTTTATGTATGATCATCGAGTACTCGAAGACGGCTGAACCGATTTGGAAAATTCTTTTTTTGTTCGAATGGGTATACTTCGAAATTGGTACCATTATCACCAAAGTCAGAATCTGATGATGGGATCCTGGAGAAATCGAGGAAACTCTTCAAATATTATAGGCACACCTATGGCGTTTTGGGTATTTCTTATAGTAACTTGTGCAGTTGCTATCAAAAAGTACCATTTGGGGAAGTGGAACTGATGATGAAGACCACAAATGGCCGCCGAAACTACTCAATAATAAGTATTTCGTGGATTGCGATTTGATTACTTGAATATGGATATTAAGCACTTGGTGCTCGTCACAATGCATATGGTGATGTATAGCTGATGGTGAAGTACCAGGAGAACTCCTCAAAAATTAACGGCCCAGTATTGGGAAAAGCAATATTTTGTAAAATGTTATAAGTAGTTGACATTTAGGCTCTTGTAACTAGGTAAATTAAAAATCAACCAACTAAAAAGAGTGAAATAAAAACTTTTTACCAAAAAATTAAACCGACTCCCAAAAAACACTGCAAAGTGAAAAATAACTTTAATTTCGGAAGTCGGTGCCAAAAACGAAAATACAAAACTAAAGACACCGACTACCGAAATTAAAGTTATTTTTCACTTTGCAGTGTTTTTTGGGAGTCGGTTTAATTTTTTGGTAAAAAGTTTTTTTAAGCTATTGCATAGCTTTTATCGCGGGCTTTGAGCGCGGCGACCGAATCAAGAAATTCCGTAACGAAAATAAACCTAACACCCCCCACTCCGACCGGCACAGCGGTGCGGCGTTGAATGCCGTGCATCGTCTAACGTCGTTTCAGTTCGGCAGGCTTCGGCACGGTGTTTTTGTGCGTGCGACTAGACTAGTTGCTAATAAACCTATAGTTTCAATGATAAAAATTCCTGAATAACCTACATGTGTTGTAAGATAATAAAAATATTCTAAACAATATTAACTTCTCATTTATTCAATAAAAGAAAAGAAAATGTTTTCTTATCGGTCACCACACTCAAAAAGTGTAACTTGAATTAATATCAAAGAAAAAAAAATACTGCATAAATAAAATAAATAAATAATTATAATTGCATAAGTTGATAAAAAATGCTATGCAATAGGTTTAGCGCGGCAGTCCCCGAATGCCACACTCTTTTTTTTATTGATAATAGGCTCGCGTTTGACCACCATCTCACTTGATGGTAAGTGATGATGTGGTCGAAGATGGAGCACGCTTGCCTAGCAGTAACCTATTCACTCTTGACTTAAAGACTCCCAGGTTATAGCGATCAGCTGACCAACATAGCTGGGAAAAGACTGAGAAGGAGATGTGTTATAACAAATTATCCATTAGTAATTTGCTCAATGTATACATCTTGGTTTTCCTGCTCCTAATTGTATTCAACCGTTCAAACGCTTTTGTATTTCAATATTCAAGTTCGTTTTAGCGTTAAATTATTAGAACTCAATTGGTTTAACTCACCGCTTTGTTTGGCAATACACAATCCACAGGAAATTTTCAAAAGAAAGTAAGATTACCGTAAAAAGTGAATTACGGAATAACATTGGGGAGCGGAAAAAATCCACCCAAGCATCCAACGGATTCACTTAATTCAGAATAATAGGATATTTTTGGGCACAGTTGCTCACAGATTTCTGGACCAATTGGGGTCCAAGCATTGAGCATATTGTTTTGAAGATATGTGACATAAATTTACGCCTGGGTGTCACGAGTTGCTCGGATGGTTCTCAAAAGAGCCAAAGTTAAATCGACTTCAGAAATGTTACAACATTCGGATGTGAGCCCCGATACGGCCTATCAACGGAAAATTTTCAGACTCCAAAAGGTTTTTTCGACGAAAAAGGTTGGAATAATAGTTATAATCAGTTTTTGGGTATAATACTTTGAGTTTGGGTGTTCATTTTGATACGTGTGATAGGTTTTAAGTTTGATTTGGGTAAGGAATGTGACTGACTGGCTCGGGATTAAAATTGGGTAAGATTAAGTTGGGTCGAAAAAGGAACTGGAATTTATATCCGCCGTGTTATTGGCTTCGAGGCTCGTTACCGATACCTATAAATTTTAAATATTTTTGACTTCAGTTATTTATTTTTCTGGAGTAGATTCTTCTTTATTACGAATAATACGAAGAAACTTTCGTTCATCTCTCTGTTTTAAGAATGAAATAAGATTTGAAAAGACTTTTATTTAAGAAATATTGGGAGGAAAATTGACAAATCCCGCTCTTAGACGAGCGGCAGAGAGTGTCACACCTACTGACTCAAAACCCACCCTATTTTGTCAGTTTCCGGGGCCGCGGTATACCATTACAACATTCCCGCAAAGTAAGTTCCTGTAAGTAGGTTCATAGTTATATGAGGTGATGATTTGAGAAATGAAGCATCTGATTTAGAGAGTCGATGATTATATTAAAAACTACAAAACTATTAAACCCTATCAAAACTTTTCTCTCAACAACAAATACTCAACACAAAACAAAATCCTGCAACTGCTTAAATAAATAACCATCGAACTCCTACCCAATAGCCATTAAAATTTAAAGGTATTTTGGCTTGAAACAGTAACGAATGTTTCAATATATCTTATGTAAGAACAAAATAGAAAACGTACTGCTTTACCCCCCATTAGCTTTATGGGTAGTACATCGGGCTGGCAGACCATTGTACGTTGCGATGTATGGTGCCGTGTGGGCGTCGGTCCAAAAGTGAGACACAGATGAGCCAGTGAAACGAGATAGCTACTTTATGGGTGATATATGCAGTTAGTGATTGATTGGATATTATTACTTATTTCATGTAAACTTAAAAAAATCATTGAAAATCATCCGCAATACTATTTGAAGCGTCAATAGCTTAATGGATAAAGTGTCGGACTTGTGATCAAGAGGTCAAAGGTTCGAACCCCACCCATTATACTACTGCCGTGAACCCACTCCAAACGACAAGCATATTTAGCTTAGTTGGAGGTAGATTAACAAGATTGCTAGTAATATGAAATCTACTCACATAGCCACTTGTAGTAATCTTTTTTTTTAATAAAAGAACTGTTGGCCTTGAACATCGACGACGAGTTGCAAGTCCATCGGTTTTCAACAGATATGTTATATTTCGGGGAGTGTGCGATGGAATTACACAATCTAATTCCGCCAAGCGGGTTCAATCATCGGACTACGAGACAAACGGTGAAGCACCATCGTTACATGGTGGACATCCCACCCATACGCAAAAAACGTTTTGGGAATACCTCCATTGTGCGTACGGCTAAGGAGTGGAATTCCCTGCCGGCGTCTGTGTTTCCCGATAGCTATAACCTAGGAGCCTTTAAGTCAAGAGTGAATAGGTTACTTTTAGGTAAGCGTACTCCATCTTCGACCACATCATCACTTACCATTGGGTGAGATGGTGGTCAAACGCGAACCTATTTTCAATGAAAAAAAAAAATGTACACATACTGACAGCGTTGCCACAAAGCATGGCTTTTTTGTTGTGTAAACTTTCACCAACTATTTCTGCTTATTAGGGCTTGGTTTTTAATCAACAAGAAACCTTTGCCTGACGCCAAATTTTCAACTAACTTCACCTCAAATTTTATTAAAATCGATTCAGTAAAAGCCATGACAGCGTAACAGTTGGACAGACTTGCACATCTATAATATTAGTAAGGATGTAAAGATCATAGCAGGCATGACCGTTATCTTGTTTTTGTTTAATCCCGTGGAGAAATCGTGACAGTTCGTGTATACAGGATGTAAGAGGCAGGGTGGATCAACGAAGTCTCAGGGGTGGGGTTTGAGGGGGATCTCAATAAATACCAAATAAGTCAGGAGTGACTAGGTTACTTCTAGGCAAGCGTGCTTCATCTTCGACCACATCATCGCTGAACATCAGGTGAGATAGTGGTCAGACGCAAACTTATGAACAATAAAAAAAAAACAAAAGTTTTTTTTTCTAAATTACTAACCCTGAATGATCAGAATGACATGGGGGTTATGTTAAGCTTGCCTAATAGTAACCTAGTCACTCCTGACTTAAAGACTCCCAGGTTATAGCTATCAGGAAACACAGACTCTGCCAGAGAATTTCACTCAGTGCGTCTGAACCATTGAATATTGCTGTTCATACATACATGGAGGTCGTAATTGGTGTGTAATGAGATATTTCCTCCCACCCCTTAGACACGTTGTTCCCCTCTCTCCCTATTAATAGTGTATACAGGGTGTAAACCCTGCATATATACTTAATAAAAAATTTCACTCGATGGCCGTTTCAGCCAATTATTGTTGGTCATCTTAACATTGCGATATTTTCCCTTAACTGAAAGTAAGTTAAGCCTTTCGTCCTAGCATTCATTTAAAGAGCCAAAGAATATCGTGTTATCAAGTTACTTGTTTGTGCTGGTCCAGGTTAGGTACCAGTTCGATAGACTGGAAGCCAACTCCAGCATACTTAGGAAAACCAAGTTAATACTACATAATATTCTTACGAGCTGGGGTTCGGGACAGAAATGATTAACGCCAATTAAACCAAAATTAACACTTTAATTAATTAAACACAAAATAAAAATTAAACACAATTATTCACAACACAACACTTGTCACTTAATTCTTAAATCGCACTGAAATTCACTTGTAAATCTTCGATTATATCGCGTATTCGCCTCGTAATAAGACTGACTCTGCGTCCCTTTGCGATCTATTTATACCCCGGTCTATGAGCTCTAGAACATTCTTGTAAAATCGACTCACTGTTTATACTGCCAAGAATACTCCAGAAGCTACTTGAGATACACAGTACTATTACTCGCCGCTAGATGGCGTTAGTGTCTCGAACATTCTCGATTTCTCATTTCCTGTAAGGTGCTATTGATATCACTGCTACATACAAAGTCCTGCAACTAATTGTCTTGTATCAAATACGCCTACGTACCGCTTCTAGAACTTTCTCACATTGTGTGTTGAGAGTGTAAGGATACATCGGATCTATTTACCTATAAACTTATTTATTTACTGATAACTAACTAAATATGTCATTTGTACATCTTTAAAAGTCGTTACGGTACTCAGTAGTCAATCACATTACTGACAAACAGGTCCTGATCTCCTCACCAAAAGTAGCCTAAAAAATCACTGAGATAACCCCGCTTTTTATACAATGTCAGACAAAAATATGATGACACAAACAATATAAGCACAGTTACGCCTTTCCCGCAATCTACATTTACGACTCACTGGGGCAGCAAGTTGATAAATTTTATGTTTTTCCTGATTTTTTAGAGCCGTATGCAAATGTGTAGTGAGGAATAATACTCTTCAGAGTTATGTAGATACTTACTAGCTTCCAACCGCGGTTTCTCTCACAAGAAAAGTCTTTTCGGCAAGAAATGTAGCCTGTGCCATTCATAATAACGTGGCATTCTACTCATTAAATTATTTTCAAAATCAATTCAGTAGATGCAGCGATTATTTCCTATTCAAAAACGTATTTTTATAATATTATAAGGTAGTATAATTATAGAGAATAAATGTATCTATTGGGCAGAGAAAAGATTTAAGAAATGTGAGGAAGATTAGGTTTAGTGAATTTCTACCGGACTGCGGCGAAGGGATGTTATGTATTCATGTTTGTTCCTTTTTTCTCATTATCTGCTAAACCGTTCGTAAATGTTGAATTTTTTTGATTGATAATACGTTTTTATATTCGACGTGAGTGTTACTAGGTTATAAATTAAAAAAAAAATTACCACTGTCGGGTTTTTGTAAAAAAAATATTTAACATAGAAAATATAAATATAAATTAGAGCAGCAGTGGTCCGGTGGTTACATGCATGATTTACGAGTTGTATGTCGTGGGTTCGGGTTAAATTTGGCACATTACTTTGTGCAATTTATATTTAAGGAAAAATAGTGAGGGGACCGCATCTCCTCAGACCGAATATTCCAAAGACATGCGACACCCACCAAACCGCACTAGGTCTGGGTAATGGTGGAGCCTATTCTCTCTCATAAATACACCTCTCTAATATAATACCTCTCTCTCATAGAATAGAAGCCTGTTTGCTAACAGTGGGAACGTTATAATTATGTGTCCGTATACTTGGGCATTAGTGTTTAGATTGAAGAAAAATTTGTGTTTGATGCTCTTGACTTGTTTAATCACATATTCTTACAGTTGTTGGTACATTGTATAACAGACATTAGAAGATTCGGTTTTTACAATGGTAAGTAGGGTGGGTGAGAGAGCGCATGTGCAGCGCGTCGGTTTTAGTGTCAAAAAAAAAGTTTCGTGTTTTTATCTAATTGACCAAGCGGCCACCGAGGCCTTTTGCTCTAGTCTGTAATGATATGTTATAATAAGAATAAGTGTAGTCATCAATCATTACGTCACACACACAACGTGCATCTTTTAATTCAAACTACTACTATTCAAAAAATGAAATCCACAGCACAGTTTCCAAAAGTGTCAATGCACTTCCCATTGAATCAATATCCCCATCTATATCAATGCATTTCACGCATACGGCTGGCAAAACAAACAAAAAACGTCCACGCCAACATTTGGCCAACCCCCAAAACCTGGCCATACGAAATACAAAGCTAAATTTCGTCCAACTTATTAAATAAAACAGGCCAGTGACCTAAGAGGGATTGATGACTATACCCTCACGTTGTTGGCAAACAGTTTGGTCGTTTGGAGCCAAAACGGTCACATTTTTATGGGCTCCTTGACCCGATAATATGGTTTACTTTGTCATTAATATGTGGCCTATGTATAGGAACTGGTGGAACTGGGAGCGAAGTGATAATTTTGCTAGTGTAGACGTTTGTTTGACGGGGTGCGAGACGTGGAAGGTTTTTCCTGACTGAATATCATAGAAATTGGGTTAATGTTGGTTTTTGTAATCAAAAGGTTGGCAGCCAACTTCTTAAAGTTGCTACTTATGGCTTGTATTGCATACACATTGATGGCATTACCTTAAGTAAAATAAGAAAGAAAAAGTATTTATTGTCAACACACAAACATCATACTAACAGTATTAAAAACTTATTTTAGTTCCTTAAGAATAAAGTTATTAATTGGTACTTATAATTACCGTACCTGAAACAGTAATTGAATATTAAATTCACGTCGAGTTCTGAATATAATGAAACCAAATACCTCCATTTAAATAAAATTGAAGTTGCTATCTATGCGTCAAAATAACTGTATTTTCTCAAGTGCTTGTAATTGTTTACAAGATACTTAAACAACAATATTTTTTAAGAAGGTTGTCTGACTATCATTCTGCTTGTCTAATCTCTGGAATGACTGAACCGATCATAATGAGACATTCACTGGTAGATAGAAAGGCAACATGTAAGGTGCTGCTTTTCAGCCAGGAATTTCCATAGGATCAGGATTTACGCGGGAAAACCTACCACGCAAAAACACAGTCAGTCTTATCTAAAAAAAAAACAAAAAATGGTTTAATAAAATATTTTTTGAATAGCTGAAGTTTCTTTGTGCGAATCACCAAAAAGATAAAATACGGAACAATATTTCACATACCCTTTTCGAGTTATCGAAAAAAAATTGACCAACAGAAAACCGTTAGCAAAAAAAGTTGTCAAACCTTATTCCACGTCAGTCAACGGTACGAAAATGAAAAATCCCTTGCGTTGGGCTATCGATCTAAAACGGCCGTATATTGTGATGTACGGAACCTTTCGCGGTATTTATTACGTTCCCGATTCGGGTAAGCGGTCAATGGCGGTTGATAGATGGTATTATGCAAATGCATGATGTGTTATATTTGTTTTTGTATGGTCGTAATGAATGTGATGACGGGGCGTGGCTGCTGTGAACTGGATAGCTGATCCGGTTACGGTCAGACTCTTGGGTGCCGTAAATGTTGATTAATGACAGGATCATTTTAATAAAGTGGTATTTACTACAGTCGTAGTCAGGCTATGATTAGTTGAGAACATTAGCAAGTTAATGATACATTTTAAAGTTATACTTCAGCAAAATATCTAATATTAATTCCGTCAAAAACTAGATGACCAATCTTGCAAACAGCATACAGTATGATGTTGATTGCTGCAGCAAAACACATGTCGAGTGTCGTTTGCTTGCATGTAGCATGTTTGAGGGCGGTGCTGCATACTGCATGCAAGATTGAAGATCGATATGTTTCTGATGTATTAGTTATAGATTTCCGCAAAGTACCACCTGATTCCATTATACATTTTAAGTGTAAAATAAATAAATTTTAACTCAACATACTGTGAGTAATTAACGATCTACAATGTCTATCAATGCACGTACAATCTACAAAATCTCGTGGTGGATTACGGCCTGTTGCCCACCATAGAAAGGAGGCATGTGTCGTAGCAGTCAGAACTTTATAGGCTGGTTATGTTTAGTTTGGTTATTTTAAGTTTAATTTTAATCAATACTACAGTGAAGTCTATTCGTTATAAATAATATTAATTGAAATATCGGTCTGTGATTTTAAAATAACTATGTTTTCGCAAGTGCTTAAGTAAAGTTGACACGATACACAAGACACACACAAACACTTTTTTTTCTTTCTGTCTATAATTATGTTTGTCTCGGCTAGTCTCTGAAACGGCTAAACCGATTTTTCGAAAATATTGGATTATATGACAACATAGGCTTCTTTGTATCCCGGAATCTACCTGGGATCGGGATTTATACGTAATACGCGCAGATGATATCGACTCCCATGGAAACGAAGTCGGTGGGCTTGGGCACGGCTAGTTATAAACAAAATGAATATTAGCCTGTACGGTCCTAGTCTTCAACTAACTGATTAAAAGCTCAATTTCTTCCAGCGGTCACTGTTCTGCGTCTTATCCTTCTAATTCTTAAGGAAGTCATCCAGTTCGCTGCTAAATAAAAAACTAACCGAAAAAAATTAGAACGAGCAACATTGTCAAAACTAGTTTAGTCCTTAAAACATATAGCTAGGTGCATACGAGCGTGCCTCGCCTGGCTCAGAGTTTGCAGGGGCTTTGATGACGTATAAATTTGCGCCTCGCAAGGGATTTGCTGTGGCCAGCCAACCGCAAATAGCGCATTATTGGTAGTATTCTGCGTTTGTGAAATATGTGTTGTGACGACCTATTTTGTAATGCTAACATGCTCATACATATGTTTGTTTATGTTATTTCGTTGTGTTACTCGTGATTTGATTAAAATTTGTAGGAACTTGTTTGCAAGTAGGTATTTCTGTTTTAGTGGTAAATTTTGCTGTTGTTGTTACTGTTGCTTTTTGATTATACTGTCGAAATAGCTGTGTTTGTTAGGTACTTCGTTCGTGTGTGAGGGCTTCTTGTTCTTTATCCGTGTTTTCCGCGTAAATCCAAATGCAGTGGAAATTGTGAGATAATAAATCGTATATGATGCACTTTAATCTTTTCTAACTTTCAATGATGATGCCATTAAAATCGGTTCAGCCTTTCTAGACAGTAGCCCGGACAAACAGACAAGAAAATAGTTAAAGTTTTAGTATAGTGTAAATAGCTATAATATGCACTTGAGAAAACACAATTAGTTTGAAATCACAGATTATTTTTATTTCAATTTTATTTATATTTAGATATGTTTTATTTGTATGTTTCGGTTTCATTATCATTTTCTCAGACAAAAAATGGAAAACGGAAGACAACTCCATAAAATCCAACTACACTTGTAATTAAATGGAAAATACTTAACATTCTTACAAAATTAAAACAGAGCTAGCATAAAATACATAACATTATCTTTTAAAACACTTTGAACTACATCTTCGTATCGGAAAGCGCTTTTAACTACGAAGAGTGTGGTATTAAACAGGCTTTGCCTTGTCACCGTCTTCGAGGCACTACCCGACGGTGGAACCTAAGCTTTATTTATGTTCTTACTTTTATATTATCGGTATTTTCGTTTCTTGTAGACTTGAAAATTGTTTAATTATAGACAACGTTGGGAGGCGTGATTTTTGTTATGGAAAATGTTTTTGCTTGCCTTTAAATTACTTTTGCTTGTAAGTGAAAAGGTTATTAAAATTTTTGATCGTCGTTTTGTAGATTTTACCTTCGTATTTTGGTTTTATAAGTACCTATATTTAATATACCAGCCCGCACTGGGCCTGCCTGGTGTATTACGGCCCATTGAGATTAGGCCTAAATCCCAGGAGTGTACGTGTATATGCTATAAGTTGGTTATTTGAAGAATATTTGAATATTTTATGAGTGTGCATATGTCTCTCTGTCTGAGAACTGTTGTTTGTCAGCATCACGGTTGAATGATCTGCCTCCATTGGTTTTTATCCAGAGCGTCTCTTAAAACCGTAAAGAATTTGGAAGACGACGAAACCTTCAATTGTTTGGTCCAACTTGTTGGTAGAACTTTGTGCGATCATTCGGTGCCTTCAGTTATCCCAACCAGAATCAGATTTTCAAAACGTGCGTGCAAGCATTGATTAACATTAAAGATAAACATTTCAAGTAAGTATTTTAAGAAAAGGAAAATATGAGACTAAATAGAAATAACAGTAAAAAATATCAAGAATAAAAAAGAATTAAAAGGTAACAAGTAAATTGGAAGACGGCATTGAAGGGCGTTATTTTCGTTGAGGAAAGTATTTCTTTTAACCTTTTCCAGTAACTTAAAAGGTAATGAACTAGTTATTTTAAACTTGTTTTGTTAATGGCAGAGTTAGTTGTATTTTATGTTACAATCTACCAAAAGGGGTAAAAAGAGAAAAAGTGTAGTAGACTCGTGCGCTAAGGGTGACGTAAAATCATGAACGAATATGTAACAACTTGTAAGTTGTTACATATATGCTAACGTACGGCTAAGGTGTGGAATTCCCTAGCAGAATCTGTATTTCCTAATAGCTATAACGTGGGGGTCTTTAAGTCAATAGGTAATAGGTAACTTCTAAGTAAGCGTGCTTCATCTTCGACCACATCATCACTTACCATCAGGTGAGATGGTGGTCAATCGTGAGCCTATCATGAATAAAAAAAATTAAACCGACTTCCAAAAAAGTGAAAAATCGTTTAATTTCGGTAGTCGGTGTCTTTGGTATTGTATTTTCGTTTTTGGCACCGTTATTTTTAACGTTATTTTTCACTTTGCAGTGGTTTTTGGAAGTCGGTTTTAGTTTTTGTTAAAAAGTTTTTATTTCTCTCATTTTAGTTGGTCGGTTTGTAATTTACCTAGTTACAAAAGCCTAAATGTCAATTCCTTCTAACATTTTACAAAATAACTATTGCTTTTCCCGATGCTGGACCGTTAATTATTGAGGAGTTCTCCTGGTACTTCACCATCAGCTTCACTTCGCCATATGCATTGTGAAGAGAATATTGTGCTTAGTAACCATATTCTAGTAATCGAAGTGGAACCTATGAAATACTTATTATTGAGTAATTCCGTTGGCCATCTGTGGTATTTATCATCAGTTCCACTTCACCAAATGGTGCTTTTCGAATGCAACTGCACAACTTCTTCAGCTTTTAAAAGACTTGTAAGTGCTCTTACTCTCTGTTAATGTTATAATATATATACTTAACACTGTTTTACACTAATTTAGTTTTTAAACACTTTTTCTGTAACCTATTGCTTGTAGTTAAATTTATATTTCTTTTTGTTGTTGTTGTCATGTTGTGCGATTACGCTCTGGGTCACAATCAGCCCAAAACATATTATGTGTATTGTTATAATAAGTGGATTGTAACCTGTTGTAATTGCCTTGAGAATAAATAAATAAGTAAATAAACTTACTATATTAAAAACTCAAATCACTATAGGTGTGCCTATAATATTTGAAGAGTTCCCTCGATTTCTCCAGGATCTCATCATCAGATCCTGACTTGGTGACAATGGGACCACGTGGAAAGCACCAGCTTTCAAGTAAAAAAAGAATCATTAAAATCGGTTCACCCCGTCGAAAGTTCTGAGGTAACAAACATTAAAAAAATTCAGTCGAATTGAGAACCTCCTCCTTTTATTGAAGTCGGTTAAAAAAAGTTAAACAGAAATCATAATGTTATCAACTATTCAACTCCAGATGTTTATAATGCTACCTGCACAATAAACTATCGATGTCAATACGATGTTCTATCGATGTTCAATATTGTTACGTAAGATCGTTTTAAATGATTACTAAGAGACTATGTCATATACGATTTTGTACTTGTATATTGTGACGTACAGAATAACATTGCCATGATATTTTGGTAGGTATTCCAAATAAAAATAGGGTATTTGCCTGTGTTGAATAATGAATATTTCATATAGACTAGTCAGTTAGATTTTACAGAATAAATTGCACACATAATTTTTGCTTATTCAAATAAATAAATTAACCGGAGATAGCTTAGCTTAAATATTCAGAAGTGAACTTAAAATTCGCGGGCTGGTAACGTCACTAGTTTATTTTTTTACTCTTTGGAGGATCTTAACATTCGTATAGCCAGACCATTGGGGGTCTACAACACAGTGTTTCAGGCCGAATGCTTGGGAATCTAACTGGCAGCTTTGGCCATCATAAACAGGGAAGTTGAGGATAAATTAATACGGATACTTTCGGACAGCATGGCAGTCCTGCAAGCAGATCAGACAAAATCAGCCCGGAGTTGACTGTGTGGCTGTTCAGAGCCACCCAGTTACAATCTACTCAACCAGGTTGGTAAATACAACAATATAATAATTCAATGGATCAAACGACACGGCGACTCCCGTGGCAATGAAACAGTGGACGAACTCGCTAGAAGGGCTTCGAGTATGGTGATTATAGAACCTAAACTCATTGCGCCACTCCCCTTCGGATATCGGCGTCATCTGGTAAAGAAATGCACCAGAGACCCACACCACTAACTATAAGAGAATAATGGTGAGCGCAGGAAGGCCAAAGAGGCTCTCCCGACCCTTGATGGCCGTTTATCGAAATAGGTCCTAAGACTATCTAAACCGTAATTGCAGCTGGTGACAGCAGCTGGTAACGGATCCTTTAATAAACTCCTCTATGTAATAACAGTCACAGACAGCCCACTTTGTAGAGCCTGCATGGAGGAGGACGAAACAGCAGTACACCAGCTACTGAGCTGCCCAGTAGTCGCGGACTACAGGACTAAATACTTCGGCAACTCAGGTACCCTTCGAGAAATGGTAAGCAAAACAAGGGCGTTACTCGCCTTTCTAGAGGAACTGGCATGGATTGAATGAAAAGATCCTACCCTTACGCAAACGCGCACGGTCGTGGAGTTGCGGATACCTGCCCGACATATATACATACATACATACAACGTCACTAGTTTGTATAAAGTGTGACACGGCGTGAAGTCATCTAAAATTTCTAATCCCTATGTCTAACTTAAGTGCCAATATACGTCTCCAATATCTTTGGTAACCAAAGAAACAGACTTTTCCTAATGATAGCGATGGTTTCTAGAGATTGTATTGACAAAAATATAAAAACAATAATGTTATTCAAACCAATTACAAAAAAGAAACAATTATCATAAACAATAATCAAATGAATATCATAAACAATAATCAACTTTGTATTTCTTCAAAGAGATTGAAAATAAAACAACTGATTGTTGTCTAAAAAAAATATGGCTAACTGACTACTCATTATAATTTAACACAGTTTACTGGAAATAACATGGCATAATCTTATATATGAAAATGAATTGCTGTTCGTTAGTCTCGCTAAAACTATAGAACGGGTGGACCAATTTCATAAATTATTTTTGTATCATGTTCCCTCACATATAGGAAAGGTTTAAAAGGTGAGAAAATATCGAAAATAAAAATAAAAAAAATAGCAGTGCAAAGTTCGCCGGGTCTGCTAGTAATAATTATAATTGGTATTGAGTCAAAAAAGAGCTTTCAGACGAAGATTTTAAGGTTACTTATAATAGAAAATAATAATCTACCCTGAGGCCACACTAAGTTGCACACCCAAGACCAATCATCATCATCTCACCCAAAAGAACTGCTAGTCATAAGCCTTCACAATGCGTATCCACAATGAGACCAGTCGATATGGCGCCCTCCTAACGCACATTACATTTCCTGCAAAGATTTTTTTCTTAAAGAGAACTGCGATGTGGATAGAATTCACATTACTAGCAATCCTGTTAACCGCTCCAACTAAGCTAAATATAAAAATAAATATCTAAGCTTGTATCTGGAGTGGGTTCACGGCAATAGTGTTGTTCGGAAACCTCTCGAACGAAACGATGACGTCGATGGAAGCGGCATCGGCGACTGCGACAGCGGGGGCACGGCGCGGGGGCACCTATACAACATGTAACGGAAACCCCATATCTATCCAAAAGGACTGAAGACAACATCTGGTATGGAGTCTCTATGCAAAGTTTCAGATCAAAATAAGTGACTCACAGAATTGACCCCAAATTATTGGTTTCATATGTTTCTTGAATACCAGTAATAACAAACGTGTCACAGCACTATGAGGGTCATCACTTTCCACGTCACTTGCCAATAAAACGATAATTCTCTTCGTTCTTAATTTGAAAAATTCGGCCTCTGGTATCAATGTATTGAAATTTCTAATATGCTCCACACATGTAGACATAGGATTAGAAAACCCTTGCCATATCGTTGGTTATCATCCAAAGAAGCCGTGCACTCGGTATGTATATAAATTACACGTTGTATAAGATACAACCGCGGTCTGGAGCCGACCCACTCGATCAGCTTTGAACATGGTACGCGTCGCGCGCTGTTCATACTTTTACTGTACATCATTTTTGTAATAAACTAGTATTTCGAAATCAGCGTTGTCATTCATACAGCCCACTTAAATCTCCACAACAAGGGTAATGAGTGGGGTTCCATCATCTGCTTTACCGGCTTTCAGTCTAACCTGATACAGAGAAGTACTAGTGTTTAACATGGAGTGACTTGGCAAAACTTGGAATAGGTTTTTGGTTGGACAGTTAGACACGTGAACGGTAATCTAATTGACATTTAATTGAATGTATTTGTACATTTTTACATTTTAGTGACATTTAACAAGCATTTAATTTCTAGTTTCGTTTGTAGAACCTGGAATAGACGTGGTTGATTTTTTGAGCTTTTTATGGTTGGACATATAAACAGTGATTTGAATGACATTTAATTTAATTTGATTGACATTTCATTTACATCAATTACATTCAGTTGAAATTTAGGTAACGTCTAATTCTCATTTTAATTGCGTGAAATGGAATAGACATGGTTGTTATTGAGTTTTATTTTTTATGGTTTGATATGTGACCGGTTCTTGATATATAACTTTTTCTTGTATTAGTTGCTTATGTATTAATATGTAATTGTAAAATTCGAACACAATGTAAATTGTTAAATGAATAAATAAATGAAATGAAATGAAAAATGAAATGAAATGAAAACTGCTGTCCGATTTGCTGTCGTCTGACTCCCCATAACGAGAGTCAAAGATGTACAAATGGCAGTCAGGACCGATGGCTTAACGTGCTTTGCACAGAGGATGTTAGATCGTCACCGATCTACGGACTGACTTCAGCAGATAGTGCCTTATTTATTAACCTTGAAGATCATCCCTCAAAAGATCCATTCCACATAAAACCGGAACACGTTCTTATTTGATATCAGTACCCTTTCTATATGTCAGTCATAACGGAATTGAATTATGCCCTATTATGGCATTATAGCGACTTGGTAACACTATACCCAATTAATGCCTTGCTGCATTAAGTCCGTCCATGTAACACTATTGTACATAAAGTTTCAATAAATAAATGCAAAACTGGTGTCAGATTTTCTGTCAATCCAACTGTGGTCGACAGCCAGCAAATCCAACATTATGAGCCTCCAGAGATCCCAAAATAATATACTTAGGGTACTATCATCGGCGCCCTGGTATGCTCGCAATTCAGAAATACACGAGTACCTGGAAATCCCAATCATCTTGGAAGAAGTAATCCGATACTCAGCCACCTATTAGGACCGCTTGCTGACTCACCCAAACCCGCTTACGAATATACTTCTACAACCAAACCCAATAAGAAGACTTATGAGAGCCGATGTGCTGATTCACTAAGGGGAGATGGAGCAGTGGCTTTACCTCGCCAAACCACTACCTATTTCAACTCACCTGATAAAAGTTGAATGACTGATCGCAGGTTCCTAATAATATATTTAAAAAAAAGTTTTTCTGTCGTCTGACTACCCGTAATGACTGCCAAAGTTGTACAAATGGCAGTCAAAACTGACGGCTTAACGTGCTTGCCAAGGCACAGAGGAAATTAGATCGTCACCGATCAGCGGACTGACTCCAGCAAACATCGCATAACCTTGAAGACACTCCCTTAAAAGATCCATCCCACATAAAATTGGAACACGTTCTAGTTTGATATCAGTACCCTTTCCATCTGTCAGTCATAACGGAATTGAATTGTGCCCTATCATGGCACATAATACCGGCTCGTATACACGTAAAATTTTATTCATTTATTCAGTGGCCTTAATATCCGAGGGTTTTGTTCAGATGGGGAGATTGTGCGGGTACTGTATAGTTGCATCTCATCTCTTTGCTAATGCGGATATTGAAAGACTAGTTGAAGCCTTGGGTTTGTAAAACCTTTTACGTTTTGTGCAAAATTAACTTGTGTTAAGATGTAGATAAGTTCTTAATATTATAAATGCAAAAATGTGTTGTTTTGTTCTTCGTTCTTTAATTCAAAATTGAGTTACGGATGTACATACCTATGTGATTTTGAGCATGACGATAGTTGACTTTTTTATTCTTGATAGGCTCACGTTGGAAACTATCATCTCACCTGATGGTAAGCAATGATGTGGTCGAAGATGAAACATACTTGCCTAGAAGAAACCTATTCACTATTGACTTAACGACCGCCAGATGTAGGTAGGTAGATATCGGAAAATACAGACTCTGGCTAACTAGAAAGTTACATAGATTATTTTTTTATGCAACTCGTTGCTCATAATGTTAACTTTAATGTTTTTATTTACATCGCATACTTTTCTTTCTGGGAATACATTGCGAAAGCAGTCAACAAAATATTTCTAATATTATGTTGTGTTCTTCAAACAGCTTGTCGAAGAATCTAGTTAATAATTTTCTACTTAATTCACTATATTATGCGTACCTTGAAATTTACCGAAATTACGAGAAAAATAGTATTGAAATGATAAAAATTAAGCTTTGTGTGAACATACTGCAGCAATGTGCCAAAAAAAAACAAAATGGCGGTGCTCGCAGTTAACTGACCTAAACGTCTGCCGGGATTGCAGGAATATTCTAACGACACAGCCCCGGAACGTAAGGGTAACTGAAAGAACACAGTGGGTTTTTAGTCAGTCTGACACTCCCTTCCGATCCACCCAGAGGAAGAGGAATTATGTGATTATTTCCCTCCGTAAAAAAAGGTGTCCTTAACGTGTCGCCATGTGTGCCTTAATAACTCGTTTCCAGAACAAAGGATCTGAGCATAGTAACTGAAAAGAGAGCTAGTTTTATAATATGACCGTTTTAACGATTGGCTGGTAAAAGAGGCTTGAGTAGATATTTTAACTTGTGAAATGTTTAGCGTACCATAACCAATGAGGGTCAATGTGGACAAGTGAATACACTTAATGAGTTGACTCCTAAGTTGTTTGAAAATATGTATACAACGTGTAACTTAAAGGGTATATACATATCAAGTGCACAGCTTCTTTGGATGATAAAAAATGATTTGGCAGGGGTTTTGTAATCCTATGTCTACATGTGTGGAACTTATTAGAAATTTCCGACCGAAACCGAAAGAGACCGAATCTTTCAAATTAAGAAGAACGAAGAGAATTATCGTGTTATTGCCAAGTCACATGGAAAGTTATTAACCTCCGTAGTGCTGTGACAGGTCTGTTATGATTGGCATTCAAGAAACCTATGAAACCGATAATTTGGTATCAATTTTTTGAGTCACTTATTTTGAGCTGAAACTGTGCATAGCGTCTCCATACCAGATGTTATCTTCAGCCCTTGTGGATAGGTATAGGGTTTCTGTTACACGTTGTATAGAGATTATTAGGTTCAAAATATTGGCAAACATTTATCCGTTGGGTTTGTTTAACAGAGACTATTTGCAAATTATACCTATTCGTTCTACAAGTCTCCAATTATATTCTTAGCGTCCACACACTCATCTCACATAATTAATTCTATATATACTGGCAGGATCAAGGTTTCACACGTACAAAAAACCAACACAATGGTCACTTTAATATACGTATTAAAGTGACCATTGTGTTGGTTTGAAAAAGATTAAGAAAGACAAAGAGTATGCAAAGATCGTACCTACTCCTTGTAAGTAAAGTAAAAATCAATTAAGTAATAGGTAAATAGTAACCGTGGAGTTTCTTGTGGTTTCTTCTGCATAGCAAACGATCAATTCAAACCGTGCGCTAGTTTCTGATGTTTAGTGTACACAATAGGCCTTTGTAAATAAAATATCTTTGATTGTTTATTGATTTGAGTAATGTTTGTGCCCTATAGAAAGGTAAAATATATGTAAAATAATGTAGATACCTAAATCAACTAGTCCGTAGTGAATATCAAGCAAAAGAGGATCCCTAAGTCCACCATTGGGATCCTAAATCGTAAATATGATAATAAATTCAACGCCAAAACAGATAGGCTAGCTAAAACCACACTAGTTAGAGAGTTATGTTTTGTTTAGGCCTCCGTTCCTCCCTGGAGGGATATTAAGTGAATTTCACGTTTCATTGTAATTTATATGTATGTATTTTGTGTTAAAAAGTTTTGGGCTCTAAGGAGGCAGCTATGTTGAATTGGAATTCTTAGTACATGAGTGATAATAGCCTGATGGTATGCAAGTGAGCGCGTGGGACCCACAATCCATTCATCATCTATTGGATCTGAGCAAGACCACTGCGCGCAGAATTTTGGATTCGGATGAAATCAGCTCTCCATTGACGTTCAATTGCTGCAAGGCAATCCAATTCCAGGATAAATAAATAAATAAATGAGGTTTTCTGACGATATTTTAAGTAATTAGTGGATGTTTTTTTTTTTTATTGAAAGTACGTTCGCGTTTGACCACCATCTCACCTGATGGTAAGTGATGATGTGGTCGAAGATGGAGCACGCTTACCTAAAAGTAACCTATTCACTCTTGACTTAAAGACTCCTACGTTGTAGCTATCGGGAAACACAGACTCCGGCAGGGAATTCCACTCCTTAGCCGTACGCACAATGAAGGTATTCCCAAAACGTTTTGTGCGAATGTGTAAACATGACTGTATTGGATTGAGAATATAGTTTATAGCACAATTAATGTATACGGTTAAGACAGAGCTCGTGGTTAGATAATAATAAACGCACGGGTCTATCTTTAAGGGTAAGCAACGCTTTTCGAGGTCAGCAGTGGATGGGTGATATGATCTCAACGAAAGCCCGTTAATATAAATTGTCGAAAATAAACACCCCTCAGTACATTTTTCAAGTTACGACTAGAGCATAAATGTGAAAAATCTAAAAAGTTTAAGCACGAGCTCAATAGATGGCGATGGCGTCGAAATAGAAGTCGCTATTGTTTCGTTACCGTGATTTAGTTGGGTCTACACATATTCAACGAAATGAAGTAGCCCTGGCTGGGGGCCTTTAAAGTAGAGATGAGATATACTTGCAAATATCAATACCAGGGCTTGCAAGTACGAGTCTGTAAAAATACCAGGGTTGGAAACCAGGTATTAAAATACTAGAAAGTATTTTGAGCCACTTCGGATTTCAGTCTACTAGTCCAGGTCGTACCATGCCACAATCTATTACGGCTTTTGTAGATGAAATCTTTCCTTCCTACTTAATTTACAGAAATTAATAATTCACTTAATTAAATTCACGGAAATATGTTTTCTTTGCACATGCAAGCATAAGGCATAAGGTTTGACACTCCCGATTTGTATGATATTAATGCTTTGCACATTTTACATTCAGCTTTATTTTAGCCAAACTTTTCTTAGGAGCCATGGTTTGTAACTGTATTTTTATTTACAACTAGTAAGTCTTATCAATTTTAAAAGAAAACACTTAACTACAGTTCAAAAATCGTCTTTTACCTATTTAAATATTTACATTCCTAACTAATAAACAAAGTCACGGACACATAAAAAAGCAGTTTTGTTTATTTACACACTAACTGTTAATAGTTTAAATTCAATAAACTCGCGAAATAAGAAAGTCACGGTCAGTTGGTAAATTGCATAACAAGCTCGCACTCACTTCTCAGTATTTATATGTATCATCTATGCACTCACTCAAACGACAACTGACGAAAGAAAAATAAAAAACGTAAACATAACAAAATATTTTCTAAAATACTTTCGTTCACGCAATAATGTGTCTTTTATTAATAGTCATTAGGGTGAATGGCGCCGCAAACTACTCAAAAGAAAAGAAAAAGTTCCCTGATGCACACACCTACACAGATTTCGGTTTATGTACTCAGACAACTTTGGAATATTTAGAGAACGACTACACAATCGCATTTGCAAATGAAAAATACTTTGAACCTTGCAAGTATTTTTTTTCTGATACGATTATGCTCCTTTTTGCTGAGGCAAAACGAATCAATTTCCTATGCAAGTATTTTCACATCAATCCAAGCCCTGTTGGAAGAAAAAATACTTGCATAGGAAATTGACCCGTGATTTCTTATAAATAAGAAGCACAATCGCGTTTACATATAAATACTTGCAAAGACAAACCGTATACTAGAATAGACTTGCATACGAAATTGAAAGTATTTTCTATCTGTATAGGAAATTGAACCGTGATTTCCTAAGAATAAGGAGCACAATCGCGTTTACAAATAAATACCTGCATAGAGACGAAAGTTTCTACTTTTATTCAATCCAAGCCCTGTTGAAAGAAAAAATACTTGCATAGGAAATTGACCCGTGAGTTCTTATAAATAAGAAGCACAATCGCGTTTACATATAAATACTTGCAAAGACAATCCATATACTAGAATAGACTTGCATACGAAATTGTTACGTAGTGTCTTACAGATAAGGAGCATAATCGCATAGTCGGGTGATCGTCAAGCCCCGACCGGAGCGAGTCCGACTCCGAGTAGCCGTATAAAATACTTTGAAGTCTTGCAAGTATTTCGGATCGGTACCTGGTGTACGTACTTGGAAGTAAATACCTGGTGTAAATACCTGGTCGCGTAAATACGTACCATCCCTATCGGTAACAAACACAAAGAATATTCTAGAGATGGGTTGTACTAGGTAAATTTGGGACTAGGTGCACCTATTCTTAGTATTTAAAAATACGTGATCCAGATACCTATTCCACCTAGTCCACCTAGTCCCTAGTCCACCTAGTATCAATTATTACTTATCGAATGTGGTCATGGTGCACGTACTTAGTCCAAGTAATTTTTTTATTGTGGATACTAATTTTGCAGGAAACTGCTAAACAACAAATGAACACGGTATTTTGATTAAATTTTGCGATGACGGTCTTTAAGCTTCACGGACTCACCTCGTTGCCACTTCTCCTGTACTTGATATTTCTATTGAACTTAGGGTGTTAGCACCAGCAATCAGTGATAAGACTAAGTTGGTACCTAGTAATTGGACTTTATACACGAGACTAGTCAGTAATCATTCGATCCGAGAATACTCGATCCGAATGAATACCACCTAGTCTCGACAAGACTAAGTATTACGAAGTATCTATTTACTTAGTCTTTTCGAGACTAGTTGGTACTTATTCGGATCGAGTATTCCCGGATCGAATGATTACTGACTAGTCTCGAGTATTGAAAGATAAAGATGGGAAGACTACGAAATAGCGTAGTTAAAAAAGGACAGAATATATATTCTTGCACAACACGCGTGCGCGTTGCGCTACTTTTATGTACTTTGAATTAGGGTTTAAATTCAAGTGACTGACAAACGAATGATTTTGACAAACATGAATGAGCGGTAAAGCAGGTTTATAACGTGTTGAGTGAATGGAATGCAATTACGCGTTAGTACTATGAAGCCTAAGAGCAGTTGGATTTCGCGATACTTCATGATACTAGGTGTTGTCAAAGTGAGAATAGGTGCCGCCTAGTATCGAAATTTATCTATTCTTCGGATCTGTTCTAGTAGATACGACTCATCTCTAGAATATTCACAAGTTTTTCATTCACCAGTTCAAACAAAATCTAGCTAGTAAAACCATAAAAATAAAAGGAAACAAAATTGTTCCTCAGATAACAACCTTGGAGCAGCTGTTTCCTTATTCCATCGATTCTCCATTCCTTAGTTCCTCCATTCTCTAATTCCTCCATCCTTCGATTTCTCAGTTCCTCCGCTTCTAGTGCATCCGAGATTAATTTTCCAAATCATTGGTCAGTTTCACACTACACTAGACTTCAAGAAAATGTTTCCATTACTCTGCTATAACTTTGCGATTCTAATTCGTCTGCAACGTTGTCTGTCTATAAAAATGTATTCGTTTCGTTTGAACGATAGTTAAGAGGTCATAGCGATTGAAGTAGAGAATTACAGTTTCGAAGATGTTTGAAAGTATAGAGGAGGAAATGTTTTGCATTTTTTTGTTTTTATTAGTGTGATATGAGACGAGCTCCTGTTCTTATCAAGGCAAACGTTGCTTGACCCATTTGGCAACATGATTTATTCTAGTACTTAAAATACTAGATATAGACCTAAAACAACAAGTAAAAGCATTTTTAGAGTACTATCTTAAAAAGGTATACATTTTTTTCGGTTGGGAAAAGCATCGAATCACTTCTCCCGCACGGAGTGGAGCGAAAGGAAGTGTCAGAGTTCTACTGACTAAAAACTCACCCTGTTCCTACAGCTGCCCTTAATTTCCGGGGCCGAGGTATCTCGTTAGAACATTTCCGCAACCCCGGCAGGCAATGGCCCTATGGGGCTAGTGTTGACGTCTCTTTGAGGCGCGCATGGAACGCACTTGAGGTTCGTAAATATAGTACGATCAAAAAAATATACCTACCTATTTTCTGCAACATAATTCACAAAAGTAATACATTACCCCGAAAACGATATTTTTTTTAGAGCGACAACACTTAGTAGTTATTCGATGTAAATTGGAACTGCTTAAGCCCGGCGTCAGGGTAATGTATTCCGAATAATTTACGTAATCAGATGTACTATTGCACAGGCTGGGTTGGGATATTGCTACTAAGACGGTTATTGACTGTGGCATAAAAAATGTTCGAAGTAAGGTCTGTTGAGCCTAATATCAGTTCAAACGCACGTATACACTAAACGTTTTGGGAATACTTTCATTGAGCGTACAGCTGGAAGGAAGGAGTAGAATTTCCTACCGGAGTCTGTATCTCCCAATTGCTATAGACTAGGAATATTTAAGTTAAGAGTGAATAGGTTAGTTCTAGGTAAGTGTGCTTTATCTTCGACCACAACATCGCTTACAATCCAGTGAGATAGTGGTGAAACAGGAGCCAATAATCAAATAAAAAATAGGTATTTCTATAGCTTCTGCTTAATCTTTTCCTAAGCTGCTGAGTACTTACTAAAGTTTTACAAGGAGCGACTCAACTCCACAACTCAGTATCAGAGTAACGCGATTTACGACTATTGGAGGCATGTACGAGGACTAACAGTATTGTATTTTCATAGAAGAAACCGGCCTTTGTATTCCAAACCAGTGGAACTCCTGAGAACCGGAATCAACAGCGGTGACCAGCAGAAAAACGATGATTCAATGAAAAACAACGGATCTCAGATAAATAATCAATTAAACTGTATTGGATACGCAACGGAATTCATCAGAAAATAAGATTAAGGAACCTAATATCCACGTCTTTCTTTAATACGCTTTTTGTTGTATTAATTATCGCCTAGTTTTGATAACGAAAATAACAGCAAAATGATGGAATTTTTTTTACCCGCTGCCCTTATCCTGAATCCTGAGTTGCATAACATTTGTGACGCATGAAATCATTGTATATAATCTTTACACGCCCGATGCTCATTTTCATCTGATATCTATACTAATAAAAATCCATGTTTGTCCTCAATCCATCGATCAGATTGTAATGATACTTTGGCAGGGTGTTCTGAAGAGGTGCGAGAAATACAGTGAAAAACAGAGAAAATTTCCACATGTACACTGTTTTTGCCTTGGTTGGTTGAACAGACCAAACATTTTATTACTTTACATAGCATTGCCAGACATGTCGAGTACAGGAAGCTAAAAATAAAACCTTTCCATAGTTCATCCTACATTCTCCAAATACCCTCAATCACTCCAAAAAGAAAATTAAACCATAATCCCTTTTTTTACTGTTGTATAAATTGGCTATTTAATTTGAATTTCACATATCATATTATTTCTCGTAACGGTAGATCCCACCCTGTATTAATTTTCAGGGAACACACTGTATTATGCGAGGTCTGCGCTTAACGATAACATACATATTTATGTAGGTTTATAAATATTTATAGAGAGGTGACGCTCGTGATCAATTTCATGTGGTTTTAGTTCGTTATAACCAGTATTGTTATAGCCTTTAGAGGGTTATGTATAGGGTGGTAGTTGCTCAATTAGTTAGCTTAATTTTGTTTGTTCAGGATGATGAAAAAAGCTTAAATTAGCTAATGATCGTCAAATAAAATCAAGAAAAGTAAGGATGTTTGTGATTTTCGATTGTTTTATGTCCATAGGACGCTGGTTCATTATCCGGCTCGATGGACTAAAATATGTACGTAGCAAAGTGGCAGTGTTTTTAAGGGAAAAACAAATGTTTTATGTTAACACTATTTATTAAACTACTCTAAACTGTTCTTAATGTTAAAATATTAAATAAAATGTTATAAATGTTAATGAAATGTTAAAATGTTAGAATGCACCCGGCTAACGCGGTAGACCTATGTCGTGCACTAATAAAATTTAAAATTATAAGCAATAGGTGTGTTTAAAGTGACGTCAACGCGACACGTCGATATTGCTGACTGAGATGTTTGGTGAAAACACCGAACACAATGGTAATGCTGATTTTGTCGAGAAATGGTTAATTAAATTTAATAAACATAAATTTAAACAACTTGCCAAGTCTCGCAAATGTTGTGTATCTACATAGTGTTATTAATAATAATGATTAGGTACTATCTCTATCACTATGCTCGGTAGCAATGGCATTGACTTCATTTAAATATAAATATTATGAAAAATGTTATTTCTCCAATTGATTTATTCATGCTGAAGAAAACAAAACAAGAATGCAAGCAAAATATTTTAACTTTTATTATCAGAGAAGTATTATTCGAATATAGATTGATATAGATATAGATATAGATATAGACTGCTACTAGAAGTAGATCTTAGATTTTTTGTCATCACTCGTAACTCAGTCAGCCTAAATTAGAAAAATTTTGGATATTACTGACGGTTATACATTTGCTGCGATATTACGAGTATTACTTCATTAACAATAAACACAAAGCTAGAGAAGGGACTAAAATGTACCTTGTTTTTCGAAACAGGTGGTTTGGCCGTCCTGTTTTTTGCTAGACTTAGTGATAGCACTACCATACCCCCAGATTTAAAAACAACAATGTTTTTGTCACGTAGGTACTACTCATCTCTGTTACGTTTAATTGATAATAAGTGTAATACCACATAAGAATAATCGATTATAAAAATATATAAACTTTTTTATCGCAAAAAAAGGAAGATTGCACAGCCAAATCTGCGATCTAATCATTATATTTCTGGTCCGCCATAAATGTTCCCTCCCACGATACAAAGACCAAACCTTTTGCGGATGCGCCTCCGGCTTTGCTTTTTAGTAATGTGAATATAATAGAACCGTACGTGAGGGACCCACACATAAAGTGTCAAGTTTGTGGTCGTGTACCCGACACTAAGTGAAGTAAAAATGGTGTGTTTTCGTTCGAAAGTATTTTTATGTGACATCGCTAAAATAGTGCGCCATGGTTTGGGAGAAAATCGTTATGGTATTATGAGGAAATGGGTTTTGTCATCTTGTTATTAGGGTAGGTAAAATAAAAGGGATGTCTTTGAACTTATTTAAGGATATTTTGGAGAGTATGAGTAAAACTTATTTACCATTGCCCAGGATCTTCTGGTATTAAGAAATCACTACAAAATTAAACAAATATTACAGAATGGAGTGAAAGGGTTGTCCTACCCAATCGATGTTTTTTGTTTTACTCAGTATAGGTTCGCGTTTGACCACCATCTCACCAGATGGTAAGCGATGATGTGGTCGAAAATGGAGCACGCTTACCTAGAAGTAACCTATTCACTCTTGATTTAAAGAACCCTAGGTTGTAGCTATCTGGAAACACAGACACGGGCAAGGAATTCCACTCCTTAGCCGTACGCACAATGAAGGTATTCCCAAAGGTTTTGAGCGTATGGGTGGGATGTCCACCATGTAACGATGGCGCGTCACCGTTTGTCTTGTAGTCCGATGATGGAACGGGTTTGACTGTTTTTTAGGGTTCTGTAACCGAATGGCAAAAAACGGAACCCTTATAGTTTCGTCATGTTTGTCAGTCTGTTAGTCTGTCCGTCCGTAAGTCACAGCCATTTTATTCCGAAACGAATAAGACTATGCATGTGAAACTTGATAGATAGATGTATTCTGTGAACCGCTTTCCAATTTTAAGAAAAAATATTTAAAATAAAGGGGGTCTCCCCGTACATGGAACTTAAACTGAAAATATTTTTTTTTTCATGAAATCTATGCGTGTATGGTACCTATAGATAAGTCTTTAAAACTACTTTTTCATAAAGTTAATCGTTTAAAAGATATACGCTTCCAAACTGGTAAAATGTGTGCCCCTCCCCCTCTAACTTCTATAATAATGGAGTGAAAAATCTAAGAAAAATATATGCTGTAGATCTTAATGTAAACTTTCAAAAAAATTAGTTTGAACGAGATCGGTTCAGCAGTTTTTGAGATACAGCATATTTTCTAAACTTTGTAATTCATACAAACACTATGAAAAACAAAGTTATTTGGCGCAGTTACTACGAAACCCTTCATGGGCGAGTCTGTCTCGTACTTGGCCAATTTTTTTAGTTTGTTTCATTACCATCGTCTGTTTAGCCTTTTCTAACTTTGTTGAGGTCAGCTTACAGACTAACTGGATGCATTTGAATACATAGTATTTTACATAGAGTTTCTTCCTATCTGATTTTCACACCCAGTAGCTAGGCAACACGATATGTCTTGGTTAGACTCAGCTTGACTGATGATTTCCTATGAAATAATGTTTTTTTTTAATTACGAATGGGCCCGCCCTAGACCACGATCACACCTGATGGTAAGTGTAATGAGGTCTACGATCGAATGAGCGAGCCCAGAAAATACCTATTCACTCTTCCTTTAAAGGCTGACGGGTCATATGTGGCAGGGAACACAGAAGCCGGCAGTGAGCTCCACACCTTGGCTGTGCGCACAATGAATGTTGAAGAAAAGCGCTTAGTACAAGACGGTATATCGACCAAGTGTGGATGGCTTACAAATAACACTTTTACTCGTAATTTTTTTTGTAAATGTAAACTAGATGAGGACATTGTTTCCTAACTGACTACTCTGAGAAGAAACACTGAAACAAACTCAGAGGTCAACGTCTCTTTCAAAGTCCATACAATCTGTAGTGATCAAATCATATGAGGGCCATGTAGGTTTCTGTCTGTGGCGCCCTTTAGTGGACAGAATCACACAGATTTGAGCAGGCCCGTCCAAACAGTGCAAGCATTTGTCAAATATCGCGTAGCTCAACTTAGAACCTTACGGAGCTCGAACGATTTGATGAACAATACCAAAGTTAGGATATTTGGGTGGGCCGTATAAAGTACTCAAACTGCCACACAGTGCGGTAATCTATTCATAATATTCATTGTTATCCCACATTGCTCTCACATTCACAATATAGCTTTTGCTTTTACAAAAATATATTACGTGTAAAAAGAAAATAAAATTGTCATCTTGTGCAAAAAAAGGAAAAAAAAAATATGAAAAGTATATTCTATTACTTGAAAAAGTAAATAATACTGTCATGTTAGAATGTATATGAAATAATCATTATAATAAAATTATAAAAAAAAAATAAAGGAAAATTTTGGCTTACAACCTTACCAATGAATGTATGCAAGAGGATTAGAAAATCAACGGTAACGCCACCCATCAGTACCGATTGTGAATCTATATATACCGTAATACCCACTCAACTCGTACCCAAAAATATTCAACAAAATCAGTCCATGTTATACACACACAAAACCAACGTTCAAAGTAAAACCTTTGTTCTCAATAAGGCTTTAGACTCGAGTATGTTTACTATAT
The DNA here is from genome assembly GCA_943138885.2 of Tholera decimalis. Classification (NCBI taxonomy): domain Eukaryota; kingdom Metazoa; phylum Arthropoda; class Insecta; order Lepidoptera; family Noctuidae; genus Tholera; species Tholera decimalis. Next base: position 34,878,796 of record OW964565.2, read on the forward strand.
AACATGTAGGCATTTATATTTCTCAGCTGTGCCCTTAGGCGTATTATAATCGATAATACTGGGTACCCTAGTGGCAATCCGTAGTGGAATGAATACACTTGATATTTGAAAAACTGTCATATTCATAACTCATGAACTTATACATAAAATGAAAAAATAAGTTTATTCATGAAAGTATAACCATATTTTATTGTTTACTCTACATACTACATAGATGATTTATTCAAAAGTTCCATAGCGCCACATAGGTTACTTTTTAACTAGCAATAAAGAATGTGTGAAATGGCTAGTCGCCGCTAGTCATCACCATACGCTTATACGCATCATGTCTGTCTGTCTGTCTGTCTGTCCGTCCGTCCGTCCGTATGTCACAGACATTTTATTCCGAAACTATTAGGACTATACATTTAAAACTTGGTAAGTAGATGTATTCTGTGAACCACTTACCGATTTTAAGAAAAAATATTTAAAATAAATAAAAATAATTATTTAAAATCCCCATACATGGAACATATTTTTTTTTTCATGAAACCAATGCGTGTGTGGTATCTATAGACAGGTTTTTAAAAATGACATTGAAGTTTCTAAAACTACTTTTTCATAAAATTATTCGTTTAAAAGATATACGCTTCCAAAGTGGTAAAATGTGTTCCCCCCCTGTAACTTCTATAATAATGGAGGGAAACATTAAAAAAATATATGTCTGTAGATCTTAATGTAAACTTTCAAGCAAAATTTGTTTGAACGAGATCGGGTGAGCACTTTTTGAGATACATCATAATTATTTTTTAAAATCGCAAATATAGCTTTGTAATTCATACAAACACTATGAAAAACAAAGTTATTTGGCGTAGTTATAAAAAATATAAATATGCTAGGGTTAAAATAATTGCAATGTTTTTCTTTTGTCAAATAAATATAATATTATATTTATTATAGTTACTACGGAACCCTTCATGGTCGAGTCTGACTCGCAATTGGCCAATTTTTTCTAACTATGTGAGGGTTGGCTTCCAGTCTGACCAAATGCAGTCGAGTATTAGAGTTTTATATGGAGGGGGATGTTTCCCTCCATATAAAACTTCTGGGCTGGAGGTCAGATAGTTATACCTATCTGACCTCCAGCCCAGAAGCTAGGTAGCACGATAACCTTTAGCCAGAGCAGTGTCAGATATTCTGGCTTCTGACTACCCGTAACCACTGTTATGTTACCAATGACAGCCTGGTATCACACCGCCACATCTAACTCCGGGCCATTGCTGAGAAATGTCTAATAGAGAAACCATGAACCCAGGAATCGAACCATAAGACCTCATGCTCACCAATCGCGCTTATGACGACTAGACCAATGAGGCCGGCTAGTCGTCGTTACTATAGTATTTAATAACTCGACTGCAAAGGAAGGGTTAAGTTTTTCGCACGTATCTTAAATGCATGTAATATTCTTTAGTACCTCATATCTCCAGAACCACTGAACGGATTTACATAAGCGAGATATCGTTCGATTTTTCTTAGCAGCCCAAGTGTTTTTACCCGACTGTGCCAGAAGGAGGATTATGTTTTTCGAGAGTATGTATGTATGTATAATTGTTTGGCACGCTCTGTGGCCTGAACGGCTCGACGGATTTTAGCTTGAGAGGTATCGTTAGATTCGTATTGACTGTGAGAGTGACACTGGGTATATCAAAATAAAAAAAAAACAAAATGGCGGATTTTTGGCGCCATATTATGCCTTCAAAAGGTTTTTTATTTTCTCAAAACCTATCGAGTGGGATATCAAAATAAAGGGTTTTAAAAGGTGATTATAAAAATATATATATACAAATTATATGGTTAATATAATATAATATAATAATATATTTATTTGACAAAAACCTTACAAATTTCTTAAAACTAGCTTATTTACAATTAATAAATTTTAAAAGATTATTAAAATAAAATATAAAGATTATTAATTATTTTAAAAGTAATTCAAAGTGATAAATCGTAAAAACGCGTATAAAGAACTAAATCGTCTGCGAAATCTTTCACATCTGTGAACTAAAAAGCTGGAAATTAAAAAAAGTAATTAAAAATATTAAAAACCCGACTGCAACCTTATACTAAAACTAGCTGAAAAGCTAATAAAAACAGCCCATTTTAAATTAAATAAAAGTTGGGAGCAGGCGGGACCCATTTGAGTTTTGAAACTATAATAACGGCATGGGCTCCGCCTGCTTCCAACTTTTATTTAATTTAAAATGGGCTTGTTTTTATTAGCTTTTCAGTTAGTTTTAGTATAAGGTTGCAGTCGGGTTTTTTTATTTTTTGTAATTACTTTTTTTTATTAGATAGGTTACGTAAAAAAAATCTAATATGGCGGCTGTGTGACGCCATTGAACTAAGTGGAAAAAAAGTGTTCTTTTCGAACACTACAATATGGGTATCAAATTAAAGGGCTCAATACAAGGATTTCAAAAAGTATATCATGATTATCATTACCGTACTAAAAGTAATATAATGAGAAAGTTTATAAATATGGACTTCGCTCTCACTTTCTGAATCCGGTGGGGTGCCAGTGTGATACAACCGGGGAAACTAAAAAATTGTTAATTAATATTTAAACTAAAAAGCTGAAAAGAAAAAGTTATTTAAAAATATTGATGGGATCCAATTGAACATAAGATATTTGTCACTTTTTAAAATAAAAATATGTTTGTTTCTTGCATTTCAGTTGAGCAGTTGGGTTTTTTAGATTTTTAAATAACTTTTTCTTTTTTTTAAATAACTAAATTACAAACTACATACATTTTATTTATCCTCGGAATTATAATAATAATGTAAACAGTGTGTCATATAGTGCTGCTCCACAAACAATGTCGCATTTAATATCGTGTCCTGCGTGTACTTTCGATTGTTTATTACAGGAACTGATGGACGCTTTCGAAGGTGCAAGACTCAGTCCCCAGTCTTAAGTCAATTCAAATTAGATTTCCATTGACACACACTTCCATTGACACGCACCTATGAGGATGTGAGATTAATAGTTTAACAAAAAGGCACTGACTGAATCTATATTAATATTTTACTTAAAGCGGAAAAGTTGGTTTGTTTGAACGCGCTAATCTTCGAAATTACTAAGTGGATTTGGAAGAAATTTGTTATGAAAGTAGATTGAAGCTTGAGGAAGGTTATACATATATAAGAAGGGTACTTTCGATTGTTTATTACAGGAACCGATGGACGCTTTCGAAGGTGCAAAACTCAGTGCCCAGTCTTAAGTCAATTCAAATTAGATTTCTATTGACATGCACCTATGAGTATGTGAGATTAATAGTTTAACAAAAAACTTTTTAACAAAAAATAGAACCGACTTCCATATAAAAACACTACAAAGGCAAAAATAACTTTAATTTCGGAAGGCGGTGTCAAAAACGAAAATATATACAAAACTAAAGACACCGCCTTCCGAAATTAAAGTTATTTTTGCCTTTGTAGTGTTTTTATATGGAAGTCGGTTCTATTTTTTGTTAAAAAGTTTTTTTTCACGCTTTTTAGTGGGTCGGTTTGTAATTTATCTAGTTACAAAAGCCATAATGTCAACAACTTATCACCTTTTACAAAATATTGCTTTTCCCGATACATAGCCATTAATTTTTGAGGAGTTCTCCTGGTACTTGACCATCAGCTGTACATCACCATATGTATTGTGACGAGCATAAAGTGTTTAACATCCGTACTCAAGTAATCGAATCCTAATCCACGAAATACTTACCTATTATTGAGGAGTTTCAGTAGCCATCTGTGGTCTTCATCATCAGTTCAACTTCCCCAAATGGTACTTTTCGGAAGCAACTGCTCAAGGTACTATAAGAAATAGCCAAAACGCTATAGGTATGCCTATAATATTTGAAGAGTTCCCTCGATTTCTCCAGGATCCCATCATCAGATCCTGATTTTATAACAATGGGACCAACTAAAAGTATACCCATTCAAACGCAAAAAGAATTTTTCAAATCGGTTTAGCCGTCTCCGAGTTATGAGGTAACATAAATAAAAAAAAAAAAAGTTCAAGACGAATTGTAAACCTCCTTTTTTGATGTCGGTTAAAAAGGCACTGACTGAATCTATATTAATATTTTACTTAAAGTGGAAAAGTTGGTTTGTTTGAACGCGCTAATCTTCGAAATTACTAAGTGGTTTTGGAAGAAATTTGTTATGACAGTAGATTGAAGCTTGAGGAAGGTTATACATATATAAGGAGGGTCATATTTTTATCATGAAAGTCCATAGGAGTGAAGTCCCGCTCGACTACTAGTCTATTATAACATTTCACAACTTCAGCTGATCGACATCACTGATAAAATTCTACCTACCTACCTACTTTGTGTTACTAAACACATAAACCACGAACAAAACAAACGAAACAACGAAAATTCTCTCTGTATTTACAAAAATATTCTTCCACAATCCATACTCTTGTTCAAACTGAACTAGATCTAAATAATACCAAGTCACGTACCAAACATATTTACTACGAATATCGTAGCAAGTTCTCAGTTTTAGTGCTCTAACTTGTGTGCTAACTCGCGATAACTTCTAAGCTGATAGGACGGAAATAAAGTTATGTTGTAAAGAATAACTTAGAAGAATTAACTGCCAGTAGGAGAAGAAGACACCATAAGGGCATGTAAAAGCATTCTAACGTAAGGATGGCTTAGCAACCACGTGCGCTTCAAAAACTAATAAACTAGTAAGCAACAATGACAGGGTCCAATAAAAGCAAAGCCTGCCGAGTTATAGCAATATTCTAACGAGATACCGCAGCTCCGGAATGCAAGGAAAACTGAAGGGACATGTTGAGTTTTTGTTCGCAAAAGTCTAGGGCCTTATCACACTAGCGAGTTGCAAGCGAGTGGAAAGCGGGGCGAGTGCACGGCGAGCTCGCCGCGAGTTCACAACGAGTGCGCGGCGAACACGCTGCAAAGATGCCGCGTGTGCGTTCGTTTTCGTATACCAAGTAACAAAGCTAACAGCAGCATTAACTCGTCGGAATCTATTCTAGTAATGAATGTACAAAACGCGAATCGCACACCGCGAATTCGTTGCCTCGCTCGCTGCGCACTCGCCCCGCTTTCCACTCGCTCGTAACTCGCTAGTGTGATAAGGCTCTAACAATCCCTTGCACTCCACCCAGAGCTAGAATAGAGGTCATTTGATGTTTTGCTCTCCGAAATAAAGGGTGGCTTACGGCTAAAACCATTAGAAAACAGCATTTAATAAAACAAATTCAAAACTATAACCCTAAGCCATTTGTGTGTCCTTTTCAGTGTGGAAAACATTATAGGATCACTCGTAAGCCCATCTGTCTGTCATAGCTGATTTCTACTGAATTTGCTTGATCAATCCAGTTGAATTTACGCATGCAAAGGACATGCGTATTGTCTTTAACCTCTATGGCCCAAAGTAAAAAATGGGACCTATATAAATACCTGTTGAATAAGAATCTAATATCTTTTTTCTTTTCATAAAAGAAGAAAATTTACTATCTTATCTATGGTTCTAAAATAAAAATTTAAAATAACGTTTTTGCACCTACGTTATTTTGGATGAATAAAAATAAACACCTGTGATAATGCAGTGGATGGTGCATACTGAGGGCTGCCAACACCAAATTTGCCGGCCCCAGACAAAGACTTATAAACATTTGGGTAAAACTACAGTTTTTCCCCGGACACCGTAGATAAATACATTTTTGAACTTGAAACTAAAAACGACGGTGTTTAATTATGGTTTTTATTTACTGATAAAGTGATAACATTGTAGAGATTTAGAACTTTTTTAATAACAGTCTCTTCCTTAATAGAACTCTTCCTGAAATACCATAGGAAAATAATAATAGAGATCGTGCTTTTTGGTACCCGTAAGACCAATGTGTGTCCGGGTTTTACCTGGACGCTTATTGGGAAAATCCCACCGGACGTCCCCGGACGCTCTCTAAACTAGGACAAATCCGGAAAAACCCGGAAGGATGGCAGCCCTATGCATACTTCAAGTTAATCGTTTCCTTCTGCACAGCCTATTTCTGGGATACACATCTCTCTATGAGAGGGAATGGTCCGTAATCAACCATGCGAACCCAGAGCGTTCGTATTTATTTACTTATTAAAAATTTATGCAACACAAAATGTATACACGCGGACTTAATGCCAAAGGCATTCTCTACCAGTCAACCATGGGTGGTGAAGAGATAACATGGCAGGTGCATAAAAAAACTAAATAGATAATAATTATATTCAAAGTAAACGTTTAATAACAATAATAAAAAATAAACGCAAACAGATTCGAGGTAAAAGCCAGTTAACACAAACTTGTAGGTACTTATAAAAATGAAACATAATAATCTCTGAAAAATATCACAGTAACCTGGCATGGAAACAGCTCAAAACCTAATTATCCCACATAATATATTCAGTATTTATACGCCCTCAGGTAAAGAGTTCTCTTTGCGATACTAACAAATCATATCTCATCATAAAATGTAATCGCCAAGTGAACACACAGCCTAACCCTTTTACCACAGTTGGATTTTTGAAACAGTAAATCAACAAGTCAAAACAAAAATTGTCTATTTTTGTTTTGACTTCAAAGAGGTTATCTAATCTTGTACTAATAAAGTAATATGAACCTACCTTTTTTCTGGGTGGAAAAACCATTAAATGACTAAAATCCCACCCAGTTCTTTGAGTTGCCCATGCGATCTAGGTCCAGGTTAGAATATTAACGTAACTTTCGCAAGCAACGTCCCTATCGGTCCACGACAATGCCGCTAACTGCTTTTTGAGGCACGTGCGGAACACGGCGCTCCGGTGAGTTGGGCCTGGTCCTTACATCACGGTGAACTACTCCTGCTCGCCGTCCACAGGCCCGCGTCTACGGTGACCGCAACTTGCGATCCCTAACGCCCGGGTCATCTCCCACGGCGACTGAGGCGTGAGGAAGAAAGTTGTCTCTCCCTTACGCGTTTAGCCTCCTAATTCGACGCTAGCATGACTACTTCGCAGAAGGAGGCGACTGCATTCTATTCCCTCCCGCCCCGCACCATGGCCTAAACCAGGGCCGATCATGGTAATTCAGCCACCACCGATTGAAAGTAGGTAGGTACCTTATTTGAATGGATTGAAGGAAGGTAGATAATATATAAAAAGGTGCTTCTGAGATGTAGTTCTCAGGTGTAGCCCACTGAATAACTACATAGCGTATCTCGATAGCAACATACAAAGTGGACCGTGAAAGAGGGAAGCCTATGTCCATAAGTCTAAGACCTAGGCCGGAATGCTGAGATTGGCACTCAAAAGACCAATAAACTCGACACTTCACGTGACCAGAGGTTTGGTTTTCTTCGACCAAAGAATCAGCATTACCATTCCCAATAAATTAATTTTAAATTCACTTGTGCGTTATTTATTTGAGTGTGTGACTTATTGTTATTTTAGGAGAAAAAAAGCAACTAACATTACAAAAACTCGCTTCAATTGGGATTCTTGTTCGTAGTTGTTCTACTGCTTATTGTATGCACGACTCTTCAAGCCCGAGGCAGTTCTAAGAACATCGATCCCAGCTATCTGACCCTATTTCGTACTATTTGGAAGTACGTTACTTTTGTTTTGGAGTTTTATCTAGAATTCCAATGCCATCTCGGTTTTATGTTAGATTTCTGTGAATGTTGTAGCCTTATTTTTGTAGATTCTTGGGAGGGTAAATTTTTTGTACGAAGATTTTGTTTCGGGTATCTTTTATACTCAATGATTACGTTTAAATTTGCTACTGAAGTCTTTGTTAGAAGTATACAACGTGTAATTTAAAGAGTATACACATACCAAGTGCACTGGTTCTTTGAATGATAACAAACGATATGGCAAGGGTTTTGTAATCCTATGTCTACATGTGCATGTGTGGAACTTATTAGATATTTCAATAACTTGATACCAGAGACCGAATTTTTCAAATGAAGAGAACGAACGAAGAGAATTGTCGTATTATTGGCAAGTGACGCAGTGACGCTCTCGTAGTGCTGTGACACGTTTGTTATTCAAGAAACATATCAAACCGATAATATCGTAATAATCCTTTGAGTCACTTATTTTGAGCTGAAACTGTTCATAGGGACTCCATACCAGATGTTGTCTTCAGCCCTTTTTGATAGATATGGGGTTTCCGTTTCACGTTGTATATAACAAGCTTGTGCCCGTGACTTTGCTCATATCAAAACGTTATTTTTCAGCCAAAAAGTGGCGTAATTACTAATCAGCCCTTCAAAATCTCCAACACTAAAAATCACAAAAATGCTTAACTCGATTTTTAGAAATTTTGTAAGGATTCATGGATTTATTTACGCTTTCACACGAAAACAACAAAACGGACGTTTGTATAATTTAGCACACAATATAGTTTATTACTTGGATGAACAATGTGGGAAAACAACGAATATTATGAGTAGATTACCGCACTGTCTGGCAGTTTGAGTACTTTATACGGCCCACCCAAATATCCTAACTTTGGTATTGTTCATCAAATCGTTCGAGCTCCGTAAGGTTCTAAGTTGAGCTACGCGATATTTGACAAATGCTTGCACTGTTTGGACGGGCCTGCTCAAATCTGTGTGATTCTGTCCACTAAAGGGCGCCACAGACAGAAACCTACATGGCCCTCATATGATTTGATCACTACAGATTGTATGGACTTTGAAAGAGACGTTGACCTCTGAGTTTGTTTCAGTGTTTCTTCTCAGAGTAGTCAGTTAGGAAACAATGTCCTCATCTAGTTTACAATTACAAAAAAAAATGACGTGTAAAAGTGTTATTTGTAAGCCATCCACACTTGGTCGATATACCGTCTTGTACTAAGCGCTTTTCTTCAACATTCATTGTGCGCACAGCCAAGGTGTGGAGCTTTTTTCCGTTTCACGTTGTATATAACAAGCTTGTGCCCGTGACTTTGCTCATATCAAAACGTTATTTTTCAGCCAAAAAGTGGCGTAATTACTAATCAGCCCTTCAAAAATCTCCAACACTAAAAATCACAAAAATGCTTAACTCGATTTTTAGAAATTTTGTAAGGATTCATGGATTTATTTACGCTTTCACACGAAAACAACAAAACGGACGTTTGTATAATTTAGCACACAATATAGTTTATTACTTGGATGAACAATGTGGGAAAACAACGAATATTATGAGTAGATTACCGCACTGTCTGGCAGTTTGAGTACTTTATACGGCCTACAAATGTCCTTACTTTGGTATTGTTCGTCAAAATTTTCGAGCTCATTAAAGTTCCAAGGCGAGCTACGCGGACCTGTTCAAATCAAAATGTATCTATTCTTAAAACAGCACCACAGACGTAGTGGTGCTCATATGATTTCATCACTACGGAATGGCTACAAAAAGACATAGTCATCTGAGTTTATCAGTTTAGAAATACTGACATCATCTAGATTACATTTATGCCAAAAAAAAGACTTGAAAAAATGTTATTAACATAACCTATTTGCAGAATAAACATCATTATTTCATTACATTATGACACATAACATAGTACCTATTAATCAAACTTTTACAAGGTTGGTAGCTAGTTAATTCCTAATTCATAAACCTAACAACATTACGTGCCTACCTATGTATCTAAGAAGCGTTTGAAACCCATAAATTCCTAAAGTGACTCTATCGTGAAAGCCTACCCTTAGCGAGAAATGATTTCAGGTCTAATGTACCTAGCGTAGGTCTATAATATAGAGCATCACCACAGATCATCGAATAACAGAGGCGACAGTGACTAGGTATAATAATAATAAGTTTATTTGTCATTAACAGAATTACAGTACAGCAAAAGATGCGATCAAATCTCTTAAAAAAAAACAATTATCAAAAAGATTAATGGCCCCCACCCTAGGAAAATCCTGTGTTATGGAGACATTGAATCCGTCCATGTGAACTTCTTAGATCAAAGATATTTTGCAAGTAGGTGACACATTTTCTTTGTTAATAGCAATTTAATTTAGATTTAAGTTCCAACCAACCGTTAAGGACGAGTTTATAAAGTGTCATGTAAGTGAAATTATGTAAGTATGTATATGATGAATATGTAGTAGGTAGGTATGACTCTATTAATAATAATTTATGTAATTTATTAATGTACCAATATTATAAATGCGAAAGTTTGTGAGGATGAATGTATGGATCTATTTACTCTTTGACGCAGAAACTACTGAATGGATCTGAATGAAGTCTAATAAGTACCTAGTTACTTATTATACACTATATATACTTATAGTTAAAATCTTTGAATAATACACAGGCTACTTTTTATACCGGAATTCCCACAGGTTCAGGATTTACGCGAGAAAACCCACTCACGTGCACGAAGTCGCCGGCAGACGCTAGTACTTAATAAGGTACATAATTATATTTTTATTGTGTTTAAATTTTTTCCCACACTAAAAATTTCCGTTGTAACATGAGTTCGAAAATAAACGTTTAAATTCACTAGCCAACTACTCAAACCTGGAACAACTATCTGTAAATCATACACACATTTGTTCCGATGCGAGAATCGAACATGCAACATGCTGCGTAGCAGCCAGTCACTTAGTCACTGCGCTAACCGTGTCGTCAATACTTACATATTTTAAAATTGTTTATTGAAATAATTGATATACAGAGTATTTGTATTAGGGCCCTAAATCAACGTCCCAACCCACCACGTCTGTTTTTATATTCGCGATAATCTCAAAACCCACTAAAAATATATTCAGGTAGTTTTCACCAATAGATACAATGATTCATGAGGAAGGTTGTAACTTATTAAAGTTTTGTGTGAATTAGCAGAATGAGACCGTGCGAAGCCGGGCCAGTTCGCTAGCCTTTTAATAAAAACATATTGTCTTGTCTAGAAAATAATTAGGTAATTTGTAATAAATATGAAAAGGCCGATCTGAGTCACGAATACTATAAAAGTTTGAACGATCATTTAGTATACACGGAAAGTTTTGAAAGCTTTACCGCGTCTAGCAGTGACCTTCGTAAAGTTTAGATACTCTATGGCCACCTATCAACTAACAAATCACTAGCCATTTGTCTTTGAGACCTACATTACTCAGTTCAATTGAATTTCTCGATTTAGGTACTCTAAGGGTTTACTAAGCTCACAGGGTCAATATGTACAGGCTACGCTTCTACCTATAAGTATGTCTCTCTAGCTTAGACTTACAAACATTATTCAGAACCTGGTTAACCTGTAAGTGACAACTGTGTAAGCCCAAAACTATTTGATATCAAAGATCTATGATAAAATGAGCGAGCCCAGAAGTTGCCTATTCACTCTTGTTTTACAGGCTGACAGGTCATATGTGGCAGGGAACACAGAAGCCGGCAGAGAGTTACACAACTGATGTGAGTAGACGAGACGGTATATCAACCAAATCGCTGCTTCAATTCAAAACTATCACAAATCAAAATTACACTTTTTTACAGGAGAGCTAATCAAAGAAAAAGGAAACGAATTTTTGTCTAATGTTTTCTTATTTTATATCAAATATATGCATATTATACATCGTTAGAAGCGTATTTTTTAGTAGCATTCAATGGTTTAAGTAATTTTATATTAAACTGAATGCTAGAGGAGTGAGAAGCATATAAGTTACTTTTGAATATAAAAAATATGTTTGAAATATACTAATTATGGAATAAAACAACCATAAGTAAAAAAAAATATTGTTTTAATTATTTTTATCTATTGTAATTTTCAGGAACGCAATATAAATCGCCAAGCAATTTAATAAAATAACTAAAATGCTATCTAAAACTTAAAACAAATCAAAGTTTTCTTCAAAATAACAAACAAAATTCTTCGACACTGTTGTAAAATAATCGTAAATTATTTTTTAAGTTCTAATCAAACAGTCAAAACATAAAAGTAAAGTAATAAAATTGGCCAGACTAATTAGCAAAACTAATGTAAGTTTTTCATAACTCAAAATAAAACAAAGACTTTATAAACATGAAGAAAAAATTCAAAACTTTTGAACAAAATTCTTTATCATTATACTCTTAACTTTTAATTCAACAATAACTGTTTAAATGTTATCTTATAACTATAATAGGAACATATGCAATTAGGAACACTTATAAGTAGTTATGAGATCACAAAATATAACCATTTTTAAATATAAACTTTGTTAAAACGCATAATTGTACTAATTATGCGTTTTAATCAACTTACTTAACCTACTCAGGCTCACTGCGTTTCTCTTAATTTAAATATCAGCCTTACAGATTTGCAAAGAACGATTCATAATATTTTGGAATAATATTTCTATTAATAAGATTAAGAATACCCTGTTTCTTTACTTGCGTAACATTTAGTTTTTGGGTATAAAGTTTCTTTGGTTTACTATTAATATTTTCAGATTGATTCGTTTTCTGCTGCCTGCCCTTATTTCAACATAAGGAGAGGTCGTTTCAACACTTGATAAACCAACGCTGGGAACCAGCATGTTGTCGTTGTCTGCTTGTAAGTCACTTGGTTGAGCATCAATGGTTTCAGATTCCAGTCTCATCGGGACATCATCGAAAAAATGTCTGATATTGGATTACTACGGCCAGATTCTTCAATCTCTTTATATAAACCAGAGGGTCCGGGTTCAGGAGATAATAATTGTTGTACTCTTCTTTTAGACAAGAGGTTTACATTTTTAGTAAAGTCTTTATCCGAATCTGAATCACTTAAAGCAAAGTCTTGTCTAATTTGAAAATCTGGATCTTTAACACTATCTGAACTAGAGCTGGTTGAACTTGTAGACTCAGAAGTGTCGCTATCATAATCGCTTTCTGGAATAACTACGTTTGATTTCCCTTTTGAACATGCATCATCAAGTAGAGACAAACTGAGACTGTGTTGACTGTCAGGAATAGAATTACTATCAAAATACTCATTCAGATTCACATCTGGTTCTTCCAACATTGGATAGTCCATTTGCGGATGTTTTTCCAAGTCTTGAACATTTTCGCCATTACTTTTACTGTTACCTCTTACCATGTTGAGTATTATATATATATACTCTTCTACTCATTCTGTAAAAAACAATACATAATAATGTAATGGACTATACATACCAAAGCTACCCACTCGCAGACCTAAGCCGTCGGCTCTTTTTGAACAATCATGCCGACATGATGGTTCAAAAGGAGCCTGACGTTTTTAAAATGACTAAACTTCATAAAATAGGTAGCATAAATATAATACCTAGTAAACAAAAAAAAATGTAATAAATCACCTCATTTAAAATTTATTTAACCTACGGAATAATCTTATTTCTTACTAATTCTTATTCTTATCTTCTTATCTTATCTTACTTCTTTCTTACTAATACTATCCTACTAATATTTCCTACTATCCTACTAATCTTTCCTACTAATATTATAAATGCGAAAGTTTGTGAGGATGGATGGATGTTTGTTACTCTTTCACGCAAAAACTACTGAACGGATCTGAATGAAATTTGGTAAGAAGATAGTTGACATCCTGGAATAGCACATAGGCTACTTTTTATCCCGGAATTCCCACGGGATCGCCTTTTACGCAAGAAAAACCTCCCTAGCGGAACGAAGTCGCGGGCAAAAGCTAGTATTATTATAAATGCGAAAGTTTGTGAGGATGGATGGATGTTTGTTACTCTTTCACGCAAAAACTACTGAACGAATCTGAATGAAGTTTGGAAAGTAGATAGTTGACATTCTGGAATAACACATAGGCTACTTTTTATCTCGAAATTCCCACGAGATCGGGATTTGCGCGGGAAAACCTTCACACGCGTACGAAGTCGCGGGCAGAAGCTAGTAGTAATATAATACGTAACAAAATACCTAAAATTTTATAATTACAATGATTACAATGCCTTGCACAAAAAATGCTAAAGGATTGAATCTCAAAACGTGATTTATCGATTGGCCTATGTATTAAAACAACTCAGTTAAAATAAAAGCAAAATGAGTGTATTCCTGAATACGGCTCTTTTGATTTTAAATGATCATAATACAAAGTATTTTTTTTAATATTCAAAATAAACTATTTTTAAATATCGCACTTAATTTTAAATAACTTAAATGCAAAACGAACACATCGTCTCATAAGTTTATTTTGATCAATAAATTTAAGTTCATTTAGGTATATTTTCTATGCAAAACAACCACTTTTGAAATATGGTTCTTTTGAATTAAAAATAGTATCATACTTACGTGAATCCTTTACACAAAACTGAAGTATTCCGAAATATGGTCGTTTTCCGTATAAAATCAATGAGTGACACAGATGAAATTTCGAGATATGGCTCTTTTGCACAAAAGAAATGTTCTTTCAGTTCGGTTGTCGACGCGCAACTAACAATATGGTAGTTTAGATCATATTACGCGCGTTCAAAACAAAAATTCAAAAGAAACGGTTGTGTTGTTTTTGTACTTTAAAATACAAAATCAATGGGTGTCTTCTTTAAATATTAAAATATGAAGACTTACGTTGTATTTTTACAATAAAAACATTTTTGCATTTTTTTTATTTGTGGTACTTTTGAATTGAAGCAGCGAAATGTGGACGGTAATTATTAATTTATTTTATTGGCAGTACGTTTGTTTTGTTTTGTTAAAAAAAATTTTAGCAAAAAATAGAACCGACTTCCATATCAAAACACTACAAAGCCAAAAATAACTTTAATATCGGAAGTCGGTGTTATTGGTTTTGGATTAACTTTTTTTCACACCGCCTTCCGAAATTAAAGTTATTTTTGACTTTGCAGTGTTTTGATATGGAAGTCGGTTCTATTTTTTGCAAAAAATTTTTTTTCACCCTTTTTAGTGGGTCGGTTTGTAATTTATCAAGTTACAAAAGCCATAATGTCAACAACTTATCACCTTTTACAAAATATTGCTTTTCCCGATGCATAGCCGTTAATTTTTGAGAAGTTCTCCTGGTACTTGACCATCAGCTCTACATCACCATATGTATTGTGAGGAGCATAAAGTGTTTAACATCCGTACTCAAGTAATCGAATCGCAATCCATGAAATACTTGTTATTGAGGAGTTTCAGTGGCCATCTGTGGTCTTCATCATCAGTTCAACTTCCCCAAATGGTACTTTTCGGAAGCAGCTGCTCAAGGTACTATAAGAAATACCCAAAACGCTATAGGTGTGCCTATAATATTTGAAGAGTTCTCTCGATTTCTCCAGGATCCCATCATCAGATCCTAATTTCGTAACAATGGGACCAACTAAAAAGACCCATTCAAACGCAAAAAGAATTTTTCAAATCGGTCCAGCCGTCTTCGAGTAACCGGTAAACATACATAAAAAAAAATATACGCGTCGAATTGATAACCTCCTCTTTTTGTCGTCGGTTGAAAATTGGAAAACGACTCTAAGAATCTATAGTGTTCTCCTATTCATATAAAAAGCAGTTTTCTGAAAGAGTGGTTAGGAAAGTATGTGACATATAGACCTGCTGTAGTTCCTACTTAAGGGACCTTCTGTCTTAAGTTATTATGTAATTATCTAACCTAACAACATCTTATAGTGACCATATCAATATTAAAAATCTTTAACGTTTTAAATAAATATATTGACTTGGCAATCGCATAAACAATCTAATTTATATATATATGTATTACTTGTGAGATATATTGTGTTTTCATGCGATGGCCGAGTCAATCTATTTATTTAAAACGTTAATGATTTTTAATATTGATATGGTCACTATAAAATGTTGTTAGGTTAGATAATTATGTAACAACTTAAGACAGAAGGGCCCTTAAGTAGGGACTGAATAATCGAATAACCGACTTGGTATTACACGGATCTTACAACTTTTTACGGTAGAAGAACTGAGTTACGAGACTTGGTTTTTTTGACAAGTATTGTTTTTATGGGATATATTATTCATATTCATATGTTTATTTGCGTACCATAAAATTATTTTGGATGTTACAGTAATTGCTTAAAGCTAAGATACAATTATGGACCCTGTAGGGCACAGCAAAAATTAAATGAATTCAATTTACAATAATAAAATTAAATATGTCAAAATAAGTCTAAAGATTAATAAAAAAGTCAATTGATTATTAAAAATGTCAATAAATTAATAAAAAATTCAATAGTTTAAGAAAAAATAAATAATAACAATGTCATAGAATAATTTCAAAATAAAAAAAACCAGTTGAACATCTCAAACACATGTTTCAAAATAAATGAACGTATCAAAATAAAATATAATAACAAAATTAATACTTGTCAGAAGGTTGGCTGCACACGTAACCTCGATACGTCGCGTGTTTACATAATTATTAACGTATTATTCCAGCTCGTTTGTCACCCGCCTAATCCTACCTTAGCCGCACCTGTGCACAGACAGGTCGGATAAGTCAAAAACAATTTTGTTTTAATGCCTACGTCATGAGTGGATCGATGATGTACTTAATGGCGTGGGGTAATAATAATGTCAGGGATAGAATACAGAGGGTCTCTGCTGTGGTTGTGGGAATGTACTAACGAGATACCGTGGGAACAGGGTGAGTTTTTAGTCACTAGAAGTCTGACACTCCCTCCCGTTTAACCCAGAGCGGGAGAAGTCATTTGATGAGTTTCTCGCCCGGAAAAAAAATGTCTGAAAATCTTTCTGCTTCAAGTCGAGAAATTGCCAACAATTTTTTTATGTACAGACACCAGCGCATCAACCTACCCCAATCTGTCAAATTTCTGTAATAGATTTTCAACTTTATCACAAAAGCGGAAGGTTCATGTTCGACTAGGATAATTTGACAGATTGGGGTAGGTTGACGTGCTGGCGTCTGTACTTACTGCATTTGTGTCTGTTGCTTGCTTTGTCCCACTGCTGGGCAAAGACCACACTGCCTGCCTTTTATCTATACCTTGCTATATTAATATATGCATTGCAAGTGCGTCCAAGACCTCAGCTAAATTTTTAGGGTTCCGTACACAAAGAGTAAAAACGGGGTGCAAGTCCGACTCGCACTTGACCGATTTTTATTTTAAAATAAAAACATTGGAATTTCTACCTTAATTATCTCTCACATATTTATTTATTTAATGACAACCAACAAAGCATACACCAATAAACATGTTACAAGTTACAATATTATTACAAACAATAGTGTAGCCATAATCAAAGGCTGCCACGGCATGCATTAAACAATAAGCGTGAAAGTAGAGATACAACAAAAGAAAAAAACTTATTAACATTGCAATGGGTAGCTAGGTATTACTAATTGCTAAAGCTATTGCTTTAGTATTAATTATTTTTATTAATTATCTCTCTCAATAATCCCACGTCGTGAGTGCATTTTTACATACACCTAGACCCAGAACAACGTTTTGTAGACAATTAGTCTGGTCTGCATCCGGTAAGCAGACACCAAAATTGTTGGAAAAAGGTTAAACAGATGCTGATAGTAATCCTTGACCCATCTGTACCTCTGCCAGTTAGGAACCCCTTAATAGGATAATATGCCAAAATGCCCATCGTGCACGACCAATTACTGTATATTGCAGGATTAAAACGATGCCAACGTCAGAGCAGTGCAGTTAGCTACATATTATTCTAAGGATGTTTGAGCATCAACTCGTTAAGAAGAAGAAGAATTCCCTGCCGGAGTCTGTGTTTCCTGATAGCTATAACCTGGGAGTCTTTTAGTAAAGAGTTCATACGTTACTTCTAGGCAGGCGTGCTTCATCTTCGACCACATCATCGCTTAACATCAGGCGAGATTGCGGTCAAATGCAAGCGTATCAACAATAAAAAAAGATAATTTCCTTTATTTCCAATACATACTTTTAAATTACAATCATTTTTAAATTACTCTTTTATATTATTATTTTTATACAAAAAAAGATTATTATTATTTTATTTAACTTGCCAAAAAATGCGTACATTTTTTTAATGAAAAGAACTAAGTTTGTGGGTAGAATTCACATTACTAGCAATCTTGTTAACCCCTCCAACTAAGCTAAATATGCCTGTGTCTAGAGTGGGTTCACAGCATAGTGTAATGGATGGGGTTTGAACCCGTGGCCTCTCGATCACAAGGCCGACACCTTAACCATTAAGCTATTGACACTCAAATCAATATATGGTTAACAATACATGGTTAACATTAGCTTATAATCTAGGTAAATCAGTGCTTACCTAACAATGTTATGCACATGTTATAAGTATGTAGCTTATCATTAGGTATAATAATTAATTAGATTAGGGTATGATGAGGCTGACGTACCTTTGTTAGGTAAAAGCCTCTAAATAAATATAGATAAAAAAAGTATGTAGCGACATCTATCTCGCGACATACAAACTAAAAAATCTATAGAAATCCTGTATCACGCAAGCAGAGTTTACCGCACAACTAGCATACATTCAAATCACCCGATCACAAACATCGGGCAGTTGCCCACCAGACAAAAAACACCTGTCCGGTTGGAGGATCCTCCCTTTTCAATGGGAATGGGGGACTTAACACCCTGTTCCTCATATCCCCAAAAGTATAAGCCGACCCACGTGCAAAATTCACAACCAAGTCCATTCAAATTTTAACTGAAATAGTTACATTATTCCTATTAAACTGTTAACCATGATATGATGTGTATATTAAATTGATATGAAATAGGATACATATTAATTGATGTAGGAGGTAGTGATGTTATTCCCAAGAGATAGCAATCCTACGATATTAATGTGTGTTAAGTAAGGTTAACACACTGACAAATATGCATGATTTAATTGAAGAATAGCATACGTTTAGCTTGAAACGCATTCAATCAATAAGTATGTTGATTAAATCATAAGTCGATTATTTACAATATACATACATAACAATAATAATATTAAAAAAATATACCAAATATCGAGTCAGCAGCATTGCCAGGGCCTGACAGGGCCGTTGCCTGCCGGGGTTGTGGGCATGTTCTAATGAGACACCGCGGCCCCGGAAAGTAAGAAAGCAGTTTAAGGAACAGGAAGGGTTTTTAGTCAGTAGAAGTCTGACACACCCTTCTTCTTAACCCAGAGCGGGTGAAGTCATTTGATTATTTTCCCACCCAGAAAAAAAAGGATGTGGAGGTCAGATGTGCAGTCATCATAATATGCTTAACTAGCTTTTGCCCGCAACTTCGTTCGCGTGAAAGGCTTTTCCCACGTAAATCCCGATCCCATGGGAATTCCGGGATAAAAATACCCTATGTCTGTCTCCTGGTTCTAAGCTACCTCCCTACCAATTTTCAGCTAAATCGGTTCAGCCGTTCTTGAGTTATAAATAGTATAACTAACACGACTTTCTTTTATATATATAGGTATGTGTGTTTATTTTTTGTTTATGTGTAAATGTATCTCTATGTGGACTTTAAAAATAAAGTATTTTATATATGGTAATCGGACGGGGTAGCTGAAGAAGCTCGCGCTCGGACGCCCCACCTTTTCATACCTTCGGCTGCGAGACGCGTCGACCGATTCTCAAAAATAATCCTTATAGCATGATTCAGTATTCACGCGCGATGGCTTATTATTAGCATATTTCATGTATAACTTTGGTGTTTCTATACCGATTTATATGATTATTTTTTAAGGAATAGTTAATAATGTTAACTTTTTCAATAAGGGGTGACTGAGAGTGTTATAAACGTAAGAGTAGACAAATATTATAATCAAAAGCTTTGAACTGCTAAGCTATCGGGAGTTACACGTGTTATTGTGAGTCAACCATAAAAGATAGACATATGCTGTCGTGGGATATTTTTTATATAGTTTTAAGGAGAATATCCGACATGAACTGATTTCTGTGTAGCTTTAACCATTAAGGTTGCACACGCGACGGAAGCTTAAAAAATTGAGTAACTTCTCCCGTTTTCCCAACATTTCCCTTCACTGCTCTGCTCCTATTGATTGTAGCGTGATGAAAAGTATACTATAACTAGCTCAGGAGTATGAACAATAATTGTACCAAGTTTCGTTAAAATCCGTCGAGTAGTTTTTGTTTCTATAACGGTTATACAGACAGACAGACAGACAGACTGACAGACAGACAGACAGACAAAAATTTTACTGATTGCATTTTTGGCATCAGTATCGATCCTTAATCACCCCCTGGTAGTTATTTTGTAAATATATTTCATGTACAGAATTAACCTCTCTACAGATTTATTATAAGTATAGAAGATATAGATTGGTAATCGATTGCATCAGAATATACTGAAAACAGACTCCTACATATTATAGAAAGGTTAAAATTGGTTAATTTATTAACAATTCAAAATAGAAATCGAGTTATCGTGACTTACGCCAGTGATGACCAATAATACTTTTAACTTCTAAAATTTTCGTTAGGGGACCCTCCAATAAGTACCTGAAACAAAAAAATACAATGCATTAAGAAACGGATTAATTTAGATTTTACTTTACATAGATGAAAATTCTGACACCCCCTTCCGCTGCACTCAGAACGGTAGAAGTCATTAGATGATTTTCTCACCGAAAAAACCGTCACTGTTCAAAGAGCAGGGGCGATGATAAAAATACACAAAGAACCGTGTCTGTTTAGTTCGAACCCACGACTCATAAATCGTGTCACTATTAAGCTCATAGATCTCATTTAGTTCGGAAATGTAATAAAGTATACGATATTTAAATGTATTATCACGCAATACTTCAAATAAACAAAGAACCGTCCTATTAAGTCAATATTTTTATAATAACTCCTTGTAATTTGATAAGGACACTTCATCAATCAAACAATCAATTCGAGATTCTTACTTATTCCGTGCTTAATTAAGCCAACAGATTGTAAGCAGCAATTAGCGCTAACGAACTCCGATATGTTTGAGATAAGTTAAAGATCTATTACAGCTTAACTTGGTACTCTTAACTTTAACTAAGTTTCACTGAGTTATATTTGAGAAGCATTTATTACGTGGATTCCATTAAATGGGTGAGTGGGTAGTTAGTAACTATGTTTATACCATAAGTGGTTTAGGTGATTTATTTATGAAAATCGGTTGAAAGTTTGACTACACGATTTGTGTTGTCGATAAAAACCTAAAAACGATGAGAAAAGAGAAAAATTGGCCAATTGCGAGTCAGACTCACCCATGAAGGGTTCCGTAGTAACTATAATAAATATAATATTAAAAAAATCTTACAAATTTCATAAAATTAGCATATTTACACTTTTTACAACTACGCCAAATAACTTTGTGTTTCATAGTAAATATACTGTATCTCAAAATCTGCTGACCCAATCTCATTCAAACCATTGGTTGAAAGTTTACATTAAGATCTACAGCATATGATTTTTTTTTTTGATTTTCGTACTCAAGGTCATTTTACAAACCTCAATGTCATTTTTAAAGACCTGTCTATAGATACCACACACGCATAGGTTTCATGAAAAAAATCTTTCTTAAAATCGAAAAGCGGTTCATAGAATACATCTCTATAGTTTCACATGTATAGTCCCAATAGTTTCGGAATAAAATGGCGGTGACATACGGACGGACAGACAGACAGACATGATGAAACTATAAATGTTCCGTTTTTTGCCCTTCGGCTACGGAACCCTAAAAATGGTTAAAACATAATATAACTGCAAGTATAAGAAGTCCAGGCTTGCATCCCCACTTTCTTTGGGTACATTTCGAGAAGGTACCACAACTCGATTGAGCGCCTAGTTGTACAGGGTCGAGTGGAAGGCACGAGGCCGCGCGGAAGCTCACCGATGAGATGGACAGATCAGATAAGAGCTGCTCTCAGTGACCCAAAGCACGAATGTACCAGCAAGGCTGCTGCAAGAGGCGAGTCGTGGTGCATTGTGAGGCGGGTCACTCCACAGAAATAACGACTATGACCACTCTGCCAAGAGTGAAATGGTGAAGAAGAAGATACATTAAAACCGCGCCCTTTTTTTCCAAGAAGGTTTCGACTAATATCGTTACTGTTATTTTGGGAGACCCACATACTTTGTTTTTGAAATCAATCATTTCGTTAGTATTTAAATTTTAACATTGACATAATTAGCCACCAGTGGGATACAGGTGTAAGGGAATGGGCCATAATCTACGACGCAGTTCCAGTGCTTGTTAATGGAGCGTATGTCTTTGGATTATTCGGATCCACGACATGACGATTACTAATGATGAAGGATCTTTATTTTGCAAATTGGTTATTAAATAACACTTTTCCTTGTCATTTTTAGGGTTCCGTAGTCAACAAGGAACCCTTATAGTTTCGCCATGTCCGTCTATCTGTCCGTCTGTCCACGGTTTAGCTCAAAAACTATTGGTACTAGAAAGTTGTACTTTGGCATGAGTATACACGTTAAGAACGCCGAAAAAGTGGTAAAATAAAATCTTGAAAAAGACAATTATTTAGGGTACCTCCCATACATGTAAAGTGGGATGATATTTTTTTTTTTCGTTCTTCCTATAGTGTGGGATATCGTTGGATAGGTCTTTTAAAAATATTAGGGGTTCAGTAAGACTGTTTTTTGATTAAGTAAACCGTTCGTGACTTATTAAGCTTTAAAGTACCAATTTTCATTAGAGTCAAGTGTCCGCCCCCTCTATCAACTAAACGGTTATAGTTAGAAATTCAAATGTCACGGCAGCAGTACCTATATATAACTAAATTTAAAGGAAAACTATCACACATAAGTGGGCTTTACAAGTTTACGAGTAATAGTCGACCAATTGTATTTGACTCAAAAAATTTCGAACAATTCTATAGAAATGTCGATAGATGGCGCTAAACGCCAGTTGTATCGTGCTAGCTTCTTGTGACGATTGAGTAGTGTAGCTCTGTGTCCGTATTTAAATTCAAAACACCGGCTATGACAAGTTTTATACAAATCTCAAAAAAAAATTAAAACTTTCCGTGCAAAATTGTCGGATCAGGTGAGGATTTGTACAGGAAGTCAAATTAGTTAGGTAGTCATGTTTGGCTTTTAGTTAAAACATGGTACGAAACGATCAGTCAGCGAATACGACACGCACTTGGCTGTTATAAAAACTACGGAACCCTACACTGCGCGTGGCCCGACATGCACTTGACCGGTTTTTTTTTGTAAATTTAAATTAGATGAGACCGGTGTATCCTAACTGATGACCCTGAGAAGAAACATCGAAACAAACTCAGGGGTCCATCTCTTTTAAAGTCCATACAATCTATACTGGTTTAATCATATGGGAACTTTGTAGGTTTCAGTCTGAGGCGTTTGAAGAAAGATGCTCACAGATTTGAGTGGACCTGTCTGTACAGTGCAAGCATTTGTCAAATGACGTATAGCTAAACATAGAACAAGGAGCTTAACGATATGACGAACAACTAAGATAAGGTCGTTTGGGTAGGCCTTCACATTGGATTGGTGTAGCTATGTTATGCGAAATAACACAAAGAAATGTGCCTACCTGAATTTTGAACCTACGATCTACAACTCGAAAGTCTTGCTCGTAACCACTGGGCCATCACTGCTCCTCATTTCAAGTGAAATGTATTTTTTATGAGTAAAAGAAACTCTTTATTTTATTACGAATGAGCCGGCTCTTGACCTCGATGACACCTGATGGTAAGTGTAAGATGAGGACATCGATCGAACGAGCGAGCCCAGAAAATGCCTATTCACTCTTGCTTTAAAGGCTGACGGATCATATGTGGCAGGGAACATAGAAGCCGGCAGAGAGTTCCACACCTTGGCTGTGCGCACAATGAATGTTGAAGAAAAGCGCTTAGTACGACAAGACGGTATATCGACCAAGTGTGGATGGTATCCTGCGGTACGTCGTGTAGACCGGTAGTAACAGGGGGACTAATAATTGTAACAGAAATGGTCATGAAAATGCTTAAAACTAGATTGGCGAATTAATTTGCACTAAGTAACTAGCTTTGTAAAAATTTCAGTGTTGACCGACTTTAGGCGTTAAAAGTACTTCTGTATGTCTAGATCATTTTAGACCTGTCACCCACAAACTCAGCTGATAAGTTGGCATTTTCAAGTCCGCATTTAATATTCTCATGTAGCTTGAGCTGACATGAAAATTGAACAGTGTGACTTGAGCACCTCCATTACTACACAGGTGGTATTAACAAAATAACGCATAGGTTGGACCGTGGCAACCCAGTAGGTACGACTTATCTATATAATTATATAAATAAAACTTAAGACTCTGTTGGTGATTTCAAAACGACTGTTTTTCTCAAGTACTTATAGTTATTAGCACGATACAAAAGACAATAATTAGTAAAAAATTCTCCGTCCGTTGGTCTTTCTGACTGTCTTTCTGTATGTTTGGACTACACTCTGAAACGGCTGAATGGTTTTAATAAGATTCACTGGTATAATTTTTATCCAAGCATCCCGCACGCATTGTATTGTCGGTGTTGAGCTTGTAGCTTCGATTCGCAAACCAACCTTGTAATTTAAGTTAGTAATAATAGAATTTTGTTACTAACCAATTGAGTTTTGATAGGTACTTGAAATAAGTGAAATTGAAATTATCTCGCCTGAAATCGCAGAGACTTTCTGGAAATTAAAATATCAACTATCTTGTCAATATGTGTGGGAAAACATCACCAGAAAGCCAATTAAATAAATAAATACGACATTGTCAAATTCTTCAAGTTTTGGTTTCAGGCGATCCACTCATCTGCACTGGTTCTTGACATTGTATAGTTTAATTTTTACACAATTTTATACCTATTCTTTCATAGCAGAATATTATGGACAACATATCATATTGTGTTACAACTTTATAACAATATTATAACAAACTAGCGACCCGCCCCGGATTCGCACGGGTGCAATGTTTATATTAAATACTTATAGGCAGCGTTCGCGAGAATCGTTAACGTACGGCAGTTTTTTCGACGCCTTACTCCACAATTTTCACTACCACGAAAAATCCTATCTATTTTCCGGGATAAAATATAGCCTATACGGATTCGGAAGAATCCCTCTAAGTAATGGTAAAAGAAATTTTGAAATCGGTCCAGTAGTTTTTGAGCCTATTCAATACAAACATACAAAAATACAAAGGTTTCCTCTTTATAATATTAGTATAGATAAGGAAATCTATTTATCTATCCATCTATTTGGGATTGCGCACATGTTAATTATAAATGAGAAGAAATATCTTAATTATTAAAATAACAATTTCACACCATCATAAAGACATTTCATAGCAGAAATGACAGAATTTTACACAAAAAAGACCTTGCACGAATGCGTCCGATTTCCCAAAACGATTGGACCATTCGATATTTTAATCGGACAACTTGATCGTTCATTCGATACCGCTCAAATCGCATCGGGGTTCGAAAATAAAATAAAATGTACAAAATTAACCGGCTACGTCCGATTGAAAATTTTAAATGGCATTTTAGGGAGTTTTTCATTCGATTGAATGATGTTTGTTTATCAATAAAACTATGTAGTGAAGCTTGCCGTTTGTTGTTCAATAATTCGATGAAACAAGTTAATTAATTAATATATTTTAAGTTTTTAAAAAGTAGCAAAAAACCTTTTATTTTCGTAACATTTTCCTTATTTCTGCATACAGTTTCAACACATTTTGCAACATATCCACCCGGGACTGCATAATTTGTATTGCAGACCAGTTGAATGGAGTCAGGGAGGTGAAAATATACCTCTGTATATAACTATAACGGAAAACTTGAACGCAAACACATATACGCTGAAAACCGCTGCAAATTTCATACAAACGAGAAACGTACTAAATGAGAAGAGTGCAAACGCTTTTATGAATTCACAGGTCAACACTAAAAACACATAATACTTAAATTTTCATACCAATTAAATGCGCCCGGGGTTCCATACAAAATGAAATTTGGCAAAACGCTCCGCGTGTCGGAACGAGATCGACCTGGCGTGTAAATTTATGAGATAAGTTTGGATTTTGTGACCCCTTTGAAGCTCCCCCTCCCTGCCCGTTGCTATGGTAACTCCTCCAGGGAACGCACCAGTTTTACGCCGATTGGATTGTCCCCCCGCGAAATACGAAACCAAACTTTTTTTACATTTCACATCCATCTCTCGTACTATTTATTATCGAATTTGCCTATCCTCTTCAGACTTTCAGCTTTATTTATTTATTTAAAAAAACTTTTTGCAACATAAATGTACAAAGGCGGACTTAATGCCTCAGACATTCTCTACCCGTCAACCATGAGCGGTGAAGACATAATATGGCAGGTATATATTTTGACGAATTAAATGGACTTTAAAAGAGAATTTGACCGCTGAGTTTGTTTCTATCAGTCAGGGTAGTCAGCTAGGAAACACCGTCCTAATCTAGTTTAAAAGATTGACGTGTAACAGTGTTATTTTGAACCTTCTCAAAAATAATTATAATTTATCTATATAGTATTCAGCTTGACCGAAAGTTCTGCGGATAATAACAATTTTTATTATGCATACCCGAAACATGGTACGGACCATAATTTAAACAAAAAATGAGCTTTAATATTAATCTTACGGCCGTAGTTTTTACAAGCCGTAATAAAGGCAAGCTCATATCGTGAGTGACACTTAAGCCGGGGTCCAGGATTTTATTAAAACTCCTTACGGGACCCACCTTTATACATTCAGAATTCCTTTAAAAAAGTGGAGCGAAAGGAACGTTATAAACGTCTGGTTATTGGCGTTACTTGTAAGAATAAAAATGGCAGCCTACATTCGGAATTCAAAATAAAATTCTTGCCAGTCAGTCTTTTTGTATAATTTCGTTCAAGGGAACGGAATGCAAATAATTTAAACGTTTTGAATTTCGAATGTAATCTACGGAATTCTAAATGTGTTCGGGGCTCAAGGAACCGTTGCTTTCTCAAAAAGGAAAGAATGTGCTGCTGTTTGGGTTTGTACGATTAAAATACATTTATTATGTAACATTGTTTTGTAGAATACCTCGTTGATATGGAGGCCGTAAATGCTACTGCATATGAGGTTCTGGGTTTGAGTCTAACGTCTGTAAGAAATATTGTTTTGTCCACCTAGAATAACTTAGTAAACCGGCAAAATATAAATGTTGTACATTACGAAAATATACAACGTGTAATTTAAAGGGTATATACATGCCGAGTGCACGGCTTCTTTGGATGATAACAAAGGATATGGCAAGGGTTTTCTAATCCTATGTCTACATGTGTGGAGTAAGTATATTAGAAATTTCAATACATTTGCCAGAGGCCGAATTTTTCAAATTAAGAAGAGCGAAGAAAATTATCGTTTTATTGGCAAGTGACGTGGAAAGTGATGACCCTCATAGTGCTGTGACACGTTTGTTATTACTGGTATTCAAGAAACATATGAAACTAATAATTTGAGGTCAATTCTGTGAGTCACTTATTTTGAGCTGAAACTTTGCATAGAGACTCCATACCAGATGTTGTCTTTAGTCCTTTTGGATAGATATGGGGTTTCCGTTACACGTTGTATAGGAAACGTATTTTTCATTTTGTCTCGTTTCAAAAAAAAAAAAAACGGTTTAACGAGTGGAAATTCCACGTGCCGTCACGCAGTATTACACTTTTTTGCAGCAAGTGACTTCATCTGCTATCTCTTCTGAACTTTGAAGCTTTGAAGCTTTGATCTTTGTGTTTTTTTTTATTTGAAAAAGCAAAAAATTAGATTTTATGTGTTTTTTGAAAATCTTACTAACAGGCCGAACTGAACAATATTTTTTCAATATAGGAGTATCACCTTTTTTCAGGGGTAAAATCTTCCTCACGCTGTGGGTGGAGCAAAAGGGAGTGTCAGACTTCTACGGATTAAAAAACCCGTCAGACTTCTACAAATTAAAAAACCCGCTCTGTTCCTTCAGTTGCCAATGCTGGGTATTGTATCTCGTTAGAATCCAGCAACGCGGGCAGGCCCCATCACTAGAGCTGACTAATCTTTGAGCCGCACGTGAAAAATGATGCTCCGTCAATACACACCGTCTTGCACCTATTCAATCTCCTTCTTCATATAACCTTAAACTGTCCTACTATGCGTTTCAAATGCTAATAGGAATTTTAATGGCGAAAATAATAACGGTTTAATTTACTTTTTTTAACCGAGTCTCACATCAAATTTAAATATAATATTTAATTATTCAAAGTCGTAATTCGTTTTTTTAAACATACTTTTCTGTGTTTTTTTCGTTGTTGGCACCAATAAGCCTGAAAGTAAAGAGCCTGCCGTGTTATCTCTTCATCACCCATGGTTGACTGGTAGAGAATGCCTATGGCGTTAATGCCATAAAAAAATTGAATTAGGAATTGAAATAAATAATTGAATCACACTTCAATAAAGATATTTAAAAAAAAATTGGTTGTCTGTAAAGTCGGTTTACTGACGATAGTTGAACGTGACAACGTCATAAGAAAATACTGATGGAATGGTTGCAGAAAATTTTAATTTTACATCACTATTACTGCACTTCTCATGACAATGGAAGAATCCCTACACAGTGACGTCATCTCTTAGCGTTTTATGATAGCCTAGTACTTGACTCGTTGAGTCATACATAAATGTCAAAGAATCCCTACACAGTGACGTCATCTCTTACCGTTTTATGATAGCCTAGTACTTGACTCGTTGAGTCATACATAAATGTCAACTTCTAGATCCAATTTGATTTGCTTTGGAAAGTATCAGAGCGATGGAACGCCTCAGAGCGAGGTAACGCCGCATGAGTCATGTATTTTCGTGCGTGCAGCCAGCTTCATCGAATTATAAGACGTTGTCACGTCAAAATTGGTTACAATGACGGTCTTATCGCTGAGAGCGATATCTTCCAGACAACCTTTGAAATTACTTTACGAGCTTTATTATATACAAAAGGGGAAAATTTTTGCTTAACGTTATTGAATAATAATAAATATCTCCCTAGCCGATTTCAGCCACAGCGGCTCATCTCATAATCGATTAGCCAGCTGCGCAGGAGATATTGAAGTGCAAATATATGTGCGCAGGTACATGCGCAATCTCTGTTCATTTACTCTCATTGTCGGATGTGAAGCCAATCCGACATGACCGGAGAAAGATCAGGCGCAGGACCAATAGCTTAACGTACTTTCCCAAGCACGGGGGTTATCACACCACCAACATCTCAACTCCGGGCTACTGCTGAGAAATTTCTTAAGCCTGCAATACATGTTGGCCGAGCGTTGTCGAGTGAAGGCCAATACCAACATGTAAACGGTATATTTGTCTTGTCTTGCTATCGCTCGGTGTCACTTGCCTAGTTGGCCGAGTGGAGGCCAGCGCCAACGTTTATAGAGCTCATTTGGTGCAACTTGTCTTCGATCGCCGTTGCTCGTGATCACTTGCTTCACTTCGGCTCGGTGTCGGTTTTTGGTCACAAATCAAAGGCGCTCGCCTGCGCTCGGCCAACGTGTGGGCAGCTCTACAGACCCTCTTCTACATTGGTCGTCTGCATTGGCGTTCGACGAACTTGTCAAACGTGTGGACATTATTTCTTGCCCTGTACCTATTTGCCAACGCTCGCGTTGGCCTACGCTCAGCCAACATGTATTGCAGGCTAAACAGAAAACCCCAATACCACTTTTTGCCCGACCCGGGAATCGAACCCGAGACCCCTTGTTCAGCAGTCGCGCTTGTGCCCACTAGGCCTTCGAGGTAGTTAGCATGCCAAATATGGCAACATATTGCCGATTATATTACGGGATACAATAACACTCATGTTGCCTTCTAACAAGCTCCGTACTTCCGCTGCAAGTTTTGGAACGACGTGATAAGTTTAACAACAGCGCATTTCTGACTTGTAAGCATTGAGTTTAAAGTTTGCTCATAATCTTAATTATCATAAGACTATTGGCTGCTCAATCCTTCTATGCATGCACAGTTATATCTTTTCTAATATTTTAAACATACAAATGAAATTGAAATGTGGCAGATATTTCCATATTATTTATATGTTTAATATCAAAATACATGGCTTTAACTCAAGTGCGTACAGTTTTTTACACGATACTAAAACACCAACATGCAGTCTCAACTTATTTGCCTGTCTGTCTGTTCTGTGCTTTTAATAAGACTGACGAGAAGACAGAAAAGGTAGTACAAATCATATTTAATTGGCTACTATTTGTTTCGAAGTAGGTATCCCCGAAATCAGGATTTACATGAGGAAAACCTCCCCTGCAAATGTAGTGGCAGCACAGCTAGTAACTGATATTTTCTAACGAATTCAGGAGTAGGTTATGTTGAGGTAGTCGCCCATCCAGTATAAGTGTTGCTTAAGAGGAGGCTCCCTAAATTGTATGTAACTTTGCATTAATATTCTGAAACAATCACGCATACAATCAAAATGGAACTTTAGTATATGATTTATTGGATCTTTTTCTTTACATGTCTAGACGAGTAAAGTAATTGGAACATTTTCACTGAATTCATTTTTTAATCGAAAATCATGTCTTTATTAAAGATTATTAAAAATTTCATCAAGATTACTCGGATTTTATGTCTAAAATTAAGATTGGCAGTAAGAAAATATAGGTTATTATCCAAATATAGGACCTTTTTTTCTCTAGATCAATTATTACTTTAGTTATAAACGAAATAAGAATTGAGACTGACGACATTTAGTTTCGAACCTTCGAATTACGA
This sequence comes from Tholera decimalis, assembly GCA_943138885.2. NCBI lineage: Eukaryota > Metazoa > Arthropoda > Insecta > Lepidoptera > Noctuidae > Tholera > Tholera decimalis. Next base: position 34,909,504 of record OW964565.2, read on the forward strand.
ACATGGTATAAGAGTGCACGCGATATTCAACTTTATTACTGCTGCGTTAGCGTTTAGCATACAACAGCCTAACCGGGGTGCATGGGGGCGGAGCTTGTGTGAAAATTATTTTAGACTGCCTGCCTTAACCTTGACAATCGACCCTGTTAAATCCGTCGAATATGATGTTTGTTTTTTTAAGCCTGCAATACATGTTGGCCGAGCGTAGGCCAACGCGAGCGTTGGCAAATAGGTACAAGACAAGAAATAATGTCCCCACGTTCGACAAGTTCGTTGAACGCCAATGCAGACGACCAATGTAGAAGAGGGTATGTAGAGCTGCCCACACGTTAACCGAGCGCAAGCGAGCGCCTTTGATTTGTGACTAAAAACCGACACCGAGCCGAAGTGAGGCAAGTGATTACGAGCAACGGCGAGCACTATACACGTTGGCGCTGGCCTTCACTCGGCCAACTAGGCAAATGACACCGAGCGATAGCAAGACAAGGCAAATATACTGTCTACATGTTGGTATTGGCCTTCACTCAACAACGCTCGGCCAACATGTATTGCAGGCTTTACGGTGTATTTACTTGTGGCATGTGTCAATAAACGTTTTTTCTTTCTTTCTACCTATAATTGAGCTATGACGTCATCAGATAAAATCAGTTGATAAATAAAACTACGACACAAACAAACTCACAATAATATCTATTCCTCAATACACTTCGTTCGTCTCATAAGCATATCAAGGCAAGTGGAAAAAATAGCCTCCGCAATATGGTCCTAACTGCACCTCATTATGTCGCATAATGGATTAGAATTGAAGAAACTGCAAATATTCAACCGTTCGGAAAATATCTGTTTACGTACGAGAGTTTATATGAAAAAGTATTTAAATTTTTTCTTTAATCTAGTCTGCAATGTTCAAGCGGTTTATTAGTTGCATAGAAATTAGATTTTTTTTTTGTAGAAAATATTTTTCATGACATGCGTTTTCTGATGTTTTAGTTTCAGAAAAAACCGGCGAACTGCGAGATGCAATCGCACACGAAGGGTTCAAACTTATCTAAGTTCAATACAACCAAACTAACTACATATTAACACGGGGTTGTGGGAATGTTCTAACTAGATACAGTGGCCCCGGAAAGCAAGGGCAACTGAAGGATGGGTGTAGTCCAAAGTTGAGCTTACAGACTAACTGACAAAGGCTTGCACTGACGGGACGGGTCTACTCAAATCTGTTTGGTCTTTCCTCAAAAGGCCATTTCAGACTAATCTACATGATCCTCATAAACGATTGAGAATATGTGCACTATGTAGGTTTTTTTTTTATTTATTTATTCGAGTTAAACATAATAAATTGTCTGGCAGTTTGAGTGCTTTTTGCGGCCTACCTAAAGGTCCTTACCTTGGTATTGTTCGTCAAATCGTTAAGCTCTTGTTCTAAGTTGAGCTATACGTCATTTGACAAATGCTTGCACTGTATGGACAGGCCCACTCAAATCTGTGAGCATCTTTCTTCAAAAGACCGCCTCAGACTGAAACCTACAAGGTTCCCATATAATTAATTCAGTGTAGATTGTATGGACTTTAAAAGAGACGGACCCCTGAGTTTGTTTCGGTGTTTCTTCTCAGGGTAGTCAGTTAGGAAACACCGGCCTCATCTAGTTAATATTTAAGGAAAAAAATGACGTGTAAAAGTGTTATGCAATAACCAATTTGCAAAATAAAGATCATTTATCATTTATCATTTATCAGTCTGTGTTTCCCGATAGCTATAAACTATGAGTCTTTAAGTCAAGAGTGAATAGGTTACTTTTAGGTAAGCGTGCTCCATCTTCGACCACATCATCACTTACCATCCAGGTGAGATGGTGGTCAAACGAGAACATATTGCCAATAAAAAAAGAAGTCTGACTCTCCCTTCCGCTCCAAACACAGCGGGAGGAGTGATTTGAAGATTTTCCCACCCACAAAAAAAGCTATACATATATTAACGGTTTTGAGATAGTTTTCTTTACAAAACAAGTGCTGTAAGACATACTTTTCTTGCCAAAAATCTTGATTAGGTAGGACAATGGCCTTATGCGTTATTATGCGGGACATATCTTTTCGTAATCATAATCTTTACAAATAAAAAAACTCGGCTGCTCAATCTGCAGGTATCTATTGTTTTTAATGAAACTTAATGTTTATGAATGATACATGGTAGTAAAAGAGATCACAACACGGTTGCCACACAAAATGTGGCCGCAATTACCTTTAATTTTTATGGTAATTCGTTTTTGTTAATAAATTGCAGGTACATGTTTTTAAGTGAACCCAACATTATTTCAAAGAAAATGATGTAAGGTATCTAAATAAAAATGTTTGCCAGCTCTCAGTCAGCCGCAATCCATGGGTTGCCAGGTGGAAAGAGCTGTCTTAATGTTTTACGAGAAACACAGATTTTGGTTGCATGTTGAAACAAAACATTCGTAATTACAAGTGTTGCATACTGCAATAAAGCTTAAAAACCTAGTTTTTGGCGCAACTAACATCAAATATTTTATGTGATGGCCCATCTAATATATTTTTTTGTATATAGAACCTCAATTATATCTTTATTATTTACTTAGCACGCTTTCTCAAGAGAATTCTACCATCCCTATTTCGTCAAACTCCGGCCAAGCTCGGTTTGATTCGTTGTTTTCTTTCTCATGAATTTCTCAAAGGGTTTTTAATTACAAGATGTCTGACATCTGTGTAAGCATTTAACTTTTTTTAGCGTCGCTATGTTAAGGGATCATTTTACGATTCAGCTACTTTAAAAAATATAATTTTTCATCGTGTCCTCGAGAGTAATTTTTAAAATGGCGTTTGAGAGATGATAATGAGAATCAATGTGTATTTTGCATTAAAATATTCCAATTGAATTGATATTTTATGTAGATAAATATTAGATAGGCACCTACATACTTTTTGTTGGTAATATTTATTAAAATTAATAAAACTGCAAGGCAGAATCGTTCTCAATATCTCCTACATAAATATTCATAATTATAACTCTTTTAAATTTTAAGCCAAAATATACAACGTGTAACAGAATAAACGCAATTCCTGAAAGTAGTTCAGAATCGGCTTCTGAATCGATTTCCGTCATAAAAAATAGGTTTTAAATTTTGAGGGAAAAATCTTTCATTTAAATTTATACAAACTTTTTACCAAAAAATTACACCGACTCCCAAAAAACACTGCAAAGTGAAAAATAACTTTAATTTCGGTAGTCGGTCTTTAGTTTTGTATTTTCGTTTTTAGCACCGACTTCCGAAATTAAAGTTATTTTTCACTTTGCAGTGTTTTTTGGGCATCGGTTTAATTTTTTGATAAAAAGTTTTTATTTCACTCTTTTTAGTTGGTCAATTTTTAATTTACCTGTTACAAGAGCCTAAATGTCGACTACTTATAACCTTTTACAAAATATTGCTTTTCCTAATGCTGGGCGGTTAATTGTTGAGGAGTTCTCCTGGTACTTCACCATCAGCTCTACATCACCATATGCACTGTGACGAGCATAAATTGCTTAACATCCATATTCAAGTAATCGAATCGCAATCCACTCAATACTTATTATTGAGTAGTTTTGGCGGCCATCTGTGGTCTTCATCATCAGTTCCACTTCCTCAAATGGTACTTTTTGAGAGCAACTACACAAGTTACTATAAGAAATACCCAAAACGCCATAGGTATGCCTATAATATTTGAAGAGTTCCCTCGATTTCTCCAGGATCCCATCATCAGATCCTGACTTGGTGACAATGGGACCAATTTCGAAGTATACCCTTTCAAACAAAAAAGATTTTTCCAAATCGGTTCAGCCGTCTTCGAGTAATCGGTGATCATACATAAAAAAAAATATATACGCGTCGAATTGATAACCTCCTTTTTTGTCGTCGGTTGAAAATGGAAACACAATGTGATGACAAATTAATACAATCCTTAATTCAAGGAAATGCGCTCGTGTTTTTTTGGCCGCTCATATTGCATGAGTATATGCATAAGGATATTGTATGACGCACATACGTATTGCGTTTAGTAAGGATAACTGTTTTATAAAAAAAAATGTCAAGGTTTTGGTTTCATTTTATTTAGTTACGGATGTTGTTTTAGACTTATAATCTAACATTCTAATTGGGGTGTCTGAAGTATTTTTTTTTATTTTTTTTTATACAACCACTGTTACAACATTTCTTAATGCTACTTAATATTACCTACATGGATTATGTAACAAGATAAGCATAAAATAGAATTGCACAGTGGTCCCCGAACTAGGCAGCGCCTGTATCTCGGGAGCCGGGGTTGCGTCATCGTTAATGTACATTTCAATAACATAAATTAAGGCGATAAGTAAGGTAAGTACAAATTGGTCAAAATTATGAGAACATAAATGCAATTTGACACTAGGTAAAAAGAAGTGCCTTTTAAATTAAAACTAAAACTAAAATAAACGAAAGCACAATAAAAAATAAGATAATAACAAAATAAAAATATATTCTAAATCGAGTGTGTGGTGTGAGGGTTGTGTGTTGTTGTTAGTGTGTGTGTGTGTGTGTGTGTGTAGTTTGTAAATGTTGATTTTCTTTCATATTTTACAACACAATACAAGAATTTATAATTTATGGAAGTTGAATTGACAAAACTTTAACATCATCATTATGTGCTTAGCCTTTTCTAAACTATATCGGGTTCCGTTTCCGTCTATCTATCAGTCTAACCGGATTCAACTAGTTCTTTTATACGGAGGGACTTCCTATCTGATCTCCACAATAATAATTAGCTGAGTAAAACGCATTGCTGCATTAAGTCCGCCCATGTAACACCATTGTATATAAAGTTTAAATAAATAAATAAATAATACCCCTTTTTTTTTAACGTGGTAAAATTATCAAATAAGTCCTCCCACTCCAGGCAGGGTGGGAGGGACTGTCAGACTTTTACTGACTAAAATCCACGGTGTTCCTTCAATAACCCTTTACATACCGGGGCCACGGTAACGGAATGAGTCCCACGACCCCGGCAGGCTTCGGCCCTCTGCAGAGGGGGCCTCGTCATGTTGCTGACGCTCTTTGAGGCGCGCGTGGAACACGACGCGCCGTCGACAGACAGGCATGGTCCATGGTCAGACAGCGAGTTGCCCTTTACTCGCTGTCCGCATGCCCGCGCCTACGGTGGCCGGAGATCGTCGGCCGACGTACGACGCCGTGGGCGTCTACCACTGCGGCTGGGCTGGAGGGAGGACGCCATCTTCTCCCTCACGCGGCCCGCCTCCTCCTTCGGAAGCATGACTGCTTCGCAGAAGGAGGCGACCGCTTCCCACTCCCTCTCGCCCCGCAGCATGGCCTCGACCAAGGACGGATGGCAACCCTATGCTAAGGGGTAAATAATACCCCTTAGCATAGGGTTGCCATCCGTCCGGGTTTTCCCGGATTTGTCCTAGTTTGGGATTTTGGGATTGGGGGATTTTCCCAATAAGCGTCCAGGTAAAACCCGGACACACATTGGTCTTACGGGTACCAAAAAGCACGAACTCTATTATTATTTTTCTATGGTATGTCATCTCATCGTTTATGTGACGTTGATTAAATGAAAAGGAAGAGACTGTTATTAAAAAAAGTTCTAAAGCTCTACAATGTTATCACTTTTTCAGTCAATAAAAACCATAATTAAACATCGTTGTTTTTAGTTTCAAGTTTAAAAATGTATTTTTCTACGGTGTCCGGGGAAAAGCTGTATATAAGTCTTTGTCTGGGGCCGGCAAATTTGGTGATGGCAACCCTACCTTAGCAAGACTGTGTCTGTTTTTCTGGCTCCAGTCTTCCCGTAATTAATGTCAAAGACAGGCATTACAGCCGGGAAAAGGCTTAATGTGTTTTCCTAGTAACTGAGAAATCTCGAGACGTTTAGATGGTCACTCATCTACCAACATCGGCAAGCATTATAATAATAATAATATAATAATAATAATTTATATTTTCTTTTATTAATATTGAAAAATGTAATCAATATGTATATATAACTAGTACTCACGCGGGGCTTCGCTCCCGTGTATTCTATCACGGTAAAAACATAACTCTTCTTTTTTGCAGTCGCGTAAAAAGTAGCCTATAACTTTCCTCAAGCTTCAAGCTACTACCATACCAAATTGCATCCAAATCCACCCAATACTTTCGAATATTAGCGCGTTCAAGCAAACAAACAAACAAACAAACTTTTCCGCTTTATTATATTAGTATAGATGAATACAGAAAATAATTTATTTCTACAAAATAATTGTACACTGTTTTGCCAAATACATTAATACATTGCATTGTTATTATTTGGCTTAAATTTAAATGCTTAACAAAAAGGATTAATGCTCACCAATTTTACTAAAACAATGTATTAGGTTAGGTTAAATTATTTTGGTGAGCATGTATCCATTTTGGTAAGCATTTCGAATTTTTTGGTAGTAAAATAAGTACTTTTCTGGTAGGCGTTTAAACAGAAGCCTTATTATCTAGCAATGAGCTCCGCAAAACAATAGTCAAAACTTTGACACAACAAAAAAAAGTAATGGTTACGGTTAGCTATACCAATTCGGAAAACTCTTGTGATAAAAAAATGTTTCAGTTGGCTAGTACTCAATTCAAATTCATTTATTTTGAAAGTTCGAGTAATTCTCATAGCTCAAATATTCCACTTTGTCCGAACTCCACCTTCCACATTCCTAGTAATATGGACTATATTCAACCCAAAACCATAGTCCATAGTAGGTACCTACCTATAGAGTTAGAAGAATGGACGGAACAGCGTCGAACACTAAAAAAAAGTGACTAGGCAGTCAATACCTGCCTTTATTTTTTAAGCTACACAGCTTCACAATGCCTATGACATTAACAAATCAGAGTTAGAGAGAAAAAGACAACTACTGCTCGTACTGTCACTTTGTCTTTCTTCCACTTTTTTATCGTGTTTTCTTGTCAGCTGAATAGGGAACGCTCGCTCCATTCTGCTGTATCTTTAGAGTGAAAGGAAGACGGGCCTAAAAGTCAGGGTGTCAAGAGCCAATTACAGAAAACGTTTATTCCGTCACGGTAGATCTGTTTTTATCTTTATTCCGACTTTTGCCAATTTCGACGGGATGAATATTCCGGTTTGTTTTTTACAGTAAAGTTTTTTACACAAAGGAAGCGTAGGATCAGTTTGTAGTAAAATCTATAAAAGAGTACCAAAATATGTTTAAACATTACATACAAAATATGAAGTAGCACCAACCGGACAAGAAAAACGAAAAGTATAAAAATTTAAAAGTAATACAATGAAAATTTAGATATCTACTAAAAGAACAGTTCTTGCGAAGAATACGTTTAACAAGATCCCCAAGATTAACACAGAAATGAATACTGTTTAAAACTCTAATTACCTTTGCAAATCATACGAGAATCTCGCTGAAGAGACTTAAATCCAGCCATAAAACGCTCACTTGGAACCGCCGTAAACCGGTATAAACTGGATCAAACCCGTATTCTACCGGCAGACGCGACAATATTAAGATGGCGATGAAAATGTGAACGCCTACGTCATGTCACCGCTTTGATAAGTAAATATTTGATGACAAGGATATTGCTGTTTTGGTGACGATGTCATTGACATGCTTTAAATTATATAACAGTACCTATGTATTTATGAAGTGGTGACATGCAAAAAATAGAACTAGAACAATAAATTGTAACTAAAAATTTATCTAAATAAATAAATTATTTTAAGGGACTTTATCGTTTATCCCATAACAGGATACAATCAACAACTTAAACATATACAACCTATGTTCGGTAGGTACTTTCTTGTGTGTGAAAATCAGAAAATGACTCAGACGAGTAGTAGTAGAAGACTGCTTTGGGTGGAACCGAAAAGTGTGTCTGAAAATACTTCTACTGACTAAAAACCTACCCTGTCCGGTCCGGTTGTGTCGTGGTCCGGGGACTCAGTATCTCGTCAGAACATTCCCACAACACAGAAACTATTTTGAATAACATTGAGATCTTATTACATTATGTTAAAGACAGATAGGTAGGTAGGAACTTAATATTGAGTCCTTACTCCTCGTAAATAACTAACAGCAGTCGACATAACTTCCAAGCCTTCTTATACTATGTGTCCCATAAAATGGGTACTGTTGCTATTACAAGCTTCTACTTCATATCCTAAATATTAAAAACCATCCAATAACACAAATGTTTCTAGCAACGATTTCAATTTACAAAGGCTAACCTACAAAAACTAGAGAGTCAAATGCAGTTATATTTCGAACCGCATAAGGGCGACGTTTCCCGGCAAATACATAGATACCCACGATTGCGTACCACCCAGTAAATGGAACAAAAATATTTTTGTTAGTTTTTCCTCGCCGAAGTCGCCTCTAGAAATTTGATTCGTAGACGGCACTAGAATATAGAATTTCCTTTGAACAAGTTACCTTTTTGCAGAAGATAAATGGTTTTAAAATTAACGTCGAGAATACGAGATAGTCTCGTCTCGATTTTTTTTCTTTTTCTGTAGATCGTTTTTCGAATAGACTTCGTCGAGAAACGTGGTTTTTGTACAGTTTTATTTTGTATAAGGTACATTGAGTGGTTCTTAGCTGTTTGGAAACGTTTGTTAAGATAAGATAAGAATGACAATTTTTATTGGTACAAAAATACATGTTACTAAAATTATTGTGTGTGTATAACTGTGTCGCTGATATTAACGCCCACCTCCATGAGAGAACTTGAATATTAATATAGGTTGGTATATAAATTAATTGTTAGGCCCATTTACAAATACTGATCGAGTTAATAATGTTTTTTTTTTTTGAAGTGTGTATTAAAGGACTTTAGACTGGCAGCTAGTGATGCAAAGTTTTAATAAATATCGGTATATTGATATCAGTATTTATTATATCGAATTAATTCGATATTGATATATCGATATAGCGAACTAGTAGGTCGATATCTCGATATTTCTACATTTTTTATAAGCTTTCTTTAAGCTTGTAAAAAATGTAGAAATATCCAATGTAGCTTTAGTTATATCATACGTTTATCAGTTATGTATGTATATATTTTTTAATAATTACCTAAGTATGTGAATAATCAAAAAATTGTATGGGTATTTAGAATGTGTTTTTAGAGATCGGTGCCTCAAAAAGAAAAAACAGAACCATTATTAGATTACTTAGTTGCCCGTCTGTTTGTCTGTCAAAAAATCTTTATGTCGGGAACGCTTGGAAGCATCGAGTCGAAATTAAAATTACGTTCTCAGGCGTATCGTCGATATCAATAAATATCGATAGTTTTAGTTGTCAATAATTCGTATTTGTCGGTTTTTCGATATATCGTTGCATCCCTACTGGCAGTCTGGCACAGTAGTGAGTAATGTATTACATTCTCTTTGGTCTGGCAAGTGTGGCAACACTGATGATAGGTCGTGAAAAACATGTGAAAAATATAAAGAAGAGACCAGATGGTATGACGTTGGTGTCTTGGAAGATGGGTAGGTCTCTAGTGTGGGACGCAACTTGTGTCGACACTCTTGCGCCATCTCATATTCCAAGTACGGCGAGCTGTGCTGGTGCAGCAGCCGCGACTATAGAAGCCCTCAAACGGCGCAAATACTGTAACCTTTCTAGTAATTCCAGTTTTTTGCCGTTTGGGGTCGATACGATTCGGTTTTGGGCTCCGAGTGCGCGTCTCTTTTATAAGGAATTGTGTCGCCGGCTGATCGATTCCTTGCGTGACCGGAGGGCTGGCTCGTTCTTTGCCCAAAGAATAAGCATTGCCATACAACGTGGCAATGCTGCCAGTCTTCTGGGTACGTTTCCGGACGACAGCGATGTGGAGGAGTACTTTGACGCCTAAGTTCTTTTTCTCTTATGTACATAGGTTAGGTTTAGCAGTGTTTTTAAAATTTAATGTTTTAAATCCCAATAAATAAATAAAACTTTGTACAATATAAATACTTCTCAACACTGCTCAGGTTTTTGAGCTAGGTACGTCCAGCACAAACTGACATCGTCTTCTTTTGCTTGACTAATTGTGGAAGCAAAATCAACAACGATAACATTCGCTCCAGACAAAATTCTTATTAAATTCTTATTAATCATCTATTAGCTTCATTTAAACCAGTAACTGTTTATTGAAGACGTAAGATATATAAATGATATACATGGGTTATGTATATTATTTATTTATTTTTATCATGTACTTTATTGTACACTTTACATTATTTTTATAGAAAAAAGAACTAAAACTAGAGTACAATGCGCAGTCTTATGCACAGGGCAATCTCTTACAGACGACCTTTGGATGGACAGAACTTAAAGAGAGACAGATTTAGGGCTGTCAGTGCACAAACATCATAAATAATATATTAGAAGTAGTACTTTTTCTGCTATATTTTTTTATGTATTTATGTACATACGTGAAAATTAAAAAGAAAAACACAAATACAGATAAAAGAGCACAAAGGTGTTGCTTATTATTATTCTTTCAAAAATGTATTCACCTGTTTTTCTTTTAATTCTAACTGTTCTAACAATACTAAATTCCTACTTCCTTAGTATATCCCCGAATACACAATTGATACCTGTCACATTCCAGGAGCGGTTCGGGCAACATTTTTAATATTATGACCTATGGAACTACTGTTCGTGACATGAATGTCAAACTGAATGCCACACACCTGTTGCGAGAAAGAGTGGAAAGCGATGTGGAAGTAAGTAAGTTAGTTGATAAAAACATAGAACTCAAGACACAGATTGTGGAACTGTACACCCAGCACTTGGACATACTAGACCAACATCACCATCTCCGCAATCTAGTATCTAAGTATCAAGAATGCAGCGACACACATAATCCGGCATTGAAACATACAGGGTGGTAGGGACATCGACACGCAACCGCTTACCATGGATTCAGTACATGATTCTGGACCCCCACGCGTTGAAATTTTTCGTCGGCTTTTTCTAAATTTTTCAGGTTTTTCAGCAATTTTTTTACTGAAAACTGTATAATCATTGTTTTTATCTAACCCAACGAGATTGTTCGGTCCGACGTGAAACAGAACGCACCCTTTTGACATAAAGAATTTGATCTTGACATTACTTGATTTTGACAGATAGACTTTGCTTGGTTGGAAAAAAATGCCGGTCGTCGGGACCCTGTTGAGTTAATAATAATTGGTAAAATATCGTTGGAATCGCGTGTTGAGACCGATAATTGGGTCGCGATTATCTATTGTTCGAAGTTGTAATCCCCATTTTGATGAAAAACCCGGGATATTTTGGGATTGTCGCCGGTTGGTTGCCACGGTATGGCACGCGCTTTGTTGGAAATAAATAGTTGGAAATCGAATTGGATCTCACATGATAGTAGCAGATTGATTGTGAACAGTGTTTAATTGAACTTTGTAATCCCGGATTGACGAGAATCCAGGGATATTTCTCGGAACACATCGCCTTATTGCCTCACCGCGTAGCACGCGCTTGCTGGAAACGAGTTAGGCTGTGATGCTGTTGGGACCGCGCCATTTGGAGATTGACGCCTTGTGAACGTCCCAGAACACGTAACTTACATCACACGTTTCAATTACTCACCTCATATTAGGTACATACATATCACACTTTGGACGTGATCAAACAGATCCGGGTTGCCGTCTACAGCTCAGGTGAGTGTTATTTGTACAGATTGTTGTAGGCCGGAGAGCCTGTAGATAATTGTGTAACCTTGTTTATTGTAAGCAACGTTTATAGCTCCACGAACCGTGGACAGTTCCGGACACCCCAGTTATCGTTGCACTGACCAATTGCAGTCTTGAACAGAGATTTTAATTAAAAAAAAATGGATTGCACTCCGGGAGTGCCGGCAGAAGTGAAAACTTGAATATTAACGTTGTGCATTTTTGATATTTTGGAATGGTTAGGGAATAATTTTGCACGAATTGCTTTAATTATCAGTATAAAAGCACTATCATTTATGTGGTAGAATACAATATTTATTTATTGCGCTATCGTACGCAAACATGACAATTAAAAAGTTTATCTCTTAAAATATTCGACACGATAACTTCAATCACAACGCCATCTAGACAGTTTTCTTATAACTATTGTAACGAAGTAATTGATGCACGCTTGTAGCTTTGACTGTGGCAAACAAAGTCATTTGGGGCTGTATTAGTTTCAATAAAGTCACATAGATGTCACTGTAGTAAAGAGTGCCCGTCTTACGAATTTTGGATCAGGGTCACGTGTCCCTGACGCGAGTTTAACATGTTTTACCCATTACAAAAAAAGTGCACAGCGCCGGTAAAGATGTTTTCACTTAAAAAAAAATCACGTGTTTCGCTTAAAACAGCAATGAAAATGGCCGCGGTATCTCGCTAGAACATTCCCGCAACCCCGTAGTATTATATTGCCTGACTGTTCATTATTTATCCACCTTCGTTAGAATAATTATATCTCAAACAGAACTCTTTATATTTTTATAAAAAATACCTACATTCAGCTTAAATCTAAGTTGCCAGCTCATTGCCTATATCCAAACCCATTCGTCCATTTAACTTTTATACCAAAGATAAGGAGACTACACAAGTAAAATGTAAAAGCGAAAATATAGTTATTGGTAAGTCATCCTATTTTACGATTCAACCCTTTAATGGTGCGTAAGGATAAAACAGTACGATCGTAAAATAGTGTTTAAAGATTGCTTTTTATTGTGTTTGTGTAGTGTAGATTATAGTCGAGGAATAGATCTTGGTAGAACGTGACTTTTTACTTGAATTTTGTTGAGCAAAGCGTCTGGAAGTCATAAAAAGTTATGTTTATGTGGGCAAGTGACTGGCGTGTGCACGAGTGGAACCCTGTCCGGAGTTGTTTTCAGAAACTGAACTAATCAAATTTCTTCATTCAAAAACTGGCACACATGTGGCACTCATCTAAAACATCTATTCGTATAAAAAAAAAAACTAATAATTTATCGAGTGGTCATCTATAAGCATTACCTATTGGTCGAAATTATTTAAGTCAATCATACGGTCTTTTTATTTCATAATTACGTCGTGTAGACAACAATATCCTAAATCATGATCTCACAACGAGGGATAGAAAAGTGGTTGTTAACATTGTATTCCATATTAACAACCACTGACTATGAGAGTAACCCATCTATCGAAAAGGCATCAATATCACCTTTAAGTACCTATCTATATTTTGTCGTGTTATATAAACATATATGTATATTACAGTTGTTTTTATTACCCCCTTGCCACACACTGTATCTGTATTTTGTCAAAGATCCATTTTAACGATTAATTCAGCAAAGCAACATCCATCAATGTTTGTCATGGTAGTCCCTCAAACTAAACGTAGCTACTATAACAAAGAAGTCTTACATTAAGTGTACCAAAAACTACCCGCGAATTTATTTTCTCCTGCTGTGTCAAATCCATCTAAAGGTTGTCTGTAAAAGATCGCTTTTAGCGATAAGACCGCCCATTGTAACATCCTTTGTAGTTTATAAGTCCTTATTTAATTCTGTTATGGTGTACAATAAAGAGTATATCTATCTATCTAATTACACTATATACTTTTAAATTCTACGTTCAAAACTCAAATAGAGTGTTTTTTAAGAACGCGGTCTTTCAAAAAACAAGACTGTGTAAATATAAAAACACAGGCAAAGAATTAATTTTGCTTCAGTATTGCGGGCTATGGAAACACAGCTATGGTGCCAAAGTATAATTTTATTATCATTTTATGCTAAAATGCACGACTGCTCTCAGATGGTGTAAGATTTTATAGGATATTCCTTTCCCACAGAATTATTTCGCTGACTTCTGATAGCATTTTGTAATATAAATGGTCGATACGCATGGTGGTTTTATTACAGGGATCTTGAAGGGTTCAAACGTTGGGCATATGGTGTATACCTTACACTGTACTGAAAATAACATATTTTTATTTAAGGCTTGTATTCATGCCAATAACCTTGACCATTTGGGTGGAGCTAACGACCCCTCTCCGCGCGCCACTCCGCGCAGCTCCGCCACCCGCGCGCGCGCGCGCGGCCCGCTCCCGCACCTCCAGCATGCGTTGTCGCTTCGCCTAGTCTCGGCACAGAGTATCGAAATCACAGAAGGTCAAGTCATCGTGAAAGTTAAATTCATTTTTATTTGTACCGCATCAAAAGCGGTCAAATTTTGTTTTTATTTATTATCTATTGATATGGATGCACTTTTAATATGTACTGTAGAAACTATACCTCTATTATAAATCAGCCTGGCTTGAAACATGAGGTAAACAACTTGATGTATCTTTTTAACTAAATTATAAATAAAATAAAAATTAATAGCTAAATGTGTTGCTAAGCGCAAAACTCAGGAATGGCTGGACCAATACGGATTTTTTTTTGCGAATATTCGTTGCAGTCTGAGGAAGGTTTCTATGAAGAGAAAAATAGTAGGTAGGTAGGTAGGGTAGGTATGTAGGTAGGAACTTAGAGTAAGGTAGATAGGTAGTATAATTATTACTAGTGTATGCCATATTATTTGTTATATTTTTTATAAACAAATAGATTAAAACTAAAATTCACTGAAATTTAACTTTCTTTCACCAAGTATTTTTATTCTTTTGGTTGGGTGAACTTCTTCATCCTCACTTATTTCTCCGTGTTCACATATACTTATTTTTGGAAATTTTGATAGCTATATAAAATCTTGTTCTATGTTTTCTTTTTGTCCTTCTTCGTTCTCGTTTTCTTCATTTTTCTCTTCAATCTATTTTTCTTTCCTAAGTTCTATTTCCTTCTCTTTGTCATTTTCTTCTTTCTCTTATACATTATCTTAACTCTATCTCTATATCTCAACTGGCGGCTTCATCCGTACGAAGAGAAACCGGTTCATATCGGCTCAAGCCAGGCCTCGCTCAGACGAAGTGCACACACGCACCTAGCTTGTAGTAGTGTACCTATCAAAGCGCAGTTGTATAAAGCTTACCCTCTGTCTGTTTACTCTGTGCTATCTACTTTTATGCGAGGTAAGTAAAGCGATAGTTTATAATGAAATCTATACTATATATAATATAATATATAATCTATATTAATATTATAAAGCGGAAAAGTTTGTTAGTTTGTTTGCTTGAACGCGCTAATCTTCGAAAGTACTGGATGGATTTGGATGCAATTTGGTATGGAAGTAGCTTGAAGCTTGAGAAAGGTTATAGGCTACTATTTACGCGACTGCAAAAAAGGAGAGTTTTGTTTTTACCGTGATAGAATCCACGGGAGCGAAGCCCCGCGTGAGTACTAGTATAATATTATAAAGCGGAAAAGTTTGTTTGTTTGCTTGAACGCGCTAATCTTTGATAGTACTGGGTGGATTTGGATGCAATTTGGTATAGAAAGAAGTAGCTTGAAGCTTGAGGAAGGTTATAGGCTACTTTTACGCGACTGCAAAAAGGAGAGTTATGTTTTTACCGTGATAGAATCCACGGGAGCGAAACCCCGTGTGAATACTAGTATGTAGATAAAACTTTAAACTTGCCTTGATAATAAATGTTTACCCTTTTGTTCGTAATATTTTTTTAGACCCCTCTTCATTCGTTTCTTCTTATTCCCCATTGGTGGCGCGAAAGGCTAATTTAGTGGACTGTATTTGCGGTGCAGAGCTAAACGATTGACAAACGCTTGGCGTTAGGTACTTCGAGTTGCAGTGGGTGTGGGACAATGGAATACAACCCGAAATAAATAGGGAAGGAAAGCACAAACCTTTACGGGAGCCACGTGCTCGCGTCGTCGCCGGTGCACCGGTTCACTTTTCCAGGTTCAGGGCAGTTGGGCTTCAAGTTATTGTCCTCACACGTTAAACACAAGCACAAACTATGGATTATAAGTCTTATTACATGCGAAAATGCGGTGATTCCAAAGTTATTAATATTTTTAAGCGGAGCGCGTCGACGCCATTGTCAACTTCTTGCGGAGCGATTCGGAAGTAAGTTTTTCGACAAATGGCGGGCGAATCTTCTTACTCACTCGCGAGGTATGTGCGGGAAGGAGATGGATATAGGAAATAGCGGATGTCAATCATATTTTGAATGTTGGCGCAACCATTCCCCCCGGTTTGAAGGGTTACCTTCAAAAACTATAAGCGAAACTAATCAAAGAACTAAACTCTGGAGTAACATCTAACTTCTAACCTTATTCCTAAACTATAATATAAAGCGTTACCATAACTACTAAACTAATTTGAAGCCTGCTGCTGATTGGGCAGAGGACAGAGGCGAATAACCGGACGTAAATACGAACCGGTCGCGGTTTTAACCTTTACTATACGCGTTACTCCCTTTGGATCAGGGAAAACTTCCTCCACTACACCTAGAGGCCAGTGTAGAGGAGGCGCACTCTCGGCCATTAAAACCACTACAGTACCAACGGCGACTGGATTCGATGGAGTATTCCATTTTTGACGCGACTGTAGCGTGTGCAAATAATCTGCTCTCCAACGCTTCCAAAATGATTGAACTAATCTATCCAAAAGAGCATGACGCTTTAGGAGATGTAGTCTGTCTTCATCAACATCCATAGCGGGCAAATACTTAAGAGGAGTCGTGGTTAAGAAGTGAGCCGGAGTTAAAGCTAAAGATTCTGAGGGGTCACTAGATAGAGTTCGGCACAGTGGACGAGTATTCATTACTGCCTCTATCTGAGCGAGTACAGTACTCAGCTCCTCATAAGAGAGAATCTGTACGCCTACAACGCGGAACAGATGCGACTTGAGGCTCTTAATATTCGCCTCCCAATTACCACCAAAGTGACTAGCAGCGGGCGTATTAAAATGCCATTCAATACGATTTTCGGCCAAAACATGAGCGAATTCACTCTGATAATACTTTGACCGTAAGAACGCGTGCAACTCCGAAATATTACGGCGAGCTCCAACATAATTGGTACCGTTGTCAGAATATAAACGTTTGACGGGACCACGGCGCGACAAAAAGCGCTTAAACGCGGACATAAAACTTTGCGTACTTAAATCACCGGTCAATTCTATGTGAACCGCACGAGTTGTCATGCAAATAAATAGACAAACGTAAGCTTTCGTGGAGCGTATTCCGCGACCACGGGCAACAGTTACCCTAAACGGGCCGGCGAAGTCTGTACCGGTGTGAACGAAAGGTTTAGCGGATTGAACAACACGACAAGAGCGATGATCGGCCATTTCAGGCGCGATAAAACGCGGGCGAAGCTTAAAACAGGGCACACATTTGTGTACTCTAGCACGAATCAAATTGCGAGCGGAAAGTATCCAATACTTCTGTCTAAGGATAGACATCAACAAGTCTGGACCTGCGTGGCAATTCAACCTATGATGATAATCTACAATCAAATCTAAAATATGATCCTTGCGGGGTAAAACTACTGGATGCTTTTGCTCAAATCCTAAATCGGAATTTCTCAAACGACCACCTACTCGAATAAGACCATTCTGCAAAAAAGGTTTCAAATGTTGAAAGGCGCGGCTACAAGGTTTGTTGGACTCCAAACTACTAATTTCGGATGCGAAATAAAATCTCTGCAATTCACGTAGCACGACTGACTCAGCTTTATCCAGATCAGCGGCGGTTATAACACCGCGCGTGGGTAACAGTTTAAGAAAACGACATACATACACCACACAACGCAAAAGTCTCGACCAAGACGAGACGCGATTAGATAACGATAAAATAATCGACTCTTCACGTGGAACCGAAACTACAAGCGAATGCTTCTTCTCCTCGGGTGGTTCTGAAACGGCAGCTGGATTAAAGGGCTTAACCGGCCATTCCTCGAGCACGCTATGAATCCAAGACGGAGCGCAGAACCACAGCGGATGATCTAAAATTTGCGAAGGGAGCAACCCACGGGAGAGACAATCGGCGGGATTATCTGTGCCAGCAACGTGAAAGAGATTTTGTGGTGGTAATTCGGACTGGATTTTGGCCACCCTATTGGCGACGAATGTGTCCCAGCGATGGGGCGAAGAATGTGCCCAACACAAAGCTACAGTAGAGTCAGAAAACGCCATAATTCTATCAATAATAATGCGGTGCCTACAAGCATTGACAATCGAGCTGATTAATTGCACTAACAAAAGTATAGCGCACAGCTCCAGGCGCGCCAGAGAAACGACCTTGCGAGGGGAGACCTTGGATTTAGCGCTTATAAGACTAACCGAAACCTTGTCAGCATCCAAAACGTGAAAATAAACTACCCCCCCGTAAGCCTTTGCACTGGCGTCGGCGAAGCCTACAACAGTAACTATACTGTTCGACAATATACCAACATGGCGAGGAATTTTTATTTGATTGAGCAATGGAAGTTCTTTCCGGAAGCGAGCCCACAATTTAACAATATTTTCGGGCGCGGGGTCGTCCCAATCACTATTGGAAAGCCAAAGTTCTTTTATAAGCAACTTGGCATATAAAACGACGGGAGCTACAAATCCCATAACATCCCATATACGTGCTACACACGACAGGATAATGCGCTTAGTACAAATTTGCGGAGTCGAACTAACTTTAAGACTGAACATGTCAGACGCGGGTGACCAACTTAAACCTAGAACCTTGTGCGTATCATCACCATCAAATTCCTTCACCGAAGATAATTGATGCGATAGTGGAATCGAATCTAGAGCGGTCTGCGAATTACTAGTCCACTTCACAAGATCAAACTGACCGGCCTTCATAAGACTTATTACTTGAGCGGCGGTCTCAACGGCATCCGCCTCGCTGGCTACACTATAAACAAAGTCATCCATGTATAGCCCAGTCTCAATAGTGTCTTTCGCTTTCGGGAATCTTTCACCCTCATCAGTGGCTAATTGCTTGATAGTGCGAAGCGCATGGAAAGGACTCGACTTAAGCCCAAAACAAACACGGTTAAACTCGTAAACTCTCAAAGGTTCTTGAGGCGAAAATCTATACAAAAAACGTTGAAATTTGCGGTCGCATTCGCGAATACCAATAGAAAGAAACATTTGCTTTATGTCGGCGGAAAGCGCGACAGCAAACAAGCGGAAATTCACAATAATGTCAAATAAGTTACCTTGAAGGTTTTGACCACAATACAAAATATCATTGAGCGATACGGAAGTGCTAGTCTTAGCACTGCCGTCCAAAACCACGCGGAGCTTAGTAGTAAGCTTGTCTTCTCTAACAACTCCGTGGTGCGGGATGATGTAAGATGGATGATCAAGAGTCTCGTCAGTCTCGGCGGTGGATGCAGGTGAGATGTACCCTTTATCTAGGTATTCGGTAACCACCTCATCATAGGCTTGCTTCAACTTCGGAGATGCTTGCATCTTACGTTCTAAACAAGAAAAGCGTTTTTCCGCGGAAGCGTAGGAGTCACCGAGCGAAAAAATATCTCCCTTGAATGGAAGCCCGACAATATAACGACCATCATTATCACGGGTAGTCGTGCCACAATAAATCTCCTCAGCCACCTTATCATCAGGGCTTAGGATAGGCGGGACATTGACCTCTTCAATTTCCCAGAACCTGCGGATGGTAGACTCCAGCGGCGGCTCAACAGTGCAGCAATGTGACACAGTCGAGTAACTATCTAAATGTGCGGGTGCGGAACCAACAATAACAAAACCTAGAACTGTTTCTAGGGCGTGCGGTGCGGGAAACGACGAATGACCTTGAATCTTACGAGATAACTGAAGGTGCGGGAGAATCGATGCGCCGATCAACATATCGACGTCTCCAGGGACACCATAAGATTCATCTGCCAACGGCAGGTCTTTAAATTTGGTCAATAAAGACGTGTCAACCGGGACAGTAGGCAATTGTTCCGTAATTTTATCTACGACAAGCGAATCCATATCAAAACAAATATTAGAATTAAAACGCGATGCAAATTTAATTTTAATCGAACCATGAATGGTTGATTTTAAACCACCGAACCCCTTAACTACTGAGCTGGCTGGTCGGTTATTAATACTAAAACCAAGGCGTTGACAACAATTTTGAGTTAAAAAATTACTCTGCGAAGCGCAATCTAACAACGCTCGAACAAGACACGGATTACCAAAAGCATCATCAACAACAACGTGAGCGGTCGCGAGCACCACGGTAGTGCACGTATTGCTTGCGGCGGACATCGAACACAACGTGACGTCAGTCACGGCGGCCTGCGAGCGGGCAACGTCGCGCGTTGATTGCGGCTGCGGCTGCGAAGCGTGCGAGTTCGCACCGACTAACTGCGACGACGTGTCACCGCTTGGCAAACTAACTGTGCTCACATTGGATGCGGCATTATTACAACTTTTCTCCAAGTGAAGTAAAGTGTGGTGCTTCGAAGAACACTTACGACAACTTTGACTACTATTACAAGACGTAACCCGATGCTTGTCACTAAGGCAGTTAAAGCACAAATTTTTTTCGCGAACAAACTTATAACGTTCATAGGGCGTAAATTTTAAGAAACCAGAACACTTGTACAATTGCGAATGTTGACTATTACACAAAGAACAACTCGATTGTACAGGAGCAGGTGCTGTATTAACATACGTATGTGTCGACTTTTGTGACTTCGAAGCCGCATCCGTTCGACGGTCGGACTTCTTCGTAACTTCATGGGTTGACGAAGTGCGTTGTAATATTTTAATATGATCGCGAACAAAACATTCTAAATCATTGAATTTTGGCAGTTTACTACTGCGATGGTCTATTTCAAATAAACGAACAGTTTCACTATCTAATTTCTTTAAACCCAAATATAAAAACAAAAAGTCGCAGAGGTCATCGACCTTCAGGTTCTTTACTGCGCGAACAGATGATGCAAAAGTATCTAAAAACTTCTCTAAATTATGTTCATTACAAACTGTAATATTTTTCAACTCGAATAGCTGATCTAAATATGCGGTAGCAACTAATCTTTTGTCTTCATATTTCGACTTTAAAGTTTTTAAAATTAATGAATAATTTTCGGCACTAAAAGTAATGCCGGCACAAACAGTTTTAGCTTTACCAGTTAACTTTTCAACCAGATAGTGTAACTTTTCATGATCTGTCAAAGAGACGTTCCCATTTATAGTGTTTTCAAAACTATCTATAAATAGATTCCAATTGCGAATATCACCATTAAATTCAGGTATCTGAATGGGCGGTAATTTGGGTCGATCGCGAGTGTGATTTGCCTGGCTCTGATGGACAGACGGCTTCTCCAAGCTCCTCGCGACGCGTTTGATGCGACAGAATAAATCATCAAAGGACGCCAAAGCTTGATAACTCACAGCGTATTCTGGAATTAATTCTAACTCTAAAACGTTAATATTATGAATTACGGATTCAAATTCCGTGCGCAAACTATCCAAGTTTTCTATAGAACATAAGAACGAATCTCTAATAGCTAGATCAAGTGTTTTAAGTGCATTATCACAAATAGATTGCACGCGAGAAAATATCATGTCTCTTTTAGCATATAAAAGTTTCAATTGAACTTTGATGTCCTTATGAGACATCGTGAATAATAATTATTTATTACAAACAATCAATGCGGTAAACAAGCAAATAAAGTTATTTTAGCAAATAAGCGATGGAGAACAGCGACGCGGACAATATTAAATACCTAAAGTGGGTAGGTAGTTATAACGAACTGCGGGTGAAATAAAAGAACTGTAGGTAGTTTTTAAACAATCTTAATTTACCCACTAGGTTGTGTCTCTGTTTCTGATATACAAATAATTTTAGACTTCCGAATGAATAACTAATACGAGCGATCTATGGCTACGTAGGTATGTAGGTATTACGCACGTACGTAGGTAATAGATGAACAAACAACGAATTGGGTTAGGTATAGGACTGCGGTGCGGTGCGTTTATTCCTTATGGAATAAATACCAATACGATAACTACAACAAATATGTACCTAATACAAATAAGTACCTAACTATCCGGTGAGAGGGACCAAAGAAAATGGTGGCGCGAAAGGCTAATTTAGTGGACTGTATTTGCGGTGCAGAGCTAAACGATTGACAAACGCTTGGCGTTAGGTACTTCGAGTTGCAGTGGGTGTGGGACAATGGAATACAACCCGAAATAAATAGGGAAGGAAAGCACAAACCTTTACGGGAGCCACGTGCTCGCGTCGTCGCCGGTGCACCGGTTCACTTTTCCAGGTTCAGGGCAGTTGGGCTTCAAGTTATTGTCCTCACACGTTAAACACAAGCACAAACTATGGATTATAAGTCTTATTACATGCGAAAATGCGGTGATTCCAAAGTTATTAATATTTTTAAGCGGAGCGCGTCGACGCCATTGTCAACTTCTTGCGGAGCGATTCGGAAGTAAGTTTTTCGACAAATGGCGGGCGAATCTTCTTACTCACTCGCGAGGTATGTGCGGGAAGGAGATGGATATAGGAAATAGCGGATGTCAATCATATTTTGAATGTTGGCGCAACCACCCATGTTTTACAAACTAAATTTAAACACCAATAAAACTGTAAAATACTATAACTTTATAACATTAACACTACTTATAGATAACTACCTACATAGAATACTCTTAACTTATAAACAAGAATCAGAAATAAAACTTTTTAGCAAAAAATAGAACCGACTTTCATATAAAAACACTACAAAGACAAAAATAACTTTAATTTTGGAGGTCGGTGTCATTTGTTTTGTATTTTCTTTTTTTTTTGACACCGCCTTCCGAAATTTAAAGTTATTTTAGCCTTTGTAGCGTTTTTATATGAAAGTCGGTTCTATTTATGGTACAAAGTTTTATTTCACGCTTTTTAGTGGGTCGGTTTGTAATTTATCTAGTTACAAAAGCCAAAATGTCAACTACTTATCACTTTTTCCAAAATATTGCTTTTCCCGGTGAAGAGCCGTTAATTTTTGAGGAGTTCTCCTGGTACATCACCATCAGCTCTACTTCACCATATGCATTGTGACGATCATAAAGTGCTTAACATCCATATTCATGTAATCTAATCGCAATCAACGAAATACTTATGCTGCGAGTAATGAAGTAACATACATAAAAAAAAGTTCAAGACGAATTGAGAACCTCCTCCTTTTTTTTAAAGTCGGTTAAAAAGCTATTCCACTATTTACAAAATTAAATTTTTGCAATAATATCTTACGATTTTATTTCGTAGTGCTTGAGCTCTCGCAACGCGGCATACGTCCACCTAGCAACACGATGCGCCCCGCACTGAATTTGTGGACGAGTGCGGGGGTGACGTAAACGCAGTCTTTAATCGGACCCATTTTTAATTTATTGTAATAAAAATAATACATATTTGTAAAAAGTAACAAAACCAAATTATTTTCATCTGTATTGCAAAGCAGTAGTATATTTTTTTATACTCTTTTGATAAGAAATTAAGGAGTAAAATGGTTTCATCTCAATGATTTGGAGGTGATTTGGCATTTTTTTTTCTTATTAAGTGATACCGATAGAAAAATTGTGGCTAAACCAAATTACGGTTCATATCATATAGATTACTAACAATTTTTATCAGATGTAATTTCTCTGTAATTGCCGATGAAAAGTTGCTTCATCTGAATGCTTTTTTCAAGCTTTTTTCGAGAGAGCAGCCTTAAGAGTGCACACTGGAATCCTGACAAAATAGATGTCAGTCTGATATTTATTATGTTGAGACTTATTTTTTCCCCTTTTTAAGGTTCCGTAGCCGAATGGCAAAAAACAGAACCCTTATAGTTTCGTCCTATCTGTCTGTCTGTCTGTGTGTCCGTCCGTCCGTCCGTATGTCACAGCCATTTTATTCTGAAACTATTAAGACTATACATATGAAACTTGGTAGGTCGATGTACTCTGTAAACCGCTTTCCGATTTTAAGAAAAACTCAAAAATATTTTAAATAAATGGGGGGCTCCTCATACATGGAACTAAAACTGAAAATAATTTTTTTCAGGAATTCTATGCGTGTGTGGTATTTATAGACAGGTCTTTAAAAATGACATTGAGGTTTCTAAAACCACATTTTCATAAAATTAATCGTTTAAATGATCGTTTAGAAAATCGCTTCCAAAGTGGTAAAATGTGTGTCCGCCCCCCCTCTAACTTCTATAATAATGGAGTGAAAATACTAAAAAAATTAAATGTCTATAAATCTTACTGTAAACTTTCAACTAAAATTAGTTTGAACAAGATTGGGTCAGCAGTTTTTGAGATACAGCATATTTTCTAAAACCGCAAATATAACTTTGTAATTCATACAAACACTATGAAAAACAAAGTTATTTGTCGTAGTTGTAAAAAATGTAAATATGATAGTTTTAAGAAATTTGCAAGGTGTTTTTTGTGAAATAAATATACATCTATACTAATATTATAAAGCGGAAAGGTTTGATTGTTTGTTTGTTTGCTTGAACGCGCTAATCTTCGAAAGTACTGGGTGGATTTGGATGCAATTTGGTATGGAAGGAGCTTGAAGCTTGAGGAAGTTATAGGCTACTTTTTACGCGACTGCAAAAAAGGAGAGTTATGTTTTTACCGTGATAGAATCCACGGGAGCGAAGCCCCGCGTGAGTACTAGTATATTATATTATTATAGTTACTTCCGAACTCTTCATGGGCGAGTCTCACTCGCACTTGGCTATTTTTTTAAATGCTTGATTGAATATCGGTTTTGTGAATTACAATAAAAACACTTTTTTTTGGTTTATGCTATCGTGATTTTTGAAATATTTTTTTTTTATTTCTGATTTTTATTGTACCTTTACTGTCTTAATAAAAATATCAACCCTAAATACCTACACAAAACAACACCCCAAAAATTACTTAAAGCAGCAACAGAAACCACACCAGTAGGTACCTGCCAAAACCAAACTTACCTATACCATAATATAATATTCAGGAATAAATCAAGTGTATTCTGATCAAAAGGAGTAAATGACACGAAATGGCCCAAAAAAGGTCGAGAAGCGGAGAGGCTCAAATCGCATGACACACTTTTGTAAAGGTGTATTATAAGATGTAAGGTGACGAGTAACCCTTAGGGTTAACTCACACTAGGATAATAACACAACATATAATACAACTTTTGGGCCGAGTACTCAAGACTGAATAGGTTACTTACTTGTAAAAAAGTGTGCGTCATCGTCAACAATTTCATCATTAATTAACTACCTTGTTTTTGGAGGAAATTGTTCAAAGTGTTCTTGGACATGCTAATGCCCAGGAACTGGAATTTTCCCTATTTTGTGGGTGCGTTTCGAAACGTTTGATTTTGTTTGCTTGTAGGTATACCTAGACCTGGAAATACTATCGATAGGCTAGAAACAGTTACTGTTCCAGTGCGTTTTCCATTCGCAAACCCGTGATATGCAGCTGCATCATGTCGCTTAAACGTTAAGGAAGTTATCTGTAACTAAACTATCTATTATCTCCGTGATACAAGTAAGTATAAAGATTTTTGACTGATACTTGGACGAGGTACCTATTGGTGTGGAAATGTGATAAAAAAAAATTATGATTATGAATTACCAAAACTAATATCTCAAAATAAAGGCATTATAAGACGTGCACGAATCAAGACAGACAAGAGTTAAAAACTTTTTTGAATACAAAAAAAAAACAGTTATAAAAATAAAGGCCGATTAACTCTTAAAATCAAAGCCTTTGTGCTCTAAAGGGGTGAATGGTACTTCTGTGGAGTATACTTCATTGAGTGCTTTATCTATCGAGACGTGTAAGGTGCTTGAGTCTTAGTATGGGCAGATTATAGCTTCTTGAGACTTACACAGAGTGAGTACTACATCTTCTTTCGTTTGTTACAGAACGCCTCTCCGCAGGACCAGCCAAAACTGTTGGATACCGGACCTTTCATATAATCAAATGCAATTAGTGGTTTCAAATAGGTACATGACTGAAATAAATATTTTCAAATGCATAATTGTTCTTAAAATAACATAAATCCATAGATTTACGAAACAATTACATGATATAATATCTTTCCACGCCTTAGTCTTAGAGCGCAGATACCAGACAGTAAGAAACATAAGAAAAATAAACACCTACGGAATTAAATGTGAAAAAGTTTAATAAGAATATTCATCCCAACAGTATTTATCGATCTTCTAAATAAAGCATTCTTCAACTATCGATCAGATTGTGATAACACTTTGAACACTGGGAATCCCGCCGTGTCTGTGAAGCGATCGGCGGCGACGACCTCTCGCGTCCGGGTCTGGTTCATGCCATGGTGTGGGACTAGGGGAATGGGATGCACTCGCCTCCTTCTGCGAAGCAGTCATGCTAGTGAAGGAGGAGGCTGAACGCGTGAGGCCGAGACCGCTCTCTTCTTCACGCCCCAGCCGCCGCGGGAGACGACCCGGGGGTCGGGTGGATCGCGAGCCGATCTCCGGCCACGCAGCGGTAGCTCACCGTCCGATAAGGACCAGGCCTGAGTCGACGGCGCGTCCTGTTACGCTCCTCAAGTAGTCGTCAGCACTAGTGACTGGACCCCATAGGGCCATTGCGGGCCGGGGTTGCGGGAATGTTTTAACGAGATATCGCGACCCCGGAACGCTAGGGCAGCAGAAGGAACAGACACTCCTTTCTGCTACATCCGGAGCGGGAGAAGTCAAAGGGTATTCTGAAGACACACAAATGGAATTCTGGACCAAAAAACGAGTGAAGAACACGTTTGCCACATGCACTAATTTTGATTTCGCTGGTTGAAAAAACCAAACACTTTATTGAAATGCGTTCATAGGTACAGCTAGTATTCTACAATTTTAACCACAACAACTTTGATATCAGTCATTTTACGTTTCGTTCATGTTTAAGTTTACCCGACACACACGTTTTGTTAGTACTTACTATAAATACATAATTGGTACTGCTTGGTAAGGTCGAACTATTAGGCGGAGCTCCAAACTGCGGGTGAAATGGTATAACCGTTTATGCACACACTGCCTTATTTTTGAATATTGCAGAGAAGCCAGAGCGCTTTGATGCAAGATTATGTTATTATTTGGTTCCCTTTTCTTTTCTTATTAAATTAAAACGTACAGAAATGAAAGAGATTATTTGCGAATGTTACTATTTCTATCTATCTGTTTTTAACGACACTATACACATCTTAACAACTGAGCAGATTAAGGCGGAACTTGACGCAAGAATACATTATGTATCCAAACGAACAGAGATACTGACAGAAGCTTCTAATGAGTTAAGGCGCTCCAGACGCGAAAATAGGTTTAAACGCGAGTTTTATAATGCGTTAAAGTATATGATTCACTGCAGTTAACACAATCAGAAAAATATATGATATTCTTCAGGATATAATCTAGTTAAGTAGTGTGTTGAAAACATAATACAACAAATTTTAATTCATAGAAAAAAATCACAAAGATACCTCTAAAAAAATCTTTTAACGAATAAAAACCATATTAAAATACATACGATCATTCTGATTTTTTGACAAATTATTCAACAAGAAACATACTAACGAAATAGTGTTTTATTTTTTTAATCCAATCAATACATTTTCTGTAAATCGCGTATTATTATTTCGCAATATAATACGTACGCATGTGTGCGTAAACGCCTGTGTACCGACAGTGCCGGCCAACGCCTGTTGCTATATGGACGTGTCGCTTTTCTCGCCGATTTATTTCGACTTGGAATTGTTTGTAGTTATTGTAAAGTTTCGTCTGTAAATTCATTATTTTATTTATAAAATTCATTTTTTATATCAATTTTCTATAAATAATCTTCTTTCTTGTAAATATAAAATACTTGAGGTTAAAATAGCGTAACTTGATTTCAATTTTATTTTATAAATATGGGAAATAAAGTGAAGCCAGTTAAAAGGACTAAAAAACGTTCATATAAATCAAACGCCGTACATATGAACGATGTTAAAAGGTAAGAATATTTTAGATTACTAAATTATTTCTAAAATATTATGACACATTATTGGAACCATCTCAGTATTGAGCACTTTATTTTACTCGAATACGGTCAGTTATTTCATCTCAATTCCTAAGTTCTATTAGCGTGTATAGTAGTGAATCGGATTGGCAACCGCCAGTGTCCTGGATCAAACCTAGGGTCTTATTTTGTCTTTTTGTCACTTCTATTTTATTGAAAGTACTTTTATATTATATTTAGATATTTTTGTAAATATTTTGTTGAATAAAAAAATAAATGTTTTCATTTTTTTTATAGGAGAAAGAAAGTCGAAAATGTCAACGCCGAAGTTATTTTCAATGAGTAAGTATCGACACATTATCTAGGCTATAATAAAGAATAAAACAAAGTAAGAAACATTTTGTTTCAAGACCGCGGTTTATTGATATGGGCAGTAATGTGCATGACAAAATATCTGATTGATCTGAAAATTCAGATGTTGCTTATTCTCATACATAACTAAGTAAGAGAATAGGTATGTACCTAACTATGAATGTTAGTTGCCTAATCTTTTATTTGTAGCTCAACAATTTTACGAAATGAATACAAAAAATTGGCCAAGTGCGAGTCAGACTCGCCCATGAAGGGTTCCGTAGTAACTATAATAATATAATATAATATAATATAATATGTATATTTATTTGAAGAATGAAAAAAACCTTAAAAATTTCTTAAAACTAGCTTATTTACATTTTTATAACTACGCTAAATAACTTTGTTTTTCATAGTGTTTGTATGAATTACAAAGTTATATTTGCGGTTTTAGAAAATATGCTGTATCTCAAAAACTGCTGAACCGATTTCGTTCAAACCAATTTTGGTTGAAAGTTTACATTAAGATCTATAGACATATTTTTTTTTTTAATTTTTCACTCCATTATTATAGAAGTTAGAGGGGGAGACACACATTTTACCACTTTGGAAGCTTATATCTTTTAAACGATTGACTTTATGAAAAAGCGGTCTTAGAAACCCTCCTATCATTTTTAAAGACCTGTCCATAGATACCACACACACATAGGTTTCATAAAAAAAAATATTTTCATTTCTAGTTCCATGTATGGGGTATTTTATTTAGTTTTTTTCTTAATATCGGAAAGCGGTTTACAGAATACATCTACCTACTAAGTTTCACATGTATAGTCTTAATAGTTTCGGAATAAAATGGCTGTGACATACGGACGGACGGACAGACAGACAGACAGACAGACAGACGGACAGACATATCGAAACTATAAGGGTTCCGTTTTTTGCCATTCAGCTACGGAACCCTAAAAAATGAAATCTAAAATGTACCAACTTCTGAACCACAGAACTAGAAAATTTAGAATTGATATTTTCACGCAGTTTTAAAATTGACATGGTCACTAAATCTGTCTTAAAACGGGATATTTACTACTATATTTTGGCACAAGTAATATACAGGGTGGCAGGGACATCGACGCACAAACGCTTACCAGGGATTTGGTACATGATTCTGGACCCCCTGCGTTGGAATCTTTCGTCGTTTTTTTTTTAATTTTTCAGGATTTTTCAGTATTTTTTACTGAAAACTGTATAAAATCATTGTTAATTAAAATATAAAATTCACTTGTTTCACTTGAAACAGCAATGTAAATAAAATTCGAAAGAGCTACCTGATCAGCTGTTTTGCTAGGGTTAATTTGCGAGATCAACATAACTAATCAGGTAGCCTTTTCGAGTTTTGTTTACATTACTGTTTGAAATAAGTGAATTTACTGTTTTTTTATTGCGTCGGATTTTTCGTAATTTTATGAAATTAAGAAAAAGCCGACGAAAACTATCCACGCAGGGGGTCCAGAATCATGTACTGAATCCATGGTAAGCGGTTGCGCGTAGATGTCCCTGCCACCCTGTATTTGTTGTTTATAGTTTCATCATGTCTGTCTGTCTGTCTATCTGTTTCTGTCTGTCCGTCCGTCCTTCTTCCGATAAACCGCTTTCCGACTTTGAGAAAAAAAAAAAAAAAATTAAAATACATGGAACCTCCCCATACATGGAAGGCTCCCCATATATGGAACTAAAAACTGAAAATATTTCTTTACATGAAACCTATGCGTGTGTGATATCTATAGACAGGTCTTTAAAAAATGAGATTGAAGTTTCTAAAACCATTTTTTCGTAAAGTAAATCGTTTCCAAAGTGGTAAAATTTGTCTCTCCCTCCCCCCCCCCTCTAACTTCTATAACAATGGAGTGAAAAATCTAAAAAAATATATGTCTGTAGATATACACTTTCAACCAAAATCGGTTTGAACGAGATCGGGTAAGCAGTTTTTGTATTACAGCATATTTTCTAAAACCGCAAATAGAACTTTGTGATTCATACAAACACTATGAAAAACAAAGTTATTTGGCGTAGTTGTAAAAGTGTAAATAAGCTAGTTTTAAGGAATTTGTAAGGTCTTTTTTTTGTCAAATTAATATACATGTTATATTATATTATTATAGTTACTACGGAACCCTTCATGGGTGAGTCTGACATGCACTTGGCCAATTTTTTTCAGTTGTTTCACAATCGAAACTCGAAACAAATAACAAACATGGTAAATAATGTCCCGCTTTATTTTGTAATGAATTTCATTACCACAAACTTTTTGTATTTTTAGATTGGAAACTGTGGCATCACAGAATGATCACGGTCGTGAAGTTATTGATAAAAGTACATATTCATCTGAGCAAGTACTAAAAGAAACCTTTAATACACAGGTAACTTCAACCGCACGTTACAGTAACATAATTTTGCGAGTTGTGTAGAATTAGTTTTATAAATAAAAATGGTATAATTCAATTTTAGGTGGCTAGTGCTACTGAAGAAAGTCATTGTGATGTCCAACCTGAAAACCAAGAAACTGATGGGTTAAATTATAGTGCAGAAGTAAGTTATTCCGTGAAAACATACTTATTTAAAATTATTTTAAGTTAAAATAATGTTTTATGGTATAAAAAAAAATATTCATTTATTTTTACAGACGGAAAACTATACTCCTAAAAAGAACATACAAATTGGACGCAGGATTATTAATGTTTCCTATTTTTTTTTAAAGTTGTGTGAGATCTCAAATCACGGACCATTAGACTGCGGGCTATCTTCTCTTGAGTTAGTTGGTGAAAAGCTTCACGGCTTATCTTCCAAATTTACTTTTTTATGTAAAATGTGTAAACAACAATTTGTTTTCATTAACGACAATGATAATTGTTTATCAATAAATACATGTGCTGTAGCTGGTGCAATTTCTATTGGTTGTGGTCATTCTCAGCTACAAGAATTTTCATCAGCCATGAATTTGCCAATGATTTCCCAAAAAACATACCAAAAGAACCACAAATTACTGTCGGAAAACTGGCAGCAACTGACACAACAGTCCATGGATCAAGCAGCTGAGGAAGAGAAAATTATGGCTATAGCAGAAGGCAGGGTCACAAAGAATGGTACGCCTATCATAGATGTGATAGCAGATGGTGTGTACGGTAAAAGGTCGTACAAAAAAAATATTCAGCTTTATCCGGCGCTGCTGCAATCATAGGTAGAAAAACAGGCAAACTTTTATATTTGGGAGTCCGAAATAAATATTGCTACCATTGTGATCGTGCCGAAAAGAAAAAAAAACAACAGTGCCTGAACATTTATGTTCGAAAAACTATTCCGGTCCGTCCACAGGAATGGAGAGCGAAATTATAGTGGAAGGTATTAAGCAGTCATTAGCTACCCACGGTTTGATTTACGGACGACTAATATCTGATGGTGACTCAAGTACTTATTCCAAAATTTTGCAGGCTAGACCTTACCTTGATATTACCGTCGAAAAAGTAGAATGCAGAAATCATTTACTGAGGAATTTTTGTAACAAAATGATGACATTGCAAACTGAAACCAAATATTTAAAAAGTCACAGAAAATTATTGACCATATCGCGAGTTTTGAGCATGAGATCCTGCATAACCAAAGCAATACAAAAAAATAAAAATGATCCCTGCCCAGAAGAGCAAAAATTATTTGAGGACATTTTACAAGCACATCATCACGCTTTTGGAAACCACCTTGAATGCAAAACACATTTCTGCAAAAAAACGGGAGATTTGGAGCAAAATGATGTTCCAAGTGACTTTCAGCTAAGTTCTTTGTGGCAGAGAATTAGTATAATGATACAAAGTATTGCTGGCCATGCTCGAAGTTTACTTCATGACGTGGACAGTAACGTTGTAGAACGCTATCATACATAGCATAATAGCAAAATATGTAGGAGGAAAAAGAGTTAATTTTTCCCTCAAAAACTCATATCAGACGCGATGCATTGCGTCAGCAGTGTCGTTCAATGAAGAAAATGCACTTTCGAAGCTTTATAAAAAAATTACCAATAAGAGCCCAAGAGGCAAACTGAATAAATGAATTTGAATTTGAATTTGAATTTGAAACTGTGGGAAGAAAGAAAGAAGAAACAAAAACTCCCTAGTAAAAGATATATAAAAAGAAAAAGAAGGCTTGTTTTCAGTAAAAAACAAGACGATAAGGATTATGGCCAGTCCTGTGAAAAGCCCGATATGCTGGTAGAAATACTGGATAAACTGAAAAACGAGTTTATGAAAAAAATTAAAAAGTCTGATTTGGAACGAGCAACAATTGAAAGAAAAACTGTTTTACAAAGTGATAGTGGAGAATGGCTAGAGATGAGAAGATCGTTATTGACTGCATCCAATTTCGGCAGAGTTATAAAAAGGCGTATTAATACACCATGTGCTAATTTAGTCAAAGATATTCTTTATCGAAACAAAATTGACCACGTGGAATCTATTAGACATGGCCAATTGAATGAAAAAATCGCACTTGCACAATTGGCTGTACAAGAGCGCAAAACGATTAGACCCTGTGGTTTATTTATAGACCAAGAACTATGTTTCTTGGGTGCAACGCCTGATGGATTAATTGGAGAAAATACTGTTGTTGAAGTAAAGTGTCCTTTGACAGCCCACAAAATGGGCCTAGCAGCAGCAATTGAAAATAAAAAAGTAAACTTCTGGCAAAAAACAAAAACTAGTGAACTAGCCATCAACAAAAAACATGCTTGGTATTACCAAGTTCAAGGACAGCTACACGTAACCCAAAAAAAATATTGTTTGTTTGCCGTATGGGAGAATGAAAAAGAAAAGCTGAAGACGGAAATCATTCAAAGAGATGATACATTTTGGGAAAGAGAAATGAAAGAAAAATTGAAAAAGTTCTATTTAGACTGTATTTTACCTGAGATACTTGATCTCCGAATTTCAAGAAATATGAAAATTCGTGAACCATACGTAAAAAATAGAGATGAAAATACAGATAGAGATAAAAGTGACAAAAAAGACAAAAGCGAAATGGAATGAAAGCAAACTGTTCCGGTGCAGCAGTTTGTTTTTTCTCTGCACGAGCACATACAAGGCAGTATTTGTTTTGGATGCCTAAAAACAAAACTTGTTGTAGTAGAAAACTAAATTTTGAAGATTTGTGAAATGAGTAATTTTTTTCCAAAATTTGTGTATTAACATTGCGCTCCGTATGCGTAAATAAGTCAAAAAATCACAAAATAAAATTATAATAATTAGCTTGTTTAATTTTTATGTATCCTTCCTGTTCGTTCACCTGTCCATCCATCCACCCAGTCCGTATCCCACCCTTTCATTCGTCTCTCCTCGCATCCGTAGGTATGTTCACTTCACACGCTGTATTCTTATAAACCGTATATTGCGAAAATAAAAATAACGAAAATAAACTGCTATTTTATACAAAAAGTTTATTCCCTTGGAAAAAAATAATTGAAACAGCTGTTTTAATTGCGATTTCAGAGCTGGTGCCATAGTAAAACTTGTTCATAATTATGAGTACAATAACCTCCTTTGGTATTACTTAAACTCTTTTGTAACACCCTGTATATTATTTTTCTTCAGAATCCACCATCAAACTTTTTGGATGTTTTCTTTTTCATTATATTATTCTTGATTCTGAAATAAAATATCTATAGGAATAAAAATTATTGTTTTTAACCGACTTCAAAAAAAAAAGGAGGAGGTTCTCAATTCGTCTTGAACTTTTTTTTATGTATGTTACCTCATAACTCGGAGACGGCTGGACCGGTTTGAAAAATTCTTTTTGCGTTTGAAAGGGTATACGTTCTAGTTGGTCCCATTGTTACGAAATCATGATCTGATGTTGAGATCCTGGAGAAATCGAGGGAACTCTTCAAATTTTTTTCTTCTTATAGTACCTTGAGCAGTTGCTTTTGAAAATTACCATTTGGGGAAGTTGAACTAATGATGAAGACCACAGATGGCCACTGAAACTACTCAATAATAAGTATTTCGTGGATTGCGATTCGATTACTTGAGTACGGATGTTAAGCACTTTATGCTCATCACAA
Source organism: Tholera decimalis (assembly GCA_943138885.2). Classification (NCBI taxonomy): domain Eukaryota; kingdom Metazoa; phylum Arthropoda; class Insecta; order Lepidoptera; family Noctuidae; genus Tholera; species Tholera decimalis. The sequence continues at coordinate 34,943,891 of OW964565.2, forward strand.
TGCATATGGTGATGTAGAGCTGATGGTGATGTACCTACCAGGAGAACTCCTCAAAAATTAACAGCTCTGCACCAGGAAAAGCAATATTTTGTAAAAGGTGATAAGTAGTTGACATTTTGGCTTTTGTAACTAGATAAATTACAAACAGTCCCACTAAAAAGCGTGAAAAAAATTTTTTTGCAAAAAAATAGAACCGACTTCCATATAAAAACACTACAAAGGCAAAAATAACTTTAATTTCGGAAGGCGGTGTCAAAAATATAAAAGAAACTACAAAACAAATGATACCGACTACCGAAATTAAAGTTATTTTTGCCTTTGTAGTGTTTTATATGGAAGTCGGTTCTATTTTTTTGCTAAAAATTTTTTTGATAACCTAATGTATTAAATAAAAAATAAGAGAACAAAACTATGCACATATTTTAAAATAATAACAACACGAAAATATGTAAATATCTATAAATACATAATATTTAATAAATAAGACAACAAAAAGCTATACCGCGAATGAGATTCGATCTTGGTGATCGCCGCGGAAACGCGGCGCGAAATCCGAACGGGGACACACTGGACCGCTCGAGCTCTGTAAACTAGCCGCGAAATTACGATGTTAAATGTAATGAAAAACACGCATCGACGAAATTCGCGCGGTGCACCCCGCAGTAGGCGGGACTACTCGTGTCCCACTTCATCTGCTTCACCCCCTCAAATGAGGGGGTGCGCGGGGCATTCTCTGTGATGTGTCTGTGTGCGCCCGTTTGAGCAAGGTCAACGGGATTATATTGCGTCTTAATTGACAAATACCGGACCACAGGAGCAGCTGAAGGAACAATGTGAGTTTTTAATTAGTAGAAGTCTGACACTCCCTTCCTTTCGACTCGAGTGGGAGGAGTCATTTGATGGTTTTCCCACCGAAAAAAAAAGAAAGTTTAATATGCTTACCTAGATACCAACGGTTTATGAGATAATTTTGTGACAACAGCATAATATATGTTTACGTTCCAATAAATATGCCAGTGAGCATTTTTGTCCGTCAATTTGTAATACATAATTACCAAGTGATTAGTCGACTCCTCTAGTGACCTGAGGGCTGGCCTTTTCTTCGGACAGAGAATCAGCGTTGCCATTCAACGTGGCAATGGAGCCAGAGTTCTGGGCACTTTTCCTATTGATAGCGATGTTGACGAATTTCTCGATGCCCTATAACTTCTATTTATTTTCGTCTGCAGGCCCGCCTTATATTTTTTTGTACGAGTATGAAATTCGACATGTGGTTCACAGAATATGTCTAACTACCAACAGTGTAGTCTTAATAGTTTCATACTTATGTTTTATTTATAGAGCTTTGTAAATTTTTTATGTAAGTTCCGTACCTAATAATAATTTTCATAATTACCAACCAACATGTAGGTACCTATCCTGAATTACACAAAACCTTCCCAAAGATATCCAATACCAAAAGAATGAATCAGAAGATTGATATCTCTTAGATTAGGAGCATTGCACTCAACATAGTCACGCAATACTAACATTAATTACATACATCCAGTACTTCGGGTAACATTGGAACACTTCGGGGTAACATCGGAAAACTTCGGCAAATCTCGACAGGCTTCGGTAATATTCGGCAGCTGGTGATCGAATAACGTTCGACGATATTGGGGCCGTAATGAGCTTTGACCCGTATTTTAATTACACTTCCTACTGAAGTTTGAAACTTGATGTTCTAGCTCATTTTTGTTTTGGTATATTTTGTAGAATAAATTGATTGCGTTGCACGTTGGTAGTTGGGACTACAAGGTTAATTTTAAAGTGTTTATATTACAACTCTAAAGAGAATGGCATTGCTGAAACACCCCTCTTGTAACACTAATAATTATGTATGTAACGTGTCGCCCTGATAGATATTCCTTAGGTTGGTATAAATGTACGCGGTGAGCGGGAGTCCCACCCCGCTGCTGCCCCGCGCATGCCTAAGCATGTAACGGACGCAAGCAGTCCAAAAACGATCGCCGTCGATATGTGCACGCTATACGCGTCCGCGATTTTATACCTAAATTGTGTTTGCCTAATGTAAGCTCTAACCATTGTGTGCTTGAATGGATGTTTTCTAAATATCAAAACATGGTTTTCTTCCATTCGTGACACCCCGACAATAATGCAATGTTATATGTATTTAGTCTATACTATACCTACACAGGTATAAACTACTAATTATTATGAAAATATGGAGTGTAGAAGCTTTCTGCATTTTTTTAAAGAGTAGTAATGTGGGTAGAATTCACATTACAAGCAATCTTGTTAAGGCTGCTCTCTCGAAAAAAGCTTGAAAAAAGCATTCAGATGAAGCAACTTTTCGTCGGCAATTACAGAGAAATTACATCTGAAAAAAATTGTTAGTAATCTACATGATATGAACCGTAATTTGGTTTAGCCACAATTTTTCTATCGGTATCACATAATAAGAAAAAAAAAAATGCCAAATCACCTCCAAATCATTGAGATGAAACCATTTTACTCCTTAATTTCTTATCAAAAGAGTATAAAAAATATACTACTGCTTTGCAATACAAATGAAAATAATTTGGTTTTGTTACTTTTTACAAATATGTATTATTTTTATTACAATAAATTAAAAATGCGTCCAATTAAAGACTGCGTTTACATCACCCCCGCACTCGTCCACAAACAAATTCAGTGCGGGGCGCATCGTGTTGCTAGGTGGACGTACGTCGCGTTGCGAGAGCTCAAGCACTACGAAATAATATCGTAAAATATTACTGCAAAAATTAATTTTGTAAATAGTGGAATAGCTTTTTAACCGACTTTAGAAAAAGGCGGAGGTTCTCAATTCGTCTTGAACTTTTTTTTTTATGATGTTACTTCATTACTCGCAGATGGCTGGACCGATTTGGAAAATTCTTTTTTGTTTGAAAGAATATACATTCTAGTTAGTTCTATTGTCGTCACGTTTGGATCTGATGATGAAATCATGGAGAAATCGAGGGAACTCTTCAAATATTATAGGCATAACTATAGCGTTTTGGGTATTTCTTATAGTACCTTGTTTAGTTTCTCTCGAAAAGCACCATTTGAGGAAGTGGAACTGATGACGAAGACCCCAGATGGCCATCGAAACTGTTCAATAATAAGTATTTCGTGGATTGCGATTAGATTACTTGAATATAGATGTTAAGCATTTTATGCTCGTCACAATGCATATGGTGAAGTAGAGCTGATAGTGATGTACCGGAGAACTCCTCAAAAATTAACGGCTCTGCACCGGGAAAAGCAATATTTTGTAAAAGGTGATAAGTAGTTGACATTTTGGCTTTTGTAACTAGATAAATTACAAACCGACCCACTAAAAAGCGTGAAATAAAAATTATTATCAAAAAATAGAACCGACTTTCGATTCGTCAAAAAGTTTTATTTCTGATTCTTGTTTATAAGTTAAAGTGTATTCTATGTATCTATAAGTAGTGTTAGTGTTATAAACTCATAGTATTTTACAGTTTTAGTAGTGTTTAAATTTAGTTTGTAAAACATGGGAATAAGCAGAAACGAATGAAGAGAGGTCTAAAAAAATATTACAAACATTTATTATCAAGGTAAGTTTAAAGTTTTATCTACATATTTCATTATAAACTATCGCTTTACTTACCTCGCATAAAAGTAGATAGCACAGAGTAAACGGACAGAGGGTAAGCTTCATAAAACTGCGCTATGATAGGTACACTACTACAAGCAAGGCGCGTGTGTGCGCTTCGTCTGAGCGAGGCCTGGCTTGAGCCGATATGCACCGGTTTCTCTTCGTATGGACGAAGCCGCCAGTTGAGATAGAGAGATAGAGTTAAGAACACAAGAACACAAGAGTACAAGAGAAAGAAGAAAACGACAAAGAGAAGGAAATAGAACTAAGGAAAGAAAAATAGATTGATGAGAAAAATGAAGAAAACGAGAACGAGAAGGACGAAAAGAAAACATAGAACAAGATTTTATATGGCTATCAAAATTTCTAAAAATAAATATATCTATGTGAACACGGAGAAATAAATGAGGATGAAGAAGTTCAACCAACCAAAAGAATAAAAATACTTGGTGAAAGAAAGTTAAATTTCAGTGAATTTTAGTTATAATCTATTTGTTTATAAAAAATGTAACAAATAATATGACATACACTAGTAATTATTATACTACCTATCTACCTTACTCTAAGTTCCTACCTACATACCTACCTTACCTACCTACCTACCATTTTTCTCTTAATAGAAACCTTCCTCAGACTATAACGAATATTCGAAAAAAATCCGTATTGGTCCAGCCATTCCTGAGTTTTGCGCTTAGCAACACATTTAGCCATTAATTTTTATTTATATATAATTAAATAAAAAGATACATCAAGTTGTTTACCTCATGTTTCGAGCCAGGCTGATCTATAATAGAGGTATAGTTTCTACAGTACATACTCAAAGTGCATCTATATCAATAGATAATAAATAAAAACAAAATTTGACCACTTTTGATGCGGTACAAATAAAAATGAATTTAACTTTCACGATGACTTGACCTTCTGTGATTTCGTTACTCTGTGCCGAGACTAGGCGAAGCGACGACGCATGCTGGTGGCGCAAGCGCAGGCCGAGCGCGCCTCTCTTTTCTGTTGCATGCGGGTAGCGGAGAGCTGCGCGGAGTGACGCGCGGAGAGGGGTCGTTAGCTCCGCCCAAATGGTCAAGGTTATTGGCATGAATACAAGCCTTAACCCCTCCAACTAAGCTAAATATGCTCGTATCTGGAGTGAGTTTACTGCAATAGTGTTATGGGTGGGGTTCGAACCCACGATCTTTCAATCACAAGGCCATAGCCATTAGACTATTGAAGTTTCCAAAATTGCTGTATTAGCTCCTGTGTAGAGTAGAGGGAATGCTTCAGGCTGATTATGTTCAAATTTCGAATATAAACATGACGTATGAAACACGGTATAACAATGTTAGTTCCCTTTACAGTCACGCTCCATACGCTTCAATTACCAATTGAATTACAAATTCGAATCATTCCATACAAAATTAGTGTCGACATACAAATCTCATGTTCATAATGTATTTTGATTATTATGATTAGTGGAGTTTAGAGGGAATATCGTTTGAATTCTGTTAAGGTTATGGGATAAAATTATGATCTAAATAAACTGAAATCAACTTGAAGAGGATAAGTTGGTATGTAGGTAGGTAATATTTATTACAAATAATACAATACAACCAGTAGTGCAGCAATCCCATTCCCACAGGCATGCTCTCATGTGATTTAATGGTCTGAAGTCAACTACGAGGGCTCAGTTCAGGTTTTTTTTTATTGATTATAGGTACGCGTTTCACCACAATGTCAACTAATGGTAAGAGATGATGTGGTCGAAAATGAAGCACGCTTACCCAGAAGTAACTTTTTCACTCTTGACACAAAGACCCACAGTTTATAATAAATTGAGTTATGAGGGGGTCTAATCTGGTTCCAAATGGTTCGTGTAATATTATTTCTGGTAGCTTGAACTTAGCTCGACACTCTTCTCCCGCATGTCTAGATGTGGAAGAGAATACAGAAGCCGGCACGGGGTTCCAAACCTTGGACGTGCGCACAAAAGATGCAAAGGAGAAGTGTTAGTCTCTGTACGGAACGGTTTTTTCTATTTACTCGATGATTGCGTATTCGCGTAATGATTGGTTTCAATTATATCGTCGACGCCTTTAATCCATCAGTGACGTATAGAGACTAAGCGAGATGACGCTATCAGAAAACATACATATAATACCCCTTCTTTTTCTACTCATAACTTTGACACTTAAAAATAAACCTAACCAGCTTTGAATCAGAATTGAGTTTTCATTACATCCAAAAATAAGACCTGCTAAACCGAAAATATAAACTTTTTTAATCACACAAAATGAGAAGGAACATAATGTCGCTCACGCAAATGTAACATCGTTAGAGGCTTTTGCGAACTTTAGATTTTTTAATAAAAAATCCAAGCTTTCATTATTAAAAATGCTTAGGTCTTAGATTCGGGTATTTGGATTACAACGTTTGGAATATGAGACTGATGTTTTCTCGCCATTTTTTTCCGTCTTTGTATTAGGTATCGTATTTCTGAGGAGCCTAAGTATTTTTTACTGGTATTATAGCCCAGTTCAACGGTCTTTGTGTACAAAATGTTATGTACTTCTTACATTCTGATAAGATTTCTCGATAAAAATACTTCGAATTACTTGATCAACGTTAAAAACATTGATGACTTTATTGGTAGGTGTGTGGTACATTCGGAATCTTCGGTTCTCCAAGCAAATATTATGGTCAAAGTAATTATTAGCGTAACTAGCAAAAATTGGCCAAGTACGAGTCAGACTGCCCATGAAGGGTTTTGTAGTAACTTCAGTGTTTTCATAGTGTTTGTACGAATTACAAAGTTATATTTGCGGTTTTAGAAAATATGCTATATCTCAAAAACTGCCGACCCGATCTCGTTCAAACCAACTTTCTTTGAAAGTTTACATCAAGATCTACAGCATATATATTTTTAGATTTTTCACTCCATTATTATAGAAGTTAGAGGGGGACACACATTTTACCACTTTGGAAGCGTGCATCTTTTAAACAATTGACTTTAAGAAAAAGTAGTTTTAAAAACCTCAGTGTTATTTTTAAAGACCTGTCTATAGATACCACACACGAATAGGTTTCATGAAAAAAAAATATTTTCAGATTCAGTTCCATGTACTGAGAGCCCCCTTAATTTCAACTTTTTTTTATTATTATTTTTAAATCGTAAATCGGTTCACAGAATACATCTACTTATCAGTTTCACATGTTTATCCCGAATAGTTTCGGAATAAAATGGCTGTGACATACGGACGGACAGACAGACAGACATGACGAAACTATAAGGGTACTCTTTTTGCCATTCGGCTACGGAACCCTAAGAATTACTTATATTCTTTATCGTCATTATCTGCTTAGCTTTTTCGGATACAGCTGAGTACTAGAGTTTTACGACTGCTAATCTGAGCACCATAACCCAGTATCTGAGTAACATGATAACTCTTGTCAAAACTAGTGCAAGATTTTATAGCTTCTGTTAACACAACTCCGGTCTCCAAGATATAGACGCCGCCTAGTTTGGAGACCGTTGATATCCCTGTTAAGACCAGGCAGAGCAAAATAATTTTCACGCAAGCTCCGCCCCCATCCACCCCGGTTAGGCCGTTGCATACTAAACGCTAACGCAGCAGTAATTAAGTTGAATATCGCGTGCGCTCTTTCCCCATGTTCGGTTTCGAAACTGCCGTTGTGTGCTAAACGCTAACGTAGTAGTAATAAAGTTGAATATCGCGTGCGCTCTTTTACCATATTCGGGTTCAAAACTAAACAAACAATAATAATAAGTCTCAATTCTTATTTCGTTTATAACTAAAGTGATAATTGATCTAGAGAAAAATGTCCTATATTTGGATAATAAACTATATTTTCTTACTGTTAATACTAATTTTAGACATAAAAGCCGAGTATTTTTGATTAAATTTTGAATAATCTTTAAATAATAAAAATGAACCGAGTGAAAATATTCCAATTACAAAACTGGTCCAGACAAGGAAAGAAAAAGATCCAATAAATCATAATATACTAAAGTTCCATTTTGATTGTATGCGTGATTGTTTCAGAATATTAATAAAAATTACATACAATTTAGGGAGCCTCCTCTTAACTAAACATTGTTTTGTTACAGTGTATCCGTAACGTTAATTGTTTAGGTTAAGCCACTCTGTAACTAAGATTCAATAAATTTTATTCTTATTCTTATTCTTACCCGTAAAGACTGTCAAAAACGTACAAATGACAGCCGGGATCCAACGACTTAACATGCTACAAATAGATAGATAGATAGAATATACTTTATTGTACACCAAAATTTAAAATTTTTAAAACACACTTATTTAAAATTATTTCTTAAGTCCATGGTTACAATGGCGGTCTTATCGCTAAAAGCGATATCTTCCAGACAACCTTTGGAAGGACTTTTAAAACTTTAATTAAAGTGGGGAGGGCTAAATTAGTGTACTCATAAAACAGAAAAATATAACGTGTTCTTTAACAGCATGTGGAGAGGAAACAAAGGATTAATCATAAATTTGAAAGAAAATGATTAGCAACCGAGCTCTTAAAAGTAGCGAGTGACTGAGCTTGTCTTACTGACACCGGCAATGCATTCCACAAACAAACAGTGGAATGTGCAGGCATGGAAAGTGTCAAATTCTCCCATGATCTCAAATTTATCACATGTGTGTCATGAAGGAACCTAAAACGTTCTTTGAGATAAAACGGAGTTGTTGGATTGAAGAGAATACTGTAGAGTAATGATAAAATATGTGCATTCCGGCGAAGGCGGATAGGCAGCCACTTGAGTTTAATGCGAAACTCAGAAACATGATCATATTTGCGCAAACCAAATATGAATCTGATACAAAAATTTTAGAGTCGTTCAAGCTTATCTAGCTGCACTTGGCAAATCGTCCAAACCCTTGCGGCATTTATTATTTAGATATTTTGCACAATAGATTGCTAAAAACCGATGACGATACCACCAACTTAAGTTTCATTTTAACATCGCAGTAATCATATTTCTGAACAAAATACACGCCACATAATAACAGAAACCCCAGCCCATTTGTGACAGCAATAACAAACGATTGCTTATGACCAAGGCTATATAAATGAATAACGCCCAGTGATTAATCGAGAAGAAAACTGTTTTAATTAAAAATAACTGCGATATCCAATCCCAGCGTTTTCATTAAAAGGAATGGAATTAATCTTCAAAAGTCGTGTTTTCTAAGTCGGATTTAGATGTTGTCTCTTTCGCACCATTTTAGGGTCAGGTCACTCTGAGACGCGTCGCGTCGATGAAGAAAGTTTTTAAAGTCCTATATCTATACTTAATCTTTTTTCGGGGCAAAAATGAACTCCCCCGCTCTGGGTAAAGTGGAAGGTGTCAGACTTCTACTGATTTAAAACCCACTGCACACAACACTCCCGCATTACTTATACAGATTTGATACGATCGAGGGGCTTTCCTTTTAACTACGTATACTAGGTACCATTTTCAAGCTTTGTACCAAAAATCAATTAAATAGGAGAAGTAGTTTAGTCGCAAATGATTTTGATGAGATGCACCTGAAAGCGATAAATCTGACCAAGACAAGAGATAACACACGCCGCGCTACGTTGCCACTTTGTTGCCTAGGTATTTAAGGTCAGTCACATTTATTTACAAAGGGTGGTTGCGTTTTACTCTGATGGATAAGCTATTTAGTTTGATTGAAAAAAAAAAATTGACTCTGTTTATTTTTTAACTATATCAAATTAACACTAAACACGTATAGTATACGTAGTGTAATTTAATGCCCTTCTGTCGTGTCAACTCTGTATAATAAATACAAATATTTAGATGTTTATTTATATAGTTTTGTATATCACTTAGGCTACAATTTATCTAAAAAAATACGATTGTCGTGAATTTTATTTTCCAAAAGCTTCCGCAAGAATTAAGTTGTGGGTATCAGGTAGTAATAAATGTGAAAGTATGTATGTCACGTTGTTTGTATTTGAATCACGCCAACATAACAAAACGGATATGAATGAAATTTGGTGCAGAGATAGATTACAGTCTAGATTAACACATAAGCTACTTTATTGCCTAGTATATGAAACTGTATTCACTATATAAAAAACGAACACTAGTCAATAAGTGAGTAATCACAAAAGAAAACTCACTTTGCTAAGTCAACGCTGCACCTCAAGGCACAACAATGCTTCATCAGCGCTGTACTTTGCGTATTCAAATTTCAAACTCACCTGCGCCTTTGCGCACCATGGTTCGAAGCCTTACTTTGAAGTCCCATGATAACTCCGGTGTGGGAGAGACAAGCCTAAGTGTACGAATGACAGCAGACTACCAAAATCAATTTTTAGGGTTCCATAGCCGAATGGCACAAAACGGAACCGTTATAGTTTCGTCATATATTTCTGTTTTTCAGTCTGTCTCTGTCTGTCCGACCGTCCGTATGTCACAGGCATTTTATTCCGAAACCATTATGACAAAATATGTGAAACTTGGTAGGTAGATAGATGTGTTCTGTTAACCGCTTTCCGATTTATGTACAACTATAAAAAAATAAATTAAATTAAGCGGGGCTACCCATACATGAAACTGAAAATTTAAAAAAAATCCTCATACCTATATGTGTGTGGTGTCGATGTCGCAGTCATCTGGTTGAATCTGCAATTTGATTGAATGACTAGCGCGTTCATTGAATGACGATATTTAATTGAATGACTAAAGAACAACTCGTCAAGTCGTTAAATGTAACGTTCAACGTCTTGAGAGAACGACATTATTGAAGTCGTTGAATGGGATATAGCCGACTTTGTAATATTTGGTTAGGTTAGGTTAGGAATAATAGGTAAATCCATGCTGTCACACTATTTTACTACAAATAACGCACTTTTAAGTAAATTTAATCCAAAAAAATATCAACACAGTGCTATCTGTGCGAGCTGTTTGACGCCATATTTGTTTTGGTGCGCTGCAGTGGAAAAAAATGAACTAAATTTGAATCATCTGACTGATTTTATGTCCGCTCTGTTCAAAGGGCTATGTTACAATCCGCTAACTAGTTGGACGTTGAGTGACGCTTGTTCAATCAACGTTCGGCCTAGTCATTCAATTAAATGTTGTCATTCAATGAACGCGCTAGTCATCTAATCAAATAGCAGATTCAACCAGATGACTGCGACATCTATAACGAGATAGAGACAGCAGTTTTTAAGATATAGCACATTTTCTAAAACTGCAAATACGCTGCTGCACGTTTAGAAGAACACGAACTAACGCGCCATACACGCAAAACTCGCCCTAAGCCTACCTAACACTACACCTACGATACTACCGTCCAGCTTCGGCGATGAGACCGGTCTTTTAAATCCAAGTTCGGATTTGCGAGTCACATTCGGGCGCATGAACGGAACTAGCAAGTGTTGCCGTCCTCGTCACAACGAGGAGGATTATTACATAAATATCCCATTCTTTTCGGGATCATGAAAGCATTGTAGATTTTGTAGAAGGATTGGTCTCTTAAAGAATGGGCAGGGGATTTTACTTCCTTCTTATAAAAAAAATAAGTTGCACCGCATTCGATTAATTATGTTGTAAGCACCCGAATTTATACGTTTGTTACGGATCTGTCACACGGTACAACTATCTATAGGCCATAAAAACTTTATAAGCAGTCTTAACTGACCTTTAGTCGGATATAGATACCCACCCTATCTAAATGAGACAGCAGTAGTGGCGTGGACTACGTACGTAGTCCATTTTTAAATGGATATAAAAAGTATTTAAATGTATTTTTTTTTTTATAAAATATAATGAGTGTAGTTTTCTTAACTAGATACGTAATCACAACCTCTGTATCATAATTCATAAGTAAAAATAAAAACTTCTCCAAATCGTCAGAGTTTGACTCGGCTTGGTACGTTTCGGTAACGTTATTAGCTTAATTCAACCACGCGCTCAATCTGGGCAGCTGTACGATTGTCCATTTTATTCTAAAAATATAATCTTACATGAATATACAAAAACAGAATATAATAAAACATAGTAAATTCAAATTAGGTTTGTTTTGTAATTTTAACATGAAATAAATAATAACAATAAAATACATAATTGGTCGCGCGGACTACATGTCCAGGATCTTTTCGGAGTTACTGTAACACGTCCGCAAGCGACTGGTGCTTGCGCTGTTGGGAATGCGTCCTTCAACTACCTATTCATTTAAAAGTACTTATCGGCGCGGCGCGGCGGCGCAAGAAACTGACACTTGTAGTTTTAGAGAAATTTTTGATTATGTACCAGTGGACTACATAGTCCGCACGACCACTGCAGGGTTAGGGTTGGTGTAAATGATCGGCTGGAATATGAATCATCTTATGTGTATCTAAAACGGGAATATGTAGACCAGTAATTGGGTTCTTGAGGTCAAATACTCAGATGGTACTCGTTTCGATGTAAATGCTGATATTTGGATATTTTGAGTGGATGAAACGTGACCCTAATCTGATTGGAAACCAACAATATAGGATAGGTTATTCTAAATATATTTTAAAGCATTGGCATATTCAATTATAAGAAGAACAAAGCATGAAATTACGGTTTGTGAGCTGATTGCACGTTTTAACAGACAAGAAACATTGAAATGTGATAGGATAGGATGGATATCTTTATTTTATCTTATTACTACTACGGTTAATGCAAGCTGTTCTTTTTACAACTAGCTGTACTTACACACCGCGCTAGCAATAAGGAGTTTCGGTTTGTGAGCTCAGATAAGAGGTCGTTCCAAGTAAAACGCTAGTTCTCAGCTGTGAGGCTGGAATCCGGTTAATTCGTTGAGATTTACGATGACTTTTCCTAAATAGTAATTATTTTAAATACTAAGCCTAGATTTTCCTGACCGTCCCTAGTTACAGCATAACATGGCAAGGTAAGCGGAAAAGTAAAAAAAAATATTCCGGTCCAATAGCGTTCTTAATTCCGGGTACCGCAACACTAATTACGGTAAAAGGGCGAATCTCCAAGGTAAGGATAATCCTTCCTTATACCTACGTACTTCGTTTTAATAAATGCTGCGTATTTTACGTATATTTTAATTAAAAATTCCCACGTCGTAACCCTTGGGTGTTCGCACCTCGGCTGGAATGATAAATTATTGTAAAGACGCATTTCTGTATTAAGTCTTTTTTTCTAGAATATTTTTTGGGTCCCTTTTTATTGGGTCAGGGATTCTGTTTGAGGAATTAATTGAGTTGTGTTTTTCGTTTCGGGAGAATATATGGTATGGGACAGGGATTGTGTGTATGTTTAGACGGGTTTGTGTATTTAAAACGGAGTTGTTATTTGTTTTTCTGTGATACGAATGATAAAGGACTGATTTTTTAGACTTTGTGATGGAATATAAGTAAACTAATATGATATCACTTGCTGACCCTTACGTTTTTTTGCTATATAAATTAATTCTAGTAAAAAAAAATCCAGTCTTTGCCACAGAAATTCAGGCATCTTTTCAAGCTTTCTTCCCAATAACAAAGAAAAGGAACTTAGGGAGATATCGTACCTGAACATCAAACGCTATCAAATAACCAATTCTTTGTCCGCCTTTTTCTATTAACCGCGTCATAACAAACTACAAACACTGCCCAAGGCGGTCTTTATACGTTATCTTTGTAGCTCACATGTAGGTATTTTACTGAACCTATCTTGTCTATACGGGGTGGTTTTTAAATGTGGGCGTAACTTCTTAAAACACCAGAAATAACTGTTGTTCAATATACAGCGTGGTGATTAGGTTATTACATTAATTGTAACCACGTAATCTATATTATGTATTTTATCATATACAATTAAAGTAATTTCATAATAAACAATATTATAGCCGTGGGATCTTTTTTCCATTTTAATATTTCACAACATCATGTATTGCATAAACGTAATCAGCTGACCAATCACTCCGCGCGTGCTCCTCTGGCGCTGGTACCGCGGCGTTGCCGCTTTTACAGGTCAGTAAACTAATATTATAAAGGATTATTTATTTTTTACCAGTAGGCTATTTATTTTGTTTAAAAAATGCATTTTCTTAATTTTAGTAAAATTATTTATTTTAATAGACTAATTGTCATCTTGTATAAGGTTGGTATCATCATCATTACTAAAACGTTAAATTCAAACTTTGTATTTGTTATAGAGCACGTGGGCGATCCCCGTTAAGATGTACAGACCAGGTTAAAGCGGCCACTGGCAACACCATGCATAAGTGCCGCAGGAAGGCATATGTTGGGGAAGAATGGCGGCGGATGATAGAGCGGGTCACTCAACACAAAGATACCACGTGACGACCACGACCACTCTATCATGAGTGCGGCCACTGAGCAGAATAGATCCCTTGTTACGAAAATTACGCAGACGGAAGACAAATTAGGCACAGTTCAAGTTTATATCTGGAAATGCAGAAAAAAATCAATTAATTTTTATTCTTCTGCATTTATGTCCATATTTCGAACTCATGGTGACCGAAGTACGAAATGCGTGAAACACAATACTGAAACCAACTTTATACGAAAAAAAAAATATGCTGTGTAGGAAAAAGTATATTTTTCACATGCAACTTTCACGAGTTATAGTTTTTTACAAAAAAAGTTATCCAAGATAAAAAAGTCACCCTGTATATTCTGTTTTAACATTATATTTGTCTTGGTCTGACAGAATTGAATGACACTCAGATCCGCCCACATCGAGCTCCTTTGCCGAAGTGTAACCTTTAAACTTTGTAGGAATAACAAACCAATAAAACGCTCTGTTTTTTGTTTCAACGATTCTACAGAGAAGTTTCAATCAAAAACCTAAGATTCTCTGAAATTTCTACAGTGCTTTTCGTACAAAACTTGCTTTTCCCATGACTACACCCGCGAGTAACTAAAACTTTGTTCTGAACATCTATACTTACTAATATTATAAACTAGCTCTCTGCCTGTGGCTTCACACACGAAGATTTCACGGCATTATCATCAAATTTCCTCTGACTTTTTCCGTTTTGTCTGTCAATGAAAACATTACTCGGACTTCATTTGAAGAAACGAAAAAGAAATTATTGCCGAACAAGCAACACATTTGGTTAACAGTGTCTGTATATCTGTCTGTTATCTTTCACGTTTAAAACGACGTGCCGATTCCAATGAAATTGACCTAGGACAGTTTTGTGTTGGATGTTTCTGTCTACCTTTTCTGCTTTGACCTATGAACGGGCCGCCTAGCCAAGCTTGCGAGTACGCACAGACTCTTCAACACATTTAAGAGTATCAATTCCGTAAATTTAATTACTTCGTAAATAAGGAAGGTTTGGCGGCCCTGGGATCTTATTCTGTATATTTTGATTAGTTCCCTCAGTCGAGAAACATAACCGAATTCGACGATTCTGTAGACTGTAGCCATTGCCTGTCGAGGTGGCGAGAATATTCTAACGACATAGGCCCGCGGCCTGGAAGGTGAGGCAAATTGAAGGAGCGGGGTGGGATTTGAGTCAGTAGAAGTCTTTTTTTAAATTGGTAATAGGCTTGCATTTGACCACCATCTCACCTGATGGTAAGTGATGATGTGGTCGAAGTCTGACACTTCTTTCCGTACCATAAACAACGGGAGTAGTTATTACATGATTTTCCCAGCACAAAAAAGTCGTAGACCGATATGTCCAGGAAAATATTGACTTTTTGGATGCTAAGCTGCATGTTGTGGGTTGAATCCCTGCATGGAACAAATATTAGGTATGTACGCCCTACAGAAAGTATTGTGCACAAACGAATCCATCACCAAAAACACTCTGTAGGCCATACCAAAATTTATTCCAGTACGGAAATCGAACCAGTGACACGCATCGCAGCAGCCAATCGCTCAACTACCGTGCCAACCTCGTAATCAAATACTTTAACGCGAAAGATTACGTGTTTAATATTAAAACGCAAGAAATTATTTAAGAAAACTTAGCCAATAAAGAACGGTTTGCTGTCACAAGTGTAAGTTAACCGAGTTTTGTGTAAACATTAACATTTTAATTAATGTGTAAAACTAAGCTGTTTATGGAGCTGAGTTACTGTGTTTATGTGCTAACACTCGCGGACAAAAGTGTTTATGAATATTAAATCTTTTATTAAAACAATATAACATTTTAAAAGAATAAAAAATAAATAAAGATCTTTTGTGTTGTGTATGAATGTGTGTATTCTTAATGATAAATAAATAATTTAGCATTTAGTTTCAACGTATATTTTTTCAATGAATTTTTTTTTATCTTTTTGGTAATGGATTGAAAATATATGTGTTAAAGTAGTTTTAATAAATTATCTCTTTATGCTTACTTAAATATCAGACATGTTTTCTCAGTAATAGTATTATTATAGATTTTTATGAGGAAAATATAGTTCTTATAATATAATACAAAGTTTTAAAAAATGAATTTAATTAAATTATAAATTATGTAGTTTAAACTCGCATGAAATTAACTAATACTCAAACTATTACTCTTTCTTGACCCACCCGTCCTATCCGTTCCTATATTGTCTAATAAACGCCTACGAATAGACTAAAAGTCATGGTTTTGTAGTATAAGTATCCGTATATTGTTAGAGCGTGACTCAGTATAGCTGTTACTTAGACATACTCTCAAGTGAAAGCCGGACTTTCACTGGTTTTGGAAGTCTGAAAAAAGTCTTATTGGTTTGTTATTTAGTATCTTAGACCATTAATAAACTGCATAGTTCCAAGTAAACGTGCTTTACCAGCAATAAACAAAAAGAAATTCCGTTAAAAACAAACAAGGTTACAGGAACCGTTTCTAAGCTGCGAGTTTAGGATTCAAGGACCACACAGAACAAATATTTCTATGGTAATTGCGCATATGACTTTAAATGTACGCACCCACGTTACAAGAGAAATTCCCGTCTGGCGACGTTTTCTCATTTTATAATTTTTAAAGTTAGCCAAAGGGTAAAACCCTATTACTCCGTTGTCCGTCCGTCCGTCTGTCCGTCTGTCACTAGGCTGTATCTCATAAACCGTGATAGTTAGACAGTTAAAATTTTCACAGATGATGTATTTCTGTTGCTGCTGTAATAACAAATACTAAAATATAGAATAAAATAAATATTTAAGGGGCTCCCATATAACAATCGTGATATTTTTACTCGTTTTTGCTCGATATTAATAACAGCAACAGGTAGACGCTTGAAATATTCACAGAATACTTAGTTATACATATATTCACTTTAAAATAAATGATTAAATTAAAATAAAACAAATACTTAATACTCTCATACAAAAAACGTGATTTTTTTTACCGATTTTGTAGATAATGGTACGGAACCGTTCGTGCGCGAGTCCAACTCGCACAAGGCCGGTTTTTTTAAACAAATAAAAGTACCCATTCCTTTGTCTTTAGAAAAATGGAATATGTATTTCCAATTATGCGATTTTGTTCCGTGCAATCCTAACATCCAAAAAAAGTTTTTTAGTTTAGTACATTTATAAAATCACACATCACTGTGAAACCATAATAAAACAGACCGAAGTCATGACTTCTATTACAAACTGGCGTTCCATTCAATTAAACTTCTGTAGCTTTTAAAGCACTTCTCCATCCGACTGTACATTGCAACCAGTAGTTTACGCGCTCAAGCATTTGCCGTAAAACTCCCTCGTAAGGTTACAAGGCAAGGTTAATATACGGGTTAATGGAAATTAACCATTTTCGAGGTGGCTGTACATTATATGGACTATATGTCATTGAAGTAAATAATTCAGGAGTAAAGCATTTATTTTGAGTTGATTTGGATAAAGAAATGACACGTGTTTACAGTGTGAGCTAATCTTTAAATAGTAGTATCAAAATTAAGTAGTAGTAGGATCAAAATTTCGAAGACTTGTGACATACAAACCCGGACTGGGCTCGCGTGGTAGATTACGGCTTATTCCATCTGACAGAAAGGAGGCATGTATCCTAACAGTGAAAATGTAATAAGTTGAATTATTATTATTTATTTAAGAACTCTAACAAAATATATACACAGCTTATACCACAGCATGCACGATAAAATTAACAACTTATTGTTAAAATTAACAATTAGTTGTTAATTATATCGTGCATGCTGTGGTTTCTTATAAGTGAAAGAGTACACCTATAAAATAGGTACATGTTTTTTATAACCTGTAGTTAATATTGTGTTTAAACTATCAAGTAAATTAAAGTTTAAATTAAAAATAAAGAATAGAAACGATTATTATTATATTAATAACAAAACACATACACAATACATTATACCACTAATAAAACCATGGCTATGATATCAAAATAGAACCTCTTAATGTTCACCGTTCACGATATTCAATAAAAGGATATTATTTTACATGTCCATGACTCTATAATAGTGCATTGGAGCGAAAGCGTCGCGGTAGTGAAGCGACGGTGTTAATAAAGTGTGAATTGCCACGCACACTCCATTTAGTGCTCATTGTAAATATATTCTATCACCCAATTAAATCCTTTCAGTATACAAAACATATACTATAAGTACATTCTGCCCGTGACCTCGTTCGCCTGGGAGGGTTTTCCCACGTAAATCCTGATCCCGTGGGAATTCTGGAATAAAAAGTATCCCATGTGTTATTCCAGGATATCAACTATCTACTTACCAAGTTTCATTCAGATCCATTCAGTGGTTTTTGCGTGAGTGAACAAGCACATACACATATATGTATATTCATCTTCACAAACTTTCGCATTTATAATTAGTAAGATACACGCTGCGCCCTCTGTTTCAGCAAGCGACTAAACACGATCAACATGGCTGATGGCATAGGACATAATTGGGCATTTTCCCTTTTAAGTGTACCCGCCATTTCGAGGCTGTCCCATTTATTCAAAATTTTATAGCAAGATAAAAAGTATTCCCACTTTTTTATAAAAAGGTAAAATATATGTATATTAAATTAACAAATCCATCTACCATTCTAGTAAAATGCGTTTAAATTATTAATTTATGAGTATTTTAAATATTCCGAGTAACTGTTTTTGGCATGTCCCATCCCTTACCAACATTGATTTGGCCGAAATTACTAAAATAGTACAACGAATATATTTAAAAGTTTTGGTGCAACCATAGTGTATGTTCCTCTCGTCACAAAAATTATTTTTTTTACAATTTAAAATCTAATAAAACATACAGAAAAAAAAATTTTCAAAATATGTTCTAAACTGAAGCCGGACGACATGTCAGTTTAGTGACGGTTCCAGTTGTTCAAAATATTTACAAAGAAACTCATAGTACCTATAAAAACTTTTTACCAAAAAATTAAACCGACTCCTAAAAAACACTGCAAAGTGAAAAATAACTTTAATTTCGGAAGTCGGTGCCAAAAACGAAAATACAAAACTTATTGTTTTTATTATCAATACAATATTTTAATATTGTAAGTATTGATAATAATATAATAATAACAATATAATAATACTTAGAATAGTTTATCATATTAAAATTTTCTGTGTAATTTTCAAATTCAATAAATCTGAAAAACCAATAAATTCTCAACATTATTTTACTACGAGTGTGTGCAACATGGATTTTCATATGAAAAAACAATATTTTGTAAAAGGTGATATGTTGTTGACATTATGGCTTTTATAACTAGATAAATTACAAACCGACCCACTAAAAAGCGTGAATGGCTTTGCAGTGTTTTGATATGGAAGTCGGTTCTATTTTTTGCAAAAAAAAAATTTTCACCCTTTTTAGTTTGTCGGTTTGTAATTTATCTAGTTACAAAAGCCATAATGTCAACAACATATCACCACCGTTAATTTTTGAGGAGTTCTCCTGGTACTTGACCATCAGCATTACATCACCATATGTATTGCGACGAGCATAAAGTGTTTAACATCCGTACTCAAGTAATCGAATCGCAATCCACGAAATACTTATTATTGAGTAGTTTCAGTGGCCATCTGTAGTCTTCATCATCAGTTTAACTTCCCCAAATGGTACTTTTCGAAAGCAACTGCTCAAGGTACTATAAGAAATACCCAAAACGCTATAGATGTGCCTATAATATTTGAAGAGTTCCCTCGATTTCTCCAGGATCCTATCATCAGATCCTGATTTCGTAACAATGGGACCAACTAGAAAGTATACCCTTTCAAACGCAAAAAGAATTTTTCAAATCGGTCCAGCCGTCTCTGAGTTATGAGGTAACATACATAAAAAAAAAAACAAAAGTTCAAGACGAATTGTAAACCTCCTTTTTTTGAAGTCGGTTAAAAATACCAACTTTTTGTGAAGAAGATCTAGGCCAGCATTTAAAAACGTGAGTTTTGCCACAGTGTCTCGAGCGAAAGGGTGTTTTTGTTCGTGTCGGCGGCTGTCTCCACTTTTTTGTGTTATTTCCTTATTAATGCAGGTTTAATATCCTTTAACTGTTATAAACGAATCAGATATAACTCAAACCTATTTTCACATACTTTATTCTTACGAAATATTTACCTGTGAGAAGTAAACTTATTTCTTTTAATCTTGCCCGTGAATGTGACGTCCGTTTGGTAACATTTTTATTGCGTCACATATAAGACTGACTACAAAATGTGACTAAACTGACACATAAGGCTGGGATCACATCCACCATTTGCAATATTTATTTTCAGGTAGTGTTTTTTAAGTATATCACACTATGCCTTTTAGTGGCGCGGAAAGAACATGATGGTATATAGTCATAAATTCATTTCTTCTGTTCTTAACCAAAAAGGAAAATGTATTTCTTGCAAAAACTGGTTTTGTTATGAGTGCATGGCAGAACCTAAATGCCGTAATTATGTTTGCGAAAAATGTTTGGAATTGGAATGTACTATATTTTGTAATAGAGCTCTTAATTCAATCAAAGTTTTTTTCTATTAATACATTTATTTTTGTTTCAGATTGATTGAACGCTTACACTTGATTACCTAACTCCGATGCTATTAGGTATATCGCAAAATATGGTGATTTTTCATGACGTGGATAAGATACTCACAATGCATGATTTGATGCAGTTTTATATTGATGACGCTAACTGGCCCTGGCCCATGACTCAACTTTAGTTAAAAAGTTTATTGGATGTCAACAAGAGATAAAGAATTCAACAAGACTACAACATTTCACTTTGAAAATGACTAAAATGGATATTTGGAATTTGTTACAAAAATAATTTTAATTTCGGTAGTCGGTGTTATTGGTTTTGTATTTTCTTTTTTTTTCACACCGCCTTCCGAAATTATAATTATTTTTTGCTTTGTAGTGTTTTGATATGGAAGTCGGTTTTATTTTTTGCAAAAAAAAGATTTTATTTTCGCGCTTTTTAGTGGGTCAGTTTGTAATTAATGTAGTTACAAAAGCCAAAATGTCAACTACTTATTACCTTCACCAGCAGAGTAAACGAAAACGTCATCAATGTAAATATTTTTTTTTCAGACTTTTATCTATTTTTCAGAAACGGCTTGTCCGCTTTCGATAAAATTTTCATGGGACCATTTGGAAAGTATACCCTTTCCAACAATAAAATAATTTTTCAAATCGGTTGGCAAGCGACGGCTATGGCTATGCCCGAACAAACATAAAAAAAAAACAAACATCCGAATTGAGAACCTCCTCCTTTTTTAGAAGTTGGTTAAAAATAATAACAGCCACTCGAGTCAATCTTCAAGGTTAAGCAACCAGGCACGAGGTCAGCCCATAGATGGGTGAACAAGCAAGGAACCGACAAGTATTGCCAAGGAGTGTTGTGTTATCCGGCTACCGGGTAATGATGTGAAGATATACTCCATGTAATTAATAAAAAAAAACTTTTTAACAAAAAAATTAACCGACTTAAACACAATGAAAAACACTACAAAGTGAAAATAACTTTAAAGATTGTTTCATTGGATGTCTAATTCCGTTTAAAATAAGGGCTAGGTATCTACTCACATGGCTGAAGTCGGTGCCAAGAAAAAACTTTTTACCAAAAAATTAAACCGACTCCCAAAAAACACTGCAAAGTGAAAAATAACTTTAATTTCGGTAGTCGGTGTCTTTAGTTTTGTATTTTCGTTTTTGGCACCGACTTCCGAAATTAAAGTTATTTTTCACTTTGCAGTGTTTTTTGGGAGTCGGTTTAATTTTTTGGTAAAAAGTTTTTATTTCACTCTTTTTAGTTGGTTGATTTTTAATTTAGGTACCTAGTTACAAGAGCCTAAATGTTAACTACTTATAAAATTTTACAAAATATTGCTTTTTCTAATGCTGGGCCGTTAATTTTTGAGGAGTTCTCCTGGTACTTCACCATCAGCTATACATCACCATATGCATTGTGACGAGCATAAAGTGCTTAATATCCATATTCAAGTAATCGAATCGCAATCCACGAAATACTTATTATTGAGTAGTTTCGGCGGCCATCTGTGGTCTTCATCATCAGTTCCACTTCCCGAAATGGTACTTTTTGAGAGC
Source organism: Tholera decimalis (assembly GCA_943138885.2). Classification (NCBI taxonomy): domain Eukaryota; kingdom Metazoa; phylum Arthropoda; class Insecta; order Lepidoptera; family Noctuidae; genus Tholera; species Tholera decimalis. The sequence continues at coordinate 34,966,050 of OW964565.2, forward strand.
AACTGCACAAGTTACTATAAGAAATACCCAAAACGCCTTAGGTGTGCCTATAATATTTGAAGAGTTCCCTCGATTTCTCCAGGATCCCATCATCAGATCCTGACTTGGTGACAAATGGTACCAATTTCGAAGTATACCCTATCAAACAAAAAAAGAATTTTCCAAATCGGTTCAGCCGTCTTCGAGTACTCGGTGACCATACATTAAAAAAAAAATATTTATACGCGTCGAATTGATAACCTCCTCTTTTGGTCGTCGGTTGATAAATAAATTGGTTTGATTACCTCGGGCGTGCCCTAGAATGCGGCGTACTTTGCCTATTAAACTATTAATTGGCCTGGCACCGACTTCAGCCATGTGAGTAGATACCTAGCCCTTATTTTAAACGGAATTAGACATCCAATGAAACAAACTTTAAGGTTATTTTTCACTTTGTAGTATTTTTCTTTACCCCCTAAAACCATATTTCATATAATCAGAATGGTTTAAACAATACTCAAGGATTTCGATGGCGCAAACGGCTTAGCACGTAAGGCCATGATTTGATGAGTTAAGCAGTGTTTGCAGTGGCTGGTTATAGGATGCGTGATCCAAAACTTAGTTATCTCTAGATTTTCTGTGCTTCAGAAGTTACGTTAAATCTCGGCTGCAGTCATTCGCACTCACTAATCCGCATTGGGCTTGCGTAGTCGGTTCTGTCCAGCCGATTCTCGTTAGGTATGGTGTTTATCCGTAGAGAAGGTCTGTGTCTCAGCATTGGTGAAATTCATAGGCTCGATTAAGTTAAATAGAACATAGAAATATGGGGGCATAAATCGCGGTAGATTTGCTGTTTGTATTTGAAGAGTTCCATCACTTATCTCCGAAGATCTTCATCAGAACCTGATGTATTATATACTAAAATCTTTCTTGTAAAATATGCTTTCAAACAACGAAAACGCAATCGAAATCGGATCAGTAGCTTTTGAGAAAATCGCGGATATACATACTGGTCGAATACAGAACCTCCTTTTTTGAAGTCGATTAAAAAAAGTATTAGGTACTTAGCTACATTCGGTTAGACTGGAGGCTAAACCCAACATAGTTGGGAAAAGACTAAGCTAAATGATGACAAACATTTGTGCTCCCGTGTCAAATAATTGAGAAACAGAAAACAATTGAGCGCGGAACTGGTTCCAAATTTATAACTCAAATACATTTTATTAATTGCCTTACTTATGAATTATTTAACGCGTGAATATGTTATAATAACAATTAAACGTATTTTTAATATACTAGGGAAATAAATGGTTCCATTATTATTCTTATTGAGTAAATGATTATGAATGGTCATTTGTAATAGATGTACCATTGGTCAAAGGCTCTTTGGAAGATATCTCTATCAGCGATATGATAGCTATTGTGTCTCTAGGTTAAGCAGAATTGATAAATAGGTGTGTCAAAATGTTGGTCTTCTTGTTTTCGAGTCAATGTCAATCAATATGCACCTACCTCCACAGCTCTTTCATTCACGTTTCTCCTATGATGCACCATATATTAATAGGGGTCGTATGAATCAAAAAGCATTTGCGACGCTTTGAACGGGAATGTAGACGATGACACAAACTTAAAGGTTAGGTGTACATTGCTCCCGCAGTCTGTGCTTTTAGATCTTTTAAAATACACAACGGATTTTAATGCAGACAACAATATCTATTGTGAGTGATTCTAGAGAAAGGTTTATATATGTATAATAAATGACCTAATCCCTTCATCCCCCTTTTACTACCGGTCTACCAGACGTACCGCAGGATACCATCCACACTTGGTCGATATACCGTCTTGTCGTACTAAGAGCTTTTCTTCAACATTTATTGTGCGCACAGCCAAGGTGTGGAACTCTCTGCCGGCTTCTGTGTTCCCTGCCACATATGACCCGTCAGCCTTTAAAGCAAGAGTGAATAGGCATTTTCTGGGCTCGCTCGTTCGATCGTAGACCTCATCTTACACTTACCATCAGGTGTGATCGAGGTCAATAGGGGGCTCATTAGTAATTAAAAAAAAAATATTACGTATAGTAAAGTTGAGAAATTAAAAGATTTGTAATATGATGTCATAACAAATTTTTTTTGCGAGATAGATCTAATTAATGTACACCCGTACGAAGTCGGGGGCGCGTCACTAGTTATTCGACGTATCTATCTTTTCTTAGAGATGAATATCCCGAGTGCAATATCGCTTCTTTTGGATAAAAGCATTTAAACCATAGCTAAGACACAGGAAAACGCAAAAACGTTTCCTGGCTTTGACAACAGTAACAGTTAATCTTTCTAATCCCGCTTTGCGAAAGTAAGTACAACAGATAACACAAAACAATATAGCAACGAATTTTTCCTCAACGAAATAATTACTAGCAAAAGATGAGCCACTCAATGGAGGGCTATTTTCGAGGCCATACCACAATCGTTTCCACTTCCCGCTGTCATTATCTTCTGAGAAAATTGACGTTAAATGTCTTTCATTTTGTGGAGATTTTGCCTTGAATATATCTCACTGTAAGTACCTGTGGATTGTTCTGGATCTATTATTGGCTATTCAAGAAAAATGGATTATGATAACTGAAATTCGACCGCAGTATTTGAAAAGCGTAAGCGTGATAGTTCAATATAATAGGCAATCAAAACTAGACTACTATTTTGATTTTTTACTGCCCGTGATTATTGACCTGGAATGGTTGAGTGACCTCGACTATGGAGGTGCTATGGAGGACATCATTAAGGGCAAGTACCACTAGTGATGCTTTCTACGGCGTTACGGTCGAGACTAGCCACACTCGTAGCCCACTCTCATAAAACCCACGCTTACCCAAAAACCCATAGCACCCACGCAAACACAGACATACACCGATAAACATATACATACACGCACACACACAAATACAAAACACACACACACACACACACCATTGTTAATCATATATGTATAATTCTATATTGCTTTGTTAAATTCATAATTTTTTAGTTTATTATTATTATTGTTTAAGCTCTTCCAGCATCATTTAATTTAATTCATTTTATGTTTTTTTTTTCTCTCATGTTATTGACATAAGACTATAACCTATTGTCATGGGGAACAACCTGGCTCCTGTAATACAGTTAAGACTAGCGCAGGAGCCAGAGAATTCTTGAATGTATTACAAAAAAAAAAACTGTCAATAAATGATTATGACCAAATTTTGAAATGTTGATGTTGAATTTGTATGTAAGAAATACAATATTTAATTTTTACGCTCATATTATTTTCTGGCTTCTGGATACCCTTAACGTGTGCCAAAAATGCATGTACCAAATTCTTTGCATGCTTTCCAAGTCACGAAGTAATCTCGATATATGTTATGATAATCAGATAACCCTCTTAAGGACGCATTTACGTTTTCTCGCAAATATCAATATTTTTCTGGTACCATTTTGATACATGAGGAGTTAAAATGTTGATAATGTTATGGTATTAATTTCAAGATAATTTATTCATCTCCACATTGAATGCATTATAATTACACAGTCCTTTACATCTTTTTCACACAAATACGTTTTTATCGCCGCAATAATCGTAGAAAATTACAAAAAATGGGGTCTGAATACGTACCTGTAAGCCAAATCTGGAGCATATTCATAACTTCAAAATAACAAGAAATTATAGCCTATGTATTTATCTATTCGTTAAGCTAATTATTTAAAAAACTTTATGATTTATGAGAAAAATAAAATCGGTCTCAAATTTCTTCATACATTTTTCTACCGAACGCACGGCTCCGACCGTCATTCCGCGCTGAGACGCGCTCGTGAACGCAGGGGTGTATCGCTTTCCTCCAAAAAATAAATACGTCGAAACCTATAATAAAAAGAGTGGCATCTTGTATACTGTGACTAAAATACGTTGATGCTTTTTCGAACCGAAACAAAAGTAAGAACGAGAACCATACTTATTTTGAGAATTGGATGGATATTGGTTACTGAACCTAGCATGAAACAACATTTTTTTTTTAACCGACTTCAAATAAGGAGGTTTCGCAATTCGACCGTATAAATGTTTTTTTTTTCATCAAGTATCTTAAAGTACTACAAATTAAGGAAGGTCTCGAGTTGATCTGATGATGGAGCCTTTCATCAGATTGACTCCTGACAGTCGAGGGAACTCCTCAACGATTTACAGCAGTAACCTTTTGTTTGGACTTGATTAATTTGAATTGACCAGAACTTTACACCTAGATAGTTTATGACTGTCATTAGAGGTCTGATGATGAAGACGAAGGACAGTTAAGGGAACTCCTCAACGGTTTACAGTAGCTACCTTGTGTTTGGACTTAATTCATTTATATTGATGAGAACTTTGCACCCATATGGGTTATAAGTGCCATTACAGGTCTGATGATGGAGACCATAGACAGTCGAGGGAATTCCTCAACGATATACAACAGTTACCTTTTGTTGGGCTTACTTCATACGGTTCAATATGCCAAAATGTTCAGTTCGTACAAAAACTAAAAAATTGACCAAGTGCGAGTCAGACTCGCCCGTGAAGCGTTCCGTAGTAACTACACCAAACAACTTTGTTTTTCATAGTACTTGTATGAATTACAAAGTTTTATTTGCGGTTTTAGAAAATATGCTGTATCTCAAAAACTGCCAACCCGATCTCGTTCAAACCAATTTTGGTTGAAAGTTTACATTAAGGATCATAGCATATACTTTTTGTATAATTTTTCACTCCTTTATTATAGAAGTAAGAGGGGGGGACACATTTTACCACTTTGGAAGTGTATATCTTTTAAACGATTAACTTTATGAAAAAGTGGTTTTAGAAACCCGTATGTCATTTTTAAAGACCTGTCTATTAATACCACATACGCATAAGATTCATGAAAAACAAAAATTTTCAGTTTCAGTTCTATGTGGGGTACATGGAACTGAAACGGAAAATACTTTTTTATAATTATATTTTTTTAATAATTTTAATATTTTTTCTTTATTTCGGAAAGCGGTTTACAGAATACATCTACCTACCAAGTTTCACATGTGTAGTCCTAATAGTTTCGGAATATAAAAACTTTTTACCAAAACAATTAAACCAACTTTCAAAAAACACTGTAATTTGAAAAATAACTTTAATTTCGGTAGGTAGGCGGTGTCCGACTTCTGAAATTAGTTAGAAAGTAGACAAAATATTGATTTTCCCAATACTGGGCCGTTAATTGTTGAGGAGTTCTCCTGGTACTTCACCATCAGCTTCACTTCATCATATGCATTGTGACGAGCATATTGTCTTTAATAACCATATTCAAGTAATCGAAGCGGAACCCATGAAATACTTCTTATTCCTACTTATATATTGAGTAGTTCCAGTGGCCATCTGTGGTCTTCATCATCAGCTCCACTTCACAAATGGTGCTTTTCGAATGTAACTACACAAGTTACTATAATGAAATACTCAAATCACTGTAAGTGTGCCTATAATATTTGAAGAGTTTCCTCGATTACTCCAAGATCCCATTATCAGCTCCTGACTTGGTGACAATGGGACCAATTTCGAAGTATACCCTTTCAAACAAAAAAGAATTTTCCAAATTGGTTCAGCCGTCTTCGAGTAATCGGTGATCAAACATTTAAAAAATATATACGCGTCGAATTAATAACCTCCTCCGTTTTTTTCGTCGGTTGAAAATGGATGTGACATATAGACGGATGGACAAACAGACAGACAGACAGACAGGCATGACGAAACATCTTTATTTCTTATTAATTTTTTTATCACATATGAGTATTTTATTTCCAATTTTTTTAGCCGATTAGCAGTACTAGGGGACCTAGTACTGCTAATCGGGCGTCAAACACATTAATACAAAATTGAAACTAACATCTAATCAATAAGCATGTAACCCTTTGTAAACAATAAGTTACAACTTATTATGATCAAACAATATTAAAGAAAATATAATATTACATTCAAGTATCAATATTAGTTAAGTAATGTATAAAATCGGGCGAACAATGGTTTGTAAGTGCGTGTGCGCGCAATGTTGTTGTGTTGCTACTAGGATACTTAAAATTGAGCGAGTGATAAACGTAAATGCGTCCTTAACGCTAAGTGGCCACGATTAGTGGATACCCATTGTCAAACCGACTTCGGTAAAATCGGCCCGTGTTGCTGTTAGTTGTAGATGTCATAAAATGAAATAAAAAAAACTTATGCAATTATAATTATTTATTTATTTTCTTTATGCAGTAATTTTTTTTTATTTGATTTTAATTCAAGTTACACTTTTTGAGCGTGGTGACCGATAAGAAAACAATTTTTTTCTTTTATTGAATAAATGAGAAGTTAATATTGTTTAAAATATTTTTATTATTTTGCAATACATGTAGGTTATTCAGGAATTTTTATCATTGAAACTATAGGTTTATTAGCAGCTAGTCTACACGCATACGTCTAGTCGCACGCACACAAATACCGTGCCGAAGTCTGCCGCAAATATTCGTTAAAATTTTAACAAAATTTGCGTTAACTAAATTATATTATTAACATATTTCACAGTTCATTTTATTTCAATTCATATTCTACAAAATTAATAACAAATGTAATTTTATACTAGATTCAATCAAATTGTATATTTTTCATTAGAGCAAGAACTCCTTTCAGGTGAAGGCCTCCTCCAGAGATGTGATATGAAATTAAAATATTAATATTTTTTTTTCCCAAAAACAACCTAATCACAAAATAACAAATCAAGTAGTAGGAAGAGATTGTTGGGACAGTTATTATAGTATATTGTTATGGCTTAATCTACTACATTGGATTTGGTTGTATAAATTAGCAATGCTGTATAGTGTTTTTAATTTGTCTTTTAGTCCAATCATGTCCACAAAATACAAAACTAAAACCATATGAAATGAAATGAAATGAAATATTAATTTTGTAAATTGGTTATAAATAACACTTTTACACGTCATGTTTTTGGCGTGTTAAGTTTAATTTAGCTAGATGAGGCCGGTGTTTCCTAACTGACTACTCTGAGAAGAAACACCGTAACAAACTTAGAGGTCAACGTCTCTTTTAAAGTCCATACAATTTGTGTTGGTCCAATCATATGAAAAACATGTTGGTTCATGTCTGTGGTGCTCTTTGAGGAAATAACCACACAGATTTGAGCGGACCTGTCCAGACAGTGCAAGCATTTGTCAGTTATCGTGAAGCTCAACTTAGAACTTAAGGAGCTCAACGATCCGACGAACTATACCAAAGTAAGGATAATTTCATCACTTTACCCTATCATAAACAAAAGCAATGATATTACAATATTAATTAATAGAGATTCCGCTAACAAACAAAATATTTCACCCATTACATTTAGGGTCATCGCATGCAAATGCGTGGTTCAAAGCCTTTTGTATCCGTAATTTAGGAGTAACTACAAAATAGTGGTTTAATTGCTGGCTGCCCTCTAAAAAGGGGAGGAGGGGCCAAACCGCGGGTGCTGAGTTTTGAATTAAGCTTAATAGTGCATAATGTTTTAGGATCTCGGCAAAGAATGGAGGCTGTGACGGGTTTATGGGCTTGGGGTGGGAAATTACCGGTCATAAGTTCCGTTATTGTGAGTTAAGACGTGGCTTTTGTTAGCATAGAGTTTTTCATTTAATTTATTATAATATGGAATTTATTTTAGTACTTCGTCTACTGTGTGTGGTTTTGAATTTGTTGGAAATCTTTAAGGTTGGTAATTATGGTAACATAAACAAAATGGCGCTCACCTTATATTTAAAAAAATCAATAGTTTTTTTCCCAAACATTGCCCTACAAAATCATCTCACCTGATGGTTTTTGATGATGTGGTCGAAGATGAAGTAAGCTTACCTCGAAGTAATACTTTGGTCTTAAATTCCCCCAGGCTGCAGCTTTCAAGAGTTGCCGATATCGATTATACGATGTACAACATCCATTCGAAGTGACGAAATATCGGAAACTTGAACCAATAAATACATTAAATATAAATATACATTAAATATAAATATACATTAAATATCCAGTTTTAAGCTCTAATAACTTGATCCATGCAGAACTAATATCGTAGATTTTTATTCATCCTTATTGCCATCATAACAATTCGCCAGAACGTATTCTATACGAATTTCTGAAACGCACACACGTCAGTCGTTTCTTTATACAATGACAATAAATAAGACTTTTATTGAATTACCGCTAAGTCCCATCCAAACAATACTCCCTCAACTATTTTCCGAGCCACAAAAAACCCCTTAATATCTCCAGCCATTCGACGAAGAATTTTATTTCCCGCTATGGATCGATGACAGTCAAATCGACATTAGGAAAATTCTGTTCTATTCCAAGTGTAATAAATAATATAGGAACGGTCTCTCTAATTACACCAACAGAGTTACCCTTAAAAGTTTACTAAAAACACCAATTATTTATAAGTTAAGCTTTGGGTAATAATGGCCTTTTGACCACATCAGTCGCTTTAAAAATGTATAGTAATTTTATGTTTTTTTTATAGAAGAGGAAGTTTGAGTACCTACCTTTGAATTATTTAGGGGAATTAATCAAGTAAAAAGTTATTTTACGATTCATTGAACCATCTCTTACTCTCTTATCAAAATTACTTTAGTTAGTATTGAGTTTCCTTATTGGCGCCCAGTTGAGACAATTGTGTCACTTTTGTTAGACTACCCTCAGAATGTCGTGTCTTATAATTATATGTATGATACATACCAAGGCTATTGATTATTTGATTGATTGTAGGTTAGATATAAAGGAAGACATATTGAAGGACGACCAGGCATAATTATATCAATTGCCTATTATTAAATTTGTGACATTTGTGTTTTTTAAACTAGTTTCCAAAACTTTTGAACCTGTATGTATATACAGAGCAGTGGTATACTAGTAGTTGAAGGCACTACTTATAAGTAGGTTTAAACCCAGACAGGTACATGCAATTGACATAATCACTATAACTCTCAAATCGGTAAAGGTATATATTATGTCCTTCGGCCAATAATCCGAAGACATACGATACCTACCTCGCTCGTGCTCGCGGGGAGCTCGTGGACTGAATCACAGCCCTCTTGTATTCCCTTTTATAGAGACTTACACTTATGTTTAAAGATAAGATAAGATAAGATATATTTATTTGTCAAAAACGTGTGTCAGTTTTATAATCAGTTGGAACGATTACAATAACAATAAGAGTATCAACATGTTTTGCCTAGAAAGGCGTACAAATACAATAGCGAAAAAAAATATATTCAAATTATAAAACAATGAAAGTTGAGTCAAAATAATAATATTTACTTAAGAATTAATAATTGAATAATGTCCATTCGAAACAATATGTAAAATAATAATATTGTCATTAACCTTAATTATTTAAATAATGTCAATAAGTTCAAAAATCCATATCTATATAAAAATAAATCGCATGTCAATTGAGTCCCTTTAAAGTTTGTTATTTAAGTAGTCGGCAACATTGTAATAGCACTTATTTATTAGAAGTTTTCGCATGCTTTTATTAAAACTATTTATATTTAAATCTTTATATGCCTTTGGTACCTTGTTGTATAAACTTTAAGTTTTATTAGTAGTATGAATGTTAAAGGCTGATTATGTTATGACTACAAACTATGGGTATCCATACTAATATTATAAATGCGAAAGTCTGTCTATCTCAATGTCTCTCTGTTATGCTTTCACTTCTAAACCACTACACAGATTTGATGAAATTTCAGTCAAATATAGGCAGTCAAAAAACAATCATCAATAGGGAATAAAAGTTTGTATCGTTGAGATGTTGATTAACGCACGTGATTTCTGTAAATGGCTAAGATTAAAAACAAAAAAACTTTTTAGCAATAAATTAAACCGACTCCCAAAAAACACTGCAAAGTGAAAAATAACTGTAATTTCGGTAGTCGGTATCTTTTTAGTTTTGTATTTTCGTTTTAGGCACCGACTTCCGAAATTAAAAAATTAAAGTTATTTTTCACTTTGCAGTGTTTTTTGGGAGTCGGTTTAATTTTTTGCTAAAAAGTTTTTATTTCACTCTTTTTAGTTGGTCAGTTTTTAATTTACCTAGTTACAAGAGCCTAAATGTCAACTACTTATAACCTTTTACAAAATATTGCTTTTCCCAATGCTGGGCCGTTAATTGTTGAGGAGTTCTCCTGGTACTTCACCATCAGCTCTACATCACCATATGCATTGTGACGAGCATAAAGTGCTTAACATCCATATTCAAGTAATCGAATCGCAATCCACTCAATACTTATTATTGAGTAGTTTCGGCGGCCATCTGTGGTCTTCATCATCAGTTCCACTTCCTCAAATGGTACTTTTTGAGAGCAACTGCACAAATTACTATAAGAAATACCCAAAACGCCATAGGTGTGCCTATAATATTTGAAGAGTTCCCTCGATTTCTCCAGGATCCCATCATCAGATCCTGACTAGGTGTCAATTGGACCAATTTCGGAGTATACCCTTTCATACAAAAAAAGAATTTTCCAAATCGGTTCAGCCTTCTTCGAGTAATCGTTGATCATACATTTAAAAAAAAATGTAAGTATACGCGTCGAATTGATAACCTCCTCTTTTTGTCGTCGCTTGAAAATATGATTACGGTTTCTTACCATCGAAGTTCTATATCAATCAATCCATTCTGATAACAGGTAATTTATCTTTAAATATTTTAATCAGTCCGTCTCTTAGATTAAAGCATCAATAGCCTAATGGGTAAGGTGTCAAACTTGTGATCGAGACATCGCAGGTTCGAACGCCACCCATAACACTATTGTCGTGAACCCACTCCAGACACAAGCATATTTGGCTTAGTTGGAGGGGTTAACAAGATTGTTAGTAATGTAAACTCTACCCACATTGCTAGATGTCTTAAAAAAAATACTGTCTTAAAAAATTAGACATGTATTTTTCTGTTTTACGTAATCAAAAAAATTGCCAAGTTCGATTCAGACTCGCCCATGAAGGGTTCCGTAGTAAGTACGCAAAATAACTTTGTTTTTCATAGTGTTTGTATGAAATACAAAGTTATACATATTTGCGGTTCTAGAAAATATGCTATACTAGCTTCCGCCCACGACTTCGTCCGCGTGGAAAAAAAATCCCCCGATTTTGAAACATTCTTCATCAGTGTTCCGCTCCTATTGGTCTTAGCGTGATGATATATAGCCTATAGCCTTCCTCGATAAATGGGCTATCTAACACTGAAAGAATTTTTGAAATCAGAACCGTAGTTCCTGAGATTAGCGCGTTCAAGCAAACAAACAAACAAACAAACAAACAAACAAACAAACAAACTCTTCAGCTTTATAATATTAGTATAGATTTCAAAAACTGCTGACCCGATCTCATTCAAACTAATTTTTGTTGAATTTTTACATTAAGATCTTTGATTTTTCACGTCATTATTATAGAAGCTAGAGGGAGGGGGGACATACATTTTACTACTTTGCATTTTCAAAATCGGAAAGCGGTTCACAAAATACATCTACTTACCAAGTTTGACGTGTATAGTCTTAATAGTTTCAGAATAAAATAGCTGTGACATACGGACGAACGGACAGACAGACAGACATGACGCAACTGTAAGGGTTCCATTTTTAAGGCTACGGAACCCTAAAAATGACGTCAATACAGTGATTTTAAATTTCACGTGACGTCACGCCGTGTTATACTTTTTAGTATTATGTTATTATGTATCGTAACGTGGGGGGCTTCCACTCCTGAACTTTGAAGCTTTGATCTTTGTAATGTTTTATTGGTTTGAGCAAATTACAAATGCGTGTACAATTATTAGGTACTAGCTTCCGCCCGCGACTTTGTCCCCGTGGAAAAAAAAATCCCCCGATTTTGAAACATTCTTCATTACTGCTCCGCTCCTATTGGTGTTAGCGTGATGATATATAGCCTATAGCCTTCCTCGATAAATGGGCTATCTAACACTGAAAGAATTTTTCAAATCAGAACGGTAGTTCCTGAGATTAGCGCGTTCAAGCAAACAAACAAACAAACAAACAAACAAACAAACAAACAAACTCTTCAGCTTTATAATATTAGTATAGATATTTTGAAAATCTAACTAACGGTCTTAATAGAGAAATCGTTTTTAAACACAGGAAACTACCCTATAGAAATCATTATGTTAAAGCAATGGCTATCTAGTTATTCACCTTATTTCAAACCACGTTAATATAAAACATGTGAACTATTTGATGTGAAAACACCATAAATAAATACTCCTACGTAAAGGTAAATTCAATATAAACGGGTAAAGGTAAACTACCAACCAATAACATTACGGGAGTCGAGTTTTTATGTTCTCATTTCGTCTGCTGTTTACCCAATATTTGATATAGAAATTATGTAAATAATTCTTCGTAACCTCGATCCACCAAACCGCATTGGACCCGCGTGGTTAATAACGGGCCATTTTCTTTTATAAAGAAGAGGTGTGTGTATCAATAGTGCGAACTTTATAGACTCGTCATCTGGGCAGCTTTTACACAACTATGACGGGGTAAACTAACAGTCTTACTAGATGCAGCTGAGTATTAGTTTTTAGGGTTCCGTACCTCAAAAGGAAAAAACGGACCCCTTATAAGATCACTTTGCTGTCTGTCTGTCTGTCCGTCTTTATTAATTAATTTATTTATTTAAACTTTATGCAACACAAAAAGTACAAAGGCTTAATGCCATAGGCATTCTCTACCAGTCAACCATGGGTGGTGAAGAGATAACATGGCAGGTGCATAAAAAAATAAACTAAATAGACAATATAATTATGTAAAGTAAAAGTCTTATTACAACTATATATACATAAATAATTAAAATAAACTTACATACATATTTATCATAATACATACCAAATATGTAAAATATATATTAATAAAAATCCATAGAAAGGGCGTTATGTAAACTCTGCTTCCACTATTTATTTTGAAAATATTCCCGCAACTTTCTCTTAAACGCATATTGACGGGTGGCCGTCCTGATATCAAGAGGTGGTGCATTCCACAGAAGAATAGACTGTATATAAAAGGAAGAATGAATATAATCAGAAGTATGAGAAGGACAGTAAGAGCAGACTTTTAGCGTGTGAAGAACATAGAAATTGAAAATGAGAAATAAGGTAAGAGGGAGGGTTAGGAGAATTTAGCAAAGAGAAAAGCGTAGTCAAGGCGCGCAAACTTCTTCTCTGGCGAATGGGCATCCATTTGAGCTCCGTTCTGTACCTCGATACGTGGTCATATTTTTTTTAATTGAATATGAACCGGATACAGCTATTAAGAGGCCTATCGAGCTTATCCATCAAGACCGCATTCAAGTCAAAGTATCACATGTCACCATAGTCGATTATAGAAGTTTGCACAAGCATTATCTTGGTTTTCACCGGTAAAAAGTTTCTCAGACGATACAGGCATCGCAAAGCCCCGTTGACTCTTTGACTGACACTGCAAACCTGATTTTGCCAGCCAGGCACAGAGTCAAGATGCAAACCGAGATCTTTAACGCTAGAGCTAATGGGGATGACGGTGCCATTGAAAATGATTGGAGGGAGCGAACAAGTTGTCACTTTACCGATCATGCATGAGTTTCCTATCACAATGTATGTCTATCAAGACCCTTTTTCTCTGGAACGCGTGGAGGTATCAACCTGAAATTCATATCAAATACTCAAGTCTACTGTCCCTAGGAGCTATGAAAATATCAAACTTTTAATCTAACGCAACCAAAAGATACAGCCGTTTATGCCGCACTGAGATGGAGGGATCAGGTCATGGAGCTCCTGCGCACACTCCCCGAAGTACAATCTGTAGAAAACTAACGCAAGGCAAGTAGCTAGGCAAGCAACGGTTTGCTGATGAGCCAGGCTACGAAGCTTGCCCGATAGCGCCTCGTTGCCTAATAAGCCTTTTAGCCCTGCGCTCGATCAAGTCCAGTGCAGCGAGTTGGTGTTTTGCAGAGCCATCCCACAAGTGGCTATGGCAATTATGTATACAAATTACAGTGTTACTTGTATAATATTCTACATATTCATATAAAATAGTCGTAAACAGAAACTCGGTGTACATCATACGTAACTAACGTATACCCTTATCAAATATTGACTAAAATATCAGAACCAACATACATACACTTGCGACTAAGCCAACCTCCCTAATTAACCCTAGTGCACACATGTCTAAATACACGTTTTAATTATTAATACGAAATATACTCCTAGTAAGGTGTATCGCAAACGAGGTAAGATGCTTGCTTTAATTTCCGGGCTGCGTCCTAGCGTACTTTAATCTCAGCGCCATCTTGTATTTTGTTTGTTTGTATTCGCTACAGTGTATTTACTGCTTTAGTTTTTCTTTGTTTGTTTTGTTTGCCGATTGGAAAGTAGAGAGTTTTTTGTCGAAGCCAGGTGTGCAATAAGAATGAAAGTTGTTGATGTAATGCAATTAGCGAAAGGACTTATTTCTTTTTAAAGTTCCGTAGCCGAATGGCAAAAAACGCAACCCTTATAGTTTCGACATGTCTCGTGCGTCCGTATGTCACAGCCATTTTATTCCGAAAATATTAAGACTATACATATGAAACTTGGTAGGTAAATGTATTCTGAAACTTACGCGTGTGTGGTATCTATAGACAGGTCTTTAAAAATGATATTGATGTTTTTAAAACCACTTTTTCATAAAGTTAATCGTTTAAAAGGTATACGCTTCCAAAGTGATAAAATGTGTGTGTCCCCTCTAATTTCTCTAATAATGGAGTGAAAAATCTAAAAAAATATATGTCTGTAGATTTTAATATAAGCTTTCAACCAAAATTAGTTTGAACGAGATCGGGTCAGCAGTTTTTGAGATACAGCATATTTTCTAAAACCACAAATATAACTTTGTAATTCATACAAACACTATGAAAAACAAAGTTATTTGGCGTAGTTGTAAAAAATGTAAATAAGCTAGTTTGAAGAAATTTGTAAGGGTTTTTTTGTCAATAAATATACATATTATATTATTATAGTTACTACGGAACCCTTCATGGGCGAGCCTGACTCGCACATGGCCAATTATTTGTAAAGAAATTTTTAATGAGATCGTAAACGTGCCGTCAAATAACTTTGACTTTGGTATTGGAAAATGATAATAATAGTATCAACTCAAAACCCTTTATTTACTACAAAAACATAAATTTCACAATATTCCTCATCGAAAACTATGTACGTTGTGTAGGGTCACTCGCGGTCGCTCGTCATGAACTCGTTGCTCATCGCTCCGACTTCAGACTTTTTTCTTAGTGCATAATGAATTTCGTGAACGGTAACGTGCCCAAAATATTATGTCGCGTGCCATCAGTGGCACGCATGCCATTGGTTCGCCATCCCTGTTATAAGCTGATTATGTAGGAGTTGAATTCTAAACAAAAACATTCAGGCCTATCATGTTCTGTAGGGTTTTTTTTTGGGTGAGAAAATCATCGAATGACTTCTGTATGTAGAGCGGAAGGGAGTGTCAGACTTCTACTGACTAAAAACCCACCCTGCTCCTTCAGTTACCCTTGGTTCCGGGGCTGCGGTATCTCGTTAGAACCTCGTAAGGCCCCATCAATGCTGCTGACTATTCTTTGAGGCGCGCGCGGAACACGGTGCCCCGCCGACTGGGACCTGGTCCTTACCGGACGGTGAGCTACCCCTGCTCACTGTCCTACGCTGACCGGAAATCGGCTCGCGATCCCCGACGCCCGGGGCGTCTCCCGTGGTGGTTGGGGCGTGAGGAAGTGAGTTGCCTCTCCCTCGCACGTTCGGCCTCCTCCTTCGCTTCGCTACTGCTTCACAGAAGGAGGCGCCTGCATCCCATTCCCTCTCGCTGCGCACCATGATCTGAACCAGGGTCGTCGCCGCCGCCGATCGCCTCGACTAGGACACGGCGGTTCTCCGCCCAAGCAGGGTCTTAAGGGAAACTTGGTCGATATACCGTCTTGTCGTACTAAGCGCTTCTCCTTCACATATATTTTGCACACAACCGAGTTGTGGAACTCCCTGCTGGCTTCATGTTCCTTACCACATACGACCAATCAAATTTTAAATCAAGAGTGATCAGTCATCTTCTGGGCTCATTCTTTGCATTGTTGGTCTCATTTATTGCTCTATCAGGCGTGATCGGGGTCAAGATTGCTCAGTTATATACGTAATATACGCGAAGCAAAAACTTTGTACACCTTTTACAAAAATTACGCTTTACGGATGAGTATGAAATTTGGCATAGTTATTTTTAATATGGAGAAGAAGTGCAGAAATCTAATATTTTTATTTAATAATGCATTCAAAATAATTTAAATTATAGTTGTTTTTTTTTTTTATAATAAACTTGCATTTGGCCACCATCTCACCTTGCTAAGTGATGATGTGGACGAATATGGAGCACGCTTACCTAAAACAGAGTAACCTATTCACTCTTGAATTAAAGACCCCCAGTTTATTTATTTATTTATTTTCTCCCACAAAATACATAAAACAAAATTTCTTTAAACAATTTTTTTGGTAGGGAGACAGGAGCCCATACTAAGAAAACTTGTGTTATGGGTCTCCTGGCCACCTTAACCCAGACACATTACAGAACAGGTCAAATTGGAAACTTAGAATTAAGGGAGCGTGTTAGTTTTGAAAACGTTTTCGTGCATGTGTGAATGTGTGTGTTTATGTGCGTTTGAGTCTGTGTGTGTGTGTTTGTGTGTGTCATGTGCTAGTATGTGTGTATCTTTACCTCAAAAGTCTCTGAATTATTAAGTAGTCTTTCTGTCTCCTCATACTTAAGCCCAAGAAGCCACTTAGTGATCTTCCCTTTACATTCCCTATTCATATTGGGATAGATATTATGCAACTCATTAGCCAAGTTATACAGCCGTGGTCCTTGAAAGAAGGATAAATAACCGCTGAAGGCTGTTCTGGATGGAGCAACATGACAAACTTGGAAGTTGCGGCGTCGGGTTAAAACTGGGTTATTATAATTGTACTGTAATAGTTTATGCTGTTTGAGGATAACGGAGAGAATATACAGTTGCCTAACCGACAAGACCTCCGCCAGATTGCATAGTTCTGACGTTGGGAATAGTCTGGGTTTTAATAGACAGATTTTGAGTATCAGTCTTTGAGCCCGCTCTAGTTCCAATAAATGACTCTTAGCTGCCGCACCCAAATACCACAGTTATAGATATCGGGAAACAAAAACTCAGGCAGGGAATTCCACTCCTAAGCCGTACGCACAATAAAAGTATTCCTAAAACGTTTTGTACGTATAGGTAGGATGTCCACGATGTAACGATGGCGCATCGCCGTTTGTCTTATAGTCCGATGATGGAACGGGCTTGAAGAAAATTTCGACCAACCTTTAGTCCGTTATATAAACACAAACTTAAAATCGTTAGTCAATGAATCTAAAGTCTCCAAAGTCCAAATGTACCCACCACTCCCACTATCAGTTGTAACAGAGTACAATCTCCTCGATAGATACAACTCAAAGGCTGTTCAACAAATAAACACACAAAGGTAAATCTCAATCAAACGTAACAAAACAAGCTTAGTACACGGACAAAGGAGGATTCGCTAAAAATGAGGATAAAAAACCTCAGCCCCACAGGCGTTTCATTTGCGCTTTGTTTGCACAGTCAGCTTCTTCATTAAACGGTAGGGGTGACAATATTAGCTTGTATTCTGCTGGATATTACAAGGGGTTTGTTGTAGATATCGACTGATTTTTACATTGGTTTAAAATTGAATATGAAACTTCATAGTGTAATCTATACTAACCTTTAGATGTAGGTATGGATGGACGTTGTCAGTCAATCACTCCAAAATATCTTTTTTTATTTATTCAGCATAGGCTCGCGTTTGACCACCATCTCACCGGATGGTAAGCGAGGATGTGGTCTAAGATGGAGCACGCTTGCCTAGAAGTAACCTATTCATTCTTACCTTAAAGACTCCCAGGTTATAGCGATTAGGAAACACAGACTCCGGCAGGGAATTCCACTCCTTAGCCGTACGCACAATGAAAGTGTTCCCAAAACGTTTTGTGCGTATGGGTGGGATGTCCACCATGTAACGATGGCGCATCGCCGTTTGTCTTGTGTTCAGATGATGTCACATCTGACTGAAATTTGGCACAAATATATGTGGATAGATTGAACTACACAGTGCTATTTATCTATCTTTGTGCCAAATTTCTTTATTGACACAGTTGTCTGTGTAGGGAGATCAAAATTTAGCACAAATATAGGTACAAACCTACATTAATCTGTACATAGGTACGATGAAAATTTAATGGCACTTATCTTTGTCAATAAATGCCTAAACAAGCTAGAAAATCTGTGTTTCAAACCATTAGTGCCTTAATTTCCCAATAGGGAAGATGCAATATTTTTATTTTTGTTTTCATTTTAAAGAACTCCATGTAGAATAGACCACAAATATATTAAAAAATTAAATCTTTGTTAATTTATCGGAAAAATGTAGTTTTAAATTGACAGTTTAAATTTTCGCGCGAAAACGGACCTATAGTTCCGATGACGTCATTCCTGTCTGTCACTGGTCGTACTTGTTCGTCGCTGGCTAATACTTATGTATATTTTTTCGAGTTTCGAGATTTATTTTTTGTGAAAATTTAAAATGGACTATCCATCAACATCAGGTGATTATAACAATACTACTAATATTCCGAAAAAAGCCGTGGTAACTCATGTTTTGTACCAATGTGCCCAACTACTTCAACAAAGTTTCCAAATAAATTGTTTGTGACTGGACTTTCTGACCCAAAACTGAGAAAAAAGTGGTTTTAAGCTGCAAAGAGAAATGACAATTATTCTCCAAAGACCATTATTCGATGCTGTGAAGATCATTTTGATGTAAGTCGGCGAATATACTTGTTATACCTAATTTATAGTTAATCTGCTTGTACGCATAAACACGTTAGTTACCTACCTAATACTTACAAAACTTATCTATAACATCATTTTAATTTTACTGTTGGAGAACGACGTCGAAAATTGGATAAAGTTTAACATGTGTGGAGGAAAACTTTTCCTGAAAAAAGGTGTGGTACCTACCTCATATTTTTGAATGCCAAAATAGAATGATGCCACTGAAACCTAGAACAGTAATAATGAAAAAGAAAAAACATGAAATTCTTGAAAGCATTGTAAATACACCGGGTATAATTTTGATTTATTCTTTCAGATTTATTCTTATACTAGAGACAAATAAACACTCAAACTTTCAAATTTATAATAATATAAGGATAATGCTTTCTAATGAAGAACTATATTATTATGTCTTTCATGTTTCAAATCCATCTTCAGAGTGTTCATTAATCACAAAACACATGGTTCTCAAAATATTAAAATATCCAATGATAAAGGTGTACAGGTGTCTATATATCCTTATAAACGAACGATCGAAATAACTGATATATGTCGAAGCCGCTGAATTAAATACAAAGTTAAACAACTATGATTTTATACATATCGTAGTAATTTAGTCCCTTTCATTTCTACACTTGAAAACTCTGCACTTTCGATAAAAAAGCTACAACCATGTCAACACTAACTCTTGGTAAATTCCTGGATTCCTGGAGTCTGCTTTGATAAACCCAACTTACATTTTTATTAAAAAAAAAACGCAATTAGTATTCCCGTAAAATAATATTCACTTTTACAAGCATAACCTCAAATAAGTTGTTATAACAGGAGTGACGTCACTAAACGCTGATTGGTGTTTTGAAGTCGCTTCGTTTCAAGTCATTTTTAATTCGTAATTATTGTTAAAAATCAACATTATGTAAAATAAAAATGTTGCAGTGGCCCTTCTTTTCTATTTTTTTAACATTTCTATCATAAAATTTTCATAAATATTATATTTGCATCTTCCCTATTAAGAAATTTAACGCCATAGATTCAATTAGCAAGCCTTCACATACAGCCCAATTCGCAACATCTTTCAAACAGCACATCAAGCGTACAACACAAAACAAAATACCCGCGAAAATTCAGGAATACACACCTAATTACCCTTCTTACTTGGTAAAGAAACCTCAAAGATTTAACCCGACACAGGTAAACCACCAACACGTTTTAGGGGCTGTTACTCGACAAAATTGGGATTGAAACTGAGCATCGACCCAACTGAGTATGTCTGAGTCACAGCGTAGCATAGCATTGAAACGTGGAAATTATTTCGACTTCCCCCTTTCATTTCGTCGACAAAAGGTGTCATTATTTTTTAATTAAATTAGACGAGTGTTTTGTGTGGGAATGGTGAACTGCTTTTAAGTGGGAGTAGAATATTTTGGTTTAGTGTAAACGTGTTTGGATACGGTAATTAGTAAGTAGCTGTTACTAAGTACGTTGGAAGCTAAATTCTACAGGAGAAAGGGGGAAATAATTGTGAGTTTAATAAGCTTTCTCCTGAATATGCAGGTAGTTTCTACATGACGGCTTTTGTGTTATTATTTTTTTACGTGAGTTTTATTGTCCGGCTTTATTTTGAGTCTTTGTACTTAAGTTTCTACGTAGATAATGAGGTTGCGAGTAGGTAAAATGTAGAGTAGTCTTCTACACACGATTCGAACGTCTTTCTCACATACATACGTACGGTTACGTGAACGGAGTCGCGCTAGAATTGCGCGACTCCGTTCACGTAAATTTAATATGTAAACCTATATTAAATCAACCCCTGCTTCCAGCCTTTAGTGATTGATTTTTGAAAAAAAGTAATGAAATTCACAAAAGTCATATATTTAGGTTATTAGCGCCAATCCTCAACAAATATTATATAATTAACAATAAACAATTGGAATAAATCCATTGCGTAAGAGTGCTATTTGATAGTATTTTTTTTATATTTTTTTTTTATTACGAATGAGCCCGGTTCTTGACCTCGATGACACCTGATGGTAAGTGTAAGATGAGCTCTACGTTCGAACGAGCGAGCCCAGAAAATGCCTATTCACTCTTGCTTTAAAGGCTGAAGGGTCATATGTGACAGGGAACGCAGAAGCCGGCAGAGAGTTCCACACCTTGGCTGTGCGCACAATGAATGTTGAAGAAAAGCGCTTAGTACGACAAGACGGTGTGACATCCTAATTATTATTTATTCAAGATATTTAATTGTTTTTATACTTAGCGATTAGGATAAGGTGTGGGACTTGTCAATTGTGATGTAGTGGTTAAATTTTGGCTATCATTACAGGCACTAAGAGTCCAGAAAATCTCACACAAGTCTCGCCAAAGTTTCGTGTTACTAAGTTACAGTAGTAAACTCAAGCCAAAGTGA
This sequence comes from Tholera decimalis, assembly GCA_943138885.2. NCBI lineage: Eukaryota > Metazoa > Arthropoda > Insecta > Lepidoptera > Noctuidae > Tholera > Tholera decimalis. Next base: position 34,987,429 of record OW964565.2, read on the forward strand.
CGACTAGAGTCATAAAAACAATATTTTCTCTTTCGCACTTGCACCTTTTTACAGAGCGTGCTCGGGATGCAAATTCAGGTATCGACAACTCAACCCTTTCTTTTGTTTATTGGGTGAAGCGGAAGGTAGGGTCAGACTTCTACTGACTGAAATTTCACTGTTCTTTCATTTGCAATAGCGTTCCGGGGCTGCTGCGTTTATTACCCTAATTGTTACTTTAATGAAGGTCTTTAAATCAAGAGTGTATAGGTTACTTCTAGGTAAGCGTGCTTCATCTTCAATCCCATAATAATTGAAGTGGGTTAAGGATCAGTAACACGACAAAAAAAATAAAAAAGAGTCTGTCTGTTTGTCTCTTTGTACACGCTAATCTCTGGACCTACTGGATGGATTTTGATGAAATTTGGTAAGTAGATAGATTTATCCCGGAATTCCCACGGGATCAGGACTTACGCGGGAAATCCTCCCACGCGAACGAAGTTGCGGGAAGCAACTAGTTAACAATAAAAAATTGACCAAGTATGAGTCCAACTCGCCCATGAAGGGTTCCGTAGTAACTATGCAAAATAATTTTATTTTTCATAGTGTTTGTATGAAATACAAAGTTACATTTGCGGTTTTAGAAAATGTGCTATATCTCGAAAACTACTAACTTTATCTCGTTCAAACGAATTTTATTAAAAAAAAAATATTAAGATCGACAGCATATATTTTATGTAGATTTTTCACTTTATTATTATAGAATCTATAGATACCAAACACGTATAGGATTGATGAAAATAAATATTTTCAGTTTCAGTTCCATGTATGGGGAGCCCCCTTTAATTTTATTTATGTTTGTATAAGAATCGATAAGCGGCTTATAGAATACATCTACCTAACAAGTTTCACATGTGTAGTCCTAATAGTTTTGGAATAAAATGGTTGTGACATACGGACAGATAGACAGACATGACGTAACTGTAAAGGTTCCGCTTTTTGTCATTCGGCTACGGAACCCTAAAAAGTACTACGAGTTTGATGAATACTAATGCCCAACTGCAATTCTTAGTTTGGAAGCTGACCCCAAAACACTGTTGTGAAAAATCTACGCAGATATTTTTTCTATTTTAAGCTACCCTAAAAAGGTATTTCCTATTTCGTTATCCTTACGGAAACTGTATTATAAACAATATTATCGATACAGGATGGTCCCCGTATAGCGGATATGACGTTACTTGCCTTTACCCTTTCATAGAGAGACCTCACAAAAATGAACCTTTTTAAATATCAATTAATGGAATGTTTTTGGCCTATGTAACGTGTAACAGAATAAACGCAATTCCTGAAAGTAATTGGTTCAGAATTGGCTTCTGAATCGATTTCCGTCATAAAAATAGGTGTTAATTTTTTATGGATTTTCTTTTTCATTTAACTTAAAATGGAACCACAATATCATGACAAATTAATACAATACTTAATTCAAGGAAATTGTGTGCGTGTCGCGTCGGCCGCTAAAATTGCATGAGTGTATGCGTATGACGCACATACGTTTTGCGTTTAGTAGGGATAACTGTTTTATAAAAAATGCCTAGGTTTGGTTTCAATATATTTAGTTACGGATGTTGTTTTAGATTTATATTTTAAATTGGTTCTGAGGTATTGCGCTTAATTTGTTATAATAATATAACCTACATACATAATATGATAGGACAATTTCCTGTGTTGAAAATGGTTATTCTATTCGACCTTTTTTTAATGTTCAAGTTTTTTTTTTACCGTTTCAAATCAATAAAAATTTATAAAGAACAAGAGCTTTATAGTTCAGGACTGGGAGTTGCTAACATGACTTGTTACTAAAAAATATGCGAAAGTGTAAAATCACTTGAATTTCCTAACGGCATCGTCTTTATTTGTTATCATTCACTAGCCTTAAACTTTATCACGATAAAACCACATTCCTCCTTCTTTTGTGGTCGATTAGTAGTGATAACCTTCTTCAAGATTCAAGCTATTTTCATACCAAATTTCATCCAAATCCAAGAACTTTCGAAGATTAGTGCGCTTAAACAAAAACATCTTTTCTACTTTATAATATTAGTGGATTTGGTATCTAAATGACCGACTAAATAGATTATTAGAATACGTCAGCGACCTTAGCTACCTTCTTTCATGCACCCGAATATGACTCGCAAATCCAAACTTGGGTTTCGAAGTCCAGGCACACCGTCAGCAGTAAAGCCAGCCGGTGGTATCGTAAGTGTAGTGGTAGGGTAGGCTTAAGGCGAGTTTTGCATTATTCATTTTACAGGTCGAGTTCTTGTAAGCGATCTTTTTCAAAATTCTTGGCCGACAATTTGGTACACGACGAAAATACCTAACTATTAAAATATGTTCGGAAGATACAAGTAATCTACACAATCAATTTTCTTCTTATTCTCCTTTCTCCTGGCTTTTATCCCGTTTCATTTGGGGTCAGCCCTCCTAGTATTTTTGCGCCATTCTGCACACAACGGAAGAGACAACCCACAAGGTTGTCTCTTCCGTTGTGTTGGTATGCACCATGTCATTTTTTATAGTTTGTATCCAGGTCATTGGCGGTTATTGAAGTTATTGAAGAGGCGGATATTGAAGATTTCGGGGAGTGTGCGATGGAATTACACAATCTAATTCCTCCAAGCCCGTTCCATCATCGGACTACAAGACAAACGGCGATGCGCCATCGTTACATGGTGGACATCCCACCCATACGCATAAAACGTTTTGAGAATACTTTGATTGTGCGTACGGCTAAGGAGTGGAATTCCCTGCCGGAGTCTGTGTTTCCTGTTCGCTATAACCTGGGAGTCTTTAAGTCAAGAGTGAATAGGTTACTTCTAGGTAAGCGTGCTCCATCTTCGACCACATCATCGCTTACCATCAGATGAGATGGTGGTCAAACGCGAGCCTATTGTCAATAAAAAAAAAAGTTATTGAGTTATTATTATTGAATTATTCAAAAAGAAAACACAGTTTTCTCTTAAGTGTTAATAGTTTACATGTGACACTAGAACACAAACAGTTTTAAAACAAATATCTGTTTGTCTGTCTGTCTTTCTGTTTGTTCGGGTAATCTCTGGAACGGTCGAACTGATTCTAATAAGGTTTTCACTAGCAGATAAAAGAAGTTATAGGGCAACATTTAGGCTAATTTTTATTCCGCAATTCCCGGGATTGGGATTAAAGCGGGTAAAACATGCATGCGTAGCTTGTAGTGTAGATACCTACATTAGTCTTAAGTTGTTTATTTCAATCTTGAGATCGAAACCTAAAACCTTTTTTAGGTTTCTCCACTGCCTATCACTCTGCCAATCAGCGGGCTGTATTTCATGAATTGTAATTGAAATAAGGTTGATATATTCACAGAGTACGTATTTCTCTCTCGCCGCTGGAGCAAATAATACTAACTATATTGAATTAAGAAAATGAGAAGCTCTTGGCTAAATAAAAACAGACATACGGGCCGATCTTTAAGGTCAACCTACGTTGACCGAGGTCAATTCATGAATGGATGACCAACTTAACATAATTATATTGAGATTCCTCCGTGTCTTGAAAAGCACGTAAAGCCATTGGTGGGTGTTTCCGCACGATGTTTTTCACCGTTTTGGGAGTAATAATTATGAAAGTAACACGAAGCGTCTGGCTGGGTTTGGGGGTCTTTAAGTCAAGAGCGGATAGATTACTTCTAGGTAAGCGTGCTCCATCTCTGACTACATCATCACTTACCATCAGGTGAGATATTGGTCAAACGCGAGAATAAAAAAAAAAACAACGATCTCCAACTTAAAAATCTTGCTTGTAATCTCTAAACTACCACTGCTCTACTGCACACATGAAAAATAAATATACATCGTGTAACGGAAACCCCATATCTATCCAAGAGGACTGAAGACAACATCTGGTATGGAGTCTCTATGCAAAGTTTCAGCTCAAAATAAGTGACTCACAGAATTAACCCCAAATTATTGGTTTAATATATTTCTTGAATACCGATAATAACAAACGTGTCACAGAACTATGAGGGTTATAACTTTCCACGTCACTTGCCAATGAAACGATAATTCTCTTCGTTCTTCTTAATTTGAAAAGTTCGGTCTCTGGTATCAATGTATTGAAATTTCTAATAAGTTCCACACATGTAGACATAGGATTACAAAACCCTTGCTATATAGTTTATTATCATCTAAAGAAGCCGTGCACTCGGTATGTATATACCCTTTAAATTACACGTTGTATACAAAAAGAAAATGATAACTATGAAACCAATATGAGAACTCAGGAGCCACAGTATCTAGTGAGAAAGTGGCTGAATTATGACGTTAACTTAAATTCCCGTCTAGATTAAAAATAAATACAGGTATTCGTCACAAGACCGCGGTAAATTTTGTAATTAACGTTTAAACATTTTCCGCTTCATTTGACCAAGCCTGTTTAATACCGTCGAATTTACGTTGGAAACTGCGTTTGAATTCTGCAATTTCACTGTGGAATATTTTATGTGGTACCATATCGTCTATTTTCGTCGAAAATTAATGGCTATTTAAGATTTTGGGTTTGGAAATTGACTAATAATTTTCGTCGATGTAGGTATTTTTAACCAATGGAAAAAAAAATGTTTGAGTCAATCAGGTGCTTTTGCCTCATTACTTTATACAAATTGGTCGGATTTAGGAAGCTGAACGAACGAGGGAGAGGCTACTTTCTTCCTCACGCCCCAGCCGTCGCGGGAGACGCCCCGGGCGTTGGGGATCGCGAGCCAATCTCCGGCCACCGTAGGCGCGAGCTTGCGGACGGCGAGCAGGGGTAGCTCACTATCCGGTAAGGACCAGGCCTGGGTCAGCGGCTCGTCGTGTTCCAGGCGAACCTCAAAGAGCTGTCAGCAACAATGACGGGGCTTCATAAGGCCATTCATTGCCCGCCGGGGTTGCGGAAATGTTCTAACAAGATACCGCGGCCCCGGAACTTAAGGGCAGCTGAAGGAATAGGATAGGTTTTTAGTCGGTAGAAGTCTGACACACCCTTCCGCTTAACCCAGAGCGGGAGAAGTCATTCGATGATTTTCCTAACCAGAAAAAAAGGTAGGTAATTGGACGGGGAAAGGCATACTGTATATAGAGTGATATAGCGCAGAAAGCTTATAATTTTTATTTTAAGAAGTCTCGCAACCGATTCCAGGGTCGGGCATTTAATGGTATTGGGAGTTCCTATTAGAAATTTCTCAGTAGTTGCCTAAGATATGGAAGTTGGCGGTGTGATAACCTTCAGGCTGTTATTTATACCTACATCTTTGACAGTCGTACGGGTAGTCACGGTTAAGGGGTTACTTCGTGTTACCCAGTTTCTGGGTTTTTTAAGTCTCTCCATGTAAAACACTAGTACACAGTTGCATAAACTCGCGCTAACGAAATCATAAACGAGAATATGTAAGGTGTATCTATTCATACACGGAATATTTTAAGGGATATACCTATAGCTGGTAAAGAAACCATAGCAACAAAAAAAAATTACCTAGGTATATTATTTAAAAAATTAAATAATTTAATATTTCTTGACACACATAATAAATACTGGTTCCTTCTTATTATTTCACATCCAATACGCCAGTTTACGCGGGCGGCGGCGGTATTCAAGACGGTGCGCGGCTTTTATGATGATTAAAGAGAGTTTTTCTCTTTTATCATATGAAAATTATAATAATTACGTAAAATAAAAAACATTGCGATTCATTTTTTTTTTCGTGTTTATAGTTTTTTTACCTGCTATAGATACGTCTCTTAAAATATTTCGTGTATGAATAGATACACCTTTTATACACCCATTATTATACTTCGCGCCTCGTCCTCGAGATTAGTAATTTACACATGTAGTTACGCCTAGTTGTCACCACTCATGCACTTAGTTGAGAGAGAAAAAATATTTTTTTTCTTTATTTATAACAATTTTATTTCACATACCCACATAAAAATTATTTTTATTTATCTTTTTTGCATGTGGGTACTTGGTCCAGTTCCGCTCTCAGACGATTCTCGCCAATCATTCGCATTCTAGTGCTCAACCACTCAACATCTATCTCGCGTCTTTGCACAGTGTGTTATAAAAATGCCAAAACGTAAGGATTCTAAGTCTCGTGAAGAAGACGTTATCCGTTACAAAAATAAAATAAGAAAGTTAGAACGCAAAATTCGTAAAAGACAAATTAGTGTTTCGGAAAGTGTCTCAGACTTGGAGGAAGCTGTTGGTCTACACGATGATAATATTGGAGCAGGTATTTACCTATTTACTCATTTTAAAGTGATGTGATAACTATCTTCTTACCGCCTTGTTTATATATCTACGTATTTAAGTTTAATGCAACCTGAACAGTCAATGGGGCTATCTCAACGCATTTAAAATATGGTTGGCGTTCCTTCCGCTGGGGATTGTAACCTAACCTAATTATTATTATGACTATGAGTAATCTACAAACATGATTAAGTTTGCTTTAATTTCTATTCTTTTTATAAAGATAAAAGATTATGATATTATAAAATAGTCATGGACTTATTTAAGCCCACTTTTTATGTCAAAGTAAGTTATTTAACTTACATAATAAAATTATCATGTCTATGATAATTTTCAGACACCCCCGCACTGCGACCAGATGATTGGTTATTAGAATGGCCACCTGAATATGAAACAGTTCAAGACTCTTATAAAATCTGTGAACCTGAGCCAGGCCCTAGTACTTCCACGGATGTACCCTCCGAAGAACAAGCTCTCGATGCTAATATTCCTGATATAGATACGGAAATTTTAGAAATTTTAGGCGATGATCCTACTAAAACTGACAAATACGGTCCTGAAATACGCAACGAACTTGCAAATCGCTTATTACACATTGTTAAGGACGGTCTGGATAAGGAAAATCGTAAAAACTTGATCTCAAAATATTTGTTACCTAAAAATTGTGCCCAATTAGATGCCCCTAAAATAAATCTAGAAATTAAGGCGGCTATTGCTGATTCCGCAGCTAAACGCGATAAACGAATAGAAAATAAACAGAAACAAATGACTAGTGCAATTGCTTGTTTGGCCGACGTCATAAATTCCCAATTAAATTCAAAAACAATAACCAATGACGTGCTGCAAAAATTAATGGATGTAAGCAGAATTTTATGCGACTTACAACATGCAGATTCTATCACACGTAGAAATTTGATTTTATTTGCCCTCAAAAATGACATGAAAGAACACCTTAAAAACACTAAGATAGACACGTGTCTGTTCGGTGAAAATTTAGCAGAGACATTAAAATCAGCAAAAGCTGTAAATAAATCAGGGATCGAACTGAAAGCCGAATCTAGCAGCAAGACTGCGAATACTAATTATACAGGACCAGCATCGAGAGCTTTAAACCGCAGGGCTCCCCTCCAGGCGCGAAGGCCGCCCGCGGGGACGGCGCCAGCAGCGCTGAGGAGCCGCAAGCCTGTTGCGTCGCGCGCGCAATTTCCCCCGCCGCAGACGCAGTACATGCCACCGCACGCGCACTCATCGAAAACGTCATCGCGGGGCCATCAGTCGACGTATCCCCGTCGCCGCTCCTAGATGCAGTTAAGTACGCAGGCCGTTTATCTAAATTCTATAAACAATGGGCTGCAATTACGAACGACTAGACTATATTATCCTGGATAATAGGTTATAAAATACCATTTACATCACCTGTTGTACAACACATACTCCCTGTTAGACAAACTTACTCGGCTAATGAAAGATTGCATTATTTAGAAGCAATTAATAGCCTACTCAATATACGCGCAATATCAGAATGTTCTCCTTGTGAAGATCAATTTGTATCAACTGTTTTCTTGGTACCAAAACCAAATGGCAAGATGCGCTTTATTTTAAACTTAAAAAATCTTAATAAATTCATTAAAACAGATCATTTTAAGTTAGAAGATTTAAGAACGACACTAAAAATTGTAACGTATAACTGTCAAATGGCGTCAATTGACCTCAAAGACGCCTATCTCTTAATTAAAATACATAAAGAATCTCGAAAAAATTAAGGTTTGATTTTGAGGGTAAATTATTCGAATTTAATGTTTTACCATTTGGTTTAAGTACAGCCCCATACGTTTTTACAAAAATATGTAAACCTATAGCTAAATTATTGCGCTCTGCAGGCCTTATGTCAACCGTTTATGTAGACGATTGGTTATTGTTCGGATATTCCCACTAGGAATGTCTAACTAACATAGACATAACTAAGAAACTAATGACTTCACTTGGTTTCATCATTAATGTAGAAAAAAGCACACTTTTTCCTTCGACCAAATGCAGATTCTCGGGTATGATTATAGATTCACATGCGTTTCAGATTAGTTTACCAACAGATAAAAGGTTACGAATAAAAGCGCAACTAGTAATGTTTTCAAATCTAAAGCGTTGTAAAATTAGGGCCTTTGCTCAATTATTAGGCTTATTAGTTTCTTCTTGTCCAGCGATTGAATACGGATCGCTCCACACTAAAGAAATGGAAAGAAGTAAATATCTCAACTTGAAAAGTTATGATGATTATAACAAATCTATGAATTTACCTAAATCATTACAACCTGATTTTGACTGGTGGCTAAAAAAAATAGAGCATTCTGTACATCGAATAAAAATTGATGTTTACCAAGTTGAGATATTTTCTGACGCCTCAACGACGGGGTGGGGAGCCGCCTGTGAAGGAAGATCTGCGAGCGGGCAGTGGTCGAATACCGAACGGGAATGGCATATAAATTATTTAGAACTGCTTGCTGCATATATTGCCTTAAAAGTTTTTGCTAAAAATCTTTACAATTGCCAAATATTACTACGCGTTGACAATTCAACAGCAGTAGCATATATCAACAAAATGGGGGGTATACAATACCCTCATCTCACCAAAATAACTCGTAATATATGGAACTGGTGCGAAAGCAAGAAGCTTTTCGTCTTTGCCTCGTACATAAAATCTAGTGACAATGTCATTGCAGATTATGAATCACGAAGAACCCATCCGGATATAGAGTGGGAGCTATCCGATTGGGCCTTTGACAGTCTCACCCGCGCATTCGGTCATCCAAAGATTGATTTGTTTGCTAGTCGCATAAATAATAAATGTGCCACATACATATCCTGGCACCGAGACCCAGACGCATTTGCCATAGACTCGTTCATGACTTCGTTTCATGGGCAAATCATGATTTCTATGCATTTCCACCTTTTTCAGTCATACTGAAAACTCTTAGAAAAATAATAACAGACAGGGCACAGGGTATCATGGTCGTACCTTTTTGGCCAATACAGCCATGGTACCCCGTGTTTAAATCCCTCCTTATTTCGGAAACTGTAACATTTCCTCCTAAAAGTAATGCCTTACTGTCTCATTCCAGCTCCCGTCGGATACACGAGTCGATTACCCTGGTGGCAGGCATATTATCCGGGATGCATTTTCAAGGAGAAACGTACCAGAATCATCACTTGATGTAATGTTAGCATCACTAGCACCTAACTCCATGAAACAATACGACGTTTACTGGAAGAAATGGTGGGACTTCTGTAAAAGTAGGTCGTTAAATTTGTATGACGCCTCTGTACCCACAGGAATTTCCTTTTTAACCAAGCTTTTTAATGACGGTTGCCAATATGGTACACTTAATTCATGCCCACTAATTAGTGACGATAAAATAAAAAGATTCCCAAAGGTGTTTTCAGACTAAAACCACCAACACCTAAATATGACGTTACCTGGGATACCAACCTAGTATTGGATCAATTGAGTTCATTGCATCCTTTTTCTTTTTTTTTTTTTTATCGTGGTAAAATTATCAAATAAGTCCTCCCACCCCGGGCAGGGTGGGAGGGACTGTCAGACTTTTACTGACTAAAATCCACGGTGTTCCTTCAATAACCCTTTACGTACCGGGGTCACCGTAACGGGATGAGTCCCACGACCCCGGCAGGCTTCGGCCCTCTACGGGGGGGCCTCGTCATATTGCTGACGCTCTTTGAGGCGCGCGTGGAACACGACGCGCCGTCGACCCGGGCATGGTCCATGGTCGGACAGCGAGTTGCCCTTTACTCGCTGTCCGCATGCCCGCGCCTACGGTGACCGGAGATCGTCGGCCGACGTCCGACGCCGTGGGCGTCTACCACTGCGGCTGGGCTGGAGGGAGGATGCCATCCTTTCCCTCTCGCGGCCCGCCTCCTCCTTCGGAAGCATGACTGCTTCGTAGAAGGAGGCGACCGCTTCCCACTCCCTCTCGCCCCGCAGCATGGCCTCGACCAATGCCGGGCGCGAGAGGTCTCCACCTATTGCCACCGTGAGGACACGTCGGTGCTCTGCCCAAGCGGGGCAGTCCTGCACCGTGTGCTCGACTGTGTCCTCAGGGCGGCCCTCGCAGTGGTGACACCCAGGCGTTTCCTCCTTTCCCATCAGACACAGGTACCTCCCGAAACTTCCGTGTCCGGTGAGGACCTGCGTCATGCGGTAGGTCAGGACGCCGTGACGCCGATCTAGCCACTCCTCAAAGAGGGGTCTTACCGGAGTTCATTGCATCCTAATGAGGAATTAACTTTAGATAAGCTTACAAAGAAAACTATTACTTTACTGGCCCTGTCAACCGCGCACAGAGTTCAAACTCTTTCGAAAATAAAAGTTAGCAAAGTTCAAAATCTTTCTCAGCGTGTTACAATTAAAATCTCCGATATTATAAAGACTTCTAGACCGGGATTTAAGCAACCCGTTATTCAGTTACCTTTCTTTATTGAAAAAGCAGCCATATGCCCAGGCACTACTTTACTGTGTTATATAGAACGCACCTTATTATTGAGAACATCTGACGATTTATTTGTTGGAATTAGGAAACCTCATAAACCAGTAGGAACACAAACGCTTAGCCGCTGGATAAAACAAACACTCAGCGAGTGTGGGATCGACACGAGCATGTTCAGTGCACACAGCACGAGACACGCAGCATCGTCGCGCGCGCACTCACTGGGCGTCAGTCTAGATACCATCCGTAAAACGGCAGGCTGGAGTAGGAATTCCACAACTGTTGCAAAATTCTATCAGAGAGTTATTATTGATGATGATAGTACTACCTTAGCAGAATCAATAATCAACCAGCATTTATTATAATTATTCGATTACGACCAGTTTAAATTTCGCACAAAGAAGATTTTTATACATCCCTAATTACTTTGTTGTAAATTATACATATCTAATTGTCTACAACTAACTATAATAGCTATTATAAGAATAATTATTCCTTAGTTAGTTAAGTTTATTCTATTGTTTATGATTAATTTTTTCCTTTGAGTAAATACTCAAAGCCTACTGCCTAGGTACGTTAATCGTAGAGAAGTACAAAGTTGTTCTTTCTATTTATTGATTATTTATTATTATCCAAGTTAAACAATAATTTTTCTTTTTTTTTTGAGAATAAATTTCTTTAAACCTAAATTTACTTATATTTTTACAAACACTATTATTCATTGATGATATTCCCAAGGTACTCTCAAAATCTACATGTGTAAATTACTAATCTCGAGGACGAGGCGCGAAGTATAATTTATGATTAAACGAATCCCACCCTCCCAGTACTGTACGGTCGGCCAAGAAAGTGGTGTACCAGTTTTGATTTAGTTTCCCGGTCATCGAAAATTACAACAAGGTTCGTTATAAAAAGATATTACTGAAAGAGACAACATTATCATGACGTAAACCTATGTATTTAGTATTCATACGTCATATGTCACATATAAGTACATGACATTTTAACCTTTAGTATAAATGAAAAGGACATTAGTTTCTACAAAGCAATTGAAATGTTTCCAAACAAAAGTAATAAAAACTATTTAGACAACCGAATTCCATTTGAAAAAGAAAACTGACAATTGACATTTTGTCAAATATATGCAAAAAATCGATATATTTTCCGTGTTATTTTTCAATCAACTGCATATAAAATCATCTCAATGCCTGCCAACTTGACCATTGCCGAAAGAGCACAAATAATTGCCCAATTTAATGAGGGAAGCAGTATCAGTGCGATATCCCGGAATTTGAATATATCGAGGCGTTCTGTCCGCTTTTGGATTCGTCGTGAAGGAGAGGAGGGAAGTTTGTTGGATCACAGAAGAAGTGGTCGCCGGCCTGCACTCTCCAATAACGATAGAGAATTCATGAGACGGGAATATGAAATCAATGGTTTTAAGCCCACAAAACATTTTGCGGAGATGTTCGATGTGAGTGCCCAAACAATAAGGAATCATCTACATTACATGGGGTTGCACCACAGGCATTACGCCAAGAAAATATATTTGACGGATGCTCACAGACTTGCTCGTCTGAACTTCGCCAGAGAGCACTTAGAGTTTGATTGGTCTAATACAGTGTTTTGTGATGAAAAAACGTTTAAATCCAGTCAGCATGGACGTCTTCACCTTTGGCGATATAATTCAACACGGTATAAAGATGATCATGTAATCCCAAATAGAGAATCAGGTCGAATTTCCGTAAATATTTGGGGCTGGATGAGTACGGATGGTGTAGGAGAATTGTGTTCTCTACCTCCTCGAGCGACGGCTGTAAATTATATCGACGTGCTTCAGAATGCAATGCTACCGACAGTCCGTAATGTTTACCCGGAGAACGAAGTGCCACAATTTGATTTTGTTCAAGATAATTGTTCAATTCATAATGCGAGGATCGTAAGAGCCTGGTTTCGTTCACACACTGACGTAAGGGTAATTCAGTGGCCCTCAAGATCGCCGGACCTCAACCCGATAGAAAATCTTTGGGGCCTTATGGTCCAACGATGGTCGCATCAAAATGAAAGAACCAAACAAGCTCTTATTAGTCACTGTAATTATATCTGGGAGGAAATGCGGGGAACCGATATTTGCTCACGGCTTGTTGGTTCAATGAGGTCTCGTCTTTTAGAGGTTATAGAGGCCAACGGCGGTTACACACGTTTCTAATTTTTAAAAATTTTCAATATCTTCTAAATATTACTATATATGCTATGTTTTTGTTTGTTATAAGTATTTTAAAATTGATTGTAGAAATTTAATAAAAGGATAAATCTATTTTTAGCTTGTTTTTTATTGATATTGTAATTACAAGTTTACAGAAATTGTAGGTTTGTGGACTCGCCTTGTGCCTTTACAATTTTATGTAACTTGTTGATTACAATTCTGAATTTGTAGATACAATTTTGTCATCAAAATCTACAGCCCCCCGCCGTTGATTTTACGACGTCATTGGTTCCATCAAGTTCAAACTAAGAACAGCTGTCACGTTACAAACAGTAATAGTCGTTATCAATAATCAGATAAAGACAGCAATAGAAGTTGTCAGATCGATCTGCAAGCGAAACTAATCTTTATCACCTATGAATCTGCAAGCGATATTCAACCTTAGGGTGGTACACCACTTTCTTGGCCGACTGTACATACCTACATACCCCAAATTGTGTATAGTGCCTCGGAAATACATCAACGAACTACAGGATTTTTACTCTAAACTAAATGATTGGCGAGAATCGTCTGAGAGCGGAACTGAACCAAGTACCCACATGCAAAAAAGATAAATAAAAATATTTTTTATGTGGGTATGTGAAATAAAATTGTTATAGATAAAGAAAAAAATTATTTTTTCTCTCTCAACTAAGTGCATGAGTGGTGACAACTAGGCGTAACTACATGTGTAAATTACTAATCTCTTCGGACTCGGCGCTCGTATAATTATGATAGAACTTCACGTACAGGTAAGTTCGTTTAATCATAAAATATACCCCACTTTATTTATTTTGGGTATGGTAGGGTATAACGAGCTGAGCGTCAGGAGGGAACTCGCACTCATCTCGTACATATTCAAAATATTTAGAGGGAAGGTGCATAATGCGGACGTATTAGGGAAAATTAGTTTGTGTTCCGGATAAGTACGTGTGGCGACGTCGGCAGCCACGGCTGCTGGTGGAGCTGTTGGGGGAGGCGCCACTGACGCGGGTGCTCTGCACTCTCAACCTCATTGCAACCGATTTGAACTTATTCTGATGTTCACTGGGTGAATTCACTAGGAGTGCTTTGTTTGTAATTTGTTAAAAAAAAAATTGTTATTGTTATCACATTAGGTTACCCTGTAATGATAGATGTAAAGTGGATAATAAAGAAATAAATCATTAAGTAAATTCTAAAAGCATTTAACGTCGTGACCTTGTTCAGGTACATTTGTACGTATAACTTAAATTTTCAGTACCGATGTCCTTCGCTCAATAATTCAACAGACTCGTTAACTACCTTCCGGGTTAGACGTCGGTATAATTGTAGCTTAATGTCGGAAATATTGACTTAATTCAAACAAGGAATTGTTGAACAGAAACTGTACTACATTAGTAGTATAAATTCGAAGGTATACAACGTGTAATTTAAAGGGTATATACATACCAAGTGCATGGCTTCTTTGGATGATAACAAACGATACGGCAAGGGTTTTGTAATCCTAAGTCTACGTGTGTAGAACTTATTACAAATTCCAATACACTGATACCAGAGACCGAATTTTTCAAATTAAGAAGAACGAAGAGAATTATCGTGTTATTGGCAAGTGACGTGCAAAATTATTGACCCTCGTAGTGCTGTGACACGTTTGTTATGATTGGTATTCAAGAAATATATGAAAGCAATAATTTGGTATCAATTCTTTGAGTCAGTTATTTTGTGCTGAAACTGTGCATAGAGACTCCATACCAGATGTTGTCTTCAGCCCTTTTGGATAGATATGGGGTTTCCGTTACACATTGTATAAGGATTGATATAATTATGGTTTTTTTTTTACAGTCGTTACGTATAGTCAAGAAGGCAGAAAATCTGATATCAATCTTGCCAAGGCGGATACCACTGTGCAGGGATAAATATACCTTCTACACAGGCCAGTTGGTCTAGTAGTCAGTGGCCCTGACTGCTATGCACAAGGTCGTGGGTTCGATTCCCGCCCAGGACAAATGTTTGTGTGATGAGCACAATCATTTGTTCTTTGTCTGGGTGTAATTTATCTATAATATATATGTATTAAGAAATATATATGTATGTTTATCAGTTGTCTAGTACTCATAGCACAAGCTCTGCTTAGTTTGGGACTAGATGGCGTTGTGTGAAAGTTGTGAAATATTATATTATATGAGATGGACGGCAATCCACCACTCGGGCTCACTACCGGTTGGTGGATTTCGCATGTCTTCGAATTTTTCACTCCTAGGAAATGCTGGTTCCTTTATAATATTTTTCTTCACCGTTTCGAGGCCCGTGGTGATGACACAAATTATACAAAGCAATGTGCCCGCATGGGTTTGCCACTGTGCCACTGTTGCTTAAAAATTGAGAAACATTTTAGGTGAGACTTTTTGTCATTGTGTGTATTTATTATAATATGCTCTATTATATTATTATGCGCGGTTGTTTACCAACAAGGTGGGTGGCATAAGGGAAAGGCTCGTCGTCTTTCAAATTTAACACAATCTTCAGAGACGCGCTCGATAGGAACCCGTGGAAGCTGATCATCCGTTCCAGTTGCAATCTTGATGCTAACCAAGATACTCAGATATAAGGGACCGACGAGAGAGAGATTATATACCTTAAGGGTGGGAGACAGAGCTCATAACAATTTATTTAAGATCATGATTATATCACTCTCATACATAACATACACTTTCACACACACACTACACACACACGCAAGCATATAGACTCTAAAGTACGATTCAGACAAACCGGCTCGCATCGCGCCGCATCGGAACGGAGCCGTACGCGTGCCGCGGCAGCCGAACGCGTCCGTCGGAGCCGTACCGCTACCGCGGCATGCGTACGGCTGCCGCGGTAGCCATACGCGTGCCGCGGCAGCCGACAGCGTCCGCTGGAATCCGTACGCACTCCAACAAGCGCCCAGAAGTGCTGCTCACATTGCGCCGCGTAGACGTAAAATGAAATTTTTAAAACCAATTAAAAAATATTACTTTATAAAAACAATCATGATTAAATAAATTAGTTTTTCTTCCGTATCCATTTTTGACTTTAATATGTTAACTGTCGCTTGAAGAATACAACTTGAATGATTCGCTAGTTGCTGCACCGTAATCTCCGTTCGTATTCCACGACGCACGGCCGACCGGCTCCGAACGGACCCGACGGCAGCCGATTGGATGCCGACGGCGCCGTTCGGAGCCGGTCGGAGCCGGTCGGCCGTCGCGACAGCCGAACGCATTCTGCGACACGTCGCCACGCGTCGCGGGATGCCGACGGAGGTAACTATGCGTAAGTTGCATGCAAATATGAACTGTAATTACTGTTGATACATTTCAATGTTCTTTACCGCATTGTAAAATGCCGCCCGGCCCGGCCCGATGCGAGCCGGTTGGTCGGAATCGTACCTTAGGCTCAATTTACACTGCCGCGGAATGGAATGGCAGCGACTTTTTGCAACGAAATTGTACAGACGCCAGCACATCAAGCTACAACAATCTGTCAAATTTCTTTAATAGATTTTCAACTTTATTGTTACAGAAATTAGGTTGATTGGGAAAATTTGACAGTTTCGGGTAGCTTCATGTGCTGGCGTCTGTACATAGCATAATGAACTTTATGTCAATTGTATAACATACAAACTAAATAGGAGCCAAAAATTCTCGAGAATGCGCGAGGATTCCTCGGAAGACGAGCGACCTTTTTAAAGTAAAAAAGGTAAATAAAGTTCATTATGCTAGGTACAATTTGCAAAAAGTCGCTTCCATTCCATTCCGCGGCGTGGCGGTGTAAATTGAGCCTTACCCAGAAATACTTAATTTTAATTCTGTATTACTTAAGAGTTTATAATATGTATTAATATCTAGGATAGCCACTGCTGTGCCGAGGAACACTGACTCCCATAATATAGATTACTCTAGCTTGGGAGTCAGCAGACTCACATTTATAGTTTTTGCTCCATAAAACTTTTTTGCAAAAAATAAAACCGACTTCCATATCAAAACACTAAAAAGCCAAAAATAATTTTAATTTCGGTAGTCGGTGTTATTGGTTTTGTATTTTCTTTTTTTTTCACACCGCCTTCCGAAATTAAAATTATTTTTGGCTTTTTAGTGTTTTCATATGGAAGTCGGTTTTATTTTTTGCAAAAAGGTTTTTATTTTCGCGCTTTTTAGTGGGTCAGTGAATTTTCCAAATCGATTCGTAAATGACGGAGTTATGCGCGAACAAAAAACGCAATGCAGAGTAAACGAAAAGATCATCAACGTAAATTATTTTTTTCGACTTTTTTTGATTTTTCAGAAACGGCTCGTCCGATTTCGATAAAATTTTCATGGAACCATTTGGGAAGTATACCCTTTCCAACAAAAAAAGAATTTTTTAAATCGGTTGGCAAGCGACGGAGTTATGCGTGGACAAACATAAAAAAAAAATAAAAAAAAAATACAAACATCCGAATTGAGAACCTCCTCCTTTTTTAGAAGTCGGTTAAAAATGTGTGTACTCATTGACTGTTGTAATGTTTTTTTACTTGTTAGTAAAGTTATTTATGATTTTGATTATGCACCTACTTATACAGGGTGGCCCCTTTACAGTGGTCCAAAGATTTTTTTCAGCTTGAGAGCATCATAAGTGATCATTTAAAACATACTTTAGTTAAGCGAAAACTTATAGTTTAGAAATTACGTTTTTTTTTAAATGACCTGAAATTTGAATATTTTTGACCCAAAACCACTCTGTTATAAAAAGTACTGGACCGAATCGAATGATATTTGGTATAAGCATAGTGCAATAATCTACCTATCGCGCTATAGGCTCATCTAGTGTAAATAACTAGACTAGATTATTAAAAAAAAAACATAATTTCGAATCCATAAGTTTTCGCTTAACTAAAGTATGTATTAAATGATTACTTATGATGCTCTCAAGCTGAATAACATCTTTAGACCATTGTAAGCGGACCATCCTGTATATCATCCACAACAAAGATACTGTTAAGTCTCGTTTCTCTCTTTTGACTTAAAACTAAAAATGATTAGGTAACTTCTAAGCTAGCATCTTCCACAGTCAACTATGTACCCAATCTCTTACCATCAGGTGAAATAATAAAAAACTGTTCAGATCAAAACCATCCAAGCGTTGAAACTTGTTGTTTATATAAATTGTTTAGAATCAAGTATTTAGCCAAAGAGGGAAATGAAATTAATTTTATGCTCTTTGTTCTTTAACAATTTTCCCTTTGCCTCCATTTCTTGTTATTTGATTTCAAACATTTTATTATAGGTGCTCCAGTTACTTTGTAGCGAGTATTTAAGATATTTTCTTGGGTACCGTTCCTGAAGGGTAACCAACGGAATCTTATTATTAAGGCTGCGTTGTTCAGTCGTCTGTCAGTTGAGATACAGTCGGCTGTCAGACAGACTTGTCAGCGGCTGTATTTCATCAATCGTAATAGAAAAATAGAAAGAAATACCCTTTATTCCGCCAGAGTATACGCACAAAATAACAATCTTTAATAGAAAATAACTTATTTGGTTTATGTTTAAAGATACTTTAGTCTCATTAAATACATCACATGTTTATCTATATCTCTTTCTTGAGAATAATAATTATAATAACAAATTACATACATGCATAAACTTCGTTATTGCCAGCTACAAAATCAATAATTACCCCTTAACAAAAATAAACAAGTTACCCCTTCTCAGCATTTCACGAGAACAACTGGATGTACCACTACAAATATGCTGACTTACTTTTAATGCATTTCTTATAGGTACGTGATAGTATTTTATTTTAATATTTCAAAAGTAAGCAAGTTTTTTACCATTATATAGATCTAGTTTCGGGTAAAATAATGTAGACTTATTGACTCAGAAGAGAAAATTCAAACGATATAAAGGGTTAGCCATATACAGTACGTTAACGGGAACGCGCACGCGCACTTCAATTAGATCGCCGCACACGCGGCCTGTCATTCATAAATAAATTGCGACGTTGCCGTCCTTCAAGTACGCGTGTACAGAGTGTTTCTTTTACGTATCAATTTAACATTTTTAGTGAACATTTTAATATAAAAAAAAACATTTTGTTTTCGAATGGTAATATATTTTTAGCATTTATGGATGCTATACTATTGCGGGTTAGTTAACATACTGTATATGACTGGTTTTACATGACACCTTTGACCAATTGTTAAACACCAACGTTGAAAATCAAAGAACCGTATTCGGCTTAAGTAAAAATCTCATTCTGCTAAGAATTATTTCAAGTTAACCTATGGCAGCTGTACATCGATATGTAACATATAGGGACTGCCTATTTGAACTCCACAGCCTAGTAGTTACCCCTTGGCGCGGTCCGAAGGTCAGTCTGAGTCAGAGGGGACATGACCCCCACAAAATCGTACACCCCAAATAGAAAAACTTCCAAAATTTTGCAAAATAAGACGTTCCGAATATTATCACCCGATTTGCCAATAAAAATAGAAGACTTCCATTTGTTTTATAAAAATAAAATATAAAATAAAATCTTTTTATTTCAGACATGTTTGGTCCATACATTTTATAATCATATAATGTGTGCAATAAAATTTGTATTGTGCAATAAAGAAAACTGATTTAATCGACATATTTTACTGTTAGTGACCCCCCAAAATTCCAGGCTGCGACCGTGCCTGCCACTGTCAAAATTTATAAATGACAGCCGGGAGCACGGCTTAGTGTACCAAGAAATATCAGTAGATCAAGATGATTATTCATCCATGAACCGACTACTGCAAGCGTTGATTATCTTTAAGATCAAGCTTTTTTTTATTTTTCATTTGTAATTCTTATTAATAAGCAATTTGAAGTAGTAATGTTTTACTGTAATTTAATTTATTTTATAACTATTGTATGCTCTAGGGGCGGGATATAGGTGATATATATCAATATGTAAGACCTGTATCATGTACTACCTATGATCCACAATCAAATATTTGATTGATTGATTGATTGTTATTATTGACAAATTACATAAATTTATGTTTGTTTTGCTTTTGCCAACGATTATGTTCCCAAACCCGGTTGAGTTCCGTGACAAAAACCCTATGTGTTAATACAGAATTTCAGCTATCTACATACCAAATTGCATTCAGATCCGTTTAGTAGATTTTGTGAAAAAATAAAACATTACAAAAAAACATCCATTCATTTACCTATCCTCACAAACTGGCATTTATAACATTAGTGAGAAGAAAAAATGCCATTATTTATTTTCAGTTAACACTGGGTAATTAAAAGAAAACAGGTGAGCCAGAGAAATTAAAAGCTAACCCACTGATTTAGCTTTTAATTTGGCTTGCACAGTACATTTTTAATTAGCGAAACTGATCCAATATCAACAAATCGATACCTTGGGGTAGAAAGGTCATATAAACCATTTTTACCCAAAATGAGTTATGAAATACCAATCTATAAGCGGAAAATTCTAAACAAGACTAAATTAATCACTCATTTTGGGTAAAAAATGGTTTATACGACCTTTCTACCCCAAGGTATCGATTAATGATTGTTGTTTAATTATCCATTCGATACGGTACAGTCATCTAAAAAATTACTGGAAAATTATTTTTTCATTATAATTCGGTGATTATTTGATTGGAAAACAAAAATTAGATTGGAGGAACTTTTCTAATTGGCACCGATATTTTCAACCGGTACATCAGAAGCCAGAAAATTTGATACCAGTTCTGCTAAGGGCTGCGACGTATCATCAGAATCTAACCACTAGGATGTGGAGTTCGGATAGGCTGTCGATGTCGTCATAATATTCTATATTGGTAATCGATTGAATCAGAATATACTGAGAACCGACTCCAACATATTATAGAAAGACTAAAATTGGTTGATTTTTTAATAATTAAAAATAAAACCGAGTTATCGTGACTTACGTCTGTGACCATTAACTTCTAAAATTTGCGTTAGGGGTCAATAACCCTCCAATAAGTACCTGAAACAAAAAAAATACATTGCATTAATAACCGGATTAATTTAGATTTTACTTTATATAGATAAAAATTCACATAATATGTTGTTACACGATAACTTAAAATAAGATAAAAATCAATTGCTATTCGCTAAAATTCGTGAACGGCTGGACCGATTTCATTAATTATTTTTGTGTTATGTTCTCTCTCATACAGGAAAGGTTTAAAAGATGAGAAAATATCCAAACTAAAAAAAAAATATTGCCGAAGTTCGCCGAGTCAGCTAGTTGCTAATTATATTAGTATGTATCTCATTTGACTATCATGAGTACCTACTACTCAGGCAGTTCAATGGCAAAATCAGTACACACATACGATAACTACAGGACAAATAACAACAACAACAACAACAAAAATCAATACTTTCATAACTCAAACATCACTCACAAACATCCACCAAATACCGAACAACCTAACGAATCCATTCCCAAAAAACCATGTTCCACAAACCAATAAAAATGAACACTTTCGCAAACAGACCACAAATCAATCCAGCCGTAATATTGTTGGCAAAAATTCATAGTAACCAATAAACAACTTGATGGCTGAAACACGTTGCCACAAAACAAATTATGACAGAAGTTCAGCTCGCATGTCACGGATATAAAGTAACACACACAAAAGATGGTTTATGGTAGGTTTTTCCTAACTATGTTTAGGTCGGATTCCAATCTAAATGAATGCAGTTGAATACTAATGTTTTACATGGAGAGACTGTCTATCTGATATCCACAACTAAAAGCTAGATATTAGGTATTTGCCTGTGGTAGTAAAAAAGACGATGTTTTGCATATAGTTACTTTAGATGCCAGGAAATTCAAAAAACATTTTTATTCCTTAAAATAATTCCACATTTTTTATATTTTCATAAAATAAAAAGTATAATTTTTAATCTGTGTATCACGTGACCGCAAACGCCAATCACGAAGTGTGACGTCATTTTGCTCAAAGCTGTCAAACGTGTCGACTTGTCATACAATGAGATATTAATTTTGAGTTGAAAAAAAACGTTCATAGGTATTCTTAATGTGTTATTCTTACAAAAAAGGCACTACACAATATTGGTAATGTAAATTTAAACACATAATGAAAGAAAGACGACAGAAATCCTAACCTCAAAAACACTTTGTTTGAGAAATATGACGTTATCCGACTTCGTGACAGCGATGGGTTTTTGGGCGGGAAAATATTTAATTTGAATTTTATTTTGAAGTTTCACCAATGTTACCCAGTTTTTTGTACGAAAAAAAAATTTTTTGTTGCTTGAAATTGATCAATAATTAAAAGTAAACTATTTTTGAAAAATAGGCAAATATTAACCCTTTGGCAAGACCATGGTAGATTGTCTTGCTTCTGATTACCCGTAATGACTGTCAAAGACGTACAAAAGACAACCAGGACCAACGACTTAACATACTTTCCGAGGCACTGAGGAATCTCGAATATATTAACCTATCCACAGACTGTTCTCATTGCTCACAGCTGCTATTATTTACTCACAAGCTCCTTCAAAAAATTCACTAGAACTGTCTACACGATGACAAAAATAGTAATATACTCGTTGTTGAAAATATGAATATATTTTATTTATTAATAAAATATTAAATCTTTATTATATTTACGCGAGTCTTTATCGCGTAAATATAATAAAGATTTAATACCGATTTATTGGTTACAATAATTTAAATGAAATAGACCACGCGGTACGACCGCTGCACCCGCGCGTTTAGCGCCGTTGCTGGTACACGCGTACGATGCGTGAATACTCGTACAAAAATATCAACTTCTTAAGTGGTAGATCATACTGATCATACTTTTTTAATAGTTAGTCTAAGTGTCAATTTTTTTCAGGACTGTGAAAGATTGGTTTCTCACTGAGAGTTAAAGACACAGTGGCCTGTATAGTTGTTTTCAATAAATCTATATTTCAGCTCGTGTACGACCGGGGAATGATAAGCGGTAACCAAAAATACTTTTTTACATGCTTAAAATGCACAATAGTTCCTTGTATAACAAAAAATAGTCTAAAAGTTTCTTTCAGAAAAGTTCTTGACGCATTTCAAAAACTCCCAGATAACTACATAACCACGTCGATATCCTTATGTTAACGCGTAACTAATAGGTTGTCTGTAAAAGATCGCTTTTACCAAGAAGACCGCCCATTGTAATACCCTATATAGTTGTTAAGTCCTTACTTTTGTTTGTGTTATGGGGTACAATTAAGAATATATCTATCTTTATATCTATCTATGGGACCGTACGTAATTGCATGGTGTACGTAATGGACCTTCTGTGCCAATATTTTGTAATATCGGTGCGAGACAAAAGTTTCGGGCACAGTTACGCCCTTTCCCTGTTTTGGTCAGGCAGCGTGACATCGTCTGTTATTGCCGCGCTCGCCGTAATTTGGACAGATTTCCAGTAGTGTACATACCTACACTTATTTTGAAACGATTACGGTGGTAATGATGTTACAATCAGTTTGTTTTAGAAAAACATGTTTAATGTTTTTATAAATACATTACTGCTTTACTTTAATAAGAAAAAAATATCAAAAAGTTAATATTTTGTTTCTAGTCTATAATTATAATAATAAGACGTAAAACTTATGTGTTTGTTGGAAGTAGGTAAACGCTGTGTGTACGGCTAATGAGTGGAATTCACTGCCAGAGTCTGTTTTTCCTGATAGCTATAATCTGGGGATTTTTCCGTCAGGAGTTAATAGGTGACTTTTAGGTTAGCGTGCTTCATCTTCCACCACATCTTCGCTTACCACCAGGTAACATGGTGATCAAAAACAGTAATTGCAGTATTTACTGAACCGATTTTGAAAATTCTTTCACCAATGGAAAGGTACATTTCGAGCATTCAAGACATCTTTTGTTGTTCTAAAGATACAACATACACGCTAACAAAAAAAAAATTTCTCTCCAATATACAAAAACACGGCACACAAAATTAAAATTCATTTACAACAAAATTAATAACGTCAAATATAATTAGTTTCTCCGTGCCACCACATAAACTACCTACCACAAGAGCCTATTATGAAATATTAATAACTGGCTCTTGAAGCCTTAGAGAGCCAATTTTTCTGCCCATTGTGCTCAGATAGCGTTGATAAGGACAAAGCGGCGGAACAAAGGCGGGAGTACAATACCGACACTGCAGAAATGAATGTTGTGGCTATTGACTTGGACGCTATTTTAGCGGACTGTAATCGCCTCTGTTACTGTTTAAGTCCTATTTTGAGAATGGAAAAGGGCTAGCTTCAGGTGTAGTAAAATGACTGGAAGAGATCGATTTGCGGGTCAAAAAATAAGTGGGTTAAATTGATTTTATATGCTACTGCCATCGAAAAGAGCTATTTGGCACTTTTTACGCTCAAAATTGAAATTCATCGCGCGAGCAAAGCTACAGCTAAAAGTTATTTAGCTTTACATGTTGGACAACCCACCCATATGCACAAAACGTATTGGGAATACTTTCATTGTGCGTGCGGCTAAGGAGTGGAATTCCCTGCCAGAATCTGTCCTATTTCCCGATAGCTATAACCTCTCCTAGGTTATAGCTATCAGGAAATCTTTAAGTCAATAGTGAATAGGTTACTTCTAGGCAAGCGTGCTTCATCTTCGAC
This sequence comes from Tholera decimalis, assembly GCA_943138885.2. Taxonomy (NCBI): domain Eukaryota; kingdom Metazoa; phylum Arthropoda; class Insecta; order Lepidoptera; family Noctuidae; genus Tholera; species Tholera decimalis. The sequence goes on from OW964565.2 coordinate 35,012,145, forward strand.
TACAACATCGCTTATCATTAGTTGAGATAGTGGCCTATGCTGAAATAGCAGCATATAATCAATGTTTACGCGAGTTCAAGCACACACACAGTTTTCAGGACGTAGATAGATAGAATACTCTTTATTGTACACCAATAATTTAAACACACACTTGATTTACAATACTGCAAAATATGGTTACAATGGCAGTCTTATCGCTGATAGCGATATCTTCCAGACAACCTTTGGATGGACTTTAAGAACATAAAACAAAGAGGGGAAGGGAATGTCACTTCAAGTATATAAACAACGTAACAAAAAATAAAGCTTTTCTATAAAAACCTTAACTTACGTTGTTATCAAAACATACCATTAAATCTAATGACATATTACATTTCAAAGGAAAACTACTGGAAAACGTCGGTAAGTATTTTTCCATGTAAATAATTTGAGACTTGTACGGTATGAAGTCAATTTACGGTCGATATCAAAAACGAAAATAATGGGGGAAATTGCAGTTCAAATCGAGCTGGCAATTCATAAACACCGTCTCATGAAAAAGTAATATTATTTCCATCTTCTTCAAACGTTACCCTCACTACTGAGAATCACGACTCCTCCCGACTCTATCAATTGACTATGTACATCGATTGCTGAATTTAGCATTTTGCCGTCCGCGCTAAGAAAACGGTTATAATTTTTAAAACAACTGCCCGTTAGGTTTGCGCTTTTTAGTAGCTGCCCCCACTCTTGCTTGCAACGCGTGCCGAAAGGCTGGATGCCGTCAGTGCACGGGGACCGCTTGAGGAGCAAGTTGTTACAATCGGGTGTCACCGGACGGCGAATCGCTCACCGCGCGCCCACTCACGTAAGTAATATTGTGTTTTTTGCGTAAGTAATTTTTTGCGAAATTGAAGGGTAGACTATATTTTATGGTGCATTTATAATTAAAACAAAAAAAAAAACATTTTTGTTTTAGGATTTAAAAGTAGACCGTATCTATTCATAATAATAAATATGAATAACAAAATGGACTCACAAATTGTGTCTTGGCTAGAGGAAATATCTGATTTTGAAGATGCTAGTACACAGATTGTTGATGAATATGTGTCAGATAGTGATCGATCTAGTCATCATAGTGAGCACAACACGGAACAGAACAGTCAGCAGAAAGCGACACTTCTAACAAGAAAGTACCTTCTCCAATTGTTGTGCCTTCCGAAATACCACATAATAGTACTAAAGGTGGTGTTGACGTCGTTGATCAAATGAAGGAAGAATATTCTGTTGGGAGAATGACTCGCAGATGGCCAATGAGGTTGTTTTTTTCGATGATGAATATTGCTGGTATAAACAGTTAAATTATATATAAAGCCAATACTGAACAATTGATGCTACGCCGAGAGTATTTGAAAGAAATTGCCATGGTACTTGTCAAGCAATATATGATCACAAGGTCTTCTATAGACACTTTAAATATTCCTCTGAGGAACTAAATTTCTCGCTTTGTACCAGGAGAACAAGCATCTTCTTCAAAGAAGGAGGGCAAATGCAGTATATGTCCCTCAAAGAAAAACAGGCGCACGAAAAAAGGGTGTTCCAGGTGCCCAAAGTTATTGTGCAACGAACATTGCACATACCTTTGTGAAGACTGTTTTGATAAAGCATATCCTGTAGATTTAGAAAATATATAGTTTTGTTCATTTTTCTTCA